>CM039675.1:490924088-491547144 GCA_022496015.1 Hordeum marinum
ACACTACTATAACCTTGCTTCCATTTAATTGCTTTTATTTTACTTTGAAATGTACAATTATCTAGAATTATCTACACAACTCACTTGCTTGCAAATAACGAAACCAAGGGGATTGACAACCCTCTTGCCAGCTATCGTGGATTTGTCACGGCAGATGTCCGGGTGAACGGACTTAGGTTCGGGGCGAAGACGCAACTACATGGCGGCTTGAAGGGGTTGATCGGAATCGAGAGACACGGAGTTTACCCAGGTTCAGCCCCTCCGATGGAGGTAAAGCCTACATCCTGCTTGTCTGGTATTGATGATGAAGAAGATCTCTCGGTTACAGGGGTGTCGCTTGCTACCTCTAATCATGAGAGCCTCTAATATGTCTATCTCTAATCTCTTGTTTTTTCTAAACTTGTGGACTTGTGTCTCCCCCTCCCTAGGGGTGCTCTACCCCTCCTTATATAAGTGGAGAAGGTAGGTTTACAAATAGAGTCCTACTAGGAGTAGGATTAGGACTAGTCCCTCTAGAATCCTATTCTTGGTCTTGTAACCTTCGGCATGGAGTCTTTCTCTCTTTGAGCATTCTTTTGTGATCCGCCTACCGGGTCATTAATAAAATGTCATGTCTTTTCCGGGTCTCATGTGAGTCGCCAGGCCGGGTCATACCGCGGGGTATATCCCCGTGATTAGCCCCCAGATTAGTTTAAATTTGTTCATGCTAAGCTCCTGAAATAAGAATAATAAATATTTTAAGTAGCCGGCTTGCTCATTTGGCCGGCTTATGAAATGGCTCCCCAGAAATCCGGGTCTTTTCTGCATATGAAATAGTCGTCTTTGATAATCATCTTGCTTGTCAATGTACTTTGAAAAATATTGAGAATAGAAGACCCATATGCCATTGAGTCGGCTTCCAATACTCTTGGCGGGTCATTTCCGCCGGGTCATAATCATTGATGATGCCGGGTCATTATTGTTGGTGACGCCGTGTCAAATAACTAGAATCCAGCTGACTTGATAAAAATATTGGGATGAAAATGCATCTGATGTAAAACCGGACTTCCATTGTTGTGAAGCAAGGCGGCTTATATAAAATCCGGCGGGTTATGATCTTTTGATAACGTCGGGTCTAACAACTGAACTCCATAATTAACATCTTGAAAATTCTCCTCAAAGTTTTTGATATGTCCATATTACCTGTAGCCCCCAAGCTTCGAGATTATCCATGATAACTTGGTGCTTTGCAATAATATTTTGGATTGTGTAGCCCCCAAGTGCCGGGTTGTCCCGCCTGCAGCAACCTGGGACTTATAACTGCCTTATACCTTTATAAAGCTTCAGCGGGTGTAGCCCCCAAGGGTCGGCTCATCAGAAAGTGATGCGCCGGGTCTTCAATTTGAATCTCTTAATCTGTTGGAATAGCTGAATACTGTAGCCCCCCAAGTGCCGGGTCACACGCCTGCGGCGACTTGGGATTTTTATTAAATTTGTTCTGAGTGGTTTAGCCCCCAAGTGTCGGGTCAGTAAGAATTACTGGGCTGGGACTTAGGAAAATATAGAAACACTGGCTCATCTCCTTGAGATAATAGGGTCTTGCTGACAATGTAATGATTTAAATACCAGCTTGCATTAGCCCCCAAGTGTCGTGGTGCATGCTTGCAGCGACATGGGACTTGCATACTTGATATAAACTAAACTTGAATAATGTAGCCCCCAAGTGTCGGGTTGTCTGCCTGCGGCGACTCGGGACTATGTGAGAATAATATGACTCACCACAACTTGTTGGATGAATCTTTGACCGTGGTTGTAATATAACCCGGAATGAATACCCTGGAATAATTCCTTTGTCTTTGACATGAAATCCCTGCTCGTGGTTGTGATGTAACCCGGCAAATGTATATTGGAGAAATCCATGAGTGCTAAGATTACCATAGGGCACAATTGAAGACAACCGAGAACCGGTTAATTAGATGACACGGTATTATATCTGATAGGGTGGCTCTTGAAAAATAATGAATTCTCCGAGCCAGCTTGAAAACCCCAATCATCTAGTGCTGGTTTTGATAAACCATGAACATCCAGCCAGGTTGGCTATTAAAGATCCATTTACTCTTGCAGAGTACTTAATGGCGGCTCATCTTAAGAGATAAAACCTGCAAAAATGAACAAGACAGAATATATTGTGCATTGTTGTAAGGGTGGCTTGAAAAAGCACAGCCCGGAGATGTTATAACATTGCTCCTTCTTTCATAATCTTGCTTTGACCTAGCTTGATAAGCCGACATGTCATGTGAATATGATTTGATGTATGATGCAATGTTGATGCAATGTTGATGCAATGTACGATGCAATGTTGATACAATATATGATGCAATGTGTGATGCAGTGTTTGACTTGTCAGTATTTTTGGCGCGAACGCCAGTTGTTAGGGTTAGATAATCTACACCCAAAGGTGAGAAGCCCCCTTTTACAACCGTGGCTAATCACGTTAGCCGGAGATGGCATAAAGCCAACCGATAAGGCGTTAGAAGCGATACCCGAAGGTAAGAAGCCGCCCTCAGCCCGCGGCTAATCGTGTTAACCGGAGATTTGGCATAAAGCCGGCCGATAAGGCGTTAGAAGCGATACTCGAAGGTAAGAAGCCGCCCTCAGCCCGCGGATAATCATGTTAGCCGGAGATTTGGCATAAAGCCGGCCGATAAGGCGTTAGAAGCGATACCCGAAGGTAAGAAGCCGCCATTAGCCCACGGCTAATCGTGTTAGCCGGAGATTTGGCATAAAGCCGACCGATAAGGTGTTAGAAGCGATACCCAGAGGTAAGAAGCGACCCTCAGCAATGTGGCGTAAACGCCGGTTGTTAGGGTGTTAGATACCCGTCGGTAAAAAAACCTTACAACCGCGGCTAATCATGTTAGCTAGAGATTTGGCATAAAGCCGGCTGATAGGGTGTTAGAAGCGATACCCATCGATAAGAAGCCCCTTTAGCAATATGGCGTAAACGCCGGTCGATCAGATGTTAGAAGCGATACCCGGAGGTAAGAAGCCACCCTTAACCGCGGCTAATCGTGTTAACCGGAATTTGGCATAAAGCCGGCCGATAAGGCGTTAGAAGCAATACCCGGAGGTAAGAAGCCGCCTTCAGCAGTCGCAGTTGACATGTCAACTGGAATATTTGTGAATTCTTCTTGTAAGTCGCCATCTTGTATGCAGGAACGACAGAAGCTCCAAATAAATTCAGACACCTATGTTTGAATGGTGCATCACGGCGGTTCGTCCTCTTGGCAACTTTTAATCATCCGCCAATAACATAATAGCCTCCAGGATTGGGTCTTCTCTTGCAAAGACCTGGGGTTCTCGTTGAAGACGACCAAATGTGTCTCGCCATGTCTGTAGCCCCAGAGTCTTAAGTTGACTCGAAGAGGCAGCTTTGAGAGTCTCCATTGATGGTTCAGGTTGACTGTGGTGGGTTATAGATGATCCCGTATGAATTGTTTGAATGATCCGGTCGATGGTTTGTCCCGACTGGTTGTTGAAGTGAACCAAACTGTAATGGCAGTGACTTGCGCGTTTGTTCGTTGGGCGGCCCGTATTAACGAGCACTGCACCGATATGTTGATGTAAATCAAACTGTGGGTGGAGGCTTGCGCGCGTCCGTTGGGCGGCCCATATAGGCGAGCACTGCACCGATATGTTGATGTAGATCAAACTGTGGGCGGCGGCTTGCGCGCGTCCGTTGGGCGGCTCATATAGGCGAGCACTTCACCGATATGTCAATGTTGATCGGACCGCAGGACGATGATTCAGAACCGTCTGTTAGGCGGCTTGTACTAATGTATGCAGCCACTGGCATGTTGACGTAGGTGTGGAAACCAGCCGCGACATTGTAAGTCGGCGCTGTTTGTGAAAGACGCCACGGCATTGTAAGCCAGCGCGGATGGATAGAAACGGCCACGGCGTTGTAAACCAGCACGGATGGCGAGAGACGGCCACGGTGTTGTAAGCCGGCACGGATGGCGAGAGACGGCCATGGCATTTGTGAGCCGGGCGGTCGGTGAGTTGCCCTCGGCGTTGTAAGCCAGTTCGGCCGTGAGAGACGTCCATGGCGTTGTAGGCCAGCACGGACATGCGAGTCGCCGGTGGTGTTGTAAGCCGGTACATACGATACGATGAGTCGGCAACGGCATTTGTAAGCCGGCACGAACGGCGAGTCGCCATGGCGTTGATTGGCACAAACTTGCAATATACCGCACCTTCGTAGTGAATAATTCTCCTGCGTAAAAAATATTGCAGGCAAAGTAATTGTTCTCAAAGGAAATAATATGTATAGATAAAATAAATAGGCTGGATAGCACCTGATTTTTAATGGGATGGCCGCGTAAGCTGGTCTTGGGTAATTCTGGACATATTATGAAAATAATATAGCAGATATATGTCTAGCTTTAGTTGATCTGATTCAACGTCAACGCACACATAGTCTTCCTTTGTATTTCATCTCATTTTTAGCGGCTATCCCGTGTTTGATTTGCTGACGCTATTAGGCCCCAGATTGAGCCGCCGGCCCGGCAAAGTGGACAATAGTTGCGGTAGGTGCAGTGGAGGCGAAACTGACCCGGTCAGGCCGCGATGTCAGGTGAGAGAGGCGAGAGGAATCGCGTCTTGCGGAGGCGCCCCGAGCAACGTGGCGGGGCGGCGGCCAGGCGGGGCGAACGCTCGGGATCGACCCGGTACAGCGAGCGAGCGGGGCGGAACGGCCGTCGTGGGCACACGGACGCAGGGGTGAGGGCGACGGCGGCTCACGCCCTGCAGAGTCAGCAGAAGCACATGGGTGGGAGCCAGGGCGAAGCCAACCGACGGGGGCATAGCGGCGGGGCGTCGAGCCGCCGGAGCGTGGCAGGGCACCCAGGGCAGCGAGCCGCCAGAGCTCGGCCGCGAGGCCATGGAGACGGACGGCAAGGGCGCTGTGGGGCGGCCGTGGAGGCAAATGGAAGCGGAGCCGGCCAGCGTCAGAAGCGTGGTGGCGGAGTCGAGCAGGCGACAACAGTGACTCAATTCCGAGGCGATTTGTCGAGTCCGTGTCCATCTCAATCTCTGAATCACGGTCTTCTTTTTCTTTCTGTTTCCCTTTTCCCTTTTTGCTTCTTGTCCGACTCCGACTTGTTGTGTAATCGCGGCGGAGGCTTGATGGATACGAACGCGGCGAGCTATGGTGGTGGCGCTGTTAGGAGGCACGATGAAACCGGCGGGCTTGCCGCAGAGCAGCGGCTGGCCGAACGGTAGCTCAAGCGGCGAGCACGGCAAGGTGATGAAAACGGCTGACAGCTCGAACAACTGGGGTAATCCAGGGCATTGCAGAAGGCCAGCGGGCTGGGCGGCTTCGGCGGCGCTGACGGCCGAGCCGGCGCCAGCGGAACGGCCTGAAACCGGACACGAATTTGGGAGGGTCATCCTTCCAATAGATACTTGCTCCTCTTGTATATTTTCTCTTTCTGAACGCGGACTTGATACTGGCCGTAGTTGGTATTGCCTCTAGTTTGATCTGGTACAATTTGCAGCCAAAATTACAGACGGTCTTAACCCGACGACTTGCGGCGGCGTCGGGATCATCCCAATTGAATCTTGTATTTTGTTCCTATTCATCGACGGCGTGACCCTTCTGGTCCGGCTCTTCTTCATCCGACATATCATGAACTTCTCAATCCGTAGGATAGATCCCTTCAAGAACACGATTCCACCGTGTGCGCATGGGCCCCCTATCTGGTGCGCCAACTGTCGTGGATTTGTCGGCAGATGTCTGGGTGAATAGACTTAGGTTCGGGGTGAAGACGCAACTACATGGCGGCTTGAAGGGGTTGATCGGAATCGAGAGACACGGAGTTTACCCAGGTTCAGCCCCTCCGATGGAGGTAAAGCCTATGTCTCGGTTACATGGGTGCCGTTTGCTACCTCTAATCACGAGAGCCTCTAATCTGTCTATCTCTAATCTCTTGTGTCGTCTAAACTTGTGGACTTGTGTCTCCCCCTCCTCTAGGGGTGCTCTACCCCTCCTTATATAAGTGGAGAGGGTAGGTTTACAAATAGAGTCCTAATAGGAGTAGGATTAGGACTAGTCCCTCTAGAATCTTATTCCGGGTCTTGTAACCTTCGACAGGGAGTCTTTCTCTCTTTGAGCATTCTTTTGTGAGCCGCCTGACGCCGGCTTACACGTCGGGTCTTGGGCCTGGTCGTCCTGTGATCCGTCTGCCGAGTCATTAATAAAATGTCATGTCTTTTTCGGGTCTCCTGTGAGTCGCCAGGCCGGGTCATACTGCGAGGTATATCCCCATCACCAACGCTGGGTGCAAATTGTTTGCCCTTTGGTGTGCAACCGCTGAAGATGGTTGAGGATTGCTATTACTATTGATTTGATAAACCTTGGTTTCATAACTGAGGGAAATATTTACCAACATTGTGCTGGGATAACCCATTCCTCTTCACGGAAAACCCAACGCAGATCACAAGTATCATGAAGGATTTTTGGCGCCGTTGCTGGGGAATATCATCATCAACTATCAAGTAACTTCACACAAATTAGCATTCACTTGTTCTTCTTTTTATTTGCTATTATTTTTATTTTGTCTCATAAAAACAAAAAAAAATGGAGTTTAGGTTGCCTCATATGCTTAGTCTTTATAATGTCTTTCGTGAAAATAAGGATTCAGAAGATTGTGCTCAATTGTTACAGGAAGAATTTATAAAAATGCTTAATGTGAGTTCCTTTAATATTGAGCATGATAGAAATGTTGTTAGTATGAATTTTCTGAATGTCCATGATGCTAATGATATGTAAAACCACAAGCTTAGGGATGCTATGTTTGCTGAAGATGATACTTTTTGTCCCCCAAGTTTTGATGAGCAAATTTATTATGATGATTGAATCCCTCCTATTTATGATGATTGCGGTGATGACACATATGCTATAATTGGTAATGATTACCATGAAACTTATCATCATTTTAATTTTCAATTTGGTTATGATACTCAAATGTCACATGATAGATATTTTGTTGAGTTTGCTCCCACTACCATGAATGAAAAGGAATTTTCTTATGTGAAGAGTACTAAATTTTCTATGCTTGTCGATCATGAAAAAAATGCTTTATGTGATAGTTATACTGTGGAATTCCTTCATGATGCTAATGAAAATTATTATGAGGGGGGAACATATGTGTGTAGGAATTGCAATAGTATCAAGTTTCCTCCCTATGTGTTCAAAGTTTCGAAGTTATGATTGTTTTGCCTTCCTATGCTAGTTGATTCTTGATCCAATAAATTGTTTGCTCGCAAAATTTCTATTCATAGGAAGTGCGTGAGGATTAAATGTGATTGTCATATGCTTCATGATGCTCCCATTGTGTTTCAATTCTTTACTTTTATGTGAGCCTCATTGAAATCATTATGCCTTGTGTTTTCATGTTTTAATTAGTGTTTGTCCCAAGTAAAGCCTTTGGGATGACTCACAAGATGAGTAGAAACGATGCTGAAACAAAACAGACACTTTTGACTCTAGTACATGAATTTTCATTTTTTTTTACTAGAGCGTCATAATGATTGGAAATTTTTACACAGTATTTATATACAAATTCTCCATGTTGTCCTTATCTGCGAGAATTTTAAGAGTTGCAGAAGTATAGTCTCTTTACAAATTGCTACAGACTGTTTTTTTTAGACAGATTCTGTTTTGCCTGCATAGTTTGCTTATTTTGATTATGCTATGGATTGTATCAGGGGGTTTAAGACATGGAGAAGTTAGAATAGAGTACATATTATGCAAAAATAAAATAAGAATCAATTTATAACAGTACCTAAAGTATTCAATATGTTGCTTATACTAACATATATCACGAGGTTTTGTTGAGTTTTGTGTGATTGAAGTTTTCAAGTTTTGGGTGTTATCATGATGGACCACAGAATAAGGAATTGCAAGATACTAAGCTTGGGGATGCCCAAGGCACCCCGAGGTAATATTCTAAGGAAGACTCAAGCGTCTAAGCTTGGGGATGCCCCGAAAGGCATCCCCTCTTTCGTCTCAATCCATCGATATGTCACTTGGAGCTAAATTTTTATTCGTCACATGATATATTTTTTGCTTGGAGCATCATTTGCTTTTGTTTGCTTTTACTTTCAGTTTGCCACAATCATTGTTTGATGGAAACCCCTATTTTAGAGATATACACCTTCATCATAATTTGTTATAATACTCTATGTGCTTCACTTATATCTTTTTGAGCACGGTGGCCAGTAGATTTTATAGAAATGGTTTCACTTTCGTTCTTCACTTATATTTGTTTGAGAGTTAATGAATAGTGATGGTAATTTGCATGGTCATAAGACTAGTCCCAAAATAATAGGTATTCAATGGGTGATAATCAAAACTATCATCTAGCACATATAGAGAAATTGCAGATTAATGACATTAATATGGTAATAGGAAAAAGGTGTGAGTTGATTACTGATTCATAGAAGTGTCGATATTAAGAGGTGTTAACTTATCGTTCGTCTAAAAATTAAATAGGCATGGTGATGATGTGTGAGCATTTCTATTCCTCATTGAAATCCTAGTGTTGTTTCGAGTCGAGGGCGCGTGATGGTTAACTCCTCCCAACCTGCTCCCTCGGGGCATGCGAGTAGTACTTTGATTTATGATAAAACTAATAAAACTTTGCAATAAGTATATGAGTTCTTTATGACTAATGTGATACCATGGACATACGCATTTTTCACCTTCTCATATTTGCTAGCCTCTTCGGTACCATGCATAGGCCATTCTCACCTCAAGGATCGGTGCAACTTTCGCCAGTGCATCCAAACCCTGTGACATGATACGCTCTTTTGCACATAAGACTAATTATATGTTACTCAAAAAAACCACCATACCTACCTATCATGGCATTTCCATATCCATTCTAAGATATATTGCCATGCAAATTCCATCGTCACTTCACATGACTAGTTCGTTCATCATCATATTCATTTGCATGAACAAATAGAGATGACATAGTATTTGTGGCAAAGCCACCGTTCATCATATTTTTGGTAGACGTCATGCTAGGCCTTGTACATCCTGGTACACTGCCAAAGGCATTCATATAGAGTCATATCATCCTATTAGTTTTTTATATTGAGTTGTAAGTAAATAAAAGTGTGATGATCATCCTTATTAGAGCATTGTCCCAGTGAGGAAAGGATGATGGAGACTATGATTCCCCCAAAAGTCGGGATGAGGTTCCGGACGAAAAATGAAAAATGGGGGAGGCCAAATGAGCCCACTGCAATAAATGAGAGAATATGAAGAAAAAAATAATAAATGAGAGAAAAAGAGATAAGGGACTTTGCTACTATCCCTTACCACATTTGTGCCTAAAAGTAGCACCATGTTCTTCATATAGAGAGTCTCCTGTTTTGTCACTTCCGTATGCTAGTGGGAATTACCTTTTTATTATAAACTTGGCTTGTATAGTCAGATGATGGGCTTCCTCAAATGCCTAAGGTCTTCATGAGCAAGCAAGTTGGATGCACACCCACTTAGCTTCAATTGAGCTTTCATACACTTATAGCTCTAGTGCATCATTTGCATGGCAATCCCTACTCCTTGCATTGACATCTATCGATGGGCATCTCCATTGCCCGCTGGTATGCCTAGTTAGTGTGAGAATATCTTCTCCACTTTTACCCCTTTGATATCTACCATCATATTCTATTCCACATACATGCTATGTCCAATGGCTCATGCTCATGTATTGCATGAAGAATAAAAAGTTGATGCATACTGAAAAAGTACGATCCAATTTACTGACTTGGACACCGTGGTGCTTAACATTTGTATTGATGTGGTGAAGACGGAGCCATGCCTTGCTAATATAATAAGATGAATGGGGGTAAACATTCTTTTAGGGTCGTATACTTTAAAACATTTCTATGTTGATATTTGTTGATCTATCATTTCGCAATGAGCATACATACAAAAGATTAAATAATGGGTAGCATGTCAAATCAAAAATTCAGTTTTTATCAGTTACCTACTCGAGGACGAGCGGGAATTAAGCTTGGGGATGCTTGATACATCTCCAATGTGTCTATGTTTTTTGATTGCTCCATCTTCATATATTATCATTCTAGGATACTTTTTGGACATTTGTTTACCAATATATAATAGTTTTGAGCACTAACCTATTGAAACAGTGCCTAGTGTCAGTTGTTGTTTTCTGCATATTTTTTACTTTTCACGTTTACAGTACCAACCGAAGTCCAATTGCCACGAAACTTTTTTATGATTTTTTCTGGACCAAAAGAAGACCTGGAAGCTTGGGAAGGAGGCCGGGAGCCGCACGAGGTCTCCACCACACAACAGGG
This sequence comes from Hordeum marinum, assembly GCA_022496015.1. Lineage (NCBI taxonomy): Eukaryota > Viridiplantae > Streptophyta > Magnoliopsida > Poales > Poaceae > Hordeum > Hordeum marinum. The sequence goes on from CM039675.1 coordinate 490,934,463, forward strand.
CGCGTCCTGGGGGCACACTAATATGTGGTGGAGCCCTCGTGGCTCTCCCGATGCCTCTATTTGGCCTATAAGTTCTCTAATATCCCAAAAAACTCTAGAGAGGTCCCGAAATACTTTTACAATGTTCCAAGTCTCTATTCCGGTGGGAGACCATCTAGAGCTCTGTACCGACACCCTGTCGGAGGGGGATCAATCATAGAGGGCCTCTTCATCAACCTTGCTACCCTCATGATGATGTGTGAGTAGTTCACCACATACCTACGGGTCCATAGGTAGTACCTAGATGGCAATCTCTCTCTCTATCTCTCTTGATCTTGAATACAATGTCCATCAGATCTTTGCCTTGATCTATCCGATGTAATCCCTTTGTATGGTGCGTTTGTTGGGATCCGATAAATTGTGGGTTTATGTTCAGATTATTCATGAAAAGTATTTGAGTCAAACCTGACTACTATGATTCTTATTTGCATGATCATTATAGCTTCGTAATGCTCTCCAATCTATTGAGATAGCTTGGCCAACTAGATTGATATTTATTTGGTGGGACTGGTGCATTATGGTAGGTTCAACCTGGCTGAGTTTCTATATCACAGTGACCAAGTAGGGGACAATATACGTCTTTTTGTTGCTGTTACTAACGATAAAATGATGGGGTTAATTCATATTGATTGAGTTTCCTTTGTCTACATCGTGTCATCATTCTCCAAGCATTATTCTGTTTTACTTAATACTCTAGATGCATGCTTGATAGCGGTCGATGAGTGGAGTAATAGTTATAGGTGTAGGCAGGAGTCGGCCTATTTGCTTATGGACGTGATGCCTATATATACATGATCATTGCTGTGAATATCACATAACTATCCACTTTTCTATCAATTGCCCAACAGTAATTTTACCCACCATATGTTATTTTTATGAGAGATGCCACTAGAGAACATTACGGCCCCCGGGTCATTTCACTTATATATTTACAAACGCTAATATTACCTTGCTTCCATTTACTTGCTTTTATTTTACTTTGCAATTTACAATTATGTACACAACCCACTTGCTTGCAAATAATGAGACCAAGGGGATTGACAACTGTAAGGGCATATTTCTCCGTAAGTGGTTTTGGTGATTGATGACAATGCCTTTGCGGACTAATCATGTGCATTTAGCATTTCAGATATCTCATGTCTAGGCACAAGATGATTCGGTGCCCCTCGGAGCTTATCGAAGACGGTTGTTCTCTATGTTTCCTTTCGGTGGATTTGAGTCGTAGGAAAGTCATACTATTAAGAGGGGGCGCTTCGGAAAGGTTTGGGTGGAATCAACACGTACACATCTATTCCATTTGCACCACCTTTCCTTTACTTCGATGGAGCACCAGTTGTTTTCCTCATCTGTGCAAAGTGAAGCTTGCGGGGGTACTTGCGTTCTGTGGCCAGCGGTAGTACCGCTCAAGGGAGCAGTAGTACCGCAGGAGCCCGCGGTAGTACCGCTCAGTGGAGCGGTAGTACCGTTGTCCCTGCCCTAGTATGTACGCCTGCGGTAGTAGGCGCGGATGTAATTTTTTACATCCTCCCTATTGTGGTAGTATCGTGATGGAGTTCTGGTACTACTGTGCCGGACTTTTTCGCAGCTTCGCCCTCAGCAAAGGTAGGCAGGGAAGTAATTTTTTACTTTCGTGCATCTCCAAGTGCCAGTCTCTACCGACCATGCGGTAGTACCGCATGGGCTCACGGTAGTACCGTTCCGGCGGTTTTACCGCTAGCGGCCTAGTACAATCGGCCTGAGTCTTATACTCCCGTGCGAGCAGTAGTACTGCATGTCGCAACGGTAGTACCGTAAGCCCTTGCGGTAGTACCGTGGTCTTTTGCGGCACTACCGCGACGCACGGGGCTGAGGGTGGGGATAACGGTTGGATCTTATCCCCCACTATAAAAGGGAGGTCTTCTTCCTCAAGAAGATTACCTCTTCCTTTCCCAAGCTCCATTGTTGCTCAAAGCTCTGTTTTAGCCCGATCTCTCTCCTTAGCCAATCAAACATATTGATTTTCTAGGGATTGGTTGATAAGGCCTCGATCTACACTTACACATAGAGAAATTTGATTCCCCCCACTAATCCCTTGCAGATCTGGTTACTCTTGGGTGTTTGAGCACCCTAGACGGTTGAGGTCACCTTGGAGCCACATTCCATTGTGGTGAAGCTTCGTGGTGTCGTTGGGAGCCTCCAATTCAGTTGTAGAGATAGCCCCAACATTGTTTGTAAAGGTTCGGTCGCCGCCTTCAAGGGCACCAATAGTGGAATCACGGCATCTCGAATTGTGTGAGGGTGTGAGGAGAATACGGTGGCCCTAGTGGATTCTTGGGGATCATTGTGCCTCCACACCGCTCCAATGGAGACGTACTTCCTCACAAGGGAAGGAACTCCGGTAACACATCCTCATCTCCACCGGCTCCACTTTTGGTTATCTCTTACCTTTGCTTCTTGCAAGCTATTATTGTGTTGTACCCGTTGCTTGCTTGTGTACTTGTTGGGTTTAGCATCATATAGGTTATTCACCTAGTTGCACATCTAGCCAACTCATTTGATGATAAGCCTAAATTGTTAAGGAAAAGTTTAAAAAGTGTTAGTTGCCTATTCACCCCCCCCCCCTCCTCTAGTCAACCATATCGAACCTTTCAATTGGTATCAGAGCCATGTCTCTTTATTAAGGGTTTCACCACCCGAAGGGTATGGATGGCGAAGAGGAGCGTGTGGGAGAACTTCCCGAGGCCATGGGAGTGAACACAGTCTCACATGAGGATTTGAATGAGGCCTTGTCCTTACTCACATCCTCCATGGCGACCGAGGTTCAATCCATGTTCAAAGATTTCCTTAATACTCTTAAAGTGTCTACCGATGCGGTGCAAGTGGTCAAACCCACTAACTCGACATCGGATGTCAACTCCGGTAAGGAGGGGGCTAGTGCTGATAAGGATAATCGTTCTCAAGGAGTTAATGGGTCAGGGAGCTTTGCCTCAGTTCCCCCTCCTGTGGTCTATGGAGGACCGGTGCACCCACCTCATATGGTTAATCATGGTCCTCCTCCTAAACTTGTTAAGAATTATTTTGCTAACTGGGTTTTCGGTATCAAGTCTCATTTAGATCACAGCTCAATTCATCTCATGAGAGTCATTGAAGAAAGATACTATCCTCATGATCCACGCAATCTTACTCCAAGAGAACAAGCGGATAAACAGCTAAATTCTTCTTCCTTGTTCATACTCCAAGTGGTTGTTCCCACTGAAGACCTACCACACCTGGGGCCCTTCACTGTTGCTAAAGAGTGTTGGGAACACATCATCTCCATGTACAAGGGCAATTAAAGCATTCAACGGTCAAACTATGAAGTTATCCTTAACCAGTCAGATGAGTTTGTGATGATAGAGGATGAGGAACTGCATGATCTCTATAGAAGGGTGACCGCCCTTGCCGTTTCCCTCAAGGATCGTGGCAGCAAGGATGTGGATGATACTTGGATCAAGCGTAAGTTTCTAAAGGCCATCATGCCCTACAACAAGGCCATGTCCGTTGTCATCCGTCAAAGGCCGGACTTTCACACCTTGTCTTCTGGTGATGTGTTCGATGAGTTTATTGCAATGAACATCCTGAACACGATAGCTGACAATGCTCTCGCTCGCATTCAATGGTCAAAGAAATCCTCTCCCAACCTTGCTTTGAAGGCCAAGGTTAGTCAAGAGGATGAATAAGAAGAAGACGAGGGTTGCCCCGAGGACACCAAATATGCTTACCATGAGCACATGGCTCTTGCGTCCAGACAATTTTGGGAAAACAAGAGAAACACAAGGCCCAACTTCTCCAAGAACAACTTAAATGGGTCAAAGAGCAAGCAATGTGTAAGAACATGCTACAACTATGGTAATGTGAGTCACTTTGTGGTGGATTTCCCATATGAGAAGAGGGAAGACAATGGTGGCAAGCTCATTCGCAAAGATAATTCCAAGTCCTTCCCCAACAAAACCAACTTCACCAAGAAGGATCCTCGCAAAGTATTGGTGGCTCAAGAATAGTATGTCTCGGATGATGATGTTGATGACAAAGACACAAGTGGTGAACGAATGGCAATGGCATCCGTGGAAATTGCTTCCTCTACCCCAACAAAGGTGTCACTATTCGACGCCCCCAATGAGAACATCATCACGAGGTGCCTCATGGCTAAAGGTATCACCAAGGTAACCTCCAACGCCAAAACCTCAAACATTAAGACTTCTATTTCTTCCACTCCATCTTTAGAATGTGTGGATGAACATGAGGTGGCGAAAAGAGGATAAAAATGAGTTTAACAAATTCATGTGTAAACTCAAGGAAGAGTCCAAGAAGCACTTCGTTGCTCTCTTGGAACAACTTGGTGAGGCCCATGACACTATTGAGTCCCAAGAAGAATTTCTTGAGGAGTTGAGAGGCCATAGTCGTGATTATGTCGACGAGATAGCGGATCTATCTATTGCTCTTGAGGAAGAGCGAGGTCTTCGTATGACTCTTGAGGAGTCACAAAATGATGACCTTGCTAAATTACGTAAAGATTATGATCATGCTATTGCTCTTAACTGTGTGCTCAAGTCTGAAAAGGTTGCACTTGGGGTTGACCATGATCAACTCAAGGATGAGCTTGACACACTTGAAAATTCTCACAAGGCGTTGAAGTGTGCTCATGCCTCTCTTAAGGAGTCGCATGATTAACTCCAAGTGAAACTCACTAAGGAAATTGCCATGTGTCCTCCTTTTGTTCTAATTGATAATGCATTTGCTACTAACCCGTGTTGTGAGCATGCACATCTTGTGGAGGAACATGCTAAGCTAAAAGAGTAGCTTGAAAAGGTCTTGGTGACGTGTATCGAAGGTGAGAAGACGCTCAATGACCTTTTGAGTAATCAGAAGGAAGTTGTGGCAAAAGAATGAGTGGGGTTTGCACCCAAAAACAAGAAGAAGAAGAAGAAGAAGAAGAAGAAGGTGAACACCAAGGAAGTTCCACCGCTCAAGGAAACCTTTGTAAGAGCAGGAGAAGGTCCTCATGAGAAGAAGAAAGACAAAGTTATGGTTGGGAATGCCAAGAAGGGCAAGAACACCCACCCCAACAAGACCGGCGACTTTAACCCCTCTTATGTTTTGTGTCGTGATAGTGATGGGCATGTTTATGCCAAATATGTTGGTTCTTCTTATGAGTACATTGAATGGTGTATTTGGGTTCCTAAGACCCTTGTTGCTAACATGAAAGGACACATTAAAGAATGGGTACCTAAAACCAAACAGTGATCTCTTGTAGGGGTTTGCTTCCGAAGGAACGTCATGGTTGCTCGATAGTGGAGCGACAAATCATATGATCGGAAGCAAGGACTTGGTGGTGGACGTTCATCCTGGCACATCTGTGGCCACCCAAGTCTCATTTGGTGATGATGCAATTTCAAAGGTATTGGGTCTTGGCAAGGTGATAATGTCTTCGGAACTCTCCATAGAGAATGTTATGCTTGTTGAGACCCTCGCATACAATTTATTTTCTCTTCATCAACTCACAATCATGGGTTTTAGTACCTTCTTTGGTATTGAATCTGTGACCCTTTTGTGGAGCAAGACTCTTAAAGTAGCTTTTGTTGGGCATATCGAGAACGGTCTCTATGTGGTGAACTTCTTGGAGCGACCCACTAAGACCGCGACTTGCCTAATGGCTAAAGTTGATGTGGGATGGCTCTGGCATCGCCGGCTAGCCCATGTCAATATGAGATCTTTGCAGAGCCTCCTCAAAGGGGATCACATTCTTGGACTAACAAACGTGAGTTTTGCCAAAGATCTTTCTTGCAGTGCTTGTATCGAAGGAAATCTACATGAAAAGTCTCATCGTCCAACTACTACTCAAAGAGGACCTTAGAGCTCCTTCACATGGATCTCTTCGGGCCTCCATCTTTTGACAGTCTTGGTGGAAGAAGATATTGCTTGGTGATTGTGTATTATTACTCGAGATATACTTGGGTATATTTCTTCAAGAGGAAGAGTGAGACCTAACAGACCATCATCAACTTTGAAAATGAAGTCCAACGTCAACATGATGTGAAGATTCTGATGATAAGAAGTGATAACGGCACTGAGTTCAAGAACTACACCCTAAATGAGTTTCTCAGTGACGAAGGGATAAAGCACCAATATTCCACACCTTACACCCCCAACAAAACGGTGTTGTGGAGAGGAAGAACCGGACGTTGATGGATGCGGCAAGAACCATGATGGCGGAGTTTAAATCTCCGTACAACTTTTGGGCCGAAGCCATCAACACAGCGTGTCATGCATCAAATCGGCTCTATCTCCACAAAGGCTTGAACAAGACTCCTTATGAGATTCTTACCGGGAACAAGCCCAACCTCAAATACTTCTGGGTGTTCAGTTGTAAGTGTTTCATTCTCAAGAAAGGTGCTCGTTTGTAAAAATTTGAATCTAGAGCCCATGAGGGCATATTTGTTGGCTATGTTGCAAACTCTCATGCTTACCGTGTCCTAAACAAGTCCACGGGACTCATTGAGGAGATGAGTAACGCAGAGTTTGATGAAAATAATGGCTCCCAAGTGGAGCAAAGTGGTCTTTGTGATGTAGGTGATGAAATTCCTCCCCAAGCCATAAGAAGAATGGGTGTGGGATACTTCCTACCCGTTGAGTAACCCCTTGTGGCCGAAGGAGAAGGACAATGTTCCACTCAAGTGGAACCATCACCGATGCAAGACCCACACGCTTCCAAAGAACAAAATGAAGGTCCTCTACCACATGGACAAGATCAAGGGAAAGATCAATCTACTGATGATGGTGTTTCACAAGGTGATGCCCAAGATCAAGTTCACGTCTCCGAGCAAGCTCAAGATCAAGATCTTCTTCAAGATCAAGAGCAAGCTCACGAAGGAGCTCAAGATAATCAAGAAGATGACTCTCAGAATGTTGTCCCTCAACCTTCCATGGAGGAAATCTTAGAGAGATGAGCCGCCAAGAATGCTGCCAAGCTCAAACTTAGACAACATTTGTTGGAAAACGTCTACGGCGACTTGCAAAAAGGGGTAACCACTCGTAAACAATTAACAAACTACTATGAACATCACGCATTTGTTTCTTGCATTGAGCCCCTTAAGGTACAAGATGTGCTCGAAGATATGGAGTGGGTTGAATCTATGCATGATGAACTCAACAACTTCGAGCGCAACCAAGTGTGGCGATTGGTGACAAGACCTCAAGAGAACCACAATGTTATTGGAACTAAATGGATCTTCAAAAACAAGCAAGATGCGAACAGTATCGTCATTCGCAACAAGGCAAGATTGGTGGCACAAGGCTACTCCATAGTCGAGGGTGTCGACTACGGTGAAACTTTTGCTCCTGTTGCTCGCCTTGAATCTATTTGCATGTTGCTTGCATATGGATCTCACCACAACTTTAAATTATATCAAATGGATATCAAGAGTGCCTTTTCTTAATGGTCCTCTTAAGGAGTTGGTATATGTCAAGCAACCCCCGGGGTTCGAGCATCCCATGTTCCCCAATCATGTATACGTTCTCGATAAGGCTCTCTATGGACTTAAGCAAGCCCCATGCGCGTGGTATGAGCACCTTACCGAGATGTTGCAAGACCGTGGGTTTGAAATTAGGAAAATTGAGCTCACTCTTTTTACGAAGAGGGTCAACGGGAACTTGTTCATATGCCAACTATATGTTGATGATATGATTTTTTATTCTCCTAACAAAGCTTTCATTGAAGAATTTGCCACTTTGATGACCAATAAGGTTGAGATGTCTATGATGGGAGAGTTGAAGTTCTTCCTTGGTTTCAAAGTCAAGCAACGAAGTCAAGGTACCTTCATCAATCAAGCTAAATACACTCAAGACATGCTCAAGAGGTTCAAGATGGATGAGCTCAATCCTCCCAAGGCCAACACTCCCATGTCACTCAAATGCCATCTTCACAGTGATCCCAATGGTAAAGCGGTGGATCAAAAGGTATATCGCTCCATGATTGGATCCTTGCTTTACCTTTGTGCATCTAGACCAGATATCATGTTAAGTGTGGGTATTTGTGCACGATTTAAATCCGCGCCTAAGGAGATTCACCATGTGGCTATCAAGCGAATCTTTCGATATTTGGCTCATACCCCAAACTTTGGCTTATGGTATCCCAAGGGGGGTTCGTTTGATCTCGTTGGATATACTGACTCGGATTGGGCGGGAGACCGTGTGGATAGAAAGTCCACTGCTGGAGACTGCCAATTTCTTGGTCGGTCTTTGGTAAGTTGGTCTTCAAAGAAACAAAATTGTGTTTCTCTCTCGTCCACCAAGGCCGGGTGTGTAGCTGCTGCCAGTTGTTGTGCACAAATTCTTTGGATGAGGCAAACTTTAAAGGATTATGGTGTCAATTGTGAGAAAGTGCCTCTTTACTGTGATAATGAAAGTGCCATTATGATCTCTAGCAACCCAGTTCAACATTGCAAGACGAAGCATATCGATATACATCATCACTTCCTTCGGGAACACGTTAAGCGAGGAGACATCAATCTTATCCATCTGAGCACTAACGAAGAACTTGCAAATATATTTACGAAGCCATTCGATGAAGCAAGATTCCGCGATTTAAGGCATGAGCTAAATATCATTGATTCGAGCAATGTGGATTGACTTAGTGCACACCTCACCACACTCGTCATTATGTCTTGTCTAGGTGTAGGCATGGATTTAGGGGGATTCTAGTTCTCTCACTAAACTATCTCTCCCCTTATTATGCATAAACTAATCAAAGTCTCTCACATCCGCCATTTTTGATGGAAACTGTGCTTCAACAGACGAGTCTTGGTCATGGGCCCAAGGATAATTCTCCGAGGTGCCATACCATTTGACTCAAATATAGGTGGCTCTAGGGCCACCGCCCTCTCTTCATGCGAAGTAGTGGTTCATTGTTTGGTCCTCTTTTCTCTTTCTACTCTGTTGGACCATGCTCTTGTTTTGACTTGCATCCTTGTCTTCTCGTGTCTCTCGTTTTTGTGCAAAAAGAAAAAAAAAGTATTTCTCTTCTTCTCTTTTCTCTTTGAAATCATGCATTTTGTGGGCAGCACGGTACTACCGTGGTAATCCACGGTACAACCGCTGGAGTTGGACTGCCTCTATGCATGCACAAGTGCGTCCCTAGCATGGTACTACTGCCCCAAAACACGAAAGTAAAAAAAATTACTTCCGCTCCCAGAGCGGTACTGCCGCTGAGCGCACGGAAGTAAAAAATTACTTCCGCTCATTGAGCGGTGAGCGGTACTACCGCTGAGCGCACGGAAGTAAAAAAATTACTTCCGCTTGTTGAGCGGTACTACCGCAATGACCGCGGTACTACCGTGTCGTCGGGTGTGCGTGGGGGTTAAGAGCCGGTAGGGGAGCTCAAACTCCCTCATACCCATTATCTCTTCCCCTCACGTCTCTCTCTCCTCCTCACAACCGGTGCCGGAGAACCTCACCGGATCTCCGTCTCCGGCCACCCTCCTCTCATTCCCTCCGGTGGGATCGTTCCCCACCTCGTCCTCTTGCCATGGACCCCAGTATTTCCCCGAACTCTTCTTGTTTTGCTTGTATAGTTTTGAATCTAAGTTTAGGGGAAATATGAGTTGGTCTAGTGTTTTTCGATCCAATATGTGCATGAGGGGATGTTTTGATTGTGTTAGTGTGGTAGAAGTGCTTATTGATAGGATACAACGGGATAACTTTTGATCTACGGTAGTAACGATCTGGTTTTTGATGTGTGTTCATGGGAAATCTGCCCCGTGTGGTACTACCGCATCTGGTGCGGTACTAGCGCTCGTCGGGCGGAAGTAAAATTTTACTTCCGCTCCTGCCACGGTACTACCGCTCGCCGCGGTACTACCGCATCCGGAGCGGTAGTAATTTTTTACTTCCGCTCGTTGGGCGGCAGTAAAATTTTACTTTCGCTCCCGCCACGATACTACCGCTCATAGCGGTACTACCGCGTCCGGAGCGGTAGAAATTTTTTACTTCCGCGTGAACCACCGGTCGTACCGCTTGATCAGAAGCTACCTCATTTTGTCCTGTTCATTCTCACCTCTACATGGTTTTCGTGTCGGCTTTCGTCTTTGCCTTCACTCCTTTTCGTTTGTCTCTTGTGTTTGCATTGTGTGTCATAGGTGGTGGCTCTGGTTCCGGCTCCGGTCCAAGACGTTCGAATCCATCTCGCGACACTAGCTCAAAGCATCTTCGCAATCCAGATGCTCCTAAGGGGTCCAATGCCCCGCCACGCCATTTCAAGAGGACCGCATCCAAGCTCAAGGAGCTAGTTGACAATCATGAGGACATGCATCAAGCTGAGTTTCTGTCTCGTCCGTTGATTGACCCCTATGTCAAACCAAGGGAACATTCCAGGGAAAATGACTTGTTTTGGACCAAGCAGCAGTTTCTCATCCACATCGATGTGATCAAGGGTAAGAAGAATCTATATGTTCCTGTCCAATGGATTGAGATGGCTCATACGAGGAAGCACCCGGCATACTTTGGTGAGGCTCTGAGTTTGGTGGAGAAGTTTGCTATCAAGGACATCATCTCGTTCCACCTCGAATTTGATCCCGAGATTGTGGGTCAGTTCTTTGCCTGTGTCCATTTCCACTCTGATGTGCAGTGTACCATGACTTGGATGACCAATGGAGAGAGGTTGTCTGCTACCTGGAAGGAGTTCATGGACCTGCTACATGTTCATGATGAGGGGCTTGAGGAGCCCGTTGGATTGCGCCCTCACGGCAACCCCCAGCCAGCACGTAAGGAGCAGCTTGTGCCCTACTATATTCTGAAGACTTTACCCTCTAGTGAGCAAGTTTATGTGCTCAACCCATTCCTTGATGTCATGCACCAGATCTTCCGCAACACTCTGTTTCCTCGCATGGGAGACAAGGACAAGGTGCACTCCTATCTGGTGGAAATGTTGCTACTATGTGAGAAAGGATGGACTGAAGAACTTGACCCCCTTGATGTTTCTCACATTATGTGGACTGAGCTGCGCACTGCTATGTTTCACCATAAGGACCCCATTTATGGGCCCTACTTGTTCCTCCTGATTCGTACTACTTGGGAGAAGATCCTTCCGGATGAGGACTTTCAGGAGCACTTGTTTCTTCATGAGCCCATTTGTCTACGTATGAAGGACAAGTGGGCCAACACTACCACTAAGCTAGCTCTTGCTCATATGGAGGTTGATGAGGATGAGATCGAAGAGGAGGAAGATGACAGTTCTAAGATGTATGAGCCACCATCTTCTGAGCCATCTTAGTCCAAGAAGCTCTCTCACAAGATGAAGACCTTGTTCTGCATGCAGGCCAAGGGACAGTATCAGGCTCACGTTGTTCAGAAGGAGAGTCGCCAGCGTGACAAGCGGATTCTGAGGAAGCTTGGCGAGGTCATCTCGAGTGGGTCTGAGAAGGACATCACTCCTGAGGCTACTTGGATGGCGAAGAAGCAGTTTTAGTGGGCTGATTCAGATGAGGAGTCAATTACAGCTGCATCAGAGGAGGAGCCAGATGACTAATCTTTCTGCATGGGAGCTATCACCTATGTGTTAGGTGTCCTCTCTGCCTTTTTGGCATCTCGATGCCAAAAGGGGAGAGAGAGTAGGATTTGTGAGTTTTTGCATTGTTTTTTCGTCGTCTCTTTGCTTTCGTTGAACTTTGGTTTATGTCGTTTGTGTGAGACCATGAGAGTTCCTCTATCATATGGTGTGAGACATATTCTATCACTCCTATCTTATTGTTGTCCAGTATGATTCCTAGCTTGTGAGTCTGTCTCATATGTACCATTGTATTCATGCTCACATGCTATGCCTTGTTTCCGTAATTAGTGTTATTCATTATGTTACAAGGATTGCATTGTTTATAAAATATAGGGGGAGTGTTGATCCTAGTGTGTGTGCCTTGCGGTCCAAATCATATCTATACAATGCACGCATCTAGGGGGAGCCTATCTATATTTTATAGATCTTGGGTTTGCATGTGCTCATCTTATATCTTTATGTGCAAATCCCATATTGTCATCAATCCACCAAAAAGGGGGAAATTGTAAGGGCATATTTCTCCTTAAGTGGTTTTGGTGATTGATGACAATGCCTTTGCGGACTAATCGTGTGCATTGAGCATTTCAGATATCTCATGTCTAGGCACAAGACGATTCGAGGCCCCTCGGAGCTTATCGAAGATGGTTGTTCTCTATGTTTCTTCCGATGGATTTGAGTCGTAGGAAAGCCGTACTATTAAGAGGGGGTCCACTTCGGAAAGGTTTGGGTGGAATCAACACGTACACATCTATTCTATTTGCACCACCTTTCCTTTACTTCAATGGAGCACCAGTTGTTTTCCTCGTCTGTGCAAAGTGAAGCCTATGGGGGTACTTGCATTCAGTGGCCAGCGGTAGTACCGCTCAAGGGAGCAGTAGTACCACAGGAGCCCACGGTAGTACCGCTCAGTGGAGCGGTAGTACCGTTGTCCCCTGCCCTAGTACGTACACCTGTGGTAGTAGGCGCAGATGTAATTTTTTACATCTGCCCTATTGCGGTAGTACCATGATGGAGTTCTGGTACTACCGTGCCGGACTTTTTCGCAGCTTCGCCCTCAGCGGAGGTAGGCACGGATGAAATTTTTTACTTACGTGTATCTCCAAGCGCTAGTCTCTACCGACCATGCGGTAGTACCGCATGGGCTCGCGGTAGTATCGTTCCGGCGATTCTACCGCTAGCTGCCTTGTGCAATTGGACTGAGTCTTATACTCCCGTGCGAGCGGTAGTACCGCATGTCGCAGCGGTAGTACCGCAAGCCCTTGCAGTAGTACCGTGGTCTTTTGCGGTAGTACTGTGACGCGCGGGGCTGAGGGTGGGGATAACGATTGGATCTTATTCCCCACTATAAAAGGGAGGTCTTCTTCCTCAAGAAGATTACCTCTTACTTTCCTAAGCTCCATTGTTGCTCAAAGCTCCATTTTAGCCCGATCTCTCTCCCTAGCCAATCAAACTTGTTGATTTTCTAGGGATTGGTTGAGAAGGCCTCGATCCACACTTTCACCAAGAGAAATTTGATTCCCCTCACTAATCCCTTGCGGATCTTGTTACTCTTGGGTGTTTGAGCACCCTAGACGGTTGAGTTCACCTCAGAGCCACATTCCATTGTGGTGAAGCTTCGTGGTGTCGTTGGGAGCCTCCAATTCAGTTGTGGAGATAGCCCCAACCTTGTTTGTAAAGGTTCGGTCGCCGCCTTCAAGGGCACCAATAGTGGAATCACGGCATCTCACGTTGTGTGAGGGCATGAGGAGAATACAATGGCCCTAGTGGCTTCTTGGGGAGCATTGTGCCTCCACACCGCTCCAACGGAGACGTACTTCCTCACAAGGGAAGGAACTCCGGTAACACATCCTCGTATCCACCGGCTCCATTTTGGTTATCTCTTACCTTTACTTCTTGCAACCAATTATTGTGTTGTACCCCTTGCTTGCTTGTGTACTTGTTGTGTTTAGCATCATATAGGTTATTCACCTAGTTGCACATCTAGCCAACTTATTTGATGCTAAGCCTAAATTGTTAAGGAAAAGTTTAAAAAGTGTTAGTTGCCTATTCACCCCCCCCCCCCCTCTAGTCAACCATATCGATCCTTTCAACAACCCTCTTGCCTGAGTTGGGTACAAGTTGTTTGCTCTTTTATGTGTTGCCGCTGAAGACGGTTGAGGATTGATATTCCTATTGGTTCGATAAACCTTGGTTTCAGTCAATGTATCTTCAGAAGTCCATCCATTAGAAAGAAGAGTGAAAAGAAAATGTTCAAAAAATAATTAAAAATAAAATAAAATAAAAGGTAAATCTGGAAAGAAATACAAGCAAGAAACCGAAAAGAGAGAAACCCGCTCATAGCATTTACCAGGCAAGTAGATTGAGCCGCTAAGTAAACTGGGTCGAGCCACACAAGTCAAGCGGCCCTAGGTCACTCCCCTTTTGTTATAGTGCAGGCTTGCTCTCCCTAAAATGATCTATATCATCCATCTATTCTAAGGCTTGTAGAGAAATATCCAATTATCTATGTTTCGACTTCTGGGTCGTTCATACGCTCACATTAATATGACTAGCTAATTGCTCATGTATTGCAACATGGGTGATCCTTTCGTCCAATGCTAGATGATACTAATCATAATTAACGTGATCCTCCCCATTCAAAGAATGATACTCTTTGTCAACAACGTGATCCTCCCATTCAAAGAATGATACTCATCATAATTAACGAGATCCTCCCGTCCAGCGATCAATAATACTTCACATAACTAGCATGATCATTTCATCAAAAAAATGATACTCTACATAAATAACATGATCCCCCCTTGTACAGAATGTTAGTCTCTATAATTAACATGATGCTCCAGTCCAAAGGTTGATATTGTCCATAATTAATTTGAAACTAAACCAAACGATGGCGTACCATTACCACTACGAACGCCACCCCCCCCCCCCCCTAATAGTAAAGATAGGGTTCTTCCATAGAAGCATGTATCTACTCACACGAGCTTGATAGCGATGATTTGTGTTTTGTCGATGAGGGTTTCATAGGTTAAGTTGTTGTGCATGGTCACTTACTCTCGCCAGTCAAGAATAGATGTCAGTGAGATGGTTCCCTTTGCAATTGTTTTCCAGAATATTCTGAATATAGTGACCACCCATTCGTTGATTTTATCCAACTGAACTTTTTTCTCTTAAGTTGTTGCGTCCGACTAGGTTGACAAACAAGATTAAAACCAAACTGACCTTTAAAATACAAAATAAAAAAATAATTTTTAATTTGTATTAGCACTCTTTTTTGTGTACATCATATGAATTACATGCAACCAAACAATATACATGTGAAAGCACTTAACCAGAAGAAATTGTCATAATTCGGTACAGTGGGAGTATGATCATAGGACACGTAAAACCGTGGAGCTAGATTTTGGAGAGCATTGGGTAGTTCTTTTTCTCTGTATCTATCTAACAATCTAATCATAACTTAATTTAAAATACCAAATTGCTTACCCCACATATCATGTGGTGAGAGCATTGGATAGTTGTTTGAGCAAGCCGCACCACAAATAGAGAGTTGAAGCAAACACCCAATACAAGGAAAGCTCGTATACACGGTCATAACTTATATGACGAGACGAAATTCCATATCTTTATGGTAAATCTCTAAATTAAATTCGAAAATAACAATTACAAATACGTTGGAGTACACTCCCTGCCAGCAGTTTAGAAAAAAAGTTCATCTACTTCATCAAAGCTGCAAGTGTTAGGAAAATTAAAAAATAAAAATAATTAAAAACATAATGGTAAAAGGGAAATAAAATATAAGAATCAGTAAAAAGGTAAAATGACAATATAAAAGTGAATAAAAAGGCAGGACAAAAAGCTCCTTTTAGCGTGAAACTACATCAATATTCAAACGTACGCGTAGAAAAAAGTTTTGTATCCTTAACAAAAAGTTTCCATGTCTATTTGTCTTAACACGTATTAGAAAAACAATGTTCAAACATGTATTTGAAAAAAGTTAATCATGTATTTGAAAAATAGTTAACATGTATAAAATATTGTTTCAGTTTTATACATGTATAAAATTATTTTAGATGTATAGAAAATATAATGTGTATTTAAAAAGTAGACATCAAAACATATATTTTTAAAATGGTAATCATGTATTTAAATGTTTTTAAACATTTATAGAAAAATGTTCCTGTTGTATACATAAAATATAGAATATGTATCAAGAAGTGGACATGTGTTGACAAAATAAAAAATAAAAAAAGCCTCAGAAAACCGAAGAGCAAAAAAAAAACAAAGAAAGAAAGAAAAAGGTTAAACCGAGGCAAACAGTCAAACCCGAAATTTAAAAGCACAGAGAGAAATATTTAGGAAGAGGCAACTGCAGCACTGGGCCGGCACATTACCCTTGCCGTGGGCTGGCACTGCCTAAAATATTCTGTACCATCTATTTATTCAGTGCTTCAAAGAGAAATAGCAGACTATCTACCGAAAGTTGTCTTCTCAAAAAAAAAAATCTACCGAAAGTTGTCTTGTGCTACCGATCTCATTTGAATTTCGATGAACAGTAAAGTCCCCAAAAAACGAATAAAAACAGAATATATTTTCTGGTAAACTTTGAAAAATGTTTTGCAGTGCTTGCAAAATTTCATCATCAAATGACGTACGTGCAAGTCGTGGTAAAACGTGACAAAATTAACACTTCAAAATGTTGTCGAAAACAACACTTTTGGAGAACCGATTTTGTGTTATTTCCCATGAATTCCTCGAATGTCATTTCATGTTGGAATTTTGTGAGCACTCAAAACATTCGTCAATGTTTGGAGCAAAGAATTTCAGTCTTTTTAAAAAAAACTTCAAAATTTAAAGATTTTACTATTTACACGAGCTCATTTGAGCGCGAGCTCAGAAACACCACGTCCACTATGTACTGCTGACTAGAGAAACAAAAACATTCAGGTTATGCATATATGGTGGATAATATCCACGTCTAGGTCATTTGTACTTTGCCATTAATAAGATAGGCATCTTCCATCTAAGCATTTGTCTGTTTACACGAGCTTGATATTGAAGATGATGTTGTTGTACCCGCAAAAAAAGATGATGTTGTTGTATGGATGAGGGTTTCACAGGTTATGTTGCCGTGCATTTTTTTTACAAAAGAAATATATTAATATCACGAAAATGCCAATTACGCCCGGCCTCTATACCAACGAGATGTCCAAAGGCATCAAGTATACACACAACCAAAAAAAGAACATAAGAAAGAGACCCCCCCCCCTCCCCTCGCCGCCATGATGATGAATCGCTAGCATAAACAACACTCTAACCACCACCGAAGACAACACCCGAATATAAATAAAGGTTATCCAAAAGCAATGCCTCCAAGAAGGAAACAATGAACATGTGTTGTTTGTTTCCCGGTCGAAAATCTTGGATTTTCACGATGGAGAAAATCTGAGTTCACCCAAACAATGCCTTCAACAAGGCCATTGCCAGGTACAAGCAATAAAGGGCAGACCTTGGGTTTTCACATTGGAAACCGAGACTCGGTATGGGAGGAGCACCACCAAAAATGCAGTCCTCCAATGCCGCCACCCCCACTTGCCAAGGTTGTAGTTGCAAGTCACCAACACAATGAGCAGAGGATCATCATATTCTCCTCATCCATTGTGAGTACTTCGTGGGATCCACCGATATTAGATGATCTCGACTCAACACGAGCATGTGAGATAACACCTTCAGAGACTAACGATCTTCAACCGCAACCACCTTGAATTACCATGTCCACACCTTGGAATCGGGACCATGAAGGTGCCGATGCCAATGTTTCCAAGGTGCTGACAATATGTTGTTGACAATCACCAAACACCCGAGCACACAACCTTCTATGGCGTTGGTGATGCATCCGCATCAGAGACGCATGTTGTGGCAGATCAGTAGGCAAGAGGCGGTGTCCTTGGGTAGCACGAGCATACCGGACCTTGATGGTGCCACTAGTCCCGGTAGAGTCGATGCGGACGCACTGGGAATCATGGAAGTTCATCGGCAACATTGTCGTGCAGTCTTAGAGGGGATCACCGATGCGATCTTGGATCACGAGTTGGGGAATGAGAAGCAACGAGCACCCCCGTTGAACCATGGACGCACCACACACCAACAACATCCCATTGTCGTCTTCCACCAACCAGCCACAGGGCCGCCGCCCCAAATCCCCCGTCCTTGGCCTCCATCGCCCCACACAAAGCAGGCCTCCCCCAAAAGAAGAAACCCCATCAACCTTTGGTAGCGGGCCCGCCGCCACCACGGCTTAGGCCGGTGGGATGTATGGTCACTTACTCTAGGCCAGTCAAAGATTTTGGGGGTCTAGGTGCCTATGAGATTTTTGCCTTTGCAGTTATTTTCTGAAATATTCTCAACACAGCGACCGTCCACTCGTTCATATTGTCCAATTAAACTTGGTTTGGAAGTTGTTGTGCCTGAACTATGTTCAAGATTATAACCAAACTAGTTTTTAAAATACACAAAAATGCAATATTTATTTTTGATTAGCACTCCTTTTTGTGTGCGTCATATGAATCACATGCAACCAAACAATATAAATGTGAAGCAGTTTAATGAGACCACGTTGTCATAATTTACTATTCCCTCCGTTCCTAAATATAAGATTTCCTAAAGATTCTACTATAGACTACATACGGAGCAAAATGAGTGAATCTATACTCTAAAATATGTCTATATGCATGTATATGTAGTTTATAGTGGAATATTAAAAGTTTTTTATACTTTAGGAACGGAGCGAGTACACTTTTAATACGAACACAGGAAACTATAGAGCTAGAGTTTGGACGGCGGTTGAGCAAACGACACGCAACCCAGTGAAAGCTCATATACACTGAGGACGTCATTTTGGTGCTAGGAGCATGCAACAAAATTTTAATAATAGTATATTTTTGTGCCGAAGATGCACAAGTTTTCAAGGTGTATGCAAAATTTCATGGCAATTTGACAACGGAGGAGCTCTGAAAAGAAAAACAAAAGTCAGTGTTTTGAGAAAGGTTCAAGATTTTGATTTTGCAGTAGTAATAATTTTGTTTTTTCTGTCCCGGGCTCCTCTGATGTCAAATCCCCTCCGGGAGCATATTAGCTCGTGATCAGCTACAGATTAGATTACCTCATATAGACTGTCATAAATAATACTACGATGAGATGAAACTCCCTAGGTATTTTCATGGACACTCTGGAAACAAAATTCACACATAACAATTACAAATACGTTGGAGTACATTCCCCGCCGTGTGCCACTTTAGCGGCACATGCACGTACAGTGCGACCGGGCAAGAGGAGCTTTCAACCAGGACGTGGACCGTGAGCTAGCTAAGCTAACACAGCTCCAACTACCCTCACATAAATACTTACCCAATTGATTGGGATTCCATTACCATGCGTACGGCACGTGAACAGGAACAGTTCCATGGATCATCGATCATGCGCTTTGGCTTCTCGCGATATGCATATCCGCGCTAACGACGGTGGCTGGAGCGCCAGCCCAGCAGCATGTACGCAGTGCCCTACAGTGCAGTGCCGGAGGAGCTTTCGGCCACGACGTACTACGCGATCGGGCTAGGCTAGCTAAGACAACTCCAACCACCGTCACATAAGTATGGATCAATCTCTTGTCCGATCAATTTCAATCTCACTGAACAGGAACAGTTCCATGGAAGCTGCTGATGAGTTGTGATGGATCAGTGGCTCACTAGCTGGGCTGGCGGTGCCGGGTTCTCGTAAACATTGGTCCCTTATTCGCGCCGTGGATAGTGTTTTTTTTTTTTTTGCTAAAATCCAGTACTAGTAGGCTCGTTTTTCAGAAAGTGCATGGGCGAAGAAAAATTAATGTGTGAATCGTGAGGATCAAGATGGCGATTCTAGAAACATGTACGCAGCCATGGCTAGAATCCTTGGATAAGGATCACTATCTTAACTGTGAGTTTTTTATGTCTCGTTGGCCTTGCTTGATCTTCCTATAATGCGTATGGGGCCTGCTGGGTACCAGGTGACCAAATTTACAATTTGGACCAGTCACTTTTTTTTTTACAATCAACTCGCGGGATTAAAAGGCCAGCTGCCAATCAAGCGAGCATATCCCAGAATTAAATGGCCACTACTAAATGGATGTATGTCTACTAGGAATTAAGGTGAATAGTTAATGAATGCATGCGTGCATGCGAGCGACTGTTGATTGTGTTTGACGTACTCCCTCTGTCTAGATGCATAGGGCGCCTAAGAGAATCTAGGATTTTCAAAAGTACAAGTCACGGTACAATTAAATCAGCCTCGTTTCTCTCATTCGACTCATCCTCAATGTGCAGCCTTTTAAATCCCAATAATGCTATTTTCCAAGAAACAATGAATTAGTGGCATTAGCACTACCCTTTAAGAAAAAAGAAAATGGAGACAAATAAACAAATATTGACAAAATTTTGCAAAGATTTTATACATAAAATTTGTTTTTTGTTATATGCAGGAATATGAACTTATTAGTGGAATTCTACAAAAGAAGGTGTTATGTAAAAAGTAACGAATTAGAGGCATTGGTACGAACCTTAAAGGAGAAAGAAATTAAATTAAAAATAAAATAATGAAGTTTTCTAACAAAATAGTGAATTTGTGGCATTGGTATTACCTTTCAGAAGAAGAACATGCCAAATAGTAAACCAAATAATGACATGATTTCCACACAACTTATGCCTTGTTTTAATATGAAAGAATAAACATATAATAGTGGATTTTCACAAAATCAAAAGAAGTTTCCGAAGAAGGAATGAATTATAGGGGCATTCCATTACCATTAAAGAAGAAAGGAAATTAAATATAAAAAAATAAACATAAACATAAAAATTATGATAACGAATCTCATTAATTAGTGGCTTTGGAATTGTCTTTTAATAGGAAGAAAGAAAATCAGCCGAAAGATAAAAAGGTGAAAAAATTCCAAAGAGGAATTAATTATTGGCATTGTTATTACTGTTAAGAAGAAAGGAAATAAAATAAAATCTTAAAAGGTAAAAAATTACAATGAAGTATGAACTGGTGGCATTGGTATTACCCTTACAAAGAAATAAAATCAAATAAAAATTAAACAATAAAAATAATGAAGTTTTACAAGGGTGAATGAATTAGTGGCATTGGTATTACCCTTTATAAAGAAAGAAAATGAAATAAAAACTAAAACACATCAAAATAATGAAATTTTCAAAGGAAGATGAATTACTGACATACCATGTAAGAAGAATAAATAAATAAAACTTAACATAAATAATAATAAATTAGAAAAAAATGACACTAAATTTGCGATTTTTAACAACATGCAAGAATAAGCATATAATAATCAAATTTCGCAAAACAATAAGTTTTCTAAGAAGGAACGACTTAGTGGCATTACTAGTTTACCCTTCAAGAATTATGTAGATAAAACAAAAAAATGCAAAATCAAAATAATGAAGTTTGTAAAGAAGAATGAATTAGTGGCAATGGTATTACCCTTTAATAAAAAGTAAATGGAAAAAATTAAAAAATAATGAAATTATTGACACCATAATTGCGCATTTTCATAATATGCAGCAATAAACATATAATAGTGGAATTTTCGCTGTTAAAAAGTTTCCCAATAAGGAATAAGTTAATGGCATTAATATTTACCTTAAAGACGAAAGAAAATAAAATACAAATTAAAAAACAAAATATTATTTTTTCTAAGAAAGAAGGAACTAGTGACATTGGTGTCACCTTTTAAGAAGACAATCAAAATAAAAAAGATTAAACACAACTATGCATTCAAACTGCATTTTTTTAAATATGCAATCAATAAACACATAATAGTGAAATTTTCACACTAGTGTAATTTACCCGCATACTCTATAGTACTTGCATGCATACATCTCCACTCATCCAATATTCAAAAAATACCCATGTAGAGAAAAGAAAAAATTGGCTAAAAAAGAAAAAGAAAAAACATATGAAATAGGCAATGTGTAACAGGCTTCAAGCCTAATAGGAAAACTGACTTACCCCAAACAGGGGCAAGTCAAAATTTTGCCCTAAAAAAAGATAGGCTTACCCCAAACAGGGGCAAGTCAAAAATTCAACCTAAAGAATTATTTTTTTGACTTACCCAAAACATGGGCAAGTCAAAATCAGCCTAAACACACATAAGAAAAATAGTATGAATCTTGACAAAAGAGTCAACGGTCAGAAAATTGACTTACCTGGATTTATAATTCAAGCGATCTACACATAGCTAAAGTGATAAGTTTTCCGTAGCTAAATGCACCGATGTCCAAGTGAGTGGTCTTTTGAGCCCTTTTAACTATACCCTTATATTTCAAAAAAAAAGATGTTGATGTTGTCTTTAATGAAAATTGACGAGGAAGCTTGTTACTTAAACAAAAACGGATGTCCAATTACAAACTTACATGGCGAAAATTCTAAGGATCTGCCTGAATGTATCCTAGTTATTGCACATCTAAGTGAGTAACTCAAATATAAAAAGGGAAAGAAGAAGAAAGAAACAAAATGCCCGCACGAATCTCGACCACCATGTGGCTCAACGAGGAGTCAGGGATTTAGATGTGCAATACGTTGGACACATTTAGATGTGCTTTAGCAAAACTGAATGTCTAATGCCCACAATAGCACTGTTTGACCTCGATCTAACGCCTTATGTCTGATATTTCTTTGACTCAACCTATCATTCATGCATGCATGTGCCCCCATCTTACTCGGTGCACCTTCCTTAGTGGCACCACAATGATCTAGACCACCATGTGGCTCAACGAGGAGTCGAGGATTCCTTCATCGTAATGGCCAACGCCATTTCCTGCTTGCCATTCTCAGCCAGTGTACATTTTTGGTCATTCCTCTGAGCCCATAGACAAGATTCCAGTAACCACATCTTACCACTTTAAACATCCAACCCATAACAGGCAAATATAGATCCTCGGGCCACCGCCCAGAAGATGCGTGCCAGCGAATTATAACAAGAGAAATTATAACAGTGTCCCTAAAAAGACAAATAATGACAGTGTACATATGATATCCATCATACAAATGCCCATGCCGATAATAAATGGGACACGTCACAAGGGAACCTACATTACCCTCGTATCATTGCAGCCTAAGTGATCGCAGCATGCCCACTAGGGATCTCGGCTAGCTGGTATACGCGCATAAACCCATTCCCATTGTACGTACTCGTACTAGCTAGCTAGGGTTCCTCGCACGAAACCTTATCCCTTGCTACTGTTCCCTAGCATAACTAGCCACTCTGCCAACCGAATTACACTGTGCACATACCAGATATGCTAACTACTCTACCTCTAATCAAAAAATTCCGTTTGTCCTTGGTGACCACATTCCTCGTGTCATTCCGACTGATAGCTAGCTAGTTGTTGGGAGTGGATGGAGAATTAATTAGCCAGGGACGTGCGTGCCTCCCGCAGCGCGCGTATATAAGCACCACCATGCATCTCCATGATCAGCACGTACGATTTACTGCTAGCCATCCCCGTGCGTCCCAGTGTTGCATTTGCACCACGTTCTGCACTGCATGCACGCATGTCTAGTGGTGCACTGCTCTCCGCCATGGACATGCACATGGATTGGCTCTTCCTCTTGCAGCTTCTCATGTCGGCCGCCTGCCTCCTCGTGATACTGCTTCGTTATCGCGCTGCCAAGTCCAAGAAAACGCCACGCCGGCGATCCCCGGGGCTCACCCAGTGGCCGATCGTCGGAATCATCCCGGCCATCGTCTCCAACATCCACCGTATCTTCGACGGCGTTACCGGCATGCTGGCCCTCTCCGGCCTCAACTACCAGTGCCGCTTCTGGTTCGCCGGCTTCCGCTACTTCATCACCTGCGACCCGGCCAACGTGCGCCACATCTTCACCTCCAACTTCGAGAACTACCCCAAGGGCGACGTGTTCGCGCAGATGTTCGACATCCTCGGCGGCGGCATCTTCAACTCCGACGGCGAGCGCTGGCGGCGCCAGAGGACGAAGGCCCAGATGCTGATGACCACCCCGCGGTACCGCGCCTTCGTGGCGCAGTCCAGCCTCGACAAGGCGGAGCAGAGCGTGCTCCCGTTCCTCGCCCACGTCGCCGACTCCGACACGACGTGCGACCTGCAGGACGTGTTCACGCGCTGGTCCTTCGACACGACGTGCAACCTCGTCTTCGGCGTCGACCCCGGGTGCCTGGCCATCGGCCTGCCGGACGTGCCGTTCGCGCGCGCCATGGACGACGTGCTTCGCACCGTGTTCCTCCGGCACATCATGCCGGTGACGTGCTGGAAGGTGATGCGCAGGCTGGACGTCGGGCATGAGAGGAAGAACGCCGCCGCGCGCCGCACGGCCGACGAATTCGTGGCGGCCACCATTGCTAGCCGCAGGGCCGCCTACAACAAGCAGGGCGCGGACAAGTCGGCGGCCGACCTGCTGTCCTCCTTCATCTGCGACGAGGAGATCGCAGGCGACCCGGATGCGGACGTGTACATCCGGGACATGACGATGAACCTCCTGGTCGCCGGCCGCGACGCCACCAGTTCCGCACTCTCGTGGTTCTCCTACCTCATCGCCACGAACCCGCGGGTAGAGAAAAAGCTCCTGGAGGAGCTGGCCCCCATTGCTGCACGCAAACCCGTCGGACCCGACGGCATGGTGGCATTCGAGGCGGGGGAACTGAAGAACCTGCTGTACCTGCACGCGGCGGTGTGCGAGTGCCTCCGCCTCTACCCGTCGCTGCCGACGGAGACAAAGGGGGTCGTCGCCCACGACGTGCTGCCGAGCGGGCACGAGGTGTGGCCCGGGGACAAGATCCTGGTGTTCAACTACTCCATGGGGAGGATGAAGCGGGTGTGGGGCGCCGACTGCCGGGAGTTCCGGCCGGAGCGGTGGATCTCCGAGGAGGGGAAGCTGCGGTACGTGCCGTCCAACAAGTTCGTGGCCTTCAACTCGGGCCCCAGGACGTGCCTCGGGAAGGAGATGGTGCTGGTGCAGATGAAGGTGACGGTGGCGGCCGTGGCGTGGAACTTCGCCGTGGAGGTGGTGCCCGGGCACGTCGTGGAGCCGAAGCTCTCCATCATACTCCACATGAAGAACGGCCTCCTCGTCAGGGTCAAGAGAAGATCGGGTAATCCAGCCATGATCGGCAAGCAGCAGTAACCTATGCGTACTTGTACCCTTACATGCACGTACTGATGTAAGTGTCTATATTCCTTCATTTTTATTCGTCCTGTGTTGTGTGTGTGTGTGTGTGTGTGTGTGTGTGTGTGTGTGTGTGTGTGTGTGTGTGTGTGCAGGTGTCCAGTAATGTAAGTACACTGTAAATCATGGTGGGCATACATATCTTTCCTCCATTAGTTGTATCGACTCGTTGATTGATTGGAAGAGATATTCGCACCGAAACCTATCGACCGATCGGGCTGGGCTGGCATGCACATAGTGCAGAGGCTTCGGTTTCCCATCTCAGCTAACAAGACTGTATAAGTAGGGACAATGCCGGCATGGTTGGTTGGTTGCTTGCGAATCTTTGGTTTGCATGCATGACAGTGTTCTAATTCAATGGCATTCAATTTCATTCCTTGATTCATCATGCTGTCATGCATGATCGAATTATGCTATGCATGCCATGTTCTTTCGTTCTGTATTGGTACGTGCAACGGGAGCTTATTGATTGAGCTGCCGCCGTGCCCATCATCACCGACTGATCGATCGCTTTCGCATCCAGTCTAGAGTATCATGCAGGAATATCAAAGTTAGTGTGACGACGACGTACGTCCTCTTCGTCTTATTAATGGACAAATGGACATTGTCTCCCCTAAAATCTACACTCCGTCCATGCCACTAGTATGGAGAAACCATATTCTTAGTGGTATTTTCACAGAAAATACAGATTTGGAAACAACTTATGTACTTATTTAGGATATAAACTCATTGACCACCCGTTGGTGACAAACAAATTCTCACTACAATTTCAAAACTAATCAGGATTTCAGTTTTTTTTTCTCTCTCTTATATGTCGTTGACAAAAGCCATGGATGCTAGCTCTCAAAAGTCAAAACAAAGCTGGACTTATCTAAAGCTTATGATCAAGTTGATTGGGATTTCTTGAGGAGGGCCATGCTCAAATGGGGTTTCTCTCAGCTATGGGTTGCTTGTGTTCGATCAGTTACTTTTTCCGCATTCCTGGAAGCATGCGGCGTGTGTCCCGTGATGCATGGCGGCTCGATGTAAAAGGTTCATGGAATTGGAAAAAAAAATCCCAGATTGAAAAAAAATCCACGAGTCGAATTTGAGAAAAAGGGAATTGAAAAAAGTCTGACACATTAGATAAAAAAGAAAAAACTGTCTAAGGAGCTTCCATAAACAAAATAAAAAAGAAAATAAGGAAACAGAATAAAATATTCACAATTGGGGTGACCTAGTTGGTTTGTGCAGTTTGCACTGAGAGAGGAGGTTGTGAGTTTGAATCACCTTGTGCGCAACCTTTTTAGCTGCGTAACAAAAAAAAAGACATCTTTCTTTAGCAAACAAGAAAAGAGAAATGGGCTGGCCCAACACGGAGGACAAGTGTGCGCTGTGGTCAAGGCCCAGCAACTAGACGAACCCTGGTTGACATCTGCCACATCAGCATTTTTATGCTCAAATTATACCGAGGTTTGATTTAGACCGAGATTATATAGTTGAAGGTGCAATCGACATGGATTTCGATATGAGGATTCATTTCATCCAACCTCTACGAGTTCAGAATTTAAAATAACCTTTTTTCCAAAAAGGAATGGTAGGGGACAAACTCTCATTCACTCGCGACAATGCCGACAAGTATACACATCTCGGCCGCCAAGTGAGACAAATTTTGCATTCAAACACATCTCTGATCGGCCATGCAAACTCTGACCCTCCCTCGCCCCTTCCCTTATCCCTACACAATTGGCTCCATCCGGTTGCCAGCACATTTTCTACCAGAAAACATCAGGTGCAAGGCATCTGGAGAACATCATATCACATTTGACAAAGCCAGATCCAGCCGCGTTTTCTACGAGACTTTCAGCCATTTCTGACTAGTAGATGGCTCCAAGCACCCAGCGGCAGGTTCCGAGGTCGGCAATGTCGACGAGCAGTAAAAGCAAAGTACCGACCAATAAATAAACCAAGTTATTACTCCCTCCGTTCCATAATACTTCCGGGCCACAAGCCCATGTTCCATTTCATGTTCCATTTTAGGTTCATGAATTTTGGAATAGGTCATTCCTGTGACATACTTAGTCGGAAGTGAATTTTCTCGCCTTACTGATTACCAGTAAGTCAGTCCACGGCGCCCTGAGAATGAAGAAAATTGCTCTTTCTCTTATCCTTGGTAGCTTTTTTTTGGTTCCGCAGAACCAAATCATGATAACCAAGTTTAAAGAAAACCGAGAGACTTCAGTAACAACTCAGCGCTATCAAAAGGTTCAGTTCCATAATATAAGAGCTTTTTTAACACTAATGTAGTGTTAAAAACGTCCTTATGTTATGAAACAGAGAGAGTACTAACTAGTTTAGAACAATCAGCATGAAAAACTATCCAATCAGGTCAAGAGTCTGAATCTGCGGCTAGCTGCAAACCCTTACCAGATCACTGGAGACTAGACTAAGATTACCTTCTGCAAAGAAGGCCTACATGTAATTTCCTTTCAGGAAAGCAAGAGAATCAATGTACTCCTAGACCCCTAAATTAAGCAAGAGAGGATGGTAATACTCCTCCTAGAGCCCTACCTAAATCAAGCAAGTGAGAGAGGGTGGTAATAATAATGCTACTACTACATGCTGCAGCCCAAAGAAAAAACATGGTCAATTCCAATCGATTCACATGAGCCCCAAAGGAAAGAACAGTTTCTTTTTCTGAACTTGCCTCCTCTCTCCTTCACCCCTCCCCTCTCTCTCATCATGCATGCGGATGTGGGTATGGCACCCCTCACGCCACATGGCCAGAGGAACAAGAGCCAAAAAACAGTCCCCTCTGTATCCCACTCACCGCCACCTTCCAACGCCCCTATCGAAAATGCACACCATGCCCCAATGCTTTCCTTTGTCCAGTTGTTACCTCCTCCCCTCCATGCCTCCAGGTCAGTAATCTGCAAGCAAGCACAAAAGTTCGGTGAGGATATGATTCACAAGCGGGAGATTTTGATTTTGGAGCAATGGTTGCTGCAAACTCAACACTGGCCAAATGAGGTGAGAGGTGCCAGTCAGTATTGACTCACCGTCCTTCTTCTTGACCAGGCTTCTGGCGAAGAGCAAGCAGATGACCAGGAAACCCAGGGCCAAGGCTCCACCCAGCACGATGGCTACAGTCTTGGCTGTCTGCTGCCCTGCGATGGATGCAGAAGAAGGAGAATAAATGGCCAAGTCCGCAGATCAAAATCAAACTAGGGATGATACCACGTCTAATCATGGGTACAATCATACAATGCCTGAATCCAGACTCTAAATCCAGAAAAGAAAAGGTAAACAATGTACTAGTAGTAGGTGCTAGTGGAAAACAGCTTTTCTCAAAGACCGAGCAGACACAGGCATAAAAAACTCACTAATCTAGGCTGCTGCTTCCAGTTCAGAACCGAAGCATGGACTATACAATGGAGTTATCAGTAATGATGGACTAAACAGTGCGAAGAACAAGCATAATTGACAAAAGAAAGTTGCAACAAATCAACTGACCCCTGTCCCTCAAATGATCAAATCTTAAGCTGACCAACCAAGAAAAGAACAAGATCATGCCACTGTCTGCATCAGAGATCCACTTTGACATGGGAAAGATACGCTCATAACTCCTACCAACCAAACACTGGACCATCCAATGCTTGTTTGTAATCCAGATGATGAGCACCTGAGAGGGCACTAATCTATATACTACAAATTCGTCCAGAGGAGTGGCCAAAATGCAGCATACCAAGAAACACAAGGCGCTCCTTCAATCCCTGTCAATCAATTCCAAACCAGAGAATCCTGCCAGGATCTCACCTACACATGTACAAACAAATCCACCGACAGTAGTTCACATGCATAAACTAGCCAGTAGCAAGAATCATGAGGCAACCAAACAAAATCCTACCACATTTGCCCAAATTGCTAAACACATCATGCAATCTAATATTCGCTATTCAGATTTCAGATTGGATCACCGCAGAATGAATCAAAATCAGTATTCCAAGTTTGGTCGGAAGGGAACTAGATGTGCAGGCACGCACAAATGGAGGCAGGGAAGGAAGAAGGGAAGGTAGTATACCTCCAAGGCCGCCGCCGCCGCCGTGGGGCACGCCGTGGGGGTAGTAGCTGTAGGTAATGTAGCACTTGTCGAGGTAGACCTGGCCGGAGGGGGCGCCGCCGCACTCGACGGCGACGCGCTGCACGGCCTGGGTGACGCAGTTGCTGCAGTCGACGTTGGAGAGGTCGCCCTCGCACTGCGCCAGCGCGTAGACCTGCTGGAAGCTGGTGGCGAAGAAGCCCCCCGCGCTGGACCCGGCGCCGCCCTGGAGCTGGCTGAAGGCGGTGCCGCGGCGCGTGTCGAAGTCCGGGGCGGCGGAGCCCCCGGAGCCGCAGGTCTTGAAGAGCATCTGGACGCCGGAGACCTGGGGGAAGCCGGAGATCTCGTAGAGCGCGAGGCAGCCGTTGAGCTGGACCCGCGCGGCGACGGCGCCGCCGCAGAGGTCGCGCCAGGAGGACATGGCGCGGGCGACGCAGGAGGAGCAATCCGGCCCGGAGAGGTCCCCGCGGCACTGGAAGAGGCCGAAGACGGAGGCGGAGGCGGAGGAGGCCGACGCCGAGGAGGTCTTGTAGAACTTGGCGGAGGCGGACTGCGCGGCGAGCGCCGAGGAGAGCGCCGCGACGGTCGGCGGCGGGCTGCCCCCCGGGAACGTCTGGTTGGCGCAGCCTTTGTAGACGACCGCGTACAGGTCGGCGCACGACGCGGGCCGCGGCGCCAGGAGGGCGAGCACGGCGGCGAGGAGGAGGAGGCGGCAGTGAATGCCGCCGGCGCCCATCTGGCCGGCCGCGCTCTGGGGGTCTCCCTCTGTGTCTCTGTCTGGTGGGCGTGGGTGTTGCGTTGCGCCGGAAGCAGAGCTCCGCTGGTGACTCCACCACCCCTGTTTTGGCGCTGGTCTGGCGGCGGTGGTGGTGGTGTGTGTGCGCGCTTGCGGGTTGCGGCCTGCGTCTCTCTCTCTCTCTCGTCTCTCTCCGCTCCGCGTGTCAGGTCAGGTGGCTCCACGCTTGTTTTGTGTCGATTTATTTCTGGCGTCCGTTTGAGCTGACGATGGTAATGCCGCGCAGTTAATGGGGTGGCAGAGAAAAGCACGCAGTTTGGGTGAGCAGGACGCAAATCCTGATAACTTCTTTCGAGTTTACAGTGGCCGAGAACTAGCAACGGCAGGAGGGAAACACGGAGGCTAAAATTGTTCTTTGGTGTGACACAATGGGATAAGTATGAGCCAGCTTTTCAGGGAAGGATGTCTATCTCCGAATGAACTTGGTAAAGCACCACGATAACGATAATGGTATTCCTACTTGGCAGTAGTAAGTGAAGATGGTTTTCGTGTGGTAGAAAGGGACGTGGAAGCTTTGTTTGCCCATGGATAGGACAGGACAGGAGAGAGGCAGAGAGGGTGTGTGAGCGTGCAACCTTTTGAATAAACTCGTCCGTCTTGGACCGGCACGAGAGCGACGCACGCCCGCTCACGCGGTGAGAAACGAAACAACCAGTCTGCTGCTAGCAAGCAGTGGTCATAAGTGCAATGCGTACGCGGTTTGGTGAGCAGGACGATCGGGCTTGGTGCGTGCGCACGTACGGTGGGGCGCAACGGGGGTGTGGGGGGTTTTGGGTCCCGGCCGGCCCGGGGTTGCGCCGTCTTGGCATCCGGGGAGCGTCTCTCGGGGCCGGTGCGGTCTTTTTCCAACAGCCACTGAACAAAAACAAAAACGGAACGACCTTGTGTTAACAACGCCGACGGACGCAGCTGAGCTCCACAGACCAGCCCGAAAGAGGTCGCTTTGGCAGCGCCTTGGTTTTTTCCCGCCTCCTTTCCGGAAAGAAACTCTCAGCAGCTCCATGGACTTTTTACTGGGTGTTGCGCTTTTCGTGGCAAAAATTGGTCTTCTCACCCATTTGCCCGGAGTTTAGCTGGATCTGACCCGGTATAAGGCTCTTTTTATTCAAAGGTGTATTATAGATTTTTTCGAGGATCGAAATTCTTAGCAATTTTTTTTACGTTGGTCTTTGGTTCATAGGAATGGATCTTATAGGAATTTTTTGTATTACCTTTCATAGAAAATCTAACATCCATTTCAATCTTTTTTTTATAATTTCTTTGTTGTTTTTTTTGTGACATCAAACACTCGTTGCTAATCCTATAAGACTCAAACGGGCATGTCATTCCTTTACTTTTCCAATTCCTACGTTCTTAAAATCCTACGAATCAAAGATGGTCTAAAAACAAATTCAAGATCTGATCCCTTTTTCTACCGCCGTGATCTTTGGCGGTATGGTTGGATAGCCTCCTGTCGAAGCTCCTGGCGCTAGGCAACTCATCCACGTCAGCGGCAACAACTCATCCACACCCGTTGGATCTTATCGTCCACCCTATCGTTGCGGACCCCGACGATAGGGTGTTTTACCCTACCGCTGGAGAGCCTGGCGGTAGGTGCTAACACACTTATAAACCCCGCAGAGGTAGGCTTGTGAGGCCCACCCATGAAGCCAACCCATGGAACACGACGTTCCACCACCGCACCTAGAGGTTTTGCCAAAGGAGGAGGAGCCGGAGGCGGAGGCAGCGTACCAAGCCGCCCTCGAGGAGGCCCAACACGCGCTGGAAGCGAGGAGGCTTGAGGAGGACGCTCATTGGGATGGGCTGGACCAAGCCCTCGGCTTGTTGGGGTGGGGAACTTCGTCCACGCTCCGTTGTTCGTCCCGCCACCGTCACCATTCGTTGAGTCCAAGGCCGGGATGGAACCGGATCCCGAGCCCATGCCCACGCGGAAGTAGTCGCCGCCGCCGCCCACTTCGCCCGAGGAATCCTATTCCTAGACCGACGAGTACCGCGAGTGGGTGAGCACACCTTGTTGGGAGACGTAGTAGTAAATAAAAAAATTCTACGTATCACCAAGATCTATTTATGGAGAAACCAGCAACGAGCAAAGGGGGAGTGCATCTTCATACCTTTGAAGATCGCAAAGCGGAAGCGTTACAAGAACGCGGTTGGTGGAGTCGTACTCGCAGCGATTCAGATCGCGGCGGATTCCGATCTTAGCGCTGAACAACGACGCCTCCGCGTTCAACACACGTGCAGCCCGGTGACGTCTCCTACGCCTTGATCCAGCAAGGAGGAAGGAGAGGTTGAGGGAGAGCTCCGGCAGCACGACGGCATGGTGACGGTGGAGCTGTGTGGTCTCCGACAGGGCTTCGCCAAGCATTGCGGAGAACGAGGAAGAGGAAAGGTAGGGCTGCACCGAGAGAGAGAGAGAGAACTCGTGTGTATGGCAGCCCCAAAACCCCACATATATATAGGGGCAAGGAGGAGGGGTGCGGCAGCCCTAGGGTTCCCTCCCCAGGGTCGGCGGCCAACCCTAGATCAATCTAGGGCGGCGGCGAAGGAGGGAGTGGGAGGGGCGGCGCCCTAGGTGGGCCTAGGGCCCATCTGCCTCTAGGGTTTGCCCCCTCCCACCTCAAGCTGCGCCTTGGGCCCCTTGTGGGGGCGCACCAGCCCACCTAGGGCTGGTTCCCTCCCACTTGTCGCCCATGCAGCCCTCCGGTGCCGATGGCCCCACTTGGTGGACCCCCGGAACCCTTCTAGTGGTCCCGGTACGTTACCGGTGATGCCCGAAACTCTTGCGGTGACCAAAACCTCACTTCCTATATATAAATCTTTACCTCCGGACCATTCCGGAACTCCTCGTGACGTCCAGGATCTCATTCGGGACTCCGAACAACCTTCGGTAACCACGTACACTATTTCCCTATAACCCTACCGTCATCGAACCTTAAGTGTGTAGACCCTACGGGTTCGGGAGGCACGTAGACATGACCGAGACACCTCTCCGGACAATAACCAACAGCGGGATCTAGATACTCATGTTGGCTCCCACATGCTCCACGATGATCTCATCGGATGAACCACGATGTCGGGGATTCAATCAATCCCGTATACAATTCCCTTTGTCTACCGATATGACACTTGCCCGAGATTCGATCGTCGGTATCCCTATACCTTGTTCAATCTCGTTACTGGCAAGTCTCTTTACTCGTTCCATAACACATCATCCTGTGGATAACTCCTTAGTCACATTGAGCCCATTATGATGATGTCTAACCGAGTGGGCCCAAAGATACCTCTCCGTCACACGGAGTGACAAATCCCAGTCTCGATTCGTGCCAACCCAACAGACACTTTTGGAGATACCCGTAGTGCACCTTTATAGCCACCCAGTTACGTTGTGACATTTGGCACACCCAAAGCATTCCCACGGTATCCTGGAGTTGCACAATCTCATGGTCTAAGGAAATGATACTTGACATTAGAAAAGCTTTAGCAGATGAACTACACGATCTTGTGCTATGCTTAGGATTGGGTCTTGTCCATCACACCATTCTCCTAATGATGTGATCCCGTTATCAATGACATCCAATGTCCATGGTCATGAAACCGTGACCATCTATTGATCAACGAGCTAGCCAACTAGAGGCTCACTAGGGACATGTTGTGGTGTATGTATTCACACATGCATTACGGTTTCCGGTTAACACAATTGTAGCATGAACAATAGACAATTATCATGAACAAGGAAATACAATAATAACCATTTTATTATTGCCTCTAGGGCATATTTCCAATAGTCTTCCACTTGCACTAGAGTCAATAATCTAGCTCACATCATCATGTGATTAACACTTACATCACCATGTGATCATATCATCATGTGATTAACACCCAGTTAGTTCTGGGGTTTGATCATGTTTTGCTCGTGAAAGAGGTTTTAGTCAACGGGTCTGCGACATTCAGATCCGCGTATACCTTGCAAACTTCTATGTCCTACTGTAGATATTGCTCCCACGCTCCACTTGGAGCTATTCCAAATGCCAACTCCACTATACGTATCCGGATTTCTACTAAGAGTCATCCGGATTGGTGTTAAAGCTTGCATCGACGTAACCCTTTACGACGAACTCTCTATCACCTCCATAATCGAGAAATATTTCCTCACTCCTCTAGTTACTAAGGATAATTTCGACCGCTGTTCAGTGATCCACTCCTGGATCACTCTTGTACCCCTTGACAAACTCATGGCAAGGCACACACTGGTGCGGTACACAGCATGGCATACTATATAGAGCCTATGGCTAAAGCATAGGGGATGACACTCATATTTTCTCTATTTTCTGCCGTGGTCGGGCATTGAGTTGTGCTCAATCTCACACCTTCTAATACAGGCAAGAACCCTTTCTTGGACTGCTCCATATTGAACTTTTTCAATATGTTGTCAAGGTATGTACTTATTGAAATTATTATCAAGCATTTTGATCTATCTCCATAAATCTTGATGCCCAACACTTAGGTAGCTTTATCCAGGTCTTCCTTTGAAAAACTTTTTCCAAACAACCATTTATGCTTTCCAGAAATTATACATCATTTCCGATCAATAATATGTCAACTACATATTCTTATCAGAAATTCTATAGTGCTCCCACTCACTTTCTTGTAAATACAAGTTTATCATAAACTTTGTATAAACTCAAAAACTTTGATCACTTCATCAAAGCTCATATTCCAACTCCGAGATGCTTGCTCCAGTCCATAGAAGGATCGCTGGAGTTTGCATACCTTTTAGGATCCTTAGGATTGACAAAACCTTCTGGTTGTATCACATACAACTCTTCCTCACGGAAACCATTAAGGAAGCCTTGTTTTGACATCCATCTGCCAGATTTCATAATCAAAAAACGCAGCAACTGCTAACATAATTTCAACAGACTTTTAGCATCGCTACGGATGAGAAAATCTCATCGCAGTCAACTCCTTGAACTTGGCGGAAACTTCTTTGCGACAAGTCAAGCTTTATAAATGGTGACATTTCACCATTAGTGTCTGTGTTCATCTCAAATGTCCATTTGTACTTAATGACCTGTCGTTCAACGGGCAAGTCTACCAAAGTCCATACTTGGTTTCCATACATGGATCCTTTCTCGGATTTCATGGCTCCTAGCCATTTGTTGGAATCTGGGCCCACCATCGCTTCTCCATAGTTCATAGGTTCATCGTTGTCCAACAACATGACCTCCTAGACAGGGTTGACGTACTACTCAGGAGTAGTACGCATCCTTGTCGACCTACGAGGTTTGATAGTAACTTGATCTGAAGCTTCATGATCATCATCATTTACTTCCTCTCCAACCGACGTAGGCTCCACAGAAATATCTTTTTGTGCTGCGCTACTCTCTGGTTGGAACAAAGGTTCAACAACCTCATCAAGTTCTATCTTCCTCCCACTCAGTTCCTTCGAGAGAAACTCTTTCTCGAGAAAGGACCCGTTCTTAGCCACAAACACTTTTGCGCTTGGATCTGAGATAGAAGGTATACCCAATGTCTCCTTAAGGTATTCTATGAAGATGCATTCGTCTGCTTTGGGTTCGAGCTCACTAGGTGAAAACCCTTTTCACATAAGCGTCGCAGCCCCAAACATTAAGAAATGACAGCTTAGGCTTCTGTCAAACCATAATTCACACGGTGTCATCTCAACAGACTTAGATGGTGCCCTATTAAAGTGAATGGATCTGTCTTTAATGCATAACCCCATAATGATAGTGGCAAAACGATAAGAGACATCATAGTACTCACTATATCCAATAGAGAACGACTACGACGTTCAGACACACCATCACATTGTGGTGTTCCAGGAGGCGTGAGCATTGAAACAATTTCCACATTGTCTAAAATTGCATACCAAACTCATAACTCGGATATTCACCTCCACGATCATATCATAGACATTTTATCTTCTTGTCACGATGATCTTTAACTTCACTCTGAAACTTCTTGAACCTTTCAAACATTTCAGACTTGTGTTTTATTAAGTAAATATCCTCATATTCACTCAAATCATCAGTGAAGGTAAAGAAAATAACGATATCCACTGCGTGTTTCAACACTCATTGGACCACATACATCAACATGTATCAATTCCAATAAGCCACCAACCCGGTCCATCATACCAGAAGACGGGGAATTAGTCATCTTGCCCGAGAGGCATGGTCTGCATGTCTCAACCGATTCGAAATCGAATGAGTCCAAAGATCCATCAGCATGGAGTTTCTTCATGCGCTTTACACCAATATGGCATTTGTGGTAGTGCCACAAGAATGTGGTACTATCATTATTAACTTTGTATGTTTGGTACCAATGTTATGAGCATATGTATTACTACGATCAAGATTCAATAAACCATTCCCATTGGGTGCATGACCATTGAAGGCATTATTCATGTAAATAGAATAACCATTATTCTCTAACTTAAATGAATAACCGTATTGCACTCAACACGATCCAATCATGTTCATGCTCAATGCAAACACCAAATAACATTTATTTAGGTTCATTACTAATCCCAAAGGTAGAGAAAGCGTGCGATGGTGATCACATCAACCCTGGAAACACTTCCAACACACATCGTCACCTTTCACTTAGCTAGCCTCCATTCATTCCGTAGCTTTTATTTTGAGTTGCTAACATTTAGCAACTGAATCGGTATCTTATACCCAAGTTATACTAGGAGTACTAGCAAGGTACACATCAATAACACGTATATCAAATATACTACTGTCGACATTGCCAGCCTTCTTATCTACCAAGTATCTAGGGTTGTTCCACTTCAGCGACCGTTCTCCTCATACTAGAAGCACATAGTCTCGGGTTTGGGCTCAACCTTGGGTTTCTTCACCAGAGCAGCAACTGGCTTGTCATTCCTGAAGTTTCCCCCTTTTTGCCCTTGCCCTTCTTAAAACTAGTGGTTTTCACTTAACCATCAACACTTGATACTCCTTCTTGATTTCTACCTTCGCGGTGTCAAACAACGCGAATAGCTCAGGGATCATTATTTCCATCCCTGGCATTTTATCGTTCATCACGAAGCTCCAGTAGCTTGGTGGCAGTGACTTGGAGAACTGTATTAATCACTATCTTATCTGGAAGATTAACTCCCACTTGATTCAAGTGATTGTAGCACCCACACAATCTGAGCACATGCTCACCAATTGAGCCATTCTCTTTTATCCTGCCGGCAAAGAATCTTGTTGGAGGTCTCATACCTCTCAACACAGGCATGAACCTGAGATCCCAATCTCGGCTCTTAGAACATCTCATATGTTCCGTGACGTTCAAAACATTTTGGAGCCTCAATTCCAAGCCGTAATGCATGACGCACTGAACTATCACGTAGTCATTAGAAAGTGCCTGTCATATGTTCACAACCTCTACAGACAACGCTTGAGGGAGTGGTGCACTTAGCGGTGCATCAGGGACATAAGCCTTCTGTGCAGCAATGAGGACAATCCTCGGATCACGGACCTAGTCCGCATTATCGCTACCATCATCTTTCAACTTACTTTTCTCTAGGAACGTATTGATGAGTCAGAGGAGCTATAGCGTGAGCTATCTACAACATAATTTGCAAAGACACTTTTAGACTAAGTTCATGATAATCAAGTTCACATAATCAAATTATTTAATGAACTCCCACTTAGATAGACATCTCTCTAGTCATCTAAGTGATCCATGATCCACGTCAACTAGCCCGTGTCCTATCATCCCGTGAGACGGACTAGTCATCCATGGTGAACATCTCCATGTTGATCGTATCTTCTATACGACTCATGTTCGACCTTTTGGTCTTTTGTGTTCCGAGGCCATGTCTGTACATGCTAGGATCGTCAAGTCAACCTAAGTGTATCACGTGTGTAAATCTGGCTTACACCCGTTGTATGCGAACGTTAGAACCTATCACACCCGATCATCACGTGGTGCTTCGGAACAAAGATCCTTAGCAACGGTGCACAGTTAGGGTGAACACATTTCTTAAAATTTTATTGAGGGATCATCTTATTTACTACCGTCGTTCTAAGCAAATAAGATGTAAACATGATAAACATCACATGCAATCAATATAGTGACATGATATGCCCAATATCATCTTGCTCCTTTGATCTCCATCTTCGGGGAAACATGATCATCTCTGTCATCGGCACGACACCATGATCTCCATCATCATGATCTCCATCATCGTGTCTTCATGAAGTTGTCTCTCCAACTATTACTTCTACTACTATGGCTAACGATTAGCAATAAAGTAAAGTAATTACATGGCGTTTATGATTGACACGCAGGCCATACAATAAAATAAGACCACTCCTATGGCTCCTGTCGGTTGTCATACTCATCGACATGCAAGTCGTGAATCCTATTACAAGAACATGATCAATCTCATACATCACAATGCATCACATCACATCCTTTGGCCATATCACATCACAAGGCATATGCTGCAAAAACAAGTTAGACGTCCTCTAATTTGTAGTTGCAAGTTTTTATGTGGCTGCTATAGGTTTCTAGCAAGAACATTTCTTACCTACGCTAAAACCACAACGTGATATGCCAATTGCTATTTACCCTTCATAAGGACCCTTTTCATCGAATCCAATCCGACTAAGGTGGGAGAGACAGACACCCGCTAGCCACCTTATGCAACAAGTGCATGTCAGGCGGTGGAACCGGTCTCACGTAAGCGTACGTGTAAAGTTGGTCCAAGCTGCTTCATCCCACAATATCGCCGAATCAAGATAAGACTAGTAGTGGTAAGAAAATTAACAAGATTGACGCCCACGACAACTTTGTGTTCTACTCGTGCATAGATTCTACGCATAGACCTAGTTCATGATGCCACTGTTGGGAGACGTAGTAGTAAATCAAAAAAAATTCTACGTGTCACCAAGATCTATTTAAGGAGAAACCAGCAACGAGCAAACGGGGAGTGCATCTTCATACCTTTGAAGATCGCAAAGAGGAAGCGTTACAAGAACACGGTTGGTGGAGTCATACTCGCAGCGATTCACATCGCGGTGGATTCCGATCTTAGCGTCGAACAACGGCGCCTCCGCGTTCAACACACGTGCAACGCGGTGACGTCTCCTACGCCTTGATCCAGCAAGGAGGAAGGAGACACTGAGGGAGAGCTTCGCCAGCACGACGGCGTGATGACGGTGGAGTTGCGTGGTCTCCGGTAGGGCTTCGCCAAGCACCACGGAGAACGAGGAAGAGGAAGGGTAGGGCTGCATCGAGAGAGAGAGAGAACTCGTGTGTATGGTAGCCCCCAAAACCCCACATATATATAAGGGAAAGGAGGAGGGGTGCGGCAGCCCTAGGGTTCCCTCCCTAGGGTCGGTGGCCAACCCTAGATCAATCAAGGGCGGCGGCCAAGGAGGGAGTGGGAGGGGCGGCGCCCTAGGTGGGCCTAGGGCCCATCTGCCTCTAGGGTTTGCCCCCTCCCACCTCAAGCTGCGCCTTGGGCCCCTTGTGGGGGCGCACCAGCCCACCTAGGGATGATTCCCTCCCACTTGTGACCCATGCAGCCCTCCGGTGCCGGTGAGCCCACTTGGTGGACCCCCGGAACCCTTCCGGTGGTCCCGGTACGTTACCGGTGATGCCCGAAACTCTTCCGGTGACCAAAACCTCACTTCCAATATATGAATCTTTACCTCCGGACCATTCCGAAACTCCTCGTTGTTGGGGAAAGTTGCATGGGAAACAAAAAATTTCCTACGCACACGCAGATCTATCCATGGTGATGAGCATTTACGAGAGCGAGAGTGGATCTACGTACCCTTGTAGATCGCTAAGCGGGAAGCGATAAGAAACGCGGCTGGTGTAGTTGAACGTCTTCGCGATCCAAATCGCTGAGCATCCCGCGATCCAATCACAATCCGTCCCGCGAACTTGATCATGATTCGTCCCACGAACTTGATCACGATCCTTCGATTTAGCGCCGAACGGACGACACCTCCGCGTTCAGCACACGTACAGCTTGATGACGATCTCCGCCATCTTGATCCATCAAGAAGGAGCGGAGAGGAAGAAGCGTTCTCCCGCAGCTGACGGCGCTTCAGCGATGGTGGTGGAGCTATTTCGGCAGGGCTTCCCCTAAGCATTGCAGAAATCCGATCTAGAGGAGAAACTATGCACTGGAGGAACGGGCAACACGTGGCTAAAAATTCTGTGCAAAACCCCTAAAACCACCAGTATATATAGGAGGAAGAGAGGAGGAGGCTTGTCCCAAGGGCCAAGCCACAAGGAGTCGGCCGAACCAGGTTGTGGAGGTGGAATCCACCTCCAATCCTAGTAGGACTAGGATTCACCCAATTTTTGCCTTTTTCCACCTTTTCTCTTTGGATTTTCTTCTCTAGCCGCATGGGCCTTGTGTGGGGTTTTCCACTAGCCCACTAAGGGCTGGTATTCACTCTCCCACAGCCCATGAAGCCTCTTGGGTTGAAATACCCCTCCCGGTACACTACCGGCACTCCCGGTACACTACCGATGAGCCCGAAACTTTTCCGGCGACCAAAACAGGACTTCCTATATATGAATCTTTACCTCCGGACCATTCCGGAGCTCCTCGTGACATCCGGGATCTCATACGGGACTCCGAACAACCTTCGGTAGCAATAAACTGACACGATCATATGCTATGTTTGTAGTTTGGGTCTTGTCCATCACATTATATTCTCCTAATGATGTGATCACGATATCAAATGACATCACATGTCAATGGCTAGGAAACCTTGATCATCTTTGATCAACGAGCTAGTTCACTAGAGGCATAGTAGGGACAAAGTGTTGTCTATTTACCCACACATGTAATGTGTTTCCAATTAATACAATTATAGCATGGATAATAAACGATTATCATGAACAAGGAAATATAATAATAATAAACACTTTATTTATTGTCTCTAGGGAATATTTCCAACACTCGTGATGTCCGGGATTTCATCCGGGACTCCGAACAACCTTCGGTAACCACGTACACTATTTCCCTGTAACCCTAGCGTCATCGAACCTTAAGTGTGTAGACCCTACGGGTTCGGGAGACACGTATACATGACCGAGACACCTCTCTGGTCAATAACCAACAGCGGGATCTAGATACCCATGTTGGCTCCCACATGCTCCACGATGATCTCATCGGATGAACCACGATGTCGGGGATTCAATCAATCCTGTATACAATTCCCTTTGTCTACCGGTATGACACTTGCCCGAGATTTGATCGTCGGTATCCCTATACCTTGTTCAATCTTGTTATCGGCAAGTCTCTTTACTCGTTCCATAACACATCATCCCGTGGCTAACTCCTTAGTCACATTGAGCTCATTATGATGATGTCTTATCGAGTGGGCCCAGAGATACCTTTCCATCACACGGAGTGACAAATCCCAGTCTCGATTCGTGCCAACCCAACAGACACTTTCGGAGATACCCGTAGTGCACCTTTATAGCCACCCAGATACGTTGTGACGTTTGGCACATCCAAAGCATTTCTACGGTATCCGGGAGTTGCACAATCTCATGGGCTAAGGAAATGATACTTGACATTAGAAAAGCTTTAGTAGACGAGCTACACGATCTTGTGATATGCTTAGGATTGGGTCTTGTCCATCACATCATTCTCCTAATGATGTGATCCCGTTATCAATGACATCCAATGTCCATGGTCATGAAACCGTGACCATCCGTTGATCAACGAGCTAGCCAACTAGAGGCTCACTAGGGATATGTTGTGGTCTATGTATTCACACATGCATTACGGTTTCCGGTTAACACAATTATAGCATGAACAATAGACAATTATCATGAACAAGGAAATACAATAATAACCATTTTATTATTGACTCTAGGGCATATTTCCAACACGCCTCTCGTCCACTACGATGTGACGCCAGAGGAGGAGACGACCCACCTAGAGCGTTGGAAGGCGCATTGGCTCGCCGAGGAGGAGGCCAAAGGTGAGCGGCCGA
This sequence comes from Hordeum marinum, assembly GCA_022496015.1. Lineage (NCBI taxonomy): Eukaryota > Viridiplantae > Streptophyta > Magnoliopsida > Poales > Poaceae > Hordeum > Hordeum marinum. The sequence goes on from CM039675.1 coordinate 490,976,192, forward strand.
TGCGTCGGGAGCAGGAGTTGCGTCACGACGAGGAGGCACTGCGCTTTGAGGAGGAGGAGCATGTCCGCCTCGCCGCAATGCCGCCGCCGTAGCAGACGTCGGAGGGGGCTGTCCTGGCGGCCTATCAAGGCGCGTTTGGGTGGGCTGGACCTCATCGGGGCGACAATGACGACAAGCGTAAGGGCAATGCGGACACCTAGGGCAGCGTGCGTCCGTAGTTTATTTTCGGTCACAGTTTTATCATAAACATTTTTTCGTTGAATGCGTGGACATATATGGAATTGCCTTTCGTTGAGCGCATCTTAAAAAATGGACGTTTTCTGTTTGGTCAATCCAAACGGATGAAAAACGAACAAAACGTGCATCCGTTTTAAGTCGCGACGTTAGAGTTGCTCCCAAAGATGCCCTAGAACCAACAAATTTTGCGGCTCTTCATTGGTCACAGAGTGAAGTGAGCCCACACAGACACAAATGATCACCACCGGCCTTCCCAAGGGGTCCATGGTCCACGCGGTAAGACGACCTATCCTTCTTTTAATCAATCGTAGTAGTAACAACAACAAACCTTTGTTTATTCCCGGCCAATCTCCCGTTGTTTATTACCCGAGGAGCTCCTTGCTTGCTTGCTTGCTTTAGCTAGATCAGCTAGACAAGCCAGCTTTATGCAGGACAGGAGGCAAGGAATTTGGGTTTGGTGGGATACGGGGAACGGTATGGTATGGTATGGTATGGTACGGGGGACGATACAGAATATCAGAGGAGATCCAACCCCCTTTGCCTCTGCTTTCCACCCTCCAGTTTTGATTCCCCTTTCTTTGACCCGATGGGGCCTTGACCCTTCCTCTCGCCCTCTGCACGCACGCATGGCCGTGGATTTGGCCGTGGCTGTTGGTATTGCTGCCGCTGCTCCGTTGCTGCATCTGCATCTGCATGGGCTCTTGGCTCCTGCTGAAAAGAGATTTTCAGGGGCGGCAGGTCCCGGGAAATGCTGCGAGCAGATGCCCGCTTGGAGCGTTGTGCCAACTGCGAGGAGGAGAGGTCAAAGAGTGTGTTGTGGTTGACCGGTCAACCGGCCTTGACACAGCAAACAATGCTTGATCGATACTCCTACCAGTACCCCATGACTGCTAGTAGAGTACTACCGCCATTAACGGTATATGCACTGCGTAAAAAGCTGAGTTGCAGCACAAGTGCAGAGCCAGAGGCACACTGCCTCTCGGCTGCTCGAGCTCCCCCTTTCCACGGGCTTGCAAAGTGCTTCATCACTAGGTACTCTACCACGGAATAATAATACAGTACGTACCTGCAAAGCGCTCCATCAGTAGCACTGCCACCACCTTTGTTGCATACTGAGTATACGTAGTACCATACTAGTGCTATGTTGCTCAACTACGGACGGGGTGACTTGCCCACCCGGTCTCCTACTGGACTCCAGTACGTACGCCTTTTCTTTTCTTTTCTTTTCTTTTCTTTTCTTTTCTTCTTCCCAACGGCAACGGGCGCTCCTTTTACCAGTTGCACCCACCCTTTGAGCAGCAAAAAAAAGTGATGGAGAAAAAAGAAGAGGGCGCGAGCCAAAGCGCGAAATTTCCTGTCACTTTGATGGCCCATTTCCTCTTTGGACGCGCAGGTGCAAAATTGTGAAAGTACCTTTACCTTTAGCCCAGGGTCAGCGTACATATCTACCTCAAAAACGTTATGCGCCACTGGCTGCGTGCATGCATATATAATTCAATATGGAGGGTACGGTGCTACGGACGGCGTACTAAAAAAGAGATAGATGTAACGGACGCAGTTGCAGCAGCCAACTTTTTTTTCCCGATAATTTGACCGCTGGTAGCAGAGAAATAATACGGGATGTTCAAATTTTAGAACCCAAGCACGGTAGAAAACAGCCTGATTTTTTATCTCGGGGAACAGTGTGAATGGTGAGCGGTTACTCTGAAAGGCCGGGAGCCCAGTTGGCTTGGTGCATGGTTAAGGCATTTGGCCTAGCTCAGAAAAAGAAAAAGTTTCGCTCAAAAAAAAAAGTTTAAGGCATTTGGTCCTCTCCTTTCCCGCGAACGCACGCTGCTTCCTCTCGCAAGTGGTAAAACAATTTTATGGCCGGTGTACGTACCTTCCAACTCGATCGCCATTATCGTTCTGCTTTGCGGCTTTGGCCCACCTTCAGCTTGGCCGACCTCTGTTCTAGTAGCAGGACAAAAAACACTAGGCCATGATTTCAGGGGCCGGAGCGGCAGGACACGTCGTCGATGAACCATAGTGTCATCGACATATACAGTAATAAACGGAGATACTACTAGCGTGCACTAATGACCGATTGTCCCTAATGAGACGCTGTCTCCCGACACTATAGCACGGCCGAAGTGATCGAAGGTGTCTCCGGGGATCGATCACAGGAGCTAGCACTGTAACAAGCAGGGTAACAGTGCCGTCGCTTTGAGTTGGCGGTAGAACGAAGGCGCTTTGTTTTCTTTGCGAATAACGAAGGCGCTTTGAGTTGGCGAAGTAACAGTGACATCGCTACTTTCATGGCGTCTCACCGGGAGAGGACGTCGAGAGAAAAAACGGTCGTCTACATCTTAGGGTGTATTTGATAGAGTGTATGGAGGTGCATGAGCTTAATAATTTCCTCCTCGATCTACTTTTCAATGCTTGGTAGCCTGTATAGGACCTCCTCAGCATGCACGATCTCATACCAAATACCCTTTTAGCATGCATGAAGAGAGAAATACTCCAACAGTTGTTCACTGATCAGCATGCATGAGCGAAGGGAGCGACAATGTGTTTCAAATAATGTTGAGGATTTCTAAAAAATAATTTAATTTTCAAAAAATGTTTCGAATACCAAAAATTATTCAGATTTTCAAAATTTGTTCAAATTTTCAAAAAATGACGGGATTTTCAAAGATTTTATTTTTTCAAAAATGTACATGAATTCATATTGGTCTAAATCTTCAAAATATGTTTAAATTTTCAAAAAAGTTCGACTTTTTTTAATTTTCGATTTTTTGAAAAAAAACAGATTTTCAAATTTTGTTTAAAAATTTAAAAATATCAATATTTAAATACGTGTTCAATTTTTCAAAAAAAACTTTATAAATTCAAAAAGTGTTTAAATTTTCAAATTTTTTTATTTTTTCATGTTTTAAAAAAGTGTTCACAATTTTGAAATTATTTGTTCACTCGTTTGAAAATACCGGTTGCTACAGTATCAAAAGACATGTCTAAACAGATGCAAACTGCCAAAAAGAGTCTCAACTTAGCATGTCTTAGCACATACATCGCTACCAAACAACATCAAATGCATGTATTCAGCATGGCTACACTCAGCATGTATCAGAGAAGAACAACCAGCCTAGGTTGGAAATGCTACCAAACACACCCGTAGTGATTTGGTCAGGAGTACGTTACGGAGCCCTTGAGCCACGCGGTTGCAATGCGGCAAGTGTGTCTCTGGCGGTTTCATCGCTTAGAACAATTCCAACCGTCCGACCCATTTTGTCCATCCACGTTCGTTTGGGTCGCCGTGGACAGAAAAGATAGCCCAACGCACGGATCCAAACTGCGCGTCCGTTTTTTATCCGCCCGCGATCCATTCGCGGCCCAAATTTGAGCCGTATTTGCGTCTGCGCCGACACGAGACAGACGCGCGCGTCGCCCGCCCTTCTCCTTCCCTTGGCCCGCATGTCGGCAACTCATCGCCCCCCCCAAAACCGAAAAACCTCCCGTCCCCGCCCGCGCGTGCGGCATGGACGACGACCTCGGCGCTGCCCATGGCCTAGCCTCCCTCGCCTTCGCCGACCTCGTCTCCGGCAAAGGCCACCGCGCCCGCAAGGCGCCGCCGGACGCTAAGAAGAGGGCACCGCTGACAAAGGAGCAGCGTGCCGCGAAGCGGGTCGTCGACTCGGCCAAGAGAAAAGAGCGCCGACGTGAGCAGGAAGCCCGGACGGAGGCAGCGGTCGCGGCGGCCCTCGCGATGGCCGCGGACAGAGAGTCCGCCACCGCGCGCCAAAACGATCTCGTCCGCAAGGCCATGAGGCAGGCACTTGTTCTCCTAGGGTTAAACCCTGGGCATCACTCCACAGTCATGACCGCCGCCATCGCTGCCAGCACTGACTCGTCGCGCATGCCATACTCGTCGCGGGGGTCGTGTCCCTGCTACACCGGCCAACCGCAAGCTTCCCGTCTGTCCAACTCTTCGGGCTCGGGTTCGCCGGAAGTCAGCGTCGTCACGCCTGCCACGTCGGCGCCCATCAACATCGACCTCAACACCACGCCCGTGGGTGGTGGATCGTCCTCCGGTGGCTCGCGGAAATGCCAGCGCGGGCTCTCAGCCGACACCATGCCGCACGCCCGCAACCTGTTCGACCAAATGCCGACGGTCGAGGACGAGGCCAAGAGCTTGTTCATGGAAGGCCTCATCTACGACGACACTGGGGGGCATGTCCTTCGATCCCGACGAGACGCAAAGCAAGGATGGCCGAGCCCCCTTTATGGCGTACGACCTCGACGATGACACATCCGACCCATTGATGGAAGACCAAGTTGGCTTGGGCTCTTTCCCGCACGAGCATGAGTTCCCTGAGGACTGCGGTCTCGACGAGGAGGATGATGAGATAGACATCGATGGGGAACCGTTGTTCAATGGGCCCGAGGTCGTTAGCCAAGCCAATGCAAAGAAGAAGAGGAAGAGCAAGCGGACCAAGACATACTCAATTGGTGAGGACACACTCCTTTGTGAGTGTTGGAGGGACATTGGACAAGACCCCAAGGTTGACGTCGAGCAAAAGGCTTCGGCTTTTTGGCTGCGAGTTCATCGGGAGTTTCGCGAGAGGAAGAAGTTCAAGCCCTACCAATTTAAGAGCAAGCATGGATGGGTTTCGCTCGGCAAGCATTGGAGGGTGATTCAACAAGAATGCAACAAGTTTCACGCCAACCTTGATAGCATAGACGCTCTCCCCGTGAGCGGCATTGGCATGAAGGATATGATATGCCGACATGCTCATACATGCTTGCCGAAATGATTGCACATATGCTTTCTTGTCATTGTTTTTTTGCCCATCTCATTAGGTCTTCCAAACTTTGGATGCCTTCAAGGCCCAACATGGCGGCAAGAACCTCACTCTCACCCATTGTTGGTTGATCATCAATGAAGAGGAGAAGTTCACGGAGCAATACGCCGCACTTCGTGCTCGTGGAGAGAAGGAGGCCGTGGAGGAGCTTGGTGAGGGAGAGAAGTCGCGGCCACGGGGGAAGAACAACTCTAAGAAAGAGGACAAACGAGAGGCCGCGTCCCTTACATTGCAAGCTACTTTGCAAGGCATGATCATTGGCAAGGACTCAAGAGAGGAGAAACGTCGGCAAGACAAGGACGAGCAAGTCTGTGCGATCATGGAGATACAAGAGAAGAAGCTGGCATTGGAGAGGGAGAAGCAAGCGAAGATGCTCGCCATCGAGGAACTCAAGGCTACTACCAAAGCGAGAGAGGTCCGGCTAGCTGCCATGAAGCAAGGGGCCGAGATCTTGATGGTGGACTTGAGCACGGTGTCCCCAAGGAAGCGGCCTTGGTTCGAGAAGATGCAGGCCGACATGCTCAACGACATCGACCAGTGATCTATGGCCGAGAGCGCCATGTGTTTTTTGTATGCTGGCATGTGTGCCGGCATGACCACGGCCCAGCTGGCATGGCCGAACTTTAATCTCACTTTTTGCGTGCTGGCATGTGTTTGCCGGCCGCTGGCCTGCGCGCCCAACGAATTGCGTGCTTTTTTGGAGGCTGGCATGTGTTTGCCGACCGCTGGCATGTCGCCGACGCGAACTCTGCCTGTGATGGCATGGCCGCTGGCTTGATCGATGGCCGCGAGCCCTTTTTATTTGAACGCTGAAAATTTCGGACAAGAAAATGATCGGCGTGTTGGACGACCGGCCGCCCTATTTAGAAAAAAGGATGGACATGCCGATCCAAACGAACAAAAAACGGACAAACCGCGCTTCCAAACGGTCGTCCGGTTGGAATTGCTGTCAAGACTGAACCAATCGGTTGAAAAGCGACCGAGGACGAGGAGCACGTGCGCGCGAATTGAAGTCTGCCTATCCTCCTCTTAGTCCCAAGTCCCAGTCCAAGGGAGCAGTGCAACACCATGCAGCATATGCGTACGTGGGATCCGAATTCGCTGCCTTGACGTGGCTAAGTCCACTGCTACGGTAGCCTGCCTTAACCACTGCTAAGCGTCCGATCACAAAACGATGGTTCAGATTGTTACACTGTAGCATGCGCACTATTTACAGACGGACATGTTCACTGTTTGCTGGTATAGATGCTGCATACTATAATATCGATATGAACCATTGACCTAAGATCTTACGATTCACGCGTGACAAAAACAGCGAGACTGTAGCGTCGTTGCCTTAGCAACACAAAGGCAGCGAATCTACGTGCCTCGTTGGTCGTGGCCTCCGGACTCCAGGGGAGATCGGGCCAAGTGGACGGTGCTTTGACGAGACAAATGTCCAGAAGCTGAGAGGCAACCGGGGCAGGCAGACGTACGGGAGCATTTCCAGAGTCGAGTCTGATGCGAGAAAAGATTCGTAGCATTCCGCCGGCTGCACGTACTGTGGGTCTGATGATTCCCGTATATATATACTTCCTCCGTTCTATAATATAGGACATTCTCGATTTTCAAGTTTAAGTTTGATCATTAATTTAATTAATAAGACCGATTGCGATGTGAGTAAAAATTGCACCATCAAAAATTTGATTCGAATACGAATTCAACGATATAATTTTTATCCCGCCGCGGTCGGTTTTATTGGTTAAATTTATGATCAAAGTTAGATTTGAAAAAACGCGAGCGCACTACATTGAGAAATGAAGGGAATACAATAATACTATTTTTTTTAGAATTAGAGAGTTCATATTTAACTGAGGCTTTCAATTGACATTATGACAGCCGATTTTGACATGATCAATACTTTCTCAAATCTTTCCCATTTGATCATTTTATTTACACCTTTTCACACTATACTCCTTAGTTTTAAAGAGTACAGATTCAATTGAGGTCTTCAAGACTCCAAATTAAATTGGGTCTCCCGATTTTGATCGGGTCAACAATTTCTAAAAATTCACTTGTTCAATTCCTTAGACAAATAAACTATACTTTCTAATGGATATGGTTTATGATTTTGACCGAACCAATAATTTTTTAAATCAATCAATAACAACCGGCCTATAAAAACATACGAATCACGCTCATACAGCCGTCAACGTAGAATTTTTTTCAACCTATATAAGGTTTGTTTGCATATAATATAGAATCACACCACGAAAGGCTCATCAAATTACCGAATTATAAATAAAAATAAAACATATTATGTCATTTTCCCCACACATCAAACGAAATATTTTATTAGTTTCAAAATATAAGGGGTATTAGTTTTTTCGGAAGTCAAATATTTCAACTTTGACCAAGTTAAGAGCAAATACATAGACATCTACAATAAAAAATAAAAAATATGAAAATTTATTTAACGATGAATCTAATCACAATAATTTGATATTATAAATTTTTATATATTTATCTACAATTTTAATCGAATTTAAAAGGTTTGATATATTAAAAAACTATACACATTGTATTTTAAAATAAATTGATTAGATTTTTTAGTCTAACAGCGCAGCCAAACGTGCTCAGTCCTTCTAGTTTGACTATCCCGCGAGACCAACGCGGCTGCAAACTCCGATCGACAAATGTTATGGCATGTTTCCATTCTTTTTTCTTCGAGAAAATGTTACGACATGCCTGTTCCAAAAATTGAGCAGAGAAGGAGCCCGTATGATGAGAGCACGAGAAGCAACGTATCACCTGATGCTTTCTTGCTTGCTCAGACCGCAATAACTCGTTGTGTGGGTAGGGATGGCAATGGGTATCCATTACCTATGTACCCCGTGGATAAAAATCCTATTAGGATAAGGGTATGTGATAAAATTTTATCTATGGGTATATAAATAAGAAAATCTAAAACCCGTCGAGTAGAGCGGGTATGGGTATGGGATCATATAACCCATATCCACATACCATGTATCCGTATAAAAACTATGTAAACTAAAATTATCTCTACAATCTACACTATGTGAAGAATTTGTGAACTGAAAATGTATGGCTATGTGTTGTTGTTTATGACTATATGATGTTTGTAATATGTATATGTTGTTGTTATAATCTATTTTTGTAAATTATATTATATAACGTTGTTTATGACTATAAGTTGTTTAAATTGATGCTTTGTAAATATGGTTAATTTTACTCGCGGGTATTCGTCTACCCTGTTAGGTAATGGGTATGGGCAAAAATTATACCCGTTGATGGGTATGGCTACGGGTTGTGGATAAGCTCAGACGGGACGAGTAAGGATATAGGGAGGCTCCACCCGTACCCATACCCTCCGGGTGCCATCCCTTGGCTTGGAGAACAAGGACGGAGAGATGGACGGAACTGAAATAAGAACGATATGGAGTTTCCTCATTCATTTTTTCCTCAATCACACGATGGATGCCCTCTTTGATACAATTTGAGCAAAAGCAACCCAAATCGCTTAGGGCATTTCTAACCGATCCCTATATTCGGTTAGCGAAGTAAAATTTCGATTATACTTCACTGACCGACACATAACCGATCCCCAATCAGTCGTTAGTAGAGTATATTTTTACTCCGGCCCTAAAAGTTTCCCTATTTTTACTCCATCGGTTGGCGGCCGAGTAAAACGCTATGCCTTTTGTCTCGCGTTCGCCCCGTTGCATCTTTGCCGCCGCGCCTCCCGTCGGCCCCACGGCTACCTCGTTCCATCCCTTACCCTCCGCCGCCATTCTGCCCGTCGGCCAGCCCGTTAGGCCTCGTCACTGTCGTCGGAATCAAGGTGAAACGCCACCGTCCCCGCCGCTACCTCGTTCCATCCCTTGCCCTCCGCCGCCATTCTACCCGTCGGCCAGCCCGTTAGGCCCCGTCGCCGTCGCCGGAATCAAGGTGAAACGCCGCCGCCCCCGTCGCTACCTCGTTTCATCCCTTGCCCTCCGCCGCCATTCTGCCCGTCGGCCAACCTGTTAGGCCCCGTCGCCGTCGCTGGAATCAAGGTGAAACACCGACGTTCCCGCCACTACCTCGTTCCATCCCTTGCTCTCCACCGCCATTCTACCCGTTGGCCAGCCCGTTAGGCCCCGTCGCCGTCGCCGGAATCAAGGTAAAACGCCGCCGCCCCCGCCGCTACCTCGTTCCATCCTTTGCCCTCCACCGCCATTCTGCCCGTCGACAGCCTGTTAGGCCTCGTCGCCGTCGCTGGAGTCAAGGTGAAATGCCGCCATCCCCGTCGCTACCTCGTTCCATCCCTTGCTCTCCGCCGCCATTCTGCCCGTCGGCCAGCTCGTTAGGCCTTGTCGCCGTCGCCAGAATCAAGGTGAAACGCCGCCGTCCCCACCGCTACCTCGTTCCATCCCTTGCCCTCTGCCGCCATTCTGCCCGTCGACCAGCCCGTTAGGCCCGGTTGCCCTTGCCGGAATAAAGGTGGAACCCCGCCGTCCCTGCCGCTACTTCGTTCCATCCCTTGCCCTTCACCGCAATTCTGCCCGTTGGCCACCCTGTTAGGCCCCGCCGCTGTCGTCGGAATCAAGGTGGAACATCGCCATCCCCGCCGCTACCTCGTTCCATCCCTTGTTGTCGCCATTCTGCAAGTCGGCCAACCCGTTAGGCCCCGTCGCCGTCATCGGAATCAGGGTGAAACGCCGCCGTCCCCGCCACTACCTCGTTCCATCCCTTGCCCTTCGACACCATTTTGCCCGTCGACCAGCCCGTTATGCCCGGTCACCCTTGTCGGAAACAAGGTAAAACGTCGATGTCCCTGCCGCTACCTCGTTCCATCCCTTGCCATCCGCCGCCATTCTGCCCGTCGACAGTCCGTTAGGCCCCGTTGGCGTCGCCGGAGTCAAGGTGAAACGCCGCCGTCCCCGCCGCTACCTCGTTCCATCCCTTGCTCTCCGCCGCCATTTTGCCCGTCGGCCAGCCCGTTAGGCCCTGTCGTCGTCGCCGGAATCAAGGTGAAACGACGTCATCCCCGTCGCTACCTTGTTCCATCCCTTGCCCTCCGCTACCATTTTGCCTGTCGACCAGCCCGTTAGGCCTGGTCGCCCTTGCGAGAATCAAGGTGAAACACTACCGTCCCCGACGCTACCTCGTTCTATCCCTTGCCCTTCTCCGCAATTCTGCCCGTCCGCCAGCTTGTTAGGCCCCGTCGCCATTGCCGGAATCAAGGTGAAACACCAACATCCCCGCCGCTACCTCGTTCCATCCCTTGCTCTCCGCCGTCATTCTGCCCGTCGGCCAGCCCGTTAGGCCCCGTCGCTGTCGTCGGAATCAAGGTGAAACGCCGACGTCCTCGCCGTTACCTCGTTCCATCCCTTGCCCTCCACCGCCATTCTACCCGTCGGCCAGCCCGTTAGGCCCCGTCGCCGTCGCCGGAATCAAGGTAAAACGCCGCCGTCCCCGCCGCTACCTCATTCCATCCCTTGCCCTCATCCACCATTCTGCCCGTCGGCCAGCTCGTTAGGCCCCGTCACCATCGCTAGAATCAAGGTGAAACGCCGATTATGTCCTCGCCGCTACCTCGTTCCATCCCTTGCCCTCTGCCGCCATCATGCCCGTCGCCCAGCCCATTAGGCCCCGTCGCCGTCGCTGGAATTAAGGTGAAACGCCGATGTTCCCACCGCTACCTCGTTCCATCCCTTGCCCTTCGTAGCCATTCTGCCCGTCGGCCAGCCTGTTAGGCCCATCGCTGTCGCCAGAATCAAGGTGAAACACCGACCTTCCTGCCGCCACCGCGTTCCATCCCTTGCCCTCCGCCGCCATTCTGCCCGTTAGGCCCCATCGCCGTCCTCGTCGCTACCTCGTTCCATCCCTTGTCCTCTGCCGCCATTCTGCTCGTCGTCCAGCCCATTAGGCCCCGTCGCCATCACCGGAATCAAGGTGAAACACCGACGTCCCCGCCGCTACCTTGTTCCATCCCTTGCGCTCCGCCGCCATCCTGCCTGTTGGACAGACCATTAGGCCCCGTCGCCGTCACCGGAATCAAGGTGAAACGCCAACGTTCCCGTCGCTACCTCGTTCCATCCCTTGCCCTCCGCCGCCATTCTACCCGTCGGCCAGCCCATTAGGCCCCGTCGCCGTCGCCAGAATCAAGGTGAAACGCCGCCGTCCCCGCATCTACCTCGTTCCATCCCCTTGCCCTCCGCCGCCATTCTGCCCGTCGGCTAGCCCGTTAGGTCCCGTCGCCGTCGCCGAAATCAAGGTGAAACGTCGGGTCCCCACTGCTACCTCGTTCCATTCATTGCCCTCTCCCGTCATTCTGCCCGTCAATAGCCCGTTAGGCCCCGTCGCCTTCACCAGAATCAAGGTCAAACGTTGACGTCCCTGCCGCTACCTCGTTCCATCCCTTGCCCTCCGCCGCCATTCTGCCTGTCGGCCAGCCCGTTAGGCCCTGTCGCCGTCGTTGGAATCAAGGTGAAACACCAACGTCCCTGTCGCTACTTTGTCCCATCCCTTGCCCTCTGTCGCCATTCTGCCCTTCTGCCAACCCGTTAGGCCTCGTCACCGTCGCCGAAACCAAGGTGAAATGCCACCGCCGGCGCCATTGTTGATTCTTTCGATTCCTTTTGAGTTTCTTCTTTTTCTAGCGTCCGCCCCATCTCACCTTGCTTGCGCATCGCTGCAGGCACCCCCCGCTCGCCGGTTCTGTTTAAACCATGCCGGCCGGCTTGTGCACCACCCCGCACCTCAAATGTTCGAAGAATTGCCTAGGTGAGTTTTTTGGTTTGTTTCTCTTTGAACTGAGTCGTTTGGATTGAAACAAACCATTTGGATTGTAGATGAAGAGGTTGAGGAAGATGGCATTGGAGGACTCGTCGTCATCCGAAGAGGAAGAAGACGACGACAACTTTGACACCGTTTTAGGCATGAATTTCAATGATGATGTTCAGCGGCCGAAGAGAGGATCACAATTTGGCCGCATGCACATCAACGTGATAGAGCGGAGGGCCATGCCAAGATCATTAGAGATTACTTTGATACAAACCCAACCTATGTGGGGAAGTACTTTCGCCGACGCTTTTGGATGCACACAAGTCTTTTTCTAACCATTGCAAAAAGTCATTGAGAGATATGATGACTGGTTCAAGCTTCGAAAAAATGCATGTGGAGAGATCAGTGCAAGCCCTCTGATGAAATGCATTGCAGTTGTTCGTGTCTTGGCATATGGGTGTTCTACCGATGTAATTGATGACTATGTACGCATTGGCGAAGACACAATCTTGGAGGTTGTTCAAAGGTTCACCAAAGCAATGATCGCTGTCTTTGGCCTGGAGTACTTGAGAGCACCAACCGAGGAAGACACCCAGAGGCTGATGACGGAGAGTGAAGCAAGAGGATGGCCAGGGATGCTTGGATCACTTGAATGTATGCATCGAACATGGAAGAATTATCCTGCGGGGTGGAATGGTCAGTACAAAGGCCACTGCAATGATCCAACGGTCGTTCTTGAGGCAGTTGCATCGAAGGATCTTTGGATATGAGATTCATTCTTTGGTGTGCCTGGCTGTCACAATGATTTGAATGTGCTATCGAGACCACCTCTGTTTTCTAGGCTTATAAAAGGTGAAGCTCCCATTTGTGACTACTCGATCAACAAGCACAACTACTCGATGGGTTACTACCTTGCCGATGGAATCTATACATCATAGGCCACCTTGATCAAAACAATTCTACGTCCAAAAGGTAACAAAAACACCCATTTCGTCCAATGTCAAGAAGCTGCAAGGAAAGATGTGGAGAAGGTCTTCGTGGGCTTTAGAGCATCTCCATCCGTTGGCCCTTCAGGGGGCGCGTAAAATCGCCGCTTGGGGGCGAGGCGGCGCCAAAATCGGCGTGGGGGCGAGCGGGTTCCCAGCCGCCGACCCTAGGGCCGCCCCCCAGACGCCTTTTTTTAATAAAAAATGGAATTCGGCAAAATTCGGCAAATTGGACATATATTCGGCTAAGTTCGGCAAACTAGACATATATTTGACGTTACATAAGTTATTTAAAAAAATGCAACTAAGCAAAGAAGTCGCTGAGCGCGGCGAAGTCGCCGATGTCGCCGCCATCCTTGTCGTCGTCGTCGACGGCCTTCTCCTCCTTGACGCGGCCGCCCCTGCTGGACCCCTGCCCGACGTCGCCCTGGCGGACCGGTGGCGGCGACACGTCATCGTCGTTGTCGTCGAGGATGAGACGCCTCCCTCATCGCGGCCACGGCGCCGAGCGGCGAACTGCTCGTAGGCGCGACACTGGCGCTCCAGCTTCATGCGCGCCCAGTCTTCACGCGCCCACTTCAGGGCCGCCGCGTCGTCGACCTCCTCCTTGACGCCGCCGGCGAGCCCGGGCTCCGTCTTTGGTTTGACATAGCGCGGAGGAGCCGAGGAGGAGGCACTCCTTTCGCCCTCGTTGATGACGATGCCGACGTTGTGGGTGCGTCGGCCGAGCGGCGGCAGCCTTGCCATTGATTCCCCGCGGGAAACTGAGGCGTTCTGAGGGAAGACACGCGCGTGTCGCTGACTCGGCAGGCCCGCGGCTCTTTCGTACCAAAATCGCTTGCCCCGGCGTCCCCGGGCGCCCCCAACACGTCGGGTTCGGCCTGGGTCCGCCGACGCCAGTTTTGGCCCAAACCGACGAAAAAAGGCCTCCTGGGGACGTGATTGGACCGTTTTTTGGGCGCTGACGCTGAAAAATCGCCTAAGGAATCCCTATTGAGGACGCGATTAGAGATGCTCTTAGAAACGCTTTGCAATTGTTTATGGCCCTGCAAACTCCACGTGGTAACTTGGGATGCACATTTATAGCTGCCGGTGTAGCTTTCAACTCGATCGCCATTGCTATCATTGTAGTACCTTTGCGGCTTTGACCCCCCGTCCGCTTCTTCGCTTGCCTTGGCCGAGGCGGATCTCCTCCTCCTCAACAAAACACCACCACGCCATGATTTCAGGGGGCCGGAGACACGTCCATGGAGGCATGCAACATAGTGGTAATTAAACAACATAATAAGCGGAGCTACCACTAGCATGGCATGCACTAATGATTGTCCCTAATGAGACAGCGTCTGTCGCCCGACACTATAGCACGGCCAAATGATGAACATGCCTGGGGATCGAGCTAGATCAACAACAAGAGCTGGAGCTTCATACAACATCTGTAAATTTGGGCCCTCAAACGTTCACGGACACGTGACCGGTCCGGATGGAATCGCGTCCTACATGACGAACTGACCGAGCATGTTCGGACGCGTCCGCGACCCTTCGTACCGTCTTCATATTTGAGATATATATGAAGGGTGTCGATCAGTCTGGACATTTGTGATGGGTATGAAAGATCCGTCTGAATCGCTTTTTTATGACTGGCCAAACCGTTGTCCGAGCATCTGAAAAGAATATGAAAGGTTCGAGCGTAGATGTTTTTATAGTACTAGAACGGTAACAATAGCGTGCTACTAATAAGAAGTCGTAGTGCTGGTGGGTTAATGATAGGGTTGGAAAGGTGTACGAGGCCGAGAGGAAACTAGCCAGAGACGGTGCGGTGTACAGTCAGTGACAGTGATCTGGTGGTAGTAGTAATGATTTGCTCAGAGGCTCCGCCGCTCCGGTCGAAGCCATGACGCGCGCAGCTGCAGCGGGTGCGCCTTTGGAGATTTCAGGGTCTGGTCATGGCTGAAGCACTGGACCAGTCGTCGGTGGAAAGAGAGGGAGGGAGCGGGCGTTAACTCCGTCCGCTCGCTACGCGCCGCGCGCATTGACGTCTGTCCGCCCACTCCCAGCTCCGGGAGAAAAGATCCTCCTGCTCCTGTGCTGCAGCTGCGAGCGCACCACCATTGCATGGCAATAGCATTGGCATGCCTCGTCGTGATGCTTTTGCAGGGTCAGCTAGCCGTGGCTCGGCTAGCTGCTAGCTGCGACGGAGTGTAGCTTGATCTGAAAAAGAGGATTCGTCCTGTTCAGCTCTATTGCACGACGACACCGTGGCAGTGACATTCCGTGAACCCAGTTCATTCCCGGCTTGCAACAAGTGATCTTCTAGGTCTACTCGTCATAATAAATTGGTTTGGGTAAAAGGAAGTAAGTCATCGAACTGCTAATAGACTCGAGAAAAAGAAAAGAAAATATAGTGATTTACAAATGGTGATATTAGTTAATATTGTAAAAGTGGGAATTGGTATTCACACCAAAAGACTGTAGTGTTTAAAAAAAAACATGTAGTGTTAGTTAAAAAAAAACTGTTCGCTACTTTCTCTTTCTCTCCGTTCTTCTCTCAATCAATCTCATCTGGGCTCAAGTGGCAATATGGCCCATTAGGCACACGACAGGGCATCTTTTTCTGAATGGGCCACGTGATTGTTCCGGAACATAGTAGAACCAGCAGCAGTCTACTGTTCACGGCGAATCCCGTTTACCTTAGCCGTTGGATTTTGGAGACCGGCGGTTATGATTGCCCTCTTGGTCCAATTCAAAACTGATACACTATATAGAAGTATAGATATAAATAGGGACTTTTTTTTGGGCCAAATCAATTTGAAAACCGAACTAGTAAGCAATTAATTAATTAGGCAAACAATTGACTAGAACTACATATAATAAGAAGTAGGGATTTCCCCAACCAGACAGACAATTAATTAATTAAACATACAATTAATTATACATAAAGATAACTGGTCATGCAATTAGTCAGGAATGCAATTAATATTCAGGCGAGCAGTTCATCGTGCCGAATAAATTTGAAAACGCTCATGGACAAGGATGGCCGGTAGGCTCTCACAGACATTTGCGTCTATTAACAGGCTCTTAGCGACATAACCGCCAACGTGAACTTTTGGGTTTAGTCCCACATTGGATCCGGGGGAGGCAAAACATGACCTGTAAGGGCGGGGGTGTCCCCTCCTATCAGATTAATCTTTGAAAGGGGAAGAGGGGGAGTAGGAAGACTTTTCATAAATCCGTGTTGCTCTTTGATTGGGCCTACTTGACGCATCTGCATAGAAAACAAGGGTGTTAGCGAGTCATCGGTTGATGGGCTCAACGTGCCAATTAATGGCACATCGATAGTTGGAGTCTACGCGCTATTCCGCTCAATACCTAATGGGTTGGCCCAAAATGAGCCACACTACAGCACCCGTTTTGGCAACCTTCTAGAAGGGCCACTTTGTTTTTTTTGGGTTGGCTTCTTTTCTTTGTGCGTCACAGGTTTTTGTTTTGATTTTAGGTTTTCAAGGTTTTTTCCATTTTTTTTTCTGAAATGCGCAAAACAAAATTCAAATTCATGATCATTTCTTAAATATGTAAATAGTTTTAAATTCATGATTAATTTTGAAATTTGTGAAGTTCTCAAAATCTTGTTTTTTTTAATTTTTGTGAATTGTTTCCCGGTTTTGCAAACTAATAATATATGATTTTTATTAATTTGCAAGAATTTGTCCAATTTTTTTTAACTTTTTCCAAATGCATGGTATTTTCCTAAACTTGTGTTTTATAAATCATGTGAACTTTTTCTAAAATTATGAATTTGCAGCCTCATGTTTTTCCGAAGTTACCATTTTTTCAAATGACGAACATTGTTTTGAAACAATGAACAATTATTGAAATTGGAACAGAAGTTTAATTTCATGAATTATTTGTAATTTAAATGCACGAACATTTTTTGAATTAACGAGCATGTTTTGAATCATCAAACGTGTTTTAATCGATGGTTGTTTTTTGTTCACAAACATTTTTGGGACTTTATAATGTTTTTTCAAAAGTTAATGAACATTTTGGAAATTTGACCATTTTTTCAAATTCACAAAAATATTTTGAACACACGAGCATTTTTCAAATATCATGAACATTATTTGATATCCTGTACATTTTTTCAGAATCATGAACCATTTTTGAATATACAAATATGTATTGAAATCACAAACATTTTATTGAATCCGTGTACATTTTATGATTTCTTTGACTTTATAAAATGAACCAAAATCTGATAAATGAAATGAAAACCAAAAAATAATAACATGAAAGAAAATCAGAGCCCACAACCATGTTTGTGGTTTTTCACATTTTCCCCTTTCTGAAAAGCTAATATTGTTTCACCAAGAAATACAGTTATATTTCTCGCAAAGGAAATCTGTGCTTCCACAAGAAGCAAAATCCGTGCTTCTCGCGGAAGCAAATTGCTTCTAGTAGATGCAAATTTGTGCTTCTCTTGGAAGCACACATTTTTTTCCTTTTCGAGACCTATGGTTGTGCTTCTCTTGGAGTCAAATCTGTATTTCTATGAGAAGCAAACATTTGATTTTCATGGAAGCTAAAAACAGTTTTTTGATCTCCTTTCCGAGGCGCATAGTTGTGCTTCTTTCGGAGGCAAATGTGTACGTCTAGGAAAAGAAAATATATGATTCTCACGGAAGCACACATTTTTCTTTTTCCTGAGAAGCGCAACCCCATTAAAAACACTTTTTTTTTTTTGCTTTGAAGCATAGGGATAACAAGGAGAAATCAAAAAAAAAAACACTAAAACCCAAGAACACGTAAAAAACCCCTCAAATCCAGAGAAAGCACCCAAGACGCGATACGTGACGGTGGCTGGACGCACCACTTGACACCCTCACATGCCAAGAGAGTGATCGTTGCAGGAGCACCACAAGAGAACTCCTATTTGCTATGTCCGTAGCAAACAATTGGTCTCTCACATAGGGGAGCGCCCTCAACTGGTCCAACCCATGGCTTATTGTAGCGTCTCGGTTGCTATAGGGAGTTGGAGCATTATAGCGGTATGATTTTTTGAGTACTTTTTGGTATTCATTACCCTCTTGGAAAAACATGATTTGTTTTTATAAAATGTGAATAGTTTCTGAAACGATGACCTTTTTTCTGACAAAATATCAATTTTTTGAAATCAGGAACAATTTCATATTTTTTTTTCAAATATTAATATTATTTTTAAAATTACATTCTTTTGGGTAGCGTACACATGTTTAAAAGACCAAGTGTTTTCTTCATTTTTTTTGAAATTAAGGCCTCCATTTGGCATTTTCGGTACGTTACACTGGTTAACAAGCACGGACACACCCCAAGCAAAGGTGGTCAAATGGGCCGGTACTGACGTAATAGCCTGACAGCCCGTGTGCCCTTCGTCTATTACTTCTGCCATCTGAATCGCAGCTCGCCTCTTCCTTTGGCGCTCGCGCTTAACCCTAGTCGTGCGGTCCCCGGCGCGTGGCGTCGCCATGGACGCCGGCGCAGCACTCGCGCATTCCGCTGCTCTTCACCTACATTATACGCACTTCCCACGAGGCTCCGCATCCTGGTATTCGTTCTCGCGCCTCTGGTTCGAGGTCGACAGCCTCGGCGACGCGGCGGTCGCCCGCCATGGCCTCCCGTGCGTACGCAGTCGCCGGTCATGTGGTTTGTGGTGTTTGACCAAGTCTTGTACCTTGGGTACACTCCTGGTGTTATGTTATTTAGTGCAGTTTTTATTTAACCAGGAGCATAGCAGTTCTGCCCAAGTTGGCATTGCTTTTCCTTATGGCTAAAGATGAATTCTGCCAAAGTTATGTGTGTGACACTGCTCAGTTCGAGAACTACAGGCAGGTGCTGTGCATCTATGTGAATAGTATTTCTACACTAACTAAGCGGCCTAATGTTTGTCGACTAACTCTTGCTTGAGGTTATATTCTTATTCTTATGTCTTTAGAGTTTAGAGTAAGAAGATAGCTATCGGTGTTGAGTTGATGATACTCTGAAGTGATTAGGATTGACAATGGCAAACTAGTTTAACGTTATTGGTTGTCTACACCTCATTATGTAATGTAATGATGGTCTGATGCACCTTTTTTTTACCTTACAATGCTACATATGTGGTCGACATTTTTCAACCGGTTGTACTACTTATGCCTCTGATATATTTGCATTGTCTTCATGATGGTACATCTGCCTACATATTCGCAATTGATAACAGACTTTGTGCCTACTTGCTTTTTTATGCACCATGTTCTTAACTCGTGGGAGAATCAGTAGAAATAATTCTGAAATTAGTGGTTCCTTTACTTCAGCAGTTCGAGAGCATGCTTTCAGGCGAGATACCCTGAACATGTAGGAGAAATGAAGTCAGCTTGCTCCAGGGCTGTACTCGACACTCAACAGCAAGCAACCAGGACATGGCGTTGATTGGCAAGGTTTCTGGCTTGGCTCTTTGCACAAGGCGATCAAAGACTGGAACGTTGACTCCCTCAAAACTGCTGCAGAAAATAGGAGTTTGTATGAGTATTAAATTTTGTTTCGGGAAAGATTACGAATAGTTATCGTGAGTGTCACACGTTGTCCAATGCATTGTCGAACTTGATTTTTTCTAGGTTACTTCAGTTGTTTGTGTTATTCAACTGTCATGTACCTTATATAACTGGATCCTTCTATCGGACTTTGAGGAACTCAATTTCTATTTTCCAAGATGATGCCTTCTCATTTTAGGCGTAATATCACCACCTTGTTGTAAAGAGATGACTCCAATAATCCGTACATCCTCATTTCTAACGTTTCATCCTAAACTTTAAACCTATACTGTTGTTCTTCCGCCTTTTTATTACATTTTAATGTTGTCTCATTTGCTTTGCTTCGTCGACCTTGCTAGTAACAATGTCAATGTGAGTGGTTTTACTTGCATAACATACAAGTACATATGACTGAGGTTACATATACAAATCTTTGGTTACATGTGTTCATATTAGATAGATATATAGTGGAAGTCTGGTCCACTTTCTTATGACTACATCTTCGGATGAAATTCGTACTGACGCAGGGAGTTACATGCCTATTGAATTAGTGAATTCCGATTGGCCATCCAGGCTTTTTCCCTACTTTATTTGCATCATCTCCAGTCTCTTGTGCACAGCATCCTGTCCAACGAGTTTCTGCTTCTACAGCAGGATCCTGTTCGACGAGCGTCGCCCTATCTCCCGCATCTGCACACCAGAACCTGGATACACAGGTACACATCATTGCACTGGGATGGTCTAATGTTTAATAGTATAATGACATTCATTAGCACGGGAGGCATACCTATTGAAGCATCGTCATCGCTAGTTGTGGGGGATTGGTGTGCCTTACCACGCGAATACGTGTAGTAGACACAATACATTAACGCCATAATAATCAAAACGGTCCCAACTATGATGCCAATGATGGCTCCCAAGCCTAGCGACTTCCTTGTCCCTTTGTCCTTAGCTAAGGGGGCAGGTGGCTTAGGAGCAAAAGGGGCAGGCGGCTCAGGAGCAAAGGGCACAGGCGGCTCAAGAGCAAAGGGCACAGGCGGGACGGGTGGACGCACACCGACATTGCCCTCGTGGCAAACAACTGCATAGTCTCGTATCAAACATTTGTTGACTATATAGTAGCTAATGTTGTACGCGTTGTATCACAAAAAAAGAACTTGTGGAGAATGTTAGTTGGACATACCGTCACAATTTTTCATGTATGGTGGCCACGCCGCAACAATGTCGGAGTCTTTTCCATGACAAGCACGATACACTGAAGGAAGATTGAAAGGAACATCCCGTGCTAGCATAAATTTGCACAAGCAACAAGCTCCTTTATCTACCTCAAACCGTGGCTCCAAGTCCACGGCATACAACAGAGCGTCGCAACAGGAAGACGTAGGAGACTGTAGAGTATACTGGCAAGATATCGCAGCAAGACTAGTAAGCTCAGGCTTACAAGTGTCCTTTGGCGCTCCCAAAGTAGCCGAGGGTGGCACCAACACAAAAGCCAACACCATAAGGAGGGGAAGATCCATTTCCCCTAAGGAATGCAAGTAGAAGTGAGCAAAAGTAAAACAATATAACCGAATTTATTTGCAAGTGGCACATAAGAAAGACACTTTCACTTTAGCAAACATTTCACCGATTAACTCTCATCCTAGTCATAAACAAAATTGTACGAACACCGAAGACTCTCTGTAAGCAAGAATGCAATACCTATCCAGTCTAGTTTATTCAACTTGTAACTTGACTTGTTTGAAAACATCTTTTGAAGAAATCACAAATGAAACTGAAACAAACAAGCAAATCTAAGAGTATCTCTAAGTTCCCCACTTACCCCCTGTATGTCTGGGCGGACAACCCAGACAAGGCTCGTACAAGAAAACGTCACCCAACTGAATCCCCCATACCTTTCCCAAATGTCTGGGCTATCCGACACCCCCATATCAGCTCATATATGTGGGGTGGATTTGGGGCCACCAGGACGCATCCGTCCGCCGTGTCGGACCGGCCCGTCCCAGACCCACAAAATCCCATCCCTATTCCCACGTGAACCAAATCCTAGCCATTTATATCAGTCCACTCCACTCCAGCCCCTCCTCTTCAGTCATCTCTGACATGACTAGCAACACAAAAGAGTTCGAGTGGCCTGTATTCGCCGACTAGGAGCTCGCCGCTTGCTTCGACGAGGAGATAGCCGTCCAGCTCATGCTTCGTCTGTCTCGAGAGGATACCCAAGCTGCGTTGTCGGAGCCGCCCCAACGCGGATCCACCAACCGGGTGCCTTCAGCGCCACTCTGGCTAGGATCCAGCAGGGGCGCCGTGTCCGGTGGAAGCTCGAGGCGGGTGTACATTCCGTCAGCACAACATGCATGAGGTACTTGGAAGTCCCGATGCACCGTCAGGAGCGGCCATGTGGATGCCCAACATTGGTCCTTGTCCCCATGACATCCGCCTTAGAGTCCGAGGTCAATGGCGGCAATATGCAAGGAGACGGTGTGCCAGATGCGACAACTACGGTGGCGCATTAAAGAGCAAGGAACAATGTACTGCCATGAAAGGGAGAAGGTGTGCTGTGCTGCGATGGTCACTGGGGAGTCACACCGCAGTGTGGAAAGAAAGCTGTGGATGATGCCCATTTGTAGATCCTGGTTAAGCGGCAAGCCCGGGCCGCCTGTGCCCTAGCTATGGAGCAAGCCCAGGCCGTCAGTGCCCTCGCTGGACTTCCCCCGAAAGAGGAGGAGAACATGTTCGCTCCCACGCCAAACACACCTAGCTCCGGAGCCGAGCATATCCGCCTCGACCCTATTGCTTCTTTGAGCACTACTTCCACGACAAAGAGGTGAAGGGTAAGGGAGGCTGTGTTGGAAATATGCCCTAAAGGCAATAATAAAATGGTTATTATTGTATTTCCTTGTTCATGATAATTGTCTATTGTTCATGCTATAATTGTGTTAACCGGAAACCGTAATGCATGTGTGAATACATAGACCACAACATGTCCCTAGTGAGCCTCTAGTTGGCTAGCTCGTTGATCAATAGAAGGTCACGATTTCATGACCATGAACATTGGATGTCGTTGATAATGGGATCACATCATTAGGAGAATGATGTGATGGACAAGACCCAATCCTAAGCATAGCACAAGATCGTGTAGTTCGTCTGCTAAAGCTTTTCCAATGTCAAGTATCATTTCCTTAGATCATGAGATTGTGCAACTCCCGGATACCGTAGTAATGCTTTGGGTGTGCGAAACGTCACAATGTAACTGGGTGGCTATAAAGGTGCACTACGGGTATCTCCGAAAGTGTCTATTGGGTTGGCACGAATCAAGACTGGGATTTGTCACTCTGTGTGACGGAGAGGTATCTCTGGGCCCACTCGGTAAGACATCATCATAATGAGCTCAAAGTAACTAAGGAGTTAGCCACGTGATGATGTGTTACGGAACGAGTAAAGAGACTTGCCGGTAACGAGATTGAACAAGGTATAGGGATACCGACGATTGAATCTCGGGCAAGTATCATACCGACAGACAAAGGGAATTGCATACGGGATTAATTGAATCCCCGACATCGTGGTTCATCTGATGAGATCATCGTGGAGCATGTAGGAGCCAACATGGGTATCCAGATCCCGCTGTTGGTTATTGACCGGAGAGGTATCTCGGTCATGTCTACGTGTCTCCCGAACCCGTAGGGTCTACACACTTAAGGTTCGATGACACTAGGGTTATAAGGAAATAGTGTACGTGGTTACCGAAGGTTGTTCGGAGTCCCAGATGAGATCCCAGACGTCATGAGGAGTTACGGAATGGTTCGGAGACAAAGATTGATATATAGGAAGTGAGGATTTGGCCACCGGAATTGTTTCGGGAATTACTGGTAACGTACCGGGACCACCGGAAGGGTTCCGGGGGTCCACCAAGTGGGGCCACCAGCCCCAGAGGGCTGCGTGGGCCGAGAGTGAAAGGGACCAGCCCCAGAGTGGGTTGGTGCGCCCTCCACCCTGGCCCAAGGCACAGGAAAGGTGGGAGGGAGGGGAAACCCTAGACCCAGATGGGCCTAAGGCCCACTAGGGCTGCGCCCTCCCCCTCTCCCCTCTCTGGCCGCCGGCCAGAACCCATCTTGGGGCTAACGCACCACCTAGGGTGGGAACCCTAGGGGTGGGCACCCTCCTACCTCTGCTCCTATATATAGTGGTGGTTTTGGGGCTGCCAAGAACAAGTTTCTTCCTCTCTCGACACAGCCCTACTCCTCCTTCTCCTTGTTCTCCGTAGTGCTTGGCGAAGCCCTGCCGGAGACCACGCAACTCCACCTTCACCACGCCGTCGTGCTGCCGGAGCTCTCCCTCAACCTCTCCTTCCTCCTTGCTGGATCAAGGCGTAGGAGACATCACCGGGCTGCACGTGTGTTGAACGCGGAGGCGCTGTTGTTCGGTGCTAAGATCGGAGTCCACCGCGATCTGAATCGCTATGAGTACGACTCCACCAACCACGTTCTTGTAACGCTTCTGCTTAGCGATCTTCAAAGGTATGAAGATGCAATCTCTTCCCTCTCGTTGCTGGTTTCTCCATAGATAGATCTCGGTGAACGCGTAGAAAATTTTGATTTATTACTACGTCTCCCAACAGTGGCATCATGAGCTAGGTTTATGCGTAGAATCTATGCACGAGTAGAACACAAATTAGGTGTGGGCATCGATCTTGTTAATTTGCTTACCACTACTAGTATTATCTTGATTCGGTGGTATTGTGGGATGAAGCGGCACAGACTAACTCTACACGTACGCTTACGTGAGACCGGTTCCACCGCCTGACATGCACTTGTTGCATAAGGTGGCTAGCGGGTGTCTGTCTCTCCCACCTTAGTCGGATTGGATTTGATGAAAAGGGTCCTTATGAAGGGTAAATAGTAATTGGCATATCACGTTGTGGTTTTGGCGTAGGTAAGAAACGTTCTTGCTAGAAACCTATAGCAGCCACGTAAAAACTTGCAACTACAAATTAGAGGACGTCTAACTTGTTTTTGCAGCATGTGCCTTGTGATGTGATATGGACAAAGGATGTGATGTGATGCATTGTGATGTATGAGATTGATCATGTTCTTGTAATAGGATTCATGACTTGCATGTCGATGAGTATGACAACCGGCAGGAGCCATAGGAGTTGTCTTATTTTATTGTATGACCTGCGTGTCAATCATAAACGCCATGTAATTACTTTACTTTATTGCTAATTGATGACCCACAAGTATAGGGGATCTATTGTAGTCCTTTAGATAAGTAAGAGTGTCGAACCCAACGAGGAGCAGAAGGAAATGACAAGCGGTTTTCAGCAAGGTATTCTCTGCAAGCGCTGAAATTGTCGGTAACAGATAGTTGTGTGATAAGATAATTTGTAACGGGTAGCAAGTAACAATAGTAACAAAGGTGCAGCAATATGGCCCAATCCCTTTTGTATCAAGGGGCAAGCCTGAACGAACTCTTATATAAAGTAAAGTGCTCCCGAGGACACATGGGAATTATTGTCAAGCTAGTTTTCATCATGTTCATATGATTCACGTTCGCTACTTTGATAGTTTGATATGTGGGTGGACCGGTGCTTGGGTGCTGTCCTTACTTGGACAAACATCCCACTTATGATTAACCCCTCTCGCAAGCATCCGCAACTACGAAAGAAGAATTAAGACAAAGTCTAACCATAGCATTAAACTAGTGGATCCAAATCAGCCCCTTGTGATGCAACGCATAAACTAGGGTTTAAGCTTCTGTCACTCTAGCAACCCATCATCTACTTATTACTTCCCAATTCCTTCCTCTAGGCCCAAATAATGGTGAAGTGTCATGTAGTCGACGTTCACATAACACCACTAGAGGAGAGCCAACATACAACGAATCAAAATATCGAACGAATACCAAATTCACATGACTACTAGTAGCAAGACTTATCCCATGTCCTCAGGAACAAACGTAACTACTCAAAAAGCATAATTATGTTCATGATCAGAGAGGTATTGAATAGCATTAAGGATCTGAACATATGATCTTCCACCAAGTAAACCAACTAGCATCAACTACAGTAATTAATTAACACTACTAGCAACCTTACAAGTACCAATCGGAGTCGCGAGACGGAGATTGGTTACAAGAGATGAACTAGGGTTTGGAGATGAGATGGTGCTGATCAAGATGTTGATGGAGATGAGTCCCCTCCGATGAGAGGAGTGTTGGTGATGACAATGGCGACGATTTCCCCCTCCGGGAGAGAAGTTTCCCCGGCAGGACGGCCCTGCTGGAGCTCTAGATTGGTTCTGCTCAAGTTCCGCCTCGTGGCGGCGGCGTGTCTTCCCGAAAGCTCTATATTGATTTTTTCTGCGGCGAAACCCTTCATATAGGAGAATATGGGGGCCAGAGGGGCTACAGGGGGCCCACGAGCCCCCCAGGCGCGCCCAGGGCGGTAGGGCGTGCCTGGCAGGCTCGTGGCCTCCTGGTGGGTCCCCTCTGGTATTTCTTCCGCCCAGTTTTTTTTATATATTCCAAAATAATTCCTCGTTGATTTTCACAGCTTTTGGAGTTGTGCAGAATAGAAATCTCAAACTTGCTCCTTTTCCAGCCCAGAATTCCAGTTGCCGGCATTCTCCTTCTTCATGTAAACCTTGTGAAATAGGAGAGAAAAGGCATAAGTATTGTACCATAATGTGTAATAACAGCTCATAATGCGATAAATATCAATATAAAAGCATGATGCAAAATAGACGTATCAACTCCCCCAAGCTTAGACCTCGCTTGTCCTCAAGCGGAAGCCGAGATCGATAAATATGCCCACATGTTTAGAGATAGAGGTGTCGATAAAATAAAATACGGACATGTAGGCATCATGATCATATTTAGAACAACAATATATTCATATAATCCCTTATGCCAAAGTGACAATTCATTCACAATGTAAAGCATGCATCAAGAACCTTATTGAGAATTAACAACCAATAGTCTTTACTCATTGAAACAATTGCAATTTATCATAACATCGGAAAGAGTCAAATAAGAGCTTGTAAAGAAAATCCACATACTCAATCATCTTTTTAGTCTTTTACAATTGCTAAAAATCACGCGGTACTCATGAGATCAAAGTTTCAGTTGGACACAGAGAAAGATAGGGGCTTATAGTTTCGCCTCCCAACTATTTACCTCAAGGGTAATGTCAATAATAATAACTCATGATTACTTACTTCCAAGTTGATATGTGAATATAGATCTTTCCCTAGCACATGATGCTTGCCAAGATAATGGCAAAATAAGGAATTGGTGTCGATCACCATGACTCTTTTAAAGATAAAAAAAGTAAAGGTACAAGATAGGCCCTTCGCAGAGGGAAGCAGAGGTTGTCATGAGATTTTGAGGTTTGGATGTGTGATCTTTTAGTGTGAAGGAACGTCACTTTATATTGCCTCCTGTGATAAAGAACTTTATTATGCAGTCTGTCGCTTTTATGTCTTCCTCATCACAGGTTCGTACAAAGCTTATTTTCCACACACTAATAGATCATACATATTTAGGGAGAAATTTTTATTGCTTGCACCGATGACAACTTACTTGAAGGATCTTATTCAACCCATAGGTAGGTACGGTGGACTCTCATGGTAAAACTGGGTTAAGGGTTTTATGGATGCACAAGTAGTATCTCTACTTAGTGCGGAAGTTTTGGCTAATATGAGGTGGAAGCAAGCGTCACATGCTAAAGGATCCATACTCATATAGCATTGTTTGGAACCAAGCAAACATAATTCATTATGTTGTCTTCCTTGTCCAACTTCTACTTCTTAGCATGTAATAGTTTAATGAGTGTTCACAATCATAGACGGTGTCAAAGATGATATATTTATATGTGAACCTCTCTTTCTTTATTACCTCCTATTAATTGCAAAAATGACCAAGGTCTACGTTTGTCTACCCCCAACAAGTTTCAGTCAACATTTTTTTATATGTGAAGTCATCACTTCCCATAAGATCATCACATGATCTTTCATGCCTTTGTTCTTTTATTATTATTTCCTTTAGATCATGACAAGAAGCAAATCCCTTAACTAAAACACTCTTTATTATATAACTCACGAACTCGATTACATTGAGGGTAATCACAAAGCAAAACTCAAGCCTAGATCATACTAAGAACTTTATTCTACTAGATAAAGACATTACCAAAAGTATCGAACTAAGATAAAGGTAAAGGCAAAAGATGTGATGGTGATACGATACCGGGGAAACTCCCCAAGCTTGGGACAAGCCAAGGGGAGTGCCCATACCCGTGTGTTGTAATTATCTTCCTTCGGAGGTGATGGTGTTGTTGTTGTTGGAGTCCGGGGTTGATTCTCCGTCTTCCAAGGCATAGGTTCTCCATCATGGAAAGATGGTCGAGTCTTCGGGATCCTCAAATCTACAGCCAACCGCATTGCTTTAAATCTATACTCATACTCACAGTTCTGGTTTTGCAGGTCATAGATCTGGGCTTGGAGATGATCGATTCTATCATAGAGATTGAAGAGGTGTTCCCCGATGTCCTTGGCATCGATCTTGTGCTTGTTGGTGAACTCCGTAATCATCGTGTGGTTGGCGTTGAGTCCGCGTTCCACCATCCCTTGGCACTTGAAGACTTGCTGCTCCATTGCTTCGAGCCTCGTCTCCATGCTTCCAGTCTTCTTGGGCCCCTCAACATCACGGATGTGCAGCACCCCCTCACGCATCTCAATGGTTTGAGGGTGTTACAGCACCTCCGCGAGGTAGGGGTTGATGACCTTCTCAAAGAACTTGTCCTTCGAAACCTTTGGGGACACCATAGCGATCTAAATCTGTCTGCAGAAACAGGCTCGAAACGAAAGCAGAGGATATTGCGTGATACGAGGGTCAAACCTTTCGGGAGATTATATAATGAATTTTTACCGACCATAAGGAGTATTCCACCAGAGAACGGAGTCTGGGAGGTACACGAGGTGCTCACGAGCCCCCTAGGTGCGCCCAGGGGGTAGGGGCGCGCCTGGCAGGCTCGTCGCCTCCTCGTGCGCTTTCCAGACTACCTTAACTTTTTGTATTTTTCTAAATATTCCAAAACGGAGAAAAGTTGCTATTGGAGAAGTTTTGGAGTCGGTTTGCTTACCGTATCACATACCTCTTCGTTTTCGGAGTCTGAAACAGGTTGGTAAACATCCCTTATGTACTCCTCCAGGGTTATGGTATTAATTATATTGCTTTCTAAATTTATGGGAGTACCTGAGACATAATGCTTGATTCTTTGCCCATTCACAACTCTCGGAAAAGTGCCTTCCGCGTTGTTGATTTTGATGGCGCTGGAATGATATATTTCTTCGACAATATAAGGACCTTCCCATTTAGAGAGAAGCTTGCGTGCAAAAAATCTTAAACGAGAATTGTATAGAAAGACATAATCACCTACATTGAACTCATGTTTTTGTATCCTTTTATCATGCCACCTCTTAACTTTCTCTTTAAACAACTTGGCATTTTCATATGCCTGAGTTCTCCATTCATCAAGTGAGCTAATATCAAATAACCTCTTCTCACCCGCAAGTTTGAAATCAAAGTTGAGCTCTTTGATTGCCCAATAAGCCTTATGCTCTAGCTCAAGAGGTAAATGACATGCTTTACCGTAAACCATTTTATAAGGAGACATGCCCATGGGATTCTTATAAGCAGTTCTATAAGCCCACAGTGCATCATCAAGTTTCTTAGACCAATTCTTCCTAGACCTATTAACAGTCTTTTGCAGAATTAATTTAATTTCTCTATTACTTAACTCTATTTGACCACTAGAATGAGGGTGATAAGGAGATGCAATTCTATGGTTGACATCATACTTAGCAAGCATTTTACGGAAAGCACCATGAATAAAATGTGAACCACCATCAGTCATTAAATATCTAGGGACTCCAAATCTAGGGAAAATAACTTCTTTAAGCATCTTAATAGAGGTGTTATGATCAGCACTACTAGTTGGAATAGCTTCTACCCACTTAGTAACATAATCAACAGCAACAAAAATATGAGTATACCCATTGGACTTTGGAAAAGGTCCCATATAATCAAAACCCCAAACATCAAATGGTTCAATAACAAGTGAATAATTCATAGCATTTCCTGACATTTACTAATATTACCTATTCTTTGGCATTCATCACAAGACAAGACAAACTTACGGGCATCCTTAAAGAGAGTAGGCCAATAAAAACCGGATTGCAATACCTTGTGTGCAGTTCTATCTCCAGCATGGTGTCCTCCGTAAGCCTCGGAGTGGCACTTCTGTAGGATCTGTCCCTGTTCATGCTTAGGTACACAACGTCTAATAACACCGTCTACTCCTTCTTTATACAAGTGAGGATCATCCCAAAAGTAATGTCTCAAATCATAAAAGAACTTTTTCTTTTGTTGGTACGTGAAACTAGGTGGTATATATTTAGCAACAATGTAATTAGCATAATCAGCATACCATGGTGTAATGCGTGAAGCATTGATGACATTCAATTGTTCATCAGGAAAGCTATCATCAATAGGTTGTGGGTCATCAAGAACATTCTCTAACCTAGACAAGTTATATGCTACGGGGTTTTCAGCACCCTTCCTATCAACAATATGCAAGTCAAATTCTTGTAGCAAGCGAACCCATCTAATAAGTCTAGGTTTAGCATCTTTCTTTTCCATGAGATATTTAATAGCAGCATGATCAGTGTGAATAGTAACTTTAGAATCAACAATATAAGATCTGAACTTATCACATGCAAACACAACTGCTAAAAATTCTTTTTCAGTAGTAGCATAATTTCTTTGGGCACTGTCTAGAGTTTTACTAGCATAATGAATAACATTTAATTTCTTATCAACTCTTTGTCCTAGGACAGCACCAACAACATAATCACTAGCATCACACATAATTTCAAAAGGTAGGTTCCAATCAGGTGGTTGAACAATAGGTGCAGTTATCAAGGCCTTCTTGAGTATCTCAAATGCTTCTTCACATTCATCATAAAAAACAAAAGGAATATCCTTTTGCAAGAGATTAGTGAGAGGCCTATAAATCTTAGAGAAGTCTTTAATAAACCTTCTATAGACACCAGCATGACCAAGGAAACTTCTTATACCTTTAATGTCTTTGGGGCATGGCATCTTTTCAATGGCATCAACTTTAGCCTTATCAACTTCAATACCTCTTTCGGAAATTTTATGTCCCAAGACAATGCCTTCATTAACCATAAAGTGGCACTTCTCCCAATTCAAGACAAGGTTAGTATCTTTACATCTCTGCAAAACTCGATCAAGGTTGCTCAAGCAATCATCAAAAGAAGATCCGTAAACGGAGAAATCATCCATGAAAACCTCAACAATCTTTTCACAAAAGTCAGAGAATATAGCCATCATACATCTTTGAAAGGTAGCAGGTGAATTACATAAACCAAAAGGCATATGTCTATAAGCAAAGGTACCGAAAGGGCACGTAAAAGTGGTTTTCTCCTGATCAGATTGTGCAACAGGTATTTGGGAGAAACCAGAATAACCATCTAGAAAGCAAAAGTGTGTATGTTTAGACAATCTTTCTAGCATTTTATCAATAAAAGGTAGAGGGTAATGATCTTTCTTAGTAGCTTTATTTAATTTCCTAAAATCAATTACCATCCTATAGCCACTAACAATTCTTTGTGGGATCAATTCATCTTTATCATTAGGAACAATGGTAATACATCCCTTCTTAGGGACACAATGCACCGGACTTACCCAATCACTATGAGCAACAGGGTAAATAATACCTGCTTCCAGGAGCTTTAGTATTTCTTTTATTACCACCTCTTCCATCTTAGGATTCAGTCTCCGTTGGGGATCGACAACTGGTTTGGAATCAGGATCAGTTTTAATTTTATGCTGGCATAGAGTGGGAGTAATGCCCTTAAGATCATCAAGAGTATATCCAATAGCAGCACGGTGCTTCCTTAGAGTTTTCAATAATTTCTT
The DNA here is from genome assembly GCA_022496015.1 of Hordeum marinum. NCBI lineage: Eukaryota > Viridiplantae > Streptophyta > Magnoliopsida > Poales > Poaceae > Hordeum > Hordeum marinum. Next base: position 491,007,560 of record CM039675.1, read on the forward strand.
TTCTTCATGCTTTGAAAGGTTAGCACTAATAATAACAGGATATATCTCTTTTTCATCAAGATAAGCATACTTAAGAGTATCAGGTAACTGTTTAAGCTCAAACACATGATCACCCTTGGGTGGAGGTGGATCTCCAAGTAATTCAACAGGCAAATTATTCTTAAGGATAGGACGTTGTTCAAAGATAATTCTATCTATTTCATTCCTTTCATCCATATGCATATCATTTTCATGTTCAAGCAAGTATTGCTCTAAAGGATCAGTAGGAGGCACAACAATAGAAGTAAGAGCAATAATTTCATCTTTACTAGACAATTCTTTTTCATGTGGTTGTCTACCAAACTTAGAAAAGTTAAATTCATGTGACACACCTCCAAAGCCAACAGTAACAGTTTGTTTCTCACAATTAATTTGAGCATTAACAGTATTGAGGAAAGGTCTAGCAAATATGATGGGACAAAAGCTATCTTGTGTGGTAGCAAGAACGAGAAAATCAGTAGGATACTTAGTTTTACCACACAAGACTTCAACATCTCTAACAATTCCCACAGGGCAGATAGTATCTCTATTAGCAAGTTTAATAGTAACATCAATAAATTCCATTTCGATAGGTGCAATCTCATCTTTAATTTCATTATATAAAGATTGAGGTATTTCACTAACACTAGCACCGACGTCACATAAACCATGATAACAATGATCTCCTACCTTAACAGAAACAACAGGCATGCCAACTACATGTTTATGTTTGTCTCTAGTATGAGGTTTAGCAATTCTAGCAGAAGCTTCACAGAATTGAATAACATGCCCATCAACATTGTCGGCCAAGAGATCTTTAATAATAGCAATACTAGGTTCAACTTTAATTTGCTCAGGAGGTGTAGGTGTTCTAATGTAGCCCTTACGTATTACAGTTGAAGCTTTAGCATGATCCTTTATTCTAACAGGGAAAGGTGGTTTCTCAATGTAAGCAGTAGGAACAATAGAATCATTATAAGCAATAACTTTCTCTTCAACTGAAACGGGTTTAGCTACATTAACTTCTACGAGAGGATGATATTTAAACCACTTCTCCTTAGGGAGATTAATATGAGTAGAAAATGATTCACATAAAGAAGCTACTATCTCAGAGTCAAGTCCATGTTTAGTGCTAAAATCATGAAAAGTATTTGTTTCTACGAAGGATTTAACGCAATCGAACTTAAGATTCATACCCGACTCCTTACCTTCATCAAACTCCCAATCTTTAGAATTGCGTTTAATTCTTTCCAATAAATCCCATCTGAAGTCAATATCTCTCTTCATAAAAGAACCGGTACAAGAAGTGTCAAGCATGGTGCGATTGTCATGAGAAAGCTGAGCATAAAAGTTCATAATAATAATCTCTCTAGGGAGCTCATGGTTGGGGCATGAATATAACATTGACTTAAGCCCCCCCAAGCTTGAGCGATACTTTCTCTATCACGAGGCCAAAAATTATAGATATAATTCCGATCACGATGCACCAAATGCATAGGATAAAACTTTTGATGAAATTCCAATTTCAATCGTTTGTAGTTCCATGATCCAGTATCATCACATAGCCTATACCATGTCAATGCTTTATCCCTCAAAGATAAGGGAAAGACCTTCTTCTTGACCTCATCCTCGGGCAAACCTGCAAGCTTAAATAAACCACAAACTTCATCTACATAGATTAGATGCAAGTCGGGATGTGATGTTCCATCTTCTATAAAAGGATTAGCCAACAATTTCTCTAGCATACACGAAGGAATCTCATAATAAATATTTTCAGTAGGTGCAGTAGGTTGAGGAGCAACTCTTTGTGCTTCCGGTCGAGGTGAAGATACCCCGAACAAGCCCCTCAAAGGATTAGTTTCCATAGTGACAAGTGACAATAAATTTCAGTACACTATATAAATGTTTCCTTACCAAATTCCACTTACCAAAGGCGCTTCACTCCCCGGCAATGGTGCCAGAAAAGAGTCTTGATGACACACAAGTATAGGGGATCTATCGTAGTCCTTTCGATAAGTAAGAGTGTCGAACCCAACGAGGAGCAGAAGGAAATGTTGATGGAGATGAGTCCCCTCCAATGAGAGGAGTGTTGGTGATGACGATGGCGACAATTTCCCCCTCCGGGAGAGAAGTTTCCCCGACAGGACGGCCCTGCCGGAGCTCTAGATTGGTTTTGCTCAAGTTCCGCCTTGTGGCGGCCGCGTCTCTTCCCGAAAGCTCTATATTGATTTTTTCTGTGGCGAAACCCTTCATATAGGAGAAGATGGGGGCCAGAGGGGCTACAGGGGGCCCACGAGCCCCCCAGGCGCGCCCAGGGGGTAGGGCGTGCCTGGCAGGCTCGTGGCCTCCTGGTGCTCCCCTTTGGTATTTCTTCCACCCAGTTTTTTAATATATTCCAAAATAATTCCTCGCTGATTTTCACGGCTTTTGGAGTTGTGCAGAATAGACATCTCAAACTTGCTCCTTTTCCAGCCCAGAATTCCAGCTGCCGGCATTCTCCCTCTTCATGTAAACCTTGTAAAATAGGAGAGAAAAGGCATAAGTATTGTAACATAATGTGTAATAACAACTCATAATGCAATAAATATCAATATAAAAGCATGATGCAAAATAGACGTATCACTAATCGTTAGCCATAGTAGTAGAAGTAATAGTTGGCGAGACAACTTCATGAAGACACGATGATGAAGATCATGATGATGGAGATCATGGTATCGTGCCGGTCACAGTGATGATCATGGTACCCCGAAGATGGAGATCAAAGGAGCAAAATGATATTGGACATATCATGTCACTATATTGATTGCATGTGATGTTTATCATGTTTACATCTTATTTGCATAGAACGACGGTAGTAAATACGATGATCTCTCAATAAAATTTCAAGAAAGGTGTTCACCCTAACTGTGCATCATTGCTAAGGATCGTTGTTCTGAAGCACCACGTGATGATCGGGTGTGATAGGTACTAACGTTCGCATACAACGGGTGTAAGCCAGATTTACACACGCAAAACACTTAGGTTGACTTGACGAGCCTAGCATGTACATACATGTCCTCGGAACACGAAAGAACTAAAGGTTGAACATGAGTCGTATAGAAGATACGATCAACATGGAGATGTTCACCATGGATGACTAGCCCATCTCACGTGATGATCAGACACGGGCTAGTTGACATGGATCATGTGTCACTTGGATGACTAGAGAGATGTCTATCTAAGTGGGAGTTCATTAAATAATTTGATTATGTGAACTTGATTATCATGAACTTAGTCTAAAATTGTCTTTACAATCTATATTGTAGATGCAATGGCCAACGCTAATGTCACCCTCAACTTCAACGCGTTCCTAGAGAAAACCAAGCTGAAAGATGATGGAAGTAACTATGCGGATTGGGTCCGTAGCTTGAGGATCATCCTCATAGCTTCCAAGAGATTGTATGTCCTTGATGCACCGCTAGGTGACCCACCCATTTTCCCAGCGAACCAAGACGTTACGAATGCTTGGCAGTCACGCTGTGATGATTACCCCCTTGTTCAGTGCGACATGCTTTATAGTTTAGAACTGGAGCTCCAAAAACGTTTTGAGAAACACGGAGCATATGAGATGTTCGAGGAGCTGAAAATGGTTTTCCAAGCTCATGCTCGGGTCGAGAGATATGACGTCTCCGACAAGTTCTTCAGCTGTAAGATGGAGGAGAATAGTTCTGTCAGTGAGCATATACTCAAAATGTCTGGGTTGCACAACCGCTTGACTCAGCTGGGGATTAATCTCCCAGATGACTCGGTCATTGACAGAATCCTCCAGTCGCTTCCACCTAGCTACAAAAGCTTTGTGATGAACTACAACATGCAGGGTATGGAGAAGTCCATTCCTGAGTTGTACTCGATGCTGAAATCAGCGGAACTAGAGATAAACAAGAAGCATCAAGTGTTGATGGTGAATAATACCACTAGTTTCAAGAAAGGCAAGGGTAAGAAGAACTTCAAGAAGGACGGCAAAGTTGTTGCCGCGCCCAGCAAGCAAGTTGCCGAGAAGAAGAACAAGAATGGACCCAAGCCTAAGACTGAGTGCTTTTATTGCAAGGGTACCGGTCACTGGAAGCGAAACTGCCCCAAGTACTTAGCAGATAAGAAGGCCGGCAACGTTAAAGGTATATGCGATATACTTGTTATTGATGTGTACCTAACCAGCGCTCGTAGTAGCTCCTGGGTATTTGATACCGGTGCAATTGCTCACATTTGTAACTCCAAGCAGGAGCTGCGGAATAAGCGGAGGCTGGCAAAGGACGGGAATGGTTCCAAGGTCGATGTTATCGCCGTCGGCACGCTACCTCGACATCTACCTCCGGGATTAGTTTTAAACCTCAATAATTATTATTTAGTACCAGCTTTGAGCATGAACATTGTATCTGGATCTCGCTTGATGCGAGATGGCTACTCATTTAAATCTGAGAATAGTGGTTGTTCTATTTATATGAGAGAAATGTTTTATGGTCATGCTCCGCTGGTTAATGGTTTATTTTTGATGAATCTCGAACGTGATGTTACACATGTTCATAGTGTGAGTACCAAAAAGTGTAAGGTTGATAATGATAGTCCCACTTACATGTGGCACTGCCGCCTTGGTCATATTGGTGTCAAACACATGAAGAAGCTCCATGCTGATGGACTTTTGGAGTCTCTTAATTTCGAATCATTTGACACGTGCGAACCGTGCCTCATGGGCAAGATGACCAAGACTCCGTTCTCCGGAACAATGGAGCGAGCAACTGACTTGTTAGAGATAATACATACTGATGTATGCAGTCCAATGAGCGTCGAGGCTCGCGGTGGCTACTGTTATGTTCTCACCCTCACTGATGACTTGAGCAGATATGGGTATGTTTACTTAATGAAACACAAGTCTGAAACCTTTGAAAGGTTCAAGGAATTTCAGAGTGAGGTAGAGAATCAACGTGGCAGGAAAATAAAGTGCCTACAATCTGATCGTGGCGGAGAATATTTAAGTCACAAGTTTGGCACGCACCTAAGGAAATGTGGATTTGTTTCACAACTCATGCCGCCTGGCACACCTCAGTGAAATGGTGTGTCTGAACGTCGTAATCGCACTCTATGGGATATGGTGCGATCTATGATGTCTCTTACTGACTTACCGCTATCATTTTGGGGATATTCATTCACTAATAGAAAAAGGCCCATTTGTCTCGGTTCGTAAGGCCCATTTGTCGCGGTTCCGGAACCGGGACTAAAGTGTCGGGACTAAAGCCCAAAACCTTTAGTCCCGGTTCTCTTACGAACTGGGACAGAAGGGGCTCCATGTGGACGGTGATGGGAGCCCAGGCAGGAGGACCTTTAGTCCCGGTTGGTAACACCAACCGGGACCAAAAGGCGTCCACCTGTCAGCATCTGGCAGTTGCTTGTTTTTTTGAAAGGGAGGTTTAGGGGGTTTTGGACGGTTAATTTAGGGGTTTTATATTGTTATAGCTAGCTAATTGATAGAGAGAAGTGTCCTCTCTTTCTCCGTGCTTGGTCGACGCTAGCTACTATAGAGAGAGCTCGACACGCTAGCTAGTAAGCAAATGAAGGAACCATTAAGTACAGAAGATCATCATGAACATATAGAGATAGAAGTGATCGACCTCTCTTTCTCTAAGAGATTGGTCGTATAACAAGTTTTCGTATATATATCCGATGCTACTAGCTACATATATAAAATATAAGATCTCTTATAATGCCTAACATCTAATCTCCAATTGCAGATGGTATTCTCCGGCTTTATTGATGACGTGGTCAAGAAAGAATCCCGCCAATTCTTCTTGAATTGCTCGTATGCGATCATGTGGTAGGAGTTCATCCCGCATCTTCCACATCTAATTTGAAGAAGGGGGTCAATACATATATATGGTAATAAAATAAAAGTGTGAATATTATTGCTTACGCACTTCAAATTGTTTTTTAGAGTAGCCCCGCTTAGGGGTCATCGCGTTGTAGATGAACTCGCAAACGTAGTATCCACATAAAGTATTCCCTTTTTCCTGCCACAAGCACTTTACGAGAAATAGAGTTCAATCAAAACGATAATCAAGCATGATAAATGGTATTGATGAAACTAGAATCAATGGGAGATGCGCGGAACTAGCTAGTAGTACTTACTTTCGGGTGTGTAAATCGCAGCTCCCCCGGTAGTGCCGGAACAATTGCTGTGAACTCTTTCCAAACCCTACCAGACAAAGAAAATAATTACTTGATATCAGGAAATGAACAAAGTTGCCGATATGATGCGATAATGATCGATTGAACTTACTTTTGGAGAATTTTAGTCATGTTCGCATATTCCTGGGGATCTTTTCGTTTCGAGTCTAAGATGGTTACTACTCCCCGCTCAAGCTGAATCTCTAGCAGAATAAAGTGGAAAATGCGTACACATGCATAACTCATCAATTACATTACTATAAGCCTCGAGTAATAAGGGAAACCGAATATGCACAAGACAGTAACACTCACTTGAAGTTGTAAGAAAAGAGTATTGTCCCTTTGTTTTGATTTTTAAGCAACAATTCTAGCAAGTTCTCCTTGGTTTGTGTGGGATAATGTTTAAAATTATGCTCATGTATGACATCTGGGTTAATGAACCCAATGTCATACATTTGTGCTTTTCTGCATTCGACGATCTTCAATCTGTATAATATAGTAGTGAGGATAATTATATATACATGCAATAAAAGAGCTGAGCTATATACATAGAGAGACTTAATTACAGAAGTAGTACTTACAGACAGTAGCAAGTCACGATTTTTTGGTCGATGGCCTTCTGATTGTATAACTGCCATATCTCCTCAAATTCAATATTCAACATTTCAGTTCCAATGAGGTCGTGCTCCTCTTTAACTGACGGTACCAAAGAATCCTTCCCAGACTCGCGATAGCTTTGCATGTACCATTCATGGAATCTTTGCATCATCGTTGTTAGAGGAGGATGATCAGGTTTGATGAGAGGATGCCCGTACTGGTATTTGAATTCGTACACCTCCAATGGCTGAATTCGAAACAGTACATCATCGCTCATGTAATCACCAGGATTGGTATTGAGCACCATCCCCGGATGATCATCAGCGATATTGCTAGACACCTTGAGCGGGGGGTACGATTGGTTCGCCTGTTCGCCGAGCTGGGGATTTTTCCCCTCTTCTTCCTTCTGCTAACTTTCTATCACTGGAAGTACTTCCCGACCGCCACGCATCTTGATATGTATTTTTAAGAGTGCGAACATAGTTGGAATCCAGTGGAGGCGGTGGTGATCGCTTCAGGGCATCGATAGTGCGCATTGCTTTCACCGGATCTATCTTCTCCTTCGGAGCTGGAGTTTTCTTTTCAAAATGGTCCCTCACTTCGGCCTGACTTATCTCCTTGTTTTCGGACTCGGTCCTCTCATATGGTAACTTTTCCGGAGGCTTGAGAGATGGACCGTATCTGTATCCCCTGCTGCCTATGCTTGTACTGCTAGCCGCTGGAGCGGCGACGGCTCCCTTCTGTCGTTGGTTACTAGGCGCCGGAGGAGCCACAATGGCGACGGCTGTCTTCCGCTGTTGCCGATGAGGCTGAGGAGGAGGCGTACTGCTCTGACGTGCCGGAGTAGGCGAAGGAGGAGGCGGAGTGCCCCCACGCGCCAGAGGAGCCGTAGAAGGAGGCGGTGTGCCCTGATCACTCGCCGGAGGAGGAGGAGGAGGAGGAGGAGGAGGAGGAGCCGGAGTGCCCTGATTCGCTTGAGGAGAAGGATGAGACGGAGGCGTCCAGTTTGGAAGCTTGATGTAATCCTTCTGCCATAGACATGTACTCCTCAGGGCACGAACCAGCTTATTCTCTCCTTCACCTGTACAGTGGTCAAGCTCGAGCTCCTCAAATTCCTTCATTATTTCATCCACCAGCACAACAGCATAGCCATGTGGAATCGGACGGCAGTGAAAAGTTCCGTTGGGTTGAGGAGGTGGAACAGAGCCGTCAGCCACCTTGAAAGTGAGGTTCTGGCATTTCATCATAAGCTCGCAATGTTGAGCCTCCGTGATAGTATCCACGGGGTAGCTAGGAGACGTGAAGTCAGGCTGAACGGGCTCCATGGAAGTGACGCTGCTTTTCCGCTGAGATGCCGGGGTAGCTTCTGGGGTAGCTTCGTGCCGCTGAGATGGTTGGCCAGCAGCTTGCTGGCTCTCAGCTTCCTCTAGCTTTTGTAGTCTTGCATTAAGCTTCTGAATTTCGCTCAGCTCTGCTTTCCTCTTTCTCTCCCGGCTTCTATAACCGCCTGCGTCGGGAAACCCAACCTTCCACGGAACGGAGCCTGGTGTGCCTCGTGTTCGTCCAGGGTGCTCAGCATTCCCTAGGGCCTCAGTCAGCTCGTTCTTCTCTCTGTCGGGAATGAACGTCCCTTGATGCACTGCGGTGATATAGTTCTGAAGGTTGTTCATGGGTATTGCAAGTTGCTCGTCCGTCCAACGACACTTCCCTGTTTCAGGGTCCAAAGTTCCCCCAACCCCGAAGAACCAAGTCCTTGAACGGTCTGGCCAGTTTGATGTCTGTGGTACGACCCCTTTAGCAATCAGGTCATTCATAGGTTTGTCCCACAATGGCCGGGCTTTAAGGTAGCCACCTGACCCCGTGTGATGGTGAAACTGCTTCTTTACAACATTGTTCTTGTTTGTCTCTAACATTTTCTTACTCTTCTCCGATGTCTTGTAGGCCACAAATGTGGGCCAGTGATCTCCTATCTTCTCAAATCGACCGACGAATTCTGGAGCCTTCCCTTTGTCGACAAACTTTGATTTCAACTCATTCTTCCACCTCCTGAATAGATCTACCATCTTCTTAAGAGCACACGCCTTGACCAGTGGCTCTATAACTGGCTTATTCGAATCCTCCTCTGGCGGTAGGGTGAAATTTGCCTTCAACACGGTCCAAAGATCTTCTTTCTGTCTATCGGTGACATAATCACCATCAGGGGCGCCGTCCTTAGGCTTATTCCATTGCTTGATGTTGATCCGGATGTTGTCCCTAACAATAGCTCCGCACTGAGCAGAAAATGCGTTCTTTGTCCGCTTGGGTTCAATCGGATGGCCATCGTTCACGAGTGCTGTGATTGTGAACTTTTCATCCTTGCGCAACCTCTTCTTCGAGCCTCATCTCGTTACCGAAGTTTGGCTCGATTCGGAGGGCTATAAAAGAAGAAAGAAGAGTTAATTAATATATGTACATACCAAAACAATTAATGCATCAATTAGCTAGTCAGCACTGGCTTAATTAATATATATACCTCACCGGACTTTGCAACAGCTCCCTCCTCCGATCGGTCACCGGAGCCGTCATCATGGTCTCCTTCTTCCTCCGGCATTCGGTCACCGGAGCCATCATGATCATGTCCTTCCTCCTCCATTGTTCGATCACCGGAGCCGTCATAATCCTCTCCTTCCAGACCATCGTGTCGTTGACATACGACAAGATATCACGTCCGCCATGGATTATGTCCCCCAACAACTGTTCTTGTTCGTCGTCTCTTGGATCCATAGTTTCTGCAAATATTACAACATGACAATTAACTTGATAAATCTATGTTACCAGAGTTTTCTTCATTTAACTTGGTAAATTTGTGTGGCCTCGACAACGCTTCTAGGGTTTGGGGTGGCCTCGACAACACTTCTAGGGTTTGGCCGGGGTGGCCTCGAGAGTTTATCGGGTAGGGATGGGGTAGATCAACAACGACGCTATTTCTTCTAGGGTTTGGGTGGCCTCGATAGTTGGTCGGGTGAGCGGACCGCCTCTCTCTCATGCATGTCTGACGTCCCCTCTCACGTCTAAGTTATTGGGGAGGGGGTAGATCGACAACGATGCTCTTTATTCTAGGGTTTGGGTGGCCTCAATAGTTGGTCGGGCGAGCGGACCGCCTCTCTCACTCACGCATGTCCGACGTCCCCCCTCATGTCGAAGTTATCGGGAGGGTGGCCTCGATAGTAGTTTTCGTTTTCACTCTACATTTTCGTACATATGAAAAACAACGAAGACTTTTTACATGAACATATACACACATATACATGAACATATATACATATACATGAAAAAAAACATATACATGAACATATATATACATGAACATATACACACATATACATGTACAAACATATACACACATATACATGAACATATACACACATATACATGATATATATACACACATATACACGGCGAGCAGGGGGGCTCACTGGGGGTGCGGCGACGGGGACGGCGGCAGCGGGGAACAAGGCGGCGGGGACGGCAGCAACGGGGAGGCGACGGGGGACGGCGTCAACAGGGAGGCGACGGGGACAACGGCGACGGGGAGGCGACAGGGAGGGCAGCGACGAGGACGAGGACGACAGCGATGGTGAGGCGACGAGGACGAGGACGGCGGCGACGGGGAGGCAACGGGGACGATAGCGACAAGGAGGCGACGAGGACGGCGACGACGGGGAGGCGACGAGGACGGTGATGACGGGGAGGCGACGAGGACGGGGCCAGCGACGGGAGGCGATGGGGATGGTGGCTCGGGGAGGCGACGGGGCCGGCGACGAGGACGACGGCTTGGGGAGGCGACGGGGACGAGGATGGCGGCGAGGGGCAATGGGCAGCCTGGCGGCGTCGATGTGCTCTGCGTCGTCAGGGGCAAGTGCTAGATGAAATGTGAAAAAATCGAAACTGTCGCTTATATACACAGAGCATTGGTCCTGGTTGGTGAAACCTTTAGTCCCGGTTGGTGCCACCAACCGGGACCAAAGGTCTCTTTTCGGCAGACCAAAGGGCGAGAAGCAGAGACCTTTGGTCCCAGTTTATGGCACCAACCGGGACGAATGGTTGGCATTGGCCCCGGTTGGTGGCACCAACCGAGACCAAAGGGTGGTGCTGCCCGGGGCCAAATCTTTAGCCCCACCTCTCTAGCCGAGAGAGCTCGAGAGTGGTTTATAAGCACTGTTGCGCACACCATCTCGAGCTCCTCTCAACTACAGGCTTCCGGGCCTAAGCTGTCTTTGCCTGTGGGCCTACTGGGCCCTTTGCGGGCCTGAATACTGGCCCAAAAATGTTGGTGGGTTTCTAGTCGTATTCAGGCCGTGGTGGCCCAGTAGGTGACATTTTTTTCATCTTTTCCCAGTATTTTTGTTTTGTTTTTTGCTTTATTTATTGTTTTAATTTTTTCCAGTATTTTGCTTTTGTTATTTTAGTTCATTCTTTTTTAACAAATAAATACTTTGATAATTTTAGTTACATAATTTCCATTATTTTGTTTTGTTTCTTGCTTTATTTGTTTCTTGCTTTATTTATTTCCAGTGTGTTTTATCATTATATTCTTTTTTGCTATTAATGTTTTGAACAAAAAATACTTTGATAATTTTAGTTGCAAATCATTTTAGTTGCAAAAAATACTTTGATAATTTTAGTTGCAAATCATCAACCAGGACCCTTTCCAAATATTAATTGTAAATCATTGACCATATCAAGTATGTGATCACCAGTACAGAGGGCGGGCTTCTTCCGATGATCTGCCTCACCTTTGAAATGCTTTCCTTTCTTTTGACATTGATGGTTGGTCGGAAGAAATCGACGGTGCCCCAGGTACACATTCTTCCTGCATTTGTCCAAATATATACTGTCGATGTCATCTAAACAGTGTGTGCATGCGTGTTATCCCTTGTTTGTCTGTCCTGAAAGGTTACTGAGAGCAGGCCAATCGTTGATGGTTACAAACAGCAACGCATGTAGGTCAAAATCCTCCTGTTCGTTCTCATCCCACACACGTACACCTCTTCCATTCCATAGCTGTAAAAGTTCATCGACTAATGGCCTTAGGTACACATCAATGCCATTGCCGGGTTGCTTAGGGCCTTGTATGAGCACTGGCATTATAATGAACTTCCGCTTCATGCACAACCAAGGAGGAAGGTTATAGATACATAGAGTCATAGGCCATGTGCTATGCTGGTTGCTCTGCTCCCCAAAAGGATTAATGCCATCTGCACTTAAACCAAACCATACGTTCCTCGGGTCACCTGTAAAGTCGCTCCACTTTCTCTTGATCTTTCTCCACTGCGACCTGTCAGCAGGTGCTCTCAACTTCCCGTCTTTCTTACGGTCTTTTTTTGTGCCTTTGCATCAACTCGGCATGCTTTTTATTTCTGAACAAACGTTTCAACCATGGTATTATAGGAGCATACCACATCACCTTGGGAGGAACCCTCTTCCCGGTGCGCTGGCCCTTAACATCACCAGGGTCATCTCTTCTGATCTTATACCGCAATATACCGCATACCGGGCATGCTTCCGTTCCTCGTACTCACCATGGTAGAGGATGCGGTCATTAGGGCATGCATGTATCTTCTGCACCTCCAATCCTAGAGGGCATAGAACCTTCTTTGCTGCGTACGTACTATCGGGCAATTCGATATCCTTTGGAAGCTTATTCTTCATTATTTTTAGTAGAGAACTAAATTCCTTGTCAGTACACCATAGTCTGCCTTCCCTTGCAACAATTCTAGTGTGGTACCGAGCATTTTGTTGTCATCTTCGCAATTTGGGTACAACCTTTTTTTGTGATCCTCTAACATGCGATCGAACTTCAGCTTCTCCCCTTCACTTTCGCATTCGCTCTGTGCATCAACAATGACCCGGCGAAGATCATCATCGGGGACATCGTCTGGTTCCTCTTGATCTTCAGCTTCCCCCATTGCAGCATCACTGTATTTAGGGGGAGGGTAGTTGTCGTCATCCTCTTCTTCTTCGTTGTCTTCCATCATAACCCCTCTTTCTCCATGCTTGGTCCAAACATTATAGTGTGGCATAAAACCTCTCTGAAGCAGGTGGAAGTGAAGCATTTTAGAGTTGGAGAAAGACTTCGTATTCTCACAAACAGTACATGGACAAGGATGGACAAGGCATAAAATCATTCTGCTTGTTTGCCTCAGCCGCTTCGAGAAAACTATGCAGGCCCTTAATATACTCGGAGGTGCGTCGGTCACCGTACATCCATTGTCGGTTCATCTGCGTGCGTTATATAATAAAGTGTATTGAAAACCATTACAACATATCATGAATACAGAAGTGACCAAATTATTAGAAATCCATCATGACATTAAAGCCAAACTACAATAATGACCAAAATAAATACGTACAGTTCATACATAGCTGTCATTATTGAACAACATATAGGTCTCTAGAGCATCTAATTAAAACATACTCCGAAACTATGTAAAAAATTTAAATGCAACATCAAATGCAATCATAACCGCTACTAAGGTACCAATTGATCCAACGGCATAATGATACCAAGCCTCAGTATGAATGGCATATTTTCTAATCTTCTAAGCTTCAAGCGCATTGCATCCATCTTGGTCTTGTGATCGTCGATGATATCGGGAACATGTAACTCCAATCCCATCTTGTCATCTTTAGTTCTTTTCAATTTTTCTTTCAAATGATCGATGTCTTTTTCAGCTTTAGTTAACTTGTCAAGCAGAATTGCATAGTCGGTTGGAATTTCTGGTTCAACTACTTCCTATAGATAAAAACATCTACGTCAAGTTGGTGGCATAATTAATTGTCATAGACATTAGATGTGTGAAATAGTTATATAAAAGATAATATACCACATCTGAATCATAGACTGGACGAGGGCCGATGTGGGCGGATACCATAACCATGGCACTATATAATAACAAACAATAATAAAAGTAAGAAAATCATACAAGTAAGTATATTTTTTTAGCAAGAAGATAAGATCAAGAGGCTCACCACGCGCGGGCGATCGACGGCGGTTTTAGGACGGGGACGAGACAGGACGGACCGCCAAACCTAGACAAATCTTGATGAAAATGGAGTTTGGACAAGGAGCTTCGAGAGGAGAAAGCTTAAGTTTGGCTTGGGCATTTCATCAAACACCTCATGTGCATAGGAAGTGAGCTAGAGCACCACAAAGATCTTCCCTCGCCGGCCAAAAAACTAGAGTAGTGTGTGGAGTGCTCTGCTCGCCGGTGAGGGGGTATATATAGGCATCTCATTGGTCCCGGTTCATGGCTGGAACCGGGACTAAAGGACCACCTTTGGTACCGGTTCCAGACACGAACCGAGACCAATGGGTGTGGACCAGGAGCGAGGCACATTCGACCTGGTTCGTGTCTGGAACCGGGACCAAAGGGGTTCGACGAACCGGGACCAATGCCCCACGTGGCCTGCCCGCCCCCTGGCCTCACGAACCGGGACCGTTGCCCCCATTGGTCCCGGTTCGTGACTGAACCAGGACTAACAGGCTGGCCCGGCCCGAACCAATGCCCTGTTTTCTACTAGTGATTAGAGACTACCGCATTCACTTTAAATAGGGCACCGTCAAAGTCCGTTGAGACGACACCGTATGAATTATGGTTTGGAAAGAAACCTAAGCTGTCGTTTCTAAAAGTTTGGGGAAGCGATGCTTATGTGAAGAAACTTCAACCTAAGAAGCTCGAACCCAAAGCAGAAAAGTGCGTCGTCATAGGATATCCCAAAGAGACTATTGGGTATACCTTCTACCTCAGATCCGTAGGCAAAGTCTTTGTTTCCAAGAATGGATCCTTTCTTGAGAAAGAGTTTCTCTCAAAATAAGTAAGAGGGAGGAAAATAGAACTTGATGAGGTAATTGTACCTCCACTCGAACCGAAGAGTAGCGCAGCACAGGAAGTTGTTTCTGTGGAGCCTGCACCAGCTGGAGAGGAAGGTAATGATGATGATCATGAAACTTCAGATGAAGTTACTATTGAACGTCGAAGGTCCACTAGGACACGTTCCGCACCAGAGTGGTACGGCAACCCTGTCCTAGAGATCATGTTATTGGACAACGGTGAACCTTCGAACTATGAAGAAGTGATGGCGGGCCCGGATTCCAACAAATGGCTTGAAGCCATGAAATCCGAGATAGGATCCATGTATGAGAACAAAGTATGGACTTTGGTGGACTTGCCTGATGATAGGCGAGCCATTGAAAATAAATGGATCTTTAAGAAGAAGACTGCCGCGGATGGTAATGTAACCGTCTATAAGGCTCAGCTTGTCGCTAAGGGTTATCGACAAGTTCAAGGAGTTGACTACGATGAGACTTTATCACCCGTAGCGATGCTGAAGTCTGTCCGAATTATGTTAGCAATTGCCGCATTTTATGATTATGAGATCTGGCAAATGGACGTTCCTTAATGGCTTCCTGAAGGAAGAACTGTATATGATGCAGCCGGAAGGTTTTGTCGATCCTAAAGATGCTAACAAGGTACGCAAGCTCCAGCGCTCCATCTATGGGCTGGTGCAAGCATCTCGGAGTTGGAACATTCGCTTTAATGAGGTGATTAAAGCGTTTGGGTTTGTACAAGTTTATGGAGAACCCTGTATTTACAAGAAAGTGAGTGGGAGCTCTGTAGCATTTCTTATATTATATGTGGATGCCATACTGATAATGGGAAATGATATAGAACTCTTGGAAAGTGTAAAGGCCTACTTGAATAAGTGTTTTTCAATGAAGGACCTTGGAGAAGCTGCTTACATATTAGGCATCAAGATCTATACAGATAGATCGAGATGCCTCATAGGTCTTTCACAAAGCACATACCTTGAAAAGATATTGAAGAAGTTCAATATGGATCAGTCCAAGAAAGGGTTCTTGCCTGTGTTACAGGGTGTGAGATTGAGTACGACTCAATGCCCGACCACGACAAAGGATAGAGAAGAGATGAGTGTCACCCCCTATGCTTCAGCCATAGGCTCTATTATGTATGCCATGCTGTGTACCAATCCTGAGGTGAACCTTGCCATAAGTTTGGCAGGGAGGTACCAAAGTGATCTCGGAGCGGAACACTGGACAGCGGTCAAGAATATCCTGAAGTACCTGAAAAGGACAAAGAACATGTTTCTCGTATATGAAGGTGCCGAAGAGCTCGTCGTAAAGGGTTACGTCGATGCTAGCTTCGACACAGATCCGGACGGCTCCAAGTCGCAAACCAGATACGTGTATATTTTGAATGGAGGGGTAGTCAGCTGGTGCAGCAGCAAGCAAAGCGTCGTGGCGGCATGTACATGTGAAGCGGAGTACATAGCTGCTTCGGAAGCAGCAAAGGAAGGAGTCTAGATGAAGGAGTTCATCACCGACCTAGGAGTAATTCCCAATGCGTCGGGCCTGATGACTCTATTCTGTGATAACACTGGAGCTATTACCCTTGCAAAGGAGCCCAGATTTCACAGGAAGACAAGACACATCAAGCGTCGCTTCAACTCCATCCGTGATTACATTCAGGAGGGAGATATAGATATTTGTAAAGTACATGCGGATCAGAATGTCGCAGATCCGTTGACTAAACCTCTCTCACAAGCAAAACATGATCAACACCAGAATGCTATGGGTGTTCGATTCATCACAATGTAACTAGATTATTGACTCTAGTGCAAGTGGGAGACTGTTGGAAATATGCCCTAGAGGCAATAACAAAATGGTTATTATTGTATTTCCTTGTTCATGATAGTTGTCTATTGTTCATGCTATAATTGTGTTAACCGGAACCGTAATGCATGTGTGAATACATAGACCACAACATGTCCCTAGTGAGCCTCTAGTTGGCTAGCTCGTTGATCAATAGATGGTCACGGTTTCATGACCATGAACATTGGATGTCGTTGATAATGGGATCACATCATTAGGAGAATGATGTGATGGACAAGACCCAATCCTAAGCATAGCACAAGATCGTGTAGTTTGTCTGCTAAAGCTTTTCCAATGTCAAGTATCATTTCCTTAGATCATGAGATTGTGCAACTCCCGGATACCGTAGGAATGCTTTGGGTGTGCCAAACGTCACAATGTAACTGGGTGGCTATAAAGGTGCACTACGGGAATCTCCGAAAGTGTCTATTGAGTTGGCACGAATCAAGACTGGGATTTGTCACTCCGTGTGACGGAGAGGTATCTCTGGGCCCACTCGGTAAGACATCATCATAATGAGCTCAAAGTGACTAAGGAGTTAGCCACGGGATGATGTGTTTCGAAACGAGTAAAAAGACTTGCCGGTAACGAGATTGAACAAGGTATAGTGATACCGACGATCGAATCTCGGACAAGTATGATACCGGTAGACAAAGAGAATTGCATACGAGATTAATTGAATCCCCGACATCATGGTTCATCCGATGAGATCATCGTGGAGAATGTAGGAGCCAACATGGGTATCCAAATCCCGCTGTTGGTTATTGACCGGAGAGGTGTCTCGTTCATGTCTACGTGTCTCCCGAACCCGTAGGGTCTACACACTTAAGGTTCGATGACGCTAGGGTTATAGGGAAATAATGTACATGGTTAACGAAGGTTGTTCGGAGTCCCGGATGAGATTTTGGACGTCACGGGGAGTTCCGGAATGGTCCGGAGACAAAGATTGATATATAGGAAATGAGGATTTGTCCACCGGAAGTGTTTCGGGAATTACCGGTAACGTACCGGGGCCACCGGAAGGGTTCCGGGAGTCCACCAAGTGGGGCCACCAGCCCTAGAGGGCTGCGTGGGCCGAGAGTGGAAGGGACCAGCCCCAAAGTGGGCTGGTGCGCCCTCCACCCTGGCCCAAGGCGCATGAAAGGTGGGAGGGAGGGGAAACCCTAGACCCAGATGGGCCTAAGGCCCACTAGGGCTGCGTCCTCCCCCTCTCCCCTTTCTAGCCGCCGGCCAGAACCCATCTAGGGGCTGCCGCACCATCTAGGGTGGGAACCCTAGGGATGGGCACCCTCCTCCCTTTCCTCCTATATATAGTGGTGGTTTTGGGGCTGCCAAGAACAAGTTTCTTCCTCTCTCGACGCAGCCCTACTCCTCCTTCTCCTCATTCTCCATAGTGCTTGGCGAAGCCCTGCCGGAGACCATGCAGCTCCACCATCACCACGCCGTCGTGCTGCCGGAGCTCTCCCTCAACCTCTCCTTCCTCCTTGCTGGATCAAGGCGTAGGGGACGTCACCGGGCTGCACGTGTGTTGAACGCGGAGGCGCCCTTGTTCGGCGCTAAGATCGGAGTCCACCGTGATCTGAATCGCTACGAGTACGACTTCACCAACCGCGTTGTTGTAACGCTTCCGCGTAGCGATCTTCAAAGGTATGAAGATGCAATCTCTTCCCTCTCGTTGCTGGTTTCTCCATAGATAGATCTTGGTGAACGCATAGAAAATTTTGATTTATTACTACGTCTCCCAACAGGCTGTTGGTGATGAACTTCTTCTGTATCCTACTTTAGTTATGATGAACTAGCAGAACACGCCATCAGTTTGGTAGTCCGATGGTATGTATGATGAACTCCCATGTGTTATGTCCAATGAACTATGTGTAATGTGAAATGGACATACACGCGTTGATCTATGTTGCATGCTTGTGTATGGATTTGGTAGTCTGAATATGAGGGGGGACCGTTGCGGACGTGGACAATGAGGAGCGAGCCGCCACGTCCGCGGACATATAGCCGGTCACATTAGCTATGTGTGGTTGGAGATGTTTTAAGCAATTGAAACAAATAGTCGTCAATAAGAAGAAATCTGAAAAAAAAATATCCCATTCACGGACTTGCAAAAGGCCAAATTAGGAAAAACTAGTCGTTAACCCGTGCATTGCACGGGATAGTTATATAATAGTATCATACATTCTAAATTGCATACATATAATTAGCGACTTCAATAAAGTCTCCATGAAACTAAATGAATTATTAAGAACAAAAAACTAATGAAGGTTTGTCTGACTCCTGTAAGGGAGGTGTGATGACGACGATGCTATGGATTACCTTTATTCAGAGTGACAATAATAATTATCATATTAGCAAATGAAATCTGTTGATGTTTCTCATAGTTCTAAATAGTGTGCTTTCTTGGCGCTATATTGGTATAGGTTAAATAAACATAGCTAAATCAGTTTTAACCAAATTACTATTTTAGGCCTTCCATCATTCATCATACACAAATGAGTATTCAGAGATTTCGTACTGACCTGATTATTTAACCCGGTCTCATATAGAACTAAGAATCTTCATCTTAACTCTGGTATAATAGACTCTGTATAGCTTGTGTATTCCTTCCTTGCTACCTATACGCAAACATGCAACATCTATAACTTAACAATAGAACACTCAAAGTTAGTGAAATCCCCCAAAACAACTCTACCTACAACACATCCGAACAAAAGAAATGAAAAAAAATCTGCAAAGGAAACATAGGCAGCAACACAAATATGTTTCATTTTTATTGGACCAGGTTAACAATATGAAGTTAAAACCATCATGTGGCTATTGTACAACATGCATATAAATATGTCCTGAATGAAAATCACACAAAAATCATGTGAGCTTCAGGTGACACGCATGCGGTTAAAATTAAAAAATCCTTAATCAAAGTCAATAATATGTATATTATCTTAGCCTAGTAAGATTTCTTGCAGTCAATAACTTACATAAAAAACACCCCCAACTGAAATGAGATATGGGTGCCCAAGATAATAACGAGAGTAATTATTCCAACGAAAGATAAGGACAAACTTTTTTTTTGTCAAATGGCATCGCAAGCAAAGTATGTACATTGGAGTTATACAGTAAATACTTCTAGCTCGTATTAGAATTATTGTGTGTGTGCGCGAGTTTTTGTGTAATATGACTTTTGCGAGATACTGAGATACATGTTTACATTATTAGAATAAGCTACAAATGAACTATAAATTAAATATGCTGGATTCAAGCATTGAACATGAGACCCTGATCGATGTGATGTACCAACTAAAACTAATTAGATTAATATAACGATACGTAAAGTTGCATTAATTATTATTTCCGGATGTCCCTCTTTGTTGATCTCTCCAACCATTTGACCCACCCACAATATCCATTGAGCCTGACCATGCCTTGGGAACAATAATCCAATTAGATGCTATTTTTTACTTTAATTCGGACAGCATCATAATGCAAATGCCAAGTCATTGAGGTCGAGCAACATAACCCAATTATGTTATGTGTCAATAGTTTTAAGCATCAACAACGTGGAAAATGGTTCACCAATTTTTAAGAACAGAAATAAAATTACGAAATAAGCATGAAGGTATGAAGAATCAATCATAGACTTATTTTCAGGAGGACATAAATTGTAGAGGAGAACTATTACGTCTACGCCGAGCACAAATATCGAGCACCAACCTTCAACGTTGTTGTATAGACACACGTCAAAGGAAGCTAATTAAATTCAATTAACAACAAACACTATACATAAAAGATTGTATTACACAATTGCATTGTCTCATTAACTAATTATAAGAAACTCATAATTTTAGAAGCATAATAGGTCAACATTATATTTGATGCTTTGACCTGTAGTGTCCCCCCCCCCCCCCTCTTCCCATGTACACATAACAAAAAAAATGCCAGCAATTCCTCCCTGAAAAAAAGACGAATAATACAAAAATATAATGGATTGATATTTGTTTTCATTATGAAAAATAGGATTGAACGGTAAATTAACTATTTGATGTTTCAGATCAAAGTTAAAGTATTCAAAATCCATGTAATGAATGTGTGACGTGTAGTTGGCTGAATTTAATAATGTAGTGAATTGTTTATCTTTTTTCCTAGCTGAACAAAATGTCATGCACTGAAATAATATACAAAAAAAGTTTAGATCAAGTACACGGCCATGCGAAACTTTAGTGTATATTTTCATGTGTATTATGCCAGTCTATTCCTCTACCATGTGCAATGTAAAAAAGAATTGACATCACCTGGAAGTTTTGCATAAATCCCTTATTATTTCAAAAACATAATCAGCCGTTAGATAAAAATTATAATACGATTGCTTCGGTACATGTTACGTTCCAAAATTTTGTGCCAATCTACAATGAAATTAAACGATTACTAAGAAAGCATATGGAAAAATATCCATGTATTAAATATATATTAGAAGAGAACCACACCGTTGATGTTGTTATCCATGTGGTAGCCTATTTTCAAGTGATTATTTTGCATCATAATGTAAAACTCTATTCTATACATGCAATTCACAATTTTCCATGGCAACAGCAAAAGAAAAGAATGTGCAAAGGAAAAGACCTTACTCTAAATTTGCACCATCGCTTGCAGTCCACCGCAAACATGTCTGACATCGTGTCGCTTTTGGCACCTCTGGCCGTCGCCGGATGCAGCCCAACATCTCAGTCCTCCGACACGTTTTGCCCAACATCTGAGTCCTCCCACACGTTTTGCTTCTAGACAAAAGCATCGGCTGGGCTGACCGAGAAAATTGATCATCCCAGGATGTAGTATGCCCGCTGATTGAAAAGCTAGCTAGCTAGTCTTGAACCAAATCGATCAAGCCGCACGCCTCCAGTGCCAGATCATGTATTTATGTGTCCCGGCAGAATCAGGCCTAGCGTGTAGGTACGCCCGAGCTGACGCCGTGCCGGAAGTTCCCCGGTTAGAGGCTATCCAATCGAACGCCCACCATCGTGCATTCATGTTAGCTCACGCCGGGACACGCCGGCATGCAGTCCCGCGTGTGAGGTCGTCCAGTCATAACTGCGCGTCCGCCTCTAGGACGTTCAGTAGGTTTGGAAGATGGCACATGGAGAAGAGCAGCGTTAGGGTTTCTCGAGGATGCTTACGTGCGTTGGTGGAACAAATCTTTGAGGGAGTTGTGTTTTACGGTTGTTGAATATAAGATTTAGATTTTTGGTTGTTTTAAAAAAGATTTAGATTTTGGCATCGGATTATACGGGTTGATCTCCACCGTAATAATCCGGTCCCATTAAAAATGTACGACTCTTAATTTCTAATTAACGTGAGAATTTCTTGAAAGTGCCTAATTAGTATAAGTATAGAAGCATAGAAGTATAGATATAGATTCACTTTGGCTTATAGGCGTAAGCAATTGAAACTAGCACATGTCAAGAAAAGGAAATCTGAACGCCAAATGGGAAAGGAAGGGCGATACATTACTCTCGTTGACTACAGGGACCCTCATGTTACATTCATCTTCCCCTTCCTCCCGTCTCTCTCACATGGCATCCTCCACACTCCACCTGATTCATCTCGTCTCTCACATCTAATCTTCCACACACTCTCCCTCCCCCAGACTCAATTCCTCTCGATCCCTCTCCTCTGCAGATCCACCCCTCACTGCTTCTAGTCTACGCTATAACAACTAGTAGAACTGCTTCTAATCTACAGTATAGATACCACAGGAAAGTTAGTGAGGGGATCGTTGCTCTCTTACCTTTGGGTCTGATCGGTACTCTCCCTCTCCTTGTCTCCTCCGCTTCAATTCAGCTGCAGCCTGCAGTTCAAGTTACATGGATGGGATTCAAGCATAAGTATGGACCCAACGGAACTGATCTATATAGGAATTAATGAAGATACGAGGTAAAAAAAAGGGGAAGATGAGCTCATTCTTGTTGTGTAAAACTATGGGGGCAGCTTCAGCTGCATTCATAGAGTGGAGGGGATGGGTGTGGGCAAATATGTATCCAAGAGGCCGATGTTATTTACGGTAGGGTGCAGGGCCTGTACAGCCTATAGACGGGATAAACACACTGTTTTAGCTATATATGTATAATCATACTTCAGCCAAATGCTTGTCACCGCTGGATGAAATAGCATCTATCTATTTACATATGCTGACAATGGTCGTAGAGGTTTAGTTTAGCGTAGCATGTTGCTGTTCGTCAAGTGCTTATGTGTATCAAGCATGCTATTCTTGTGTAATGATGGTTGTAATGGTGGCCAGTTTTTAATTAATGTGCTGGTTAATGAAGTGTGGCACATTTTCTTTATATCCCTATACACGGCTGGAAATTAGAAGCCCACACTCACTCTCAACGGTGATGGCGCCGATGCGGCCGGGCACCGTACGTGAAGTTACTATCAGACACGCCGTGGGAAGCACATGGACGGGGACGCCTGATACTTCCCAAGCACGTGGGCACCGATAGAAATGAATAGCTAGAAGTAGTATCATTTGCACCAAAAAGTGGGTTTGTAGAACCGGGTTCAAAGAGCTGGTGGCTCGTCTTGCGGGAGTCTGCCACGGGACGCCCCTCACAGGCGGGGCTGCGGCGGCGGATCTTGCACGAGGCAGTATCGGCGGAGGACAGCGCGAGGCTGGCTGTGCTCCACCGGAGTCCGGTGCGTCGCCGGCCCGGGGCAGCAAGGTATGGGCTCGTGGCGGCGTCTCCGGCCGCGGCAGTAGACGCGTCGACGGTGGCGGCAAGGGAGCCGCCATCGCTAAGGTTGGAGGCTTTCCCTCTCCTCGTAGGGGCAACGTCGCGGTGGGGCCAGGGCGTGCAAGTGGGCTTGACACTAGTAGAAAACAGAGCTTTGATCCTGCTCAGATCAGAGCATTAGTCCCAGTCGTATTACGAACCGGGACTAATGGGAGCATCAGTCCCGGTCCGAGAGGCTAGGACGTCGGCGAGGCCTCGACATGCATCAGTCCCGGTTTGGCTGGGACCTTTAGGACTAAAGGGGTTGCTGCCTTTTAGTCCCTGTTGGTGTCTGGAACCGGGACTAAAGGTTAGGCCATTAGTCCCGGTTTTCGACACAAACTGGAACTAAAGTTGTTGCCTATATATACGCACGCCCCCATCTCTTCTGTTTTTTTGACCGTGGAAGGGTGGAGGTGAGCTACTTTTTTTTGCCTATATATGCATATGAGGTGTTCGATGAAATGCCGGAGCCACAATTAAGCTTCCTCCTCTGTTCTTCCTTCAATCTCGACCTCCAAGCTCCATTTTCCTCAAGATTTGTTTAGGTTTGGTGGTGCACCAACTATCCAATTGTTTTAAAAAAGTTAGCAACTTCGTCCTTAGTTTAGCTCATTTCAAATGCTGTACAAGTAGTGTGGTTTGTGGGTTTTAATGGAGGAATGTATGTGTGAGTTTATTTGATTTATTATGTACAATTTGAGCTCCAATTAACTTCTTAGTTTGCACATGTGTAGGGTGTCGTCCCGTCCCCGTCCCCTTCCTCACCGCTGTTGATCGTCCGCACCGATTTCGTCACCGGCACCACCGTGGTGAGCCTCATGTTCTTATATTTTTTTAAAGAATTTTTTTTCTTACTTGTATGATTTATATAGCTACTTGTATAGTTTTCTTACTTGTATTATTGTTTGTTATTATATAGTGCTATGGTTTCGGTATCCGTCCCCGTCGGCTCTCGTCCGGTCTATGATTCGGATGTGATATATTATCTATTTATTTCATTTAGTGTTTATGACAATTATGCCGACCAACTTGACATAGATGTCTTTATCTAGGAGGTATGTGAACCGGAAATTCCAACCGATCCTCTTGTTAAGAGGTTAAATTTAGTTGAAAAAGAAAACAATTATTTGAAAGAAAAATTGAAAAGGATTGAAGAAGAGAAGATGAAATTGGAGTTGCACGTTGCCGATGTCGTCGATCTACACAATATCCCGATGGATCCAATGCGCTTGAAGATTAGAAAGATTAGAAAATATGTCATTGATAAAAAGGCTTGGTATCATTATGTTGTTGGATCACTTGTTACCTTAGTTGCGATTTTAATCGCATTTATTGTTGCATTTAAATATTTTACATAATTGTATGTTAGTTTCAATGTATGTTTTAATTAGATGCTCTAGAGAGCTGTATGTTGTTCTGTGAGAACTATGTATGAATTTTATATATTTATTTTTTCAGTAATAACATTTGATCATTACTGAACTTTGATTTTAATGTGATCATGAACTTGTATTAATTTGATCATTTTCTTTATTCATGGTGTTTTGTAATGGATTTTGATATACTTAATTATTTAGTGCCCGTAGATGAACTTGTATCCAGGCATCTTTATATTATCTTACATTAGAAGTACAAACCCGCATCATGAGTATGGCACTTATGAAAAAGAATATTAACTTAAAATTATATAAATTTTATGTTAACACAAAATATTTTATAATATTCTTCAATAGCAAAAAGAATTAACTAAAAAGATTTTATAAAACTATATTTATGATCAAACTAATATTAACTTAGAATTAAATAAAAAGAATCAGCTAAAAACCTTTATAAAACTCTATTTATCTTACATTAGAAGTACAAACCCACATCATGAGTATGGTACCTATGAAAAATATATTAACTTAAAATTATATACATTTTATGTTAACAAAAAATATTTTATAATATTCTTCAATAGCAAAAAGAATCAGCTAAAAAGATATTATAAAACTCTTTTTATGATCAAAATAATATTAACTTAGAACTAAATAAAAAGAATCAACTAAAAATCTTTTATAAAACTCTATTTATCTTACATTAGGAGTACAAACCCACATCGTGAGAGAGAAATTAATCGCTGGGGGTGTTGTCATGCCAGTCAAGTCGATGGGGCTCTCTGGTCTTGTCCCGCTGCTTGATAGCTAGTTTTTTTGAAGGGTATTTTCATGAAAATACCCGTAGACCAGGTTTCTTATTTTTTTTCCAGCAACCTAGTAACATAAAACGATGATGGGTGCAAGTTTCGTATTTTTGTGATTTTTTTTGAATTAGTTCTGGTCAACCCTAGCGCTCATAACCCCTTCAAAACCCCTCATAACCCTTCAAAACTCCCATAACCCTTCAAAACCCCTCAAACCCTTCCTGGCCGCTGGATATCTGTGATTGGACGGTCTGGATTAGGCGCTAGGGCTGGGTTTCGCGGACTCGAGGCTGGTGGCCCCCCTTTAGTCCCGGTCCGAGCCACCAACCGGGACTAAGGGCCTGGGTTTAGTCCCGGTTGGTGTCTCGGACTGGGACTAAAGGGGGGCCTTTAGTCCCGGTTGGAGCCACCAACCGGGACTAAAGGGTTGGGTTTCGCTCCCTTTGGGTTGGTGAAATTCACCTTTAGTCCCGGTTGGTGGCTCGGACCGGGACTAAAGGGGGGCCTTTAGTCCCGGTTGGATCCACCAACTAGGACTAAATGTCGGGGTATATAAGATGCATTTATAAATTTCCCTAATCTCTCCCATTCTCCCCCCGACGCCGAACCACAGCGCACGCCGTCGCCAGGCTGCTGCGCCGAAGTTCGCCTCGTCGCCCCCCGTGAGCTCCGCTGCCATCTCCGCCCCCGTTGAGCTCCGGTGCTTCGTCGCCAGGCCTCCTCGCCATCGCCACCCCCGTGAGCTCCGCTGACATCGCGGCCCTCGTCAATCGAGCCCCGCTGCTTCGTCGCCAGGCATCCTCACCATCTCCGCCGCCGTTCTCCGGAGATCGCCGTTGCCTTGATGAGCACTTCTCATTCCCCTTCGTTTCCTACCTCGATCCATCGCCGTCGCCGTGCCCGTAGCCGTCGCCGTGGAATTCCCCTTTGTTATTATTTGTTTGTTTTGTATAGTTTTACTAGGTTTTTAGATACATGCATATACTCAATGTGATACCTAATTTGAAGTGTTAATGCTTTATGTGTGACCTAGCTAGTTTGCCTAATTTGTTCATGTGCTCACAATGTCAACACACGAACATTTTTAAAAAGAGCAAACAACATTTTGCTCGTCTATGTGCTAGCTAGTCATATATGTTGTGTAATTCATAGATGTTTTGGTTCTATGTAATAGCTAGAAATATGTTATTTGTTGTATGTGCGAGTGTGTGCGTGTGGATTTGTTATAAAATACGGTATTGTTTTTATTGTTGTTAAATGAAATGTTATTTTCTAGCCACAATTTGTTCTCATCGATGATGCCCATCCTGCATCCTTGTCGTCGACTCGGTGCCGACAACCAGTTGCGCCATGTCCGGGATTGGGCTCCGCCGGGCTGGCACTGGGAGATCCTACCTTCCGAAGTGCTCAACGTGGTGAGGAATCTAGGTCTCGTCGTCGACCCGGGGCTTCTTTGGTGGCCGTCGTGTGGGCCACTATCGGTGCGGAGGGAGCCGACCCCCGCGGAGGTGGTATGTCGCCGTGTCACGGAGGAGGACGAGCACGTCCGTCGCTACATGATTGCGTTGGATGTCAGGTTCTCCAATACCTGGCAGGTTCTTCAGGGATCTCACTGAGTTATGATCCTGTGATGGTTCCTTCTCTTTAGGTGTCCACCGCCCGCGCCTCAGGAACCGTGAGTCAACTAGATTATTCGATAATATTCAAGTTGTATTAGTGATAATATTCGATGCTCCATTAACTGGATTATTCAAGATGTATTAGTGATGTTATCTGATAATATTATATGAAGAGTCCGTGAGGATCTTGAATGATATTATATGTATTAGTGATATTATATGATGATCTTGCTAAAAAAATTTGCCATCGATTTTTAATCTTAGAATCATGAACACAGGAAATTTCGACGTCGTCTGACGATGAGGAGAGGTTCCCTGAGTGCCCTTTGTGTTGGGATGACAGGGGTATATGCGACCTTTGTCCTCACATAGACAACGATACATCCTTCACCGTCAAGCTAACGAAAGAATTTAGTATTATTACGGTATATAAAGACGACATGTATTTTTTGTTAATGAAGTATGACGTTTTTTTTCTTTAATTAACCTTTAATCTACTATTGTACAATTCGACTAGTGCGTTCCCTGCCATGTAAGATTCGCTGTGTTGGACAAGTTCCATTTTAAAGAGAAGGGTAGTACAAAGCCTAAGATAGCTCAACTAAGAATAGAGCATTACACTTTTTTTGTTAAGGTGAAAAACAACGAATATCACACATATTTTGGTTGTTCTAATTGAAGAGCATTGTGCAAGGCATATGGGTTGGATGAGGACATGAACATTACCTCTGATCTTGGTAATGGCGATGTTCTTGATAATAAAATAGAAATTTGGGTGCATGCAGATGATTTGATTCCAGTTCTACCTCCATTTGAATTTGTCAACATATTTCTTAGGTAATTTATATTGATTATTGAAAAGTATTAATTTGATATTCATCCTGACTAAATTTCTTTATTTTTAATCATCAGCTTATTTCCGTGCTACAAGAACTACCCGACAGATAATAGATCGGACCTACTACAGTTATGACTCCAATCTTACTTGTTTGGAGAAAGATCATCTCATCTCATTTATTCATGATGTTTAGCATCATAATGGAAATTACATGTCTGGCAACATTTATCATGGATATGTGACACTAGTGCACAAGTTGAACCCTTATAACATCACTAGAGATAACTTTGTAAGATTTTTTTTACTCTTGTGTCATTTGTCCATATACTCTTGTGTCACTAGTTTGCTAACTATGTTATTATAACTTATGTTCTTTAACAGGCACTCCTGCCAGAGACCATGCCTAAATGGATGTTTACCAAAGGTGATTTGCATATGGTTAGTTTACGGCTAATGCCGATGAGTTACCCCTGGTAAATACAATATATCTTGAAGTCCACGCGTCCTGAAAATCAAAGGATGGAGCAAGGAAATAAAAGCATCCAGTCAACAACTTGGAGACTATAACTTGCGCAAGCCACAAGTTGGAGATAGGTTGATCTGTATTCTTCAATGGGGGGATGCAGGAGTTTACCTTTTTATGCTATCTTACCTAGGAGAGAGCAGTAGTAGTGTTTCTAACTTATGATAACTTGACCACTTGCTAGTATGGTAACAACCAGAATGATGAGGAGTTCATATTTTTTATGCTATTTTACCTAGAGTGATGAAGAGTTGGTTAAGATGATGATGAGTTGTTATATGGCATATACCGGTACAAATTAGATGGATGCAATAGACCAACTTGGTCTATTGCATACATCTAATTTGTACTGATGTTGGATGTTATTCTTTCATAATATATACTGATGTTGGATGTTATAATTTCATAATATATACTGATGTTGTATATTAATATGTGTAACTGCATGAAAATACAATATAATTATAAAAGAAAAATGAATACACAAAATGAAACACGGCCATTTAGTCCCGATTGGTGTTACCAATCGGGACTAAAGGTCCTCCTGCCTGGGCGCCCATAGCGGCCACATGGAGCCCCTTTAGTGGCGGTTCGTTACCTAATCGCGACTAAAAGCTGGGACCTTTTGTCCCGATTGTTTAGTCCCGGTTGCAGAATCGGGACTAAAGGCCCTTTGGAACCGGGACTGATGCCCTATTTTCTACTAGCGTGATTCCACCATGGATTATGGGCTGGTCTCGGCGCATGTGGGCCTTACTTATCAGGGCCCATCCTTTGGGTTCAGCTTTGACAACCTCGTAGCCTGCCCAGCTGTGCCTCAGGAGAGGCCATTCGCATCTGCTGCTGGCCCAGGTGGTCGGGCGACCCAGGTGGATCCTCCGAAGTGGGTATTTAGCTGGTGGTGGGCGGCGGGTAGATCACTCATTCTTGCTAGGGTTTCGAGCCGCTAAACATGACATCCGGTGTGGGGAAGATCTACGAAGATGGTTCATCCATCTTTGGCGGTGAAGTTGGTGGAGCAAAGGATGGTGATGGAGCGCTTGCGGCCACACTCAGGCTCACTCAATGGCAAGAGGCCGCGCGACGGCTCTCGTGCCGACACCAACGTTGTGGCATGGGAGTAGTAGGAATAGTAACAGTAACTGTTTGTAGTGATTGTAACAACATAAGCAACAATAGTAACTTAGTAAAGATCAATATGCGAAAAGCGTAGGCATTGGATCAGTGATGGATAAGTATATTGGATAACATTCATCATGTAATAGTTACACACGAGAGCGACATAGAACTAGATCCAATTCATCAATGTTATGTAGGCATGTATTCCGCATATAGTCATACATGCTTATAATAAGAACTTGCATGACATCTTTTGTCGTACCCTCCCGTGGCAACGGGATCCATAGAGAAACTAAGGGATATTAAAGTCTCTGTTTAATAGACAATCGGAACAAAGTATTAACACATAGTGAATACATGAACTCCTCAAACTACGACAATCACTGGAAAGAGTCACAATCATTGTCACCTTGGGGTATGCGGATTCTCACACTTAATAGGTGCATATAACTTGCAAGATAGGATCCAAAACACTCTCATATTTATGAAAACATAATAGGTTCAGATCTAAAATCATGGCACTTCGGCCCTATTGACAAGCATTAAGCATAGCAGAGTCATAGCAACATCAATCTCATAACATAGTGGATACTAGGGATCAAGCCCTATCAAAATAATTCGATTACATGATAGATCTCATCCAATACCATCACCGTCCAGCAAGCCGACAAAGGAATTACTCACTCCCTGTGGTGAACATCATGGAATTGTTGATGTTGAAGGGTTGATGATGATGACATCAACGAATCCCCCTCTCTAGAACTCCAAATGGACACCAGATCAGCCCTCCCGAGGAAGAATGGAAGGTGGCATTGGCTCCATTTCATAAGACGCGATGAAACCTTCTCTCTTTTTCTCTGAGAATGGGAATTTATAGGCTTGGAATTAGGGTTAGCGGAGCCACATGGGCCTCACAAGGCATCTGGGTGCCCCCAGGGGGTGGGCGCACCCTCTTGCCTTGTGAGCAACTGGTGGACCCCCTCTGGTGGTTCTTCGCTCCAGTATTTTTTATATATTCCATAAAAAGTCTCCAGAAAGTTTCATCCAATTCTGAGAACTTTTATTTCTGCGCAAAAACAATACCATGGTGGTCGTGCTGAAAGCAACGTTAGTCCGGGTTAGTTTCATTCAAATCATGCAAATTAGAGTCCAAAACAAGAGCAAAGTGTTTGGAAAATTAGATACGTTTGGGATGTATCAACAAGAAAACAAAACTAATTTTGTGTTTGCCTGATTTTTTTAGAAGTGGAGGGAGATGAAAAAGACAAGAAAATAATAAAAGAAAATAACAAGTTCAAAAAAGACTCGGTTACCTTCAATGAATAATCTGACCATAAACTCACAATTCATCGGATCCCAATAAACACACCGCAAAAGAAGTTTACATCGGATAGAACTCCAAGGAGATCGAGGAGATCATGGTATTGAAGATCAAAGAGAGAAAGGAAGCCAACTAGCTACTAGATATGGACCCATAGGTGTGTGGTGAACTACTCACACATCATCATGGAGGCAGGAAGGTTTGTGAAGATGGCCTCTATGACCGATTTCCCCTCAGGAAGAATACCAAAATAGGCCTCTAGATGGGATCGCAACGGAATAGAGGCTTGTGGCAGCGAAAAAAGTATTTCGGGTGTCTCTCTGTTGGTTTTGGCATATTTGCACATATATAGAAGTGGAATGAGGTCAGTAGGGCTCGTGGCTCTCTCGTGGCTTGTCTGGT
Organism: Hordeum marinum; assembly: GCA_022496015.1. Classification (NCBI taxonomy): domain Eukaryota; kingdom Viridiplantae; phylum Streptophyta; class Magnoliopsida; order Poales; family Poaceae; genus Hordeum; species Hordeum marinum. The sequence continues at coordinate 491,038,859 of CM039675.1, forward strand.
CGCCTCCCGAAGCTTCTAGGGTATATTTATGTCCAAAAATAACCCCGTAGAGTTTCAGCGTGTTTGGACTTTTTTGGTACTATTTCTTCTAAAAGGCCAAAAACACGCAAAAAACTGGAAATGACACTAGGCACTCGGTTAATAGGTTAGTCCTAGAAAAATGATATAAAATAGCATATAATTGCATATATAGTATCCAAGATTGATAGTATAATAGCATGAAACAATCAAAAAATATAGATACGTTGGACACGTATCATCCTCCTCCCCTCCTTGGCCGACACAATGGGGAGGGAGTCCTTCCCCTCCTTGTGGTGCCCCTTTGATACGTCTCCAACGTAACTGTATTTTTTGATTGTTCCATGCTATTATATTATCAATCTTGGATACTTTATATGCAATAATATGATATTTTATATCTTTTTGGGAACTAACTTATAGCCCAGTGCGTGGTGCTAGTTGCTATTTTCTGCTTGTTTTTGGTTTTTCAGGAAATCAGTACCAAACGAAGTCCAAACTCTACGAAACCTTTTGACGATTTTTTCTGGATAAAAGAGACCTTGGAATCTTCGGAAGGAGACCAGAAGACACACGAGGAGACGACAAGGCAACAGGGCGCACCCAAGCGGGTAAGCACGTCTTTATGCCTTGTGGGCCCCTCGTGGCTCCGTCCGACCTAATTCCACCTCCATAAATTCTCTAAAATCAGGAAACCAATAGAGAGCCACCAGAAACACTTTTTTCACTGCTGCAAGTCTTTGTTCTGCGGTGATCCCATCTTGAGACCTTTTTAGGTGCCCTGTAGGAGGGGGAATCGATCACGGAGGCCATCTACATCAGCCTTGCTGCCTCCATGATGACGTGTGAGTAGCCCACCACAGACCTACGGGTTCATAGCTAGTACCTAGATGGCTTCTTCTCTCTCTTTGATCTTCGATACAAAGTTCATCGCGATTCCCACGGTGATCTATCTGATGTAATCTTCTTTTGCGGAGTGTTTGTTGGGATTCGATGAATTGTGGGTTTATGATCAGATTAATCATGAATATTAATTGAGTCTTCTTTGGATTAATTTTTGCATGATTGTTATAGCTTCATATTTTCTCTGATCTATTCTCTCAGCTAGACTAGCTTTGCATCTATCTAAAACTTAAGATTATGCTAACCATCTTTTCCTAATTTTGACTTGTCGGTTTTTTGTACTCCTTATGATCTTGGCTTGTCGTAGATCCTCGACTTAACAATCCATCCCAACGTATGATACAAACTCTTAGTCACGTTTTCATATAGACTACAACGCCGACATCTAGTGTTATACATGTCGACTAACTTGTGAACTACACCATCCATCCATAGCCTCATAGAGACATATTTTCATCTAAGAGGCTCGCCTTCACTGGTTCTCGTCCCACTACGTGTTTGAGCATGATCTCCATTTCATGTCTTCGCCCTTGATACTACACCATGTGACACACATCATCTTCAACCGGTCCTCATAGAGGCGAGCACTTGGATATGACGATGAATCACAGACACGACGATGACAATCGAAGATGCTAACTCACATGTCTCTTTGACTCATCATACTCCCTCGGATGATGACATTGACGAGATCTTCCAGCCCCGCACCTCGGCACCACCACTCACGTTAACGATCCTATTCCACCGTCTAACCGACGATAACCTGTGATCTTCCTCCATGTCGCTTCGGTAAACGACGATCGCCCACTTCTCCTCGTTGATGCACCACGGCAACTTCATGGCCCGCCCCAAGCCTCTAGTAGGTCGCCACACCAGGGCAAACATGGCTTCAAATCTCAAACTTGCTATGATATCAGTTGTTAGAATTCGCCGATTGAGTTGAACACATCAACAGATCACAAAAAGCATGCGCGTGAAAACATTCGCGAAAGGCACATGTCGTGCCTTGTTCTTTTTTTATTTTTTCGCAATATTCCACGGTTACAATTTACGACTTGGCCTGTGTGTGTGTGCGCGCGCGCGTGTATATATATATATATATTACCTAACCTACACCTCACGTGTCGAAACGGGCAACAACTCCTAGTGTTTTTTTGCGGGAATCATCGAGCTTTATTCAATCACTATCAGCTCCAGCGGGATCAGCCAATAGGCTAGTCACAAGGAAGCCAGGGGGAGAATTCATCCAGCAGTCAGACACGCCTGAAGTGCTTGAATGTTTGGCACACAGGTGAGCTGAGCTGTTGGACTGTCTCATTACATGATGAATGTCAAAATAAACAAACGATGAGGCTAGCCCTCCAATTTCGAGAAGAATAGGCACTATAACAGAGCGCGGGAACTGTCGCGAGTTCCAGAGCTGTACCAGCTCTAAGCAGTCGACCTCAAGAATCACTCGCGAAAAACCTCGAAGCTTGCCGAAGGTAACTCCATCTCACAGAGCCAGTGCTCCTGCGATGAGCGGGTCCGTGATATTCGCATGCAGTATGCTCCAGGTAGCAATAAAGTCAGAGGGGGTCCGTGCAACACCACCAGCTCCATTTCTGTTTTCACTCAGAGACACGCTTGCATCCGTGTTAATTTTGATGCAGTCTGGATCAGGCGGCATCCACCCATAGCCAGGTAAAGTACTAGAATGTTCCATCGGTAGCTCTAATAACATTAGAGTTTCCCTAATGCGCTTCAAGGATTGGTCAGGTTTCAGACTAATCTTGTCATGTGTTATGTTATTACGAGATGTCCATATAGCCCACATGACAGTTATGATCTTGGCCTGGTCTTCCTTAGTGAATCGAGAGTCACATAGAATATCCTTACACTAGGTTTGGGGGTGAAGTTCTGGTAACTTAATGTTTAGCTGCGATCTAGCCTCAGTCCAGAAGCTCCGGGCATGAGAGAACTTGACCAGAGCATGTATCATATCCTCATATACACCTTTGCAGACCTTGCATCGAGCCACAGTCGCAATGTGGCGGTGTTTTAGTGTAGATTCCACCAGTAGGATTCCCCAGAGTACTCGCCACCAGAAAACCCGAACCTTGGGCAAAACTTTGAGCTTCCATAGTCGTTTCCACAACTGTTTATCAGTCTCTAAAGATTCAGTAGTCATCCCTTCCTCTAGAGCTTGCTGCTTGTTGTGAGTCATTAGAGCACGATACGCGAATTTGACAGTATATGTCCCTGACCTCTCATGAGCCCACGCCCAAAAGTCGTCACCACCACCATGTCTAAGAGGAATGTTTAAGATCGCATCTGCATCTGGTGGTGTAAAGTTTGCTCTTACTAGCCCAGCTCTCCCGCTCCAATTGTCGGTGTCAATTAGATCAGAGACCATATGAAGATTGGCATCTCCAATCTGAACTGATGGACACAGAGAAATTTTCCTCGACAACCATCGATCTGTCCAAATGTTAACAGAAGTGCCGTCATATATTCTCTTCAATAACCTAGCTTCCAGTGGCTTCCTCCCGGCTATAATGCCTCGCCAGGTCGCTGAAGCATTTCTCGGCACAGTAGAGTGCATGAAGTCAATAGTTGGGAAGTATTGGCCTTTTAGAACCTTAGAACACAAAGATTCCGGGTCTATTATCAGCCTCCACCCATGCTTACCCAACAATGCAATGTTGAACGTTTTCAAATCTCGGAATCCCATCCACCCCTTGCACTTTGGGACCGAAAGAGACTTCCAGTCGGTCCAGTGCATGGAACGTCTGTCGATGGAGCTGCTCCACCAGAACTTGGCCATCGGCGAGGAGATACCTTTGTAAATTTTCTTAGTCAGTTTGAAGCAGCTCATCGTGAATGTCGGTATAGATTGGGCCACCAACTTTATAAACACCTCCCTTGCTGCGCACGAGACCAAACGTTCGGTTCCCCCGTTCATCTTGGATCTCACTCGCTCACCAATGTAACCAAAGGTGCCCGACTTGATACGCCCTACCGCAGTTGGCAGGCCAAGATATCTCTCATCGAAGGCCTCAACCGTTATGCCCAGGGCTCCTTTGAAGACTCCTCTAATAGGTTCAGGTGTGTTTGGACTGAAAAGATGGAGCTCTTATCCCTATTCATGCATTGTCCCGAGCACTCCCCATAAACCTTCAGGATATTATTAAGTCTGAGAGCACTCTTCACCTTCGATTGCATGAAGGTGAGGCTGTCATCTGCAAAAAGCAGATGATTGATCCATGGAGAGTGAATACTAACACGAATCCCTCTGTCCACATTAGCGCCATCAAACATGTTAAGTAAGGTTGTGAAGCCCTCTGCATAGAGTAGGAATAGGCATGGTGACGCGGGGCAGCCTTGCCGCAGGCCCCTAGACGGGGTGAAGTATGGCAAGATCTCGTCGTTCACTCGAACTGAAAATCGGACTGACCTGACACATTTCATAATCAGTTGGCTAAAAGAGACACTTAAACCTAGCTTAGACATAATCCCCTCAAGATAGTGCCATTCTACACGGTCATATGCCTTCATCATATCAAGTTTGACTTCGCAAACATAATTCTTCCCCTTTTTCCTTCTCTTCATTGCATGTACGCTCTCGTGCATAATAAGCACATTATCAGTGATGAGTTGCCCCGACACAAATATGCTTGGCTCCTCACTCACGATATCATTGAGAAAGCCCCTTGTTCTGTTGACAATACACTTTTCTGCAATTTTGTATAGGACAGAGCAAAGGGAAATAGGTCTGTACTGGTTGATCTGTTGCGGGTGCCGTACCTGTTGGGGAACGTCGCATGGGAAACAAAAATTTTCCTACGCACACGCAAACCTATCCATGGTGATGAGCATCTACGAGAGGGAGAGTGGATCTACGTACCCTTGTAGATCGCTAAGCGGGAAGCGTTAAGAAACGCGGTTGGTGTAGTCGAACATCTTCGCGATCCAAATCGCCGAGCGTCCCGCAATCTCATCACGATCTGTCCCGTGATCCAATCACGATCCATCCCGCGAACACATCATGATCCGTCCCGCGAACTCATCACGATCCATCTCACGATCTTGATCACGATCTGTCCCGCGAACTCATCACGATCCGTTCCGTGATCACATCACGAACCGTCTCGCGATCTCGATCACGGTCCTTCCGATCTAGCGTCGAACGAATGGCACCTCCGCGTTCAGCACACGTGCAGCTTGATGACGATCTCCACCATCTTGATCCAGCAAGAGGAGGTGGAGAGGAGAGAGAGTTCATCGGCAGCGTGACGGCGCTCCGGTGATGGTGGTGGAGCAATTCCGGCAGGGCTTCGCCTAAGCGCTGCAGAAAACCGATCTAGAGGAGCACCGGTGAAACGGGTAGCACGTGGCCGTAAACTGTGTCCAAACAGCACCCAATCCACCAGTATATAAAGGAGGGAGAGAGAGGAGGGCTGGCGCAAGGAAAAACTCCAATAGGAGTCGGCCAAACTAGAGGGGGAGGAGTCCTACTCCTCCTCCACTCCTAGTAGGAGTAGGACTCTTCCTTTTTAGCCTTTTTTCCACCTTTTCCTTTAGGACTTTTGCCTCCTGCGCTATGGGCCTTGGTGTGGCTGTTTTTCCACCCCACTAAGGGCTGGTTATTATTCTCCCACAGCCCATGGACCTCTTGGGGTCGAAATACCCCTCCCGGAGGTCCCCCGGTACACTACCGGCACTCCCGGTACACTACCGATGAGCCCGAAACTTTTTCGGCGACCAAACTGGGACTTCCTATATATGAATCTTTACCTCCGGACCATTCCGGAGCTCCTCGTGACTTCCGGGATCTCATCCGGGACTCCGAAAAACCTTCGGTCACCACCATACATAACTCTACACTACCGAAACGTCACCAAACCTTAAGTGTGCAGACCCTGCGGGTTCGAGAACTATGTAGACATGACCGAGATACCTCTATGGTCAATAACCAATGGCAGGACTTGGACGTCCACATTGGTTCCTACATATTCTACGAAGATCTTTATCGGTCAAACCTCTATGTCAAGGATTCAGTTAATCCCGTATAACGTTCCCTTTGTTCTTCGGTATGTTACTTGCCCGAGATTCGATCGTCGGTATCTCCATACCTAGTTCAACCTCGTTACTGGCAAGTCTCTTTACTCGTTCCGTAATACAAGATCCCATGACTAACACTTAGCCACATTGCTTGCAAGGCTTGTTGTGATGTTGTATTACCGAGTGGGCCCTGAGATACCTCTCCGTCACACGGAGTAACAAATCCCAGTCTCGATCCATGCCAACTCAACAGACACCATTGGAGATACCTGTAGAGCACCTTTATAGTCACCCAGTTACGTTGTAACATTTGATACACACAAGGCACTCCTCCGATATCCGTGAGTTGCATGATCTCATGGTCATAGGAACATATACTTGACATGCAGAAAACAGTAGCAATAAACTGACACGATCATATGCTATGTTTGTAGTTTGGGTCTTATCCATCACATCATTCTCCTAATGATGTGATCCCGTTATCAAATGACATCTCATGTCCATGGCTAGGAAACCTTAACCATCCTTTGATCAACAAGCTAGTCCATTAAAGGCATACTAGGGACATGGTTTTGTCTATGTATCCACACATGCATTTAAGTCTCCGATCAATACAATTATAGCATGGATAATAAACAATTATCATGAACAAGGAAATATGATAATAACTAATTTATTATTGCCTCTAGGGCATATTTCCAACAGTCTCCCACTTGCACTAGAGTCAATAATCTAGTTCACATCACCATGTGATTCGCATTGTTATGAATCTAAAACCCAATGAGTTCTGGGGCTCGATCATGCTTTGCATGTGAGAGAGGTCTTATAGTCAACGGGTCTGCGATATTCAGATCCGTGTGTACTTTGCAAATCTCTATGTCAAACCGTAAACACTGCTACCACACTCCACTTGGTACTATTTCCAAATGGCTGCTCCACTATACGTATCCAGATTGCTACTACTAGTCATCCGGATAGGTGTTAAAGCTTGCATCGACGTAACTCTTTACGACGAACTCTTTATCACCTCCATAATCAAGAAACATTTCCTTAGTCCTCTGGTTACTAAGGATAATTCCGACCGCTGTCCAGTGATCCACTCCTGGACCACTCTTGTACCCCTTGACAGACTCATGGCAAGGCACACACAGGTGCGGTACACAGCATGGCATAATATAGAGCCTATGGCTAAGGCATAGGGGACGACGTTCGTCCTTTCTCTTTTTTCTGCCGTTGTCGAGCTTTGAGTCTCACTCAACTTCACACCTTACAAATCATACGAGAACTATTTCTCTGGCTGATCCATTTTGAACTCTTTTAAAATCTTGTCAAGGTATGCACTCATTGAAAGTCTCATCAAGCATCTTGATCTATCTCTATAGATTTTGATGCTCAACAATTAGGTAGCTTTATTCAGGTCTTCCTTAGAAAAACACTTTTCAAAGAACCTTTTATGCCTTCCAAAAATTCTACATTATTTCCGATCAACAATATGTCAACCACATATACTTATCAGAAACTCTATAGTGCTCCCACTCACTTTATTGCAAATACAAGTTTCTCGTAAACTTTGTATAAACTACAAAAACTTTGATCACCTCATCAAAGTGTATATTCCAACTCCGAGATGCTTGCTTCAGTCCATAGAAGGATCACTGAAGCTGGCTCATCTTTTAGCATCCTTAGGACTGACAAAACCTTCTGGTTGTATCACATACAACCTTTCCTTAAGTAAACCGTTAAGGAAACGATGTTTTGACATCCATCTGCCAGATTTCATAATTTAAAATGCAGCAACTGCTAACATAATTCCAACAGACTTTTAGCATCGCTACGAGTGGGAAAGCCTCATCACAGTCAACTCCTTGAACTTGTCACAAACAACTTTGCAACAAGTCGAGCTTTACAAATGGTGACATTCACCATCAGTGTCTGTCTTCATTCTAAAGGTCCATTTGTACTCAACGACCTGCCGTCTAACGAGCAAGTCTACCAAAGTCTATACTTGGTTTTCATACATGGATCCTATCTCGGATTTCATGGCCTCTAACCATTTGTCGGAATCCAGGCCCATCATCGCTTCTCCATAGCTCGTAGGTTCATCGTTGTCCAATAACATGATCTCCAAGACAGAGTTGTCGTACCACTTAGGAGCAGTACACATCCTTGTCGACCTACGAAGTTCGATAGTAACTTGATCCTGAAGCTTCATGATCATCATCATTAACTTCCTCTTCAACTAACGTAGGCTTCACAGTAACATCTTTCTGCGCTGCGCTACTCTCTGGTTGAACAAAGGTTTAACAACCTCATCAAGTTCTATCTTCCTCCCACTCAATTCTTTTGAGAGAAAACATTTCCTCGAGAAAGGATCCGTTTAAGCAACAAACACTTTGCACTAGGATCTGAGATTGAAGGTTCACCCAACTGATCTTAGGGTATTCTATGAAGATGCATTTGTCCGCCTTGGGTTCGACCTCATTAGGTGAAAACATTTTCCACACAAGTGTCACAGCCCCAAATATTAAGAAATGACAGCTTAGGTTTCTATCAAACCATAATTCACACGGTGTCATCTCAACGGATTTAGATGATGCCCTATTTAAAGTGAATGTAGTTGTCTCTAATGCATAACCCCAAAAATTATAGTAGTAAAACGATAAGAGACTTCACAGTATGCACTATATCAATAGAGCATGACTATGATGTTCGGACACACCATCACACCATGGTGTTCCAGGTGGCGTTAGTTGTGAAACAAATTTCACATTGTCTTAAGTTGTATGCCAAACTCGTAACTCAGATATTCACCTCCACGATCATATCACGGTCATTTTCATCTTCTTGTCACGATGATCTTTAAACTTCACTCTGAATTTGCTTGAACCTTTCAAACGATTCAGACTTGTGTTACATTAAGTAAATATACACTATATCTACTCAAATCATGAGTGAAGGTAAGAAAATAACGATATCCACTTCACGCTACAAGACTCACTAGATTGCATACATCAACATGTATCATTTCCAATGAATCACTTGCCCGCTCCATCCAGCAGGGTCCTTTAGTCATCTTGCCCAAGAGGCATGGTTCACATGTCTCAACTGATTCGAAATCGAATGAGTCCAAATATCCATCAGCATGGAGTTTCTACATGCGCTTTATACCAATATGACATTTAGCGGCAGTGCCACAAGTATGTGGTACTATCATTATTAACTTTGTATCTTTTGACATCAATGTTATGAACATGTGCTACGATCAAGATTTCAACAAACCATTCTCACTGGGTGCATGACCATTGAAGGTATTATTCATGTAAACAGAATAACCATTATTCTCTAACTTAAATGAATAACCGTATTGCAATAAACATGATCTAATCATGTTCATGCTCAACGCAAAACACCAAATAACATTTATTTAGGTTCGTCACTAATCCTGAAGGTAGAAAGAGTGTGCGATGTTGATCACATCAATCTTGGAAACACTTCCAACACATATCATCACCTCACCCTTAGCTAGTTCTCCGTTTATTCCGTAGCTTTTATTTCGAGTTACTAACATTCAGCAACCGAACCGGTATCCAATACCCAGGTGCTACTAAGAGTACTAGCAAGGTACACATTAATAACTCGTATATCAAATATACTTCTATCAATGTTGCCAGCCTTCTTATCTACCAAGTATCTAGGGTTGTTCCGCTTCAGCGACCGCTCACCTCATAACAGATGCACTTAGTCTCGGGTTTGAGTTCAACTTTGGGTTGCTTCACTGGAGCAGCAACTGACTTGCTATCCATGAAGTTTCCCTCCTTGCTCTTGCCCTTCTCGAAACTAGTGGTTTGATTAACCATCAACACTTGACGCTCCTTCTTGATTTCTACCTTCGCGGTGTCAAACATCGCGAACAGCTCAGGGATCAACATTTCTTTCCCTGGCATTTTATAGTTCATCACCAAGTTCTAGTAGCTCAGTGACAGTGACTTGGAGAACTACATCAATCACTATCTTATCTGGAAGATCAACTCCCACTCGATTCAAGCGATTGTAGTACCCAGATAGTCTGAGCACATGCTCAACGATTGAGCTATTCTCTTTCATCTTGCAGGCAAAGAATCTCGTTGGAGATCATATATCTCGCAACTCGGGCACGAGCCTGAGATCACAATCTCAGCTCTTAGAACATCTCATATGTTCCGTGACGTTCAAAACGTTTCGGAGCCTCAATTCTAAGCCGTAATGCATGACGCACTAAACTATCAAGTAGTCATCGAAACGTGCATGTCATATATTCACAACATCTACAGACGACGATAGATGGGGTGGCGCACCGAGCGGTGCATTAAGAACATAAGCCTTCTGTGTAGCAATGAGGACAATCCTCAGATCACGGACCCAGTCTACAATTTTGCTACCAACATCTTTCAATTCTATTTCTCTAGGAACATATAAAAATACAAGGGAGCTACAGCGCGAGCTAGTAATCTACAACATAATTTGCAAAGACACTTTGACTATGTTCATGATAATAAGTTCAATTAATCATATTACTTAAGAACTCCCACTCAAATTGACATCCCTCCGATCATTCGAGTGATACATGATCCAAATTCACCAACTCAAGTCCGATCATCACGTGAGTTGAGGTGGCTGCAATGGTGAACATCATCATGTTGATCATATCTACTATATGACTCATGTTCGACCTTTCGGTCTCTTGTGTTCCGAGGCCATGTCTGTACATGCTAGGCTCGTCAAGTTTAACCCGAGTGTTCTGCATGTGCAACACTGGCTTGCACCCGTTGTATGTGAACGTAGAGTCTATCACACCCGATCATCACGTGGTGTCTCAACACGACGAACTTTCACAACGGTGCACACTCGGGGAGAACACAAATTATCTTGAAATTAAGTGAGGGATCACCTTATAATGCTACCGTCGTCCTAAGAAAAACAAGGTGCATAAAAAGGATTAACATCACATGCAAATCATAAGTGACATGATATGGCCATGAACTTGTGCTTTTGATCTCCATCTAGAAAGCACCGACATGATCTCGATTGTCACCGGCATGACACCATGATCTCCATCATCTTGATCTCCATCAACGTGTAGCCATCGGGGTTGTCACGCCCTGCATCGTTCTACTACTATTGCTACCGTTTAGCGATAAAGTAAAGCATTACATAGCGCTTAATGATTGACACGCAGGTCATACAATAATTAAAGACAACCCTATGGCTCCTGCCGGTTGCCGTATTCATTGACATGCAAGTCGTGATAATCTATACATCACATGATCATCTCATACATCACATATATCACATCATGTAATTGGCCATATCATATCACAACATACCCTGCAAAAACAAGTTAGACGTCCTCTAATTGTTGTTGCATGTTTTACGTGGCTGCTACGGGTATCTAGCAAGACCAATTCTCACCTACACATAAACCACAACGGTGATACACTAGTTTGGTTTTCAACCTTCTCAAGGACCGCCTTTGTCAAATCCGATCCAACTGAAGTGAGAGAAACTGTCACCCGCAAGCCATCTAGGCAACAAGTTGCGTCGAGGGAACCGGTCTCTCGTAAGCGTACGAGTAATGTTGGTCTGGGCCGCTTCATCTCACAATCCCGCTGAACCAAAATACAACCAACGGAGGAAGCAATCTAAGCACCAACGCCCACAAACCTTTTGTGTTCTACTCGAGATCTCATCGAACCATCAACCTAGCTCATGATGCCACTGTTGGGGAACGTCGTATGGGAAACAAAAAATTTCCAACGCACACGCAAACCTATCCATGGTGATGAGCATCTACGAGAGGGAGAGTGGATCTAGTACCCTTGTAGATCGCTAAGCGGGAAGCGTTAAGAAACGCGGTTGGTGTAGTCGAACATCTTCGCGATCCAAATCACCGAGCGTCCCGCGATCTCATCACGATCTGTCCCGTGATCCAATCACGATCCATCCCGCGAACACATCATGATCCGTCCCGCGAACTCATCACGATCCGTCTCACGATCTTGATCACGATCTGTCCCGCGAACTCATCACGATCCGTTCCGTGATCACATCACGAACCGTCTCGCGATCTCGATCACGGTCCTTCCGATCTAGCGCCAAACGGACGGCACCTCCGCGTGCAGCACACGTGCAGCTTGATGACGATCTCCACCATCTTGATCTAGCAAGAGGAGGTGGAGAGGAGAGAGAGTTCACCGGCAGCGTGACGGCGCTCCGGTGATGGTGGTGGAGCAATTCCGGCAGGGCTTCGCCTAAGCGCTGCAGAAAACCGATCTAGAGGAGCACCGGTGAAACGGGTAGCACGTGGCCGTAAACTATGTCCAAACAGCACCCAATCCACCAGTATATAAAGGAGGGAGAGAGAGGAGGGCTGGCGCAAGGAAAAACTCCAATAGGAGTTGGCCAAACTAGAGGGGGAGGAGTCCTACTCCTCCTCCACTCCTAGTAGGAGTAGGACTCTTCCTTTTTAGCCTTTTTTCCACCTTTTCCTTTAGGACTTTTGCCTCCTGCGCTATGGGCCTTGGTGTGGCTGTTTTTCCAGCCCACTAAGGGCTGGTTATTATTCTCCCACAGCCCATGGACCTCTTGGGGTCGAAATACCCCTCCCGGAGGTCCCCCGGTACACTACGGGCACTCCTCCGATATCCGTGAGTTGCATGATCTCATGGTCATAGGAACATATACTTGTAGAGCACCTTTATAGTCACCCAGTTACGTTGCAACGTTTGATACACACAAGGCACTCCTCCGATATCCGTGAGTTGCATGATCTCATGGTCATAGGAACATATACTTGACATGCAGAAAACAGTAGCAATAAACTAACACGATCATATGTTATGTTTGTAGTTTGGGTCTTATCCATCGCATCATTCTCCTAATGATGTGATCCCGTTATCAAATGACATCTCATGTCCATGGCTAGGAAACCTTAACCATCCTTTGATCAACGAGCTAGTCCATTAGAGGCATACTAGGGACATGGTTTTGTCTATGTATCCACACATGCATTTAAGTCTCCGATCAATACAATTATAGCATGGATAATAAACAATCATCATGAACAAGGAAATATGATAATAACTAATTTATTATTGCCTCTAGGGCATATTTCCAACAGTACCTTGGGGATGAGAGTGATTGAAGTGTCGTTCATGCCCTCTGGCAGCTCGCCTCCGTTCAAAAAACCCAGAACTGCTGGGATAATATCCTCCTTAAGAAGAGACCAGTGTCTCTGGAAGAACCCCGCAGTAAAGCCATCCACTCCGGGGGCTTTCGATGGCGCTATTTGGAACAACGCCGTTTTCACCTCCTATGCTACGTAGGGCATATCGATGTGTGCATTCATTTGCTCGGTCACACGGGAGAGGGACCAAATCAATAAGCTTGTCCAGAGAGTTGAATCCCTGAGATGTGTATAAGGCTTGGAAAAACTGCTAGACTTCACTTCTATCCTCGTCCAGCGTTTGGCATATGGAGCTATCTGCACGCGTAAGCCGCTCTATCTTGTTTATGCGCCTTCTCATTGCAGCTTGTGCGTGGAAAAATTTGGTGTTGCGGTCACCGTGACGCAGCCATGGTACACGAGACCGTTGGCGCATCCAGATCTCCTCCTGACGAAGTGCCTCTCTCAGTTTCTTTACAATGGCCTTTTCTTCGTCAGTTGGTCCTCGCCCAGTGGTCCTGCTCCTTAATTTGTCCAACTTTGCCCGGAGCTGCCTTATAGTGGCTGTTAGACTACCAAACTCTTTTGCACCCCATGCAGAGAGCGAGCTTTGCAGCTCATTAAATGCATTTTGAACTCTGGCCAAACCCTGCTAGCCTGAACCTTTGTGCCAATTATCCCTTACCACTTGGTCATAGTCTGCATGTGTTTGCCACACATCATTGTACCAGAACTGCTTGGCCCCCCTTGATCTGTACATGTTATCATATGCCCTCAGTTCCACCAGCATGAAGCAGTGATCTGATTCGGTCGTGCTAATGTGTCTCGCCCTTGTATGGCCGAACAGATGCATTAGGTCTGGACTCCCAAAGGCTTTGTCCAACCTAGCTTTAACATTGTCGTTGCCCGATTGTCCATTATCCCATGTGTACTCAGTCCCCGTCCATCCAAGGTCCTGAAACAAGCACTCATCAATGACATCCCAGAATGCTCGCATCTGCCATTCGGGCCTAGCAGCTCGCAAGAAATGCTCCGAGGCATACAAAGTCTCGTTGAAATCTCCGACACACAGCCATGCCGAGTGTGGTAATGCATTTAACGTGCGGAGAAACCTCCAACTGTGATGACGATCGGTCGCTCTGGGAGCTCCGTAGAAGCCCGTGAGCCTCCATGGATCAGAACTCAGATCACTTTTCTGCACCATAACATCAATATGGCCAGAACTATAGGTCTTAAGATCAACTTTGACATCAATTGACCAGAATAATCCAATGCCTCCACTTAAACCATCACTTCCTACAGCAAAACATCCTGCAAAGCCTAGAATAGCTTGCAGATTTTCAACTCTGCTTGCGGAAATTTTCGTCTCCATCACGAAGAGGAGACATGGTCCTTCCTGCTTCACAACACCGCGAAGCTCTCGAACTGTCTCTGGGTTCCCAAGCCCGTGACAGTTCCAGCTAAGGCATCTCATTGCGGCTGGCAGGGCTGCACCGCAGCCTCTGCCGAATGCCCCGAGCTGATCGGGGTGGGTTTCTTCTTCTTAGGAATCCTCTCTCCATCCGCATCAACTGATTGGTCAGAAGCATCTCCCTCTGTACTGTCTGTGACTTGATTCTGGTCGGATGGACTGAAGGCCTTGTTAGACAGCAAGGGCACTGCCACCCTTCTGTAAATTTGATGATTAGTTTGCGCCCCCCCTTCCATTTGTTCTGATAATTGTTCCTCGCAGGGGAGATCACCTCAGGTCCTTTATCTGCAGCAATACTGGAGCTTCTTGTCTTAGCCTTATTATTCTGATTGGAGGTGGCCTCCTTTGGCATATTATCCCCAGAGCTGGATTTTTTTGCGCTCATCGGCGCTGGGAGTCCTCTCCCAAAAGGTAGATCGCCATTGTTGTCTCTAGCTCCCGGTGTCGGACAATGCAGATCAGAGTGGCCCAAATGGCCACAGGAGAAGCAAAAGTGCGGTATGTTCTTATACTGAATATCATATTCATCCGTACTCTTCCTTCTAGTAGATTCAATCAGAATCCACCGTCTCAAAGGCTTACTCGCATCCAATGTGACTCTGGCTCTCAAATATCCATTAACATGGTCAAAGAACACGTCAGTGGCGTGCTCATCAATCTGTCTAGCAATCGCAGCACACCACTTGTCATTACGTAGGTTGAAGGGTAGGTTAACAACCCTAGCCCACATCTGAAGCTTGTCGAACCGAAGCTCTGAGGGGCGCATGCATTCGTCGAACTCTGAGAGAACAACGACATTCTTGCTCACATGCCATGGCGCTCCTTGCCAGATACGGTCTCGATCCCTCTGGTTTGCAAACTCTACCACAAACGTGTTCTCCCCACCCGATCTGAAGCTTAGACCTTTAGGGTTTCCCATGCCGGGTGAAGCGCATTGGTGATGGTTTGGATGTGGAGGAGATTCCTACAGAGGACTTTCCCCACTAGCATCCACTTCGCCGGCGCCCCATCATCCGCATCATCAAGCACTAGTGGCGTGGCCTCTTAATCGGTGATGTCGAGTTTCCTCAGGGCCTCTGCCAATTTTGCCCTGGCCGCCCGTGACGACAAGGGATCTTTCCCTCTGCCCTACCCGGAGGATGCTACCATTCCCGGGCTCCGCTCCTGTGCGCCTCGCCGAGATTCAGCGCGTGCCGCTGTGATCCACCCTCAAAACCCTAATCGCCAAGGGTTGGCGTTCTGGGAGTTTCGGGGGAAAAGGGAACATAATAGCCTAATTCTACCAATATGACTTTCACACGGCTTGTACTAGTACTCGTACATGTACCAGCTACTAGGACATGGCTAGCAGCCACACTCATGCACGGAGCATTAATTGCATCTAGACTAGTTTTGCATCTAACTTAAACTCAAGATTAGAACCTGATAAGTGTCACACGTGTGGCACAAAGCAATTCCGTCCTGACTTTTTATGATGAGTTTAGTTACCTAAGGATCGCAATTTTAGTCGTGAAGCATGGTAACTTTCTGTCTGGATGGCAAGTTTTAATTCTTTTGGCTTTTTTTGGATGACAACTTTAGTTGTAAAAAACGTCAGGGCGATGTTACTTCGTATCACACGTGTGTCACTTACCATTTGGGAAATTTATGCATCCTTCACTAGCGGGTGGTACTAAACTTCCGACCACATCCTTTGTTATGACATTTACATGGTTCCATTGAGTTTTTCCTGAAATTGGTGGATGGGCCTAAAGCCCACCTTATGTTTCAAGAAGCTCAATTACAGAGGAGAGATGAATTGCACAAATTTCATTTAAGACTATCAAGTTTATCTAATTTGGAAACAAGGAGGGACGTATGAAGTATATTTCACTATTTTCTTTTCGAAAGGGAGGTTAAGGCCCAGGCCTCTGCATCATCGTGACGCCCCAACCAATTGGAGACTGTCACTCTATCCTTATAAATTCATCAGCTTCCATTCTTATAAGCAATTTGTATGTAACACTTTTTCTTGGGTACAGTCATTGGAGTATAATTGGCTAATAAGTTTCAGTTTGTTTTATTTTATTTTAAACATAGGCAAAGCACTGAAATTCTTGACGAACTGCAGATTGCAACTTCAGCGCCTTCCATATAAGGATGTTTGCCTGAGAAGTGAAACATTCTTGTAGTGAACCTTGTTTTATTTACAATAGACTTATACTTGTATGTGCAGACTTGTGTGTGTTATAAACCACATAATTTTAGCTACTTCCTTGAGATTTAGTGCAGGAAAAGAACGTGTCATGAATTTTCAGTTATGACAGTTACTACTTCCTTGAGATTTATAGTTTGTAAGCAAGATATCTTGAGTTATATACTTATATTTAGCGCATGACCTACAGTGTAACTTTAAGACAGCAAGGTATGCCTTTGTTATGAAGATTTTTATGTTCCTTGTATTGGATTAGTTGAAGTCTCTCCAATGAGTGTTATTTATTTTCGTGGCAGATTGCTTGATGTTATCAGGTGAAGGTACTAGATGCCATTGCCTGGTATTTAAAATTTTAAATTAGTACACCATTTTACGCGAAACACTCTTCTAAATCTGTACTTGAGTTGGTAGAATTTGACAGATATAGTGCTTTAAGACTGAAAAAATAGAACACTCAGAGATTTTGATAGTAGCAAAGCAGTAGATTTTTTTATAATGAGCAAAGTAGTACATAGGCTAGACTAGACCAAAACCAGTTGCTACAATTATTGTGAATCTGTTATGAAACATGACCACGAAGCCATGAATGAATGAGTGGCAGCAAACACCGTATAGCTCCTCAGACCTTACGTGGCTGCAAACAAGGAATCAAGCAAGCATGCATCAGGGCCAATCGGTCGCCTATGAACACACTACCAATATAGATATTCTGATTTAGAAGCTAATGATATATGAAAAATTGATGAGTCGTACTCACCTGGGATGGGAGTGGGACTAATCAGCAGTCTCCATTCCGAAATGCAAATCGACCGCCCTGGATGTCAAACGTGACGCCGACCGATCGTGTCATTGAGTTCCCTAGTATCTGAACACCGCTTATTAGACCGGAATCCCTGGTGAAGTAGCTGCATACTCCAAAGTCCTTATCAATAAGGAATGAGCTCTCGGGTGGTAGTGTGAGTGTAACACCCATGTCGAACTTGAGCTCCACGGCTGGCAAAGCGGTCCAATTGTTAAACGGTAGAAAGAGGGGATTCTCAAAGCACATATATTCTGATCCCTTGTTATGATTACGATTATATTTCAGAGGTTTCATTGCCTCGGTGATCACCGTGTCAAGTTGGTCGAAGGTATGTGCCAGCAGTACTGTCCATTTAGCCCCAGTGTCTACAATCATTTCTGCGGGTGTCGTGACCAACGCGACCCCATTGACAACAACCTCATCCAGCTTCAACGCATACGTTGATCTTTGAAAAGCCAGAGACAAGGGAGTATAGGAAGTGGAGCTGACACGACTGTAATTCCCAAGGGACAAGTAGCCTGCCTTCCTTTTGTCACTTGGAAAGCAGTAGCTAAAGGCCTTGTAGCCGACCAGTGGTGCTACTTGTTCAAAGAAGGAGAACGGCTCGTCAGCGAATCCCAATATGCCAGCTTCATGCTGGTTATACTCTTGTGTCCAAGCTGCATCCGAAGAGGAAATCAGCGAAGCTATATCCCTTGGCATACTGCCCGATTGCGATTCTGTCCCTCACCAGCTTGCCGGTGGAATATGTAGTTGATGCGCCGAATGTCATTGTGTAAAGGCAACTGTTCTCTTCCTCCAAGCATGCTTTGGATTGAAGACGTAGCGCCCGGTGGATGACGTCGCAGATTTTTGCCGAGCACCTAACACGCCGCAAACTCGATGACTTGCTGGGGTCGAATATTTCGCCGGCGTTGGATTGGTCATGGCACCGGAGAGTGCATGGTTCGCACTGAACAAAAGAAAGTGAGGCTCCAGTATCAACTGCCACGAGATTCCAGACCGGTGGCGTGCCCAGCTTGATGGGCATCAGAAAGAGGAAGTTGTTTATACTGTCATTCCGTATCAAGTCAATCGGTAGCGGCAAGTCCTTCTCAAATATGTTTCCAGAGGACCTCCGGTGGCCGAGGTAGTGTCGCTGGACGTATGGATGGTCCCTGTGAAACAACGGGAACTCAAGTGCTCCGTGGGAGTTGACAACATGATCTGTTGAAGCATGCACGACAGACTCATAGTTATGTTTAGTTAGATGAAAATAAATACTATAGGGAAATATTTCAGAAACAAGCAAATAACTTGCTATTTGTTGGGTATGGATATTGTGCGACCAATCACTCAAATGGTTTTGAGCACGTTCAGTTGTTTATTTCTGACAATCTTAAAAGTAGTCTCCATGAGCGTGCAGAAAGGCATGTGTTTTGTGAAATAAAAACAGCAGCGGTGATGAAAAACTAACAATGAACAAACGCATATTGATAATTAACAAATTTATATTTGAAGCAAACATGTATACCATATTTCTTTAGAGGTCACGAATCAATGTATGACGCGAACAATACTTTTTCTAGAGATAAATGTATCGGGCAAAGACAACACACTTCTACTATATATGTATTTTGTGTTGCACATCAGTGAAAATACTTGTACTAATTGACGATATTATTGTGTGCTCCCGGCCTCTAGTGAGCCCTTTATTTAAAAATATAGTAATAATTTTTTTACATTTGTATGTTCCAAAAACACACGAAAGAAACTAGCCCTCAACCCAAATGCACAAGCCACCATTCTATGAATTTTTTGCTTCATTGTGCATATAGTATAAAACGTGTTCATTTTTGTGTTTGATTTTTTTTTTGCATATAGTATAAAATATGGTTGCTAAAGTTTCCCATTAAGAAACAACATACATTACTATCCTGGTATATTTATCCTCTTTCTTTTCGAAAAATATATATATTTATCCTCTTTAGAAATTCCTCCACGTTTAATTCCAACAAGTGGGCTTCCCCATAAACCATTTACGGGATTCTCGTCACAACAGCGAGTACTTTTGCATAGAAAAATCACAAGAAATTTGATTCTAGTTTTCTACCGGGGGATATTCAGGCCTACCCTAATTACACTGCAAGAGAGATATCTCGCTTACTTACCTCCTACACAGGCGTAGGGGCCAACCCATTAGCTCCGGCTTTAGGAACCTTCTACTTGGTTTTCAACGTTTGGGGAAACTTCTGTTTTTTTTTTTGTCTCTGCTAGTTTTTCTGTTTTTAGTTGTGGTTCTGCAAGTTCTTTTTTTGGTTCTGTTCATTTTTTAGCTTTTTTTTCATTTATATTTTAGAATTTTTGAGATTGACGAACTTTTCTAATCTGCCCGGCTTAGTGAACGAATATTATTTTACATGTCATGAACATTTTCTAAAATTGCTCTTCTTAAAATTATTCAGGAACATTTTATACAATTAGCATTTATTAAGTGTTTTAATAAAAATCTAAATGGTGCAAATATTTTTTTTATATGTTACGATTTTTATAAAATGTTGTAGGAAGAATATTTTATATTGTTAAGAACTTTTTGCATATGTATAACATTCTATTAGTTGTTGTGAATCTTTTTTTAAATGGCACAAATAATATTAATATGTTATAACTTTTGAAAAATTGTTTTATAATTTCTGTTACACTTTCATGGAAATTATATCAAAAATGTGATGACCATTTTTTTAAATCGTAACCATTTTTTTTATTTTGTAAACATTTTTTTAACTGGGATGAACCTTTGTTTTTCTAAATGCTATGATAAATTTTCTAAATGTAAGGATATTTTACTAAATTGTGCCTGAAATCTAAATTTTCATAATTTTTTACAGATTGTGAAACATTTTCAAAATATTCAAGAATATTTGCATGAAGAATTTTAAAAATTAAGTAAGAAATTAGCATATTTTTCTAAACTACATTTATTTTTATGAACATAAACAAATACATAAATAAAAACTAAAGGTGCAAAACGAAAAAGGAAAGAAAACGTGTGTATGCTGTGTTGTACTATGGATAAGGCAAGAGCTAGGTGAGAAGAAACTTGCTAGTGCATTGATGGTGCGCTTGGGCGAGCATCCCATACGCCCCTAGTAGCGAGCGAGGTATAAGAGCATCTATAATAGGACTTAACAAATCCGGCCCCTTAAACGCCCGCAGACACGTCCGTACGCGTCCGCAGATATTGACCGGACATGTCTCAAATTAGGCATTTCAAATCCGGACATCTCAATTAGAATATCTCAAATCCATATAAACTCATGCAACTACGTCGACGCACACGGATCGTCCGGCTACTCCATCCCAGTACACTAAATATGCCATCGGACTATCAAAATTTGGCATGTTTGGCTATGGTGAACTTCATCCACGGCTACCCTTGCCCTTTCCTGTGTCCTTGCTGTCCTTCTCGCGGAAGTACCGCTCGAAGACGCAGTACAGATCCAGCCGGATCTGCTCGTCGCCGGAGCTTCCTCGCCGACGCTGTTTGGTCATGGCCCGGACCGCCTGGCTCTGCTCTCAGGCGAGGGCGCATGTGTTCCTCCGCTGTCGTTTCTTCACAATGCGGGCGCGGATGGCTTCCTCCTCTACAATCGCCTCCGCCTCCGCCATATCCTTCGCGAGACGGGTCTCGATGGCCCTTGCCATCTCCTTCTCATGGCGTGCCGCCCAGACCCGATACGACTCATAGTCTGTCGGACCGGTGATGGGGAAGGAGCGGTGTTCCGGCTTCCGGGGAACACGAGGATCTAGCACCGCCGGATCCGAGCGCACGGGGAGCCAACGCTACCGCCTCGCGGTGGACGGATCGGTCCCTTGGTCGGATGCTCTCCTCCCGGGACCCGTGGAGGGCAATGCGAACTGCCATTGCCTCCTCAAACCCACACGGAATCACACCCCAGTCGACGGATCCGGAAAGCTCGGACTCCAATCCGCTATCTAACATGGCGAAGGTGGCCGGAATCCACCGGAGGAGAGCTCTGGTGGCGGAGGGGAGTGAAGGGAAGGGGAGTGATGGGGCTAGGGTTTGGTTGGGCGAGCGGATGGGGACGAATATAAGTGGGGTAAGGATGGGCCGGCATGGGCCGGCTCCGACGTGACGGGCGTGCCCGGGTGCGACCGAGCGCCCCCATAGCCACCCCATATTTGGGCTGGATATGGGGGGTGCTGGTCAGCCCGCATGTTTGAGTAACGTTTGAGCGGTCCATTTGGGTCATTGAAAAAGTGACCGGACAGTGACCGAACGGCCCATCCGGACGTTTGAGGTGGGTTCAAGAGGTCCGGTTATAGATGCTCTGACCTCTCTCTTTCTCAAAAAAAAGGAAGCGAGCTATAGGCAGAGCCCTTAATTGCATGGAAGTGCGCTGATTTCAGGCATGTTCATCTAAAAAACAGAGTGTTCCGTAGGTAAGGCATAAATTCTGGCTAATTATGGGCCACCCAAAAGAGGTCAAAATTCACAATTATATATTTCAAAAAAAACGCAAAAGACATAACGGGTTTGCACAAAAAAGAGGAAGAGGCAAGTTACTTAGCAAAGGCGGAGGAGGGGCAGCCGCTGCATGATGACATTCTTGGTGCAAGAATGATGAGAAACAGCACTACGGCAAAACCCATTGCACTGCTCGGATGAGATTCGGGCCGAGGATTAAGAAGTGGAGTCATCTGCAAGTGTCGAAACAAACGGGGAAACAAGCGGTTAGGAAGCGTCGCCTTGCTGATTCAGGACATGAGTACATGACTTGGTGAAAAATTGGCGACCGATCCTAGCAGGTGAAGGGTAATTCAACCGCGTGACGTTGAAGATGACTTCCTTGCAATAGCCAAACATTTTTATAAATTGATTAAAAGGAAATGATACAACAAGACGATCGCCAGTTGAAACATTATTTAGAGCAGGTCACCACAATCAGTATCGACGTGCGTGCCGGATGTGCTAATCTGTGAGCAGGAGAAAGCCACCAGTTGCAATGCATGACTACTTAGATAAGCTTATTGCTCGGATCGGCCTATAGATGTTCAAGAAGAATAGATCTGCGACGAAAGATGGAAAATTGGACGTAACAAACTAACGGGGTCATAAGGTTTACCTGCTGCTGCGTGCAAGAAGATCGCTACCCTAGTAGAAAGATCAATGATCCTTGGACTGTTTTTCCTTCGGGAATCAAACGGTCGGACAATGGACGACTCCTCCGATTGGCCCATTAAGAAGCGCAGTGCCCCGGCAGGTTAGCTTGCATGCAATTATTTTGTAATAAATGCGATTCATTTCGTAACAATTATCTCCATAAATTAGGATGTTTTCCAAACAGTAGCTTCCAGGAATCACGCGAGATTTAACTCATTAGTGACATGCGGTTTGTTTCACGCCATGGAAAATGTTTCTGTACGAATAAAATATGTTTCCAATATAATGAAAATTTTACTTACGGTGAAACTTATCAGTACTGATATTACGTTGAGTGCGTCTCGAATTTGCTTCAATCTCTTGAAACAAGCTTTCGTCCTGAAGCTTTCGTCCTGCTTTATATATAAAACAATAACCGAACAGAGTACACGGTCGAACGATACTAGATGGTGAGGTGATCCTCATACAATGCCGATTTCAAAATACTCGGATCACGTAAGATGCATGTGACTACGCTACCGAAAGAAAATGCAAGAAGGACTAGATACAACGCCAGGCTACGGTCTAAACACCTAAGCTACATGCAACGCCCTCAAGAAGAAGAACGACACAACGCGTCGTCGCCGCCATGTTCAGATGGACAAAGGTTTCTCTTGGCCGCTCCCCCGTGCCACCACGAGGCCTCCAGGACGAGCGCAACGAGGCAACACCATCGCTAGAGACAGATAGAGTGGCCGAGCCACCCTTCACTCCACCTCTTGTCGCCAACACTACTAAGAGGGAAAGCACACCACCTCTGCCATGGAGCCCGCCGAGGAGCCAACCATGCGGACCACCTCCGAGGCACCGCCACCTGTCCACATCACGGTGCAACCACCCCGGTAGGAGGAGTAAAAGACGACTCCTTTCACTCCTAGCCCAACATCAGCAACTGGGTAGGAGATGTCGACGCCTAGGTCTCTAGCCAGTCCCGGTGGACCTAGGAGACACGACTATGTGGCTACCAATGCCGCTCCCGAGTACGCTCGCACAACACCATGTCCTAGGTCCTCGACACCAGTTTGCCTGACAGAGTAATGGGGTCCCAACCACCACCTAAAACCCTTGTACCCTCGAGGAGATGAAATCATCCTGCGAGCACGACCCGGGCCAGGCCCAATACCACCTACCCGATGCAACCGCACCGATCCGCCTCGGGTCGAAATCAGGCCCACCCGAGAGCGAACCCTAGGACCAAGGCACCGCCATCGCGTGTGCGGCAAGCTCAGCCCTATGGCCCACACCCGCCCAGCCCCGCGCACTACCGGCTTGGATCCAAGAGAAGGGAGACCACCGGCATCGCCTTGCTCCTTTACCCAAGCCCAGTCATCAGATCTGCGATGCCTGAGCTGCATAGACCCGCACCACTGCCTGGTCGCCAACAACAGCCTGAGCTAGCCAAACAGGCCGAGACCTCACCGCCGTCACGGACAACCACAGCCGTCACCATGGCGCCCGCCCACAACCCGTGTCGCCATGCATCAGATCTGGCGAAGTCGCGCTGCACCACACCCATCCACCATCCCCGGCCGCCCAGCATGCCCCGCCGCCACGATGAGCCACCCAAGCCCCCCTACACCTTGGGGACGTGCCAGGATGGCCGCCCGCAACCCGCAACGCCCGCAAGGCACCTCCCAGTACGACCCAGATCGGAGAGGAGAGCTACCCCCACATGAACGCTCTCCCTCCAAAACGCTTCTAGGCACACAACCTAGACCTGCTGCCGGCGAGACCACGTTGAAGATCCGCCACGCTTCTATGCCCGGAGCCATCCCTGCTTTGCATCGTGGTCGCCCATCCTGCACCAGGGCCACCGCGCGGGGAGCCGATAGAGCCCAGCCACCGCCGGCGCTCGCTAGGATTTGCCTGGCGGCGCCTTGTGGCGGTGGGGGAGGAGGAGCGGGGAGGAGATGGACTCTGGTGCTAGCGGCATGATCGCCCTGACCGTCGCACGCGGGGCGATGCGAGAGGAAAGGGGGGAGGAAACAATCTTTCAATTTTCCTTAATGTAACAAAACATTGTGTGCAATATAACAATATTGAAATTCTCATTGCATTGTGTGCAAAAAAGTTAATCAAGTGCGGTGGTGGGTCCCTTCTACGTTAATCGGAGAGGCCTTACGCAAGGCAATCCAATTTCCCGCTTCTTGATTAATTTTTTTGCTCATTCTTTTTAGATAAAGAGTGCATTTTATTCGTTAAAATAGAGCATCACAAGGTTAAAGACACAATAATCACACATATGGTCTTTGTATAGTTAGGATGCACATAATCAACACCAATGCATGCACAGAAAAAACACAATAACAAATAGCAGAGTCACATAATACCAAAGCTATGTGTAAGCAAGGAAAAAAACTCAAAGTGATCAGATACACAATGGCAACCATAGAAATGACCATATCCACAACAACCATCTCATGACACCACACGGACAATGAGGTTCTTCAACATTGACGCCTTCAGGAAGGGAGAAACACAAGACTCGTTGTCACCGTATTCAACCACCCAAGGATATAATTTAGGTTTTCACCCTGAAGAACTGGTCCTAGCCTAAATAACTTCAACAAGGTAACAACATAAGAACATCGACAGTGCTAAGTAAAGCCAACAAGGGTCAGACCCAGGCTTTCAGCTCTTAGCTCGAGACCAAAAGCTTGAATAACATCATCATCAACATCACTTATGCGTTGCTCATTCTTTGTCTTGCATACTTAACCTATTGACTAGCCATATTACTCATGTTATATCTAATCTTTTGACATTTGGTGTCTCCCACCTTCAGTATGTGGGTTATATGATTATTTTGGTTGAAAACAGTAACATGTGTATTGCAAACTTGAAATACTTGCTCATTTGGTGGCCTTCAAATTAATCTATCTAAAGTCTGGTCCTCAACTCTAGTTGCTCGGGCGTTGAGGTGTTACGGGTTGCTAACCTTTGAATTTCACAACTTGGTTGTTTCCCTTTTAAATACTTGGGGTATATTTATCTCTCGTCTCAAACTCTACTCTAAAGACTTTGCCCGAATTGTATTAAAAGTGGGTAACAGGGTTATGTCGTGGCATGACAGATACAATTCTTTGGCTGGTAAGGTTTGACTCATTCATGTGTGCCTTTCCTCACTTCCCATGTTCTTGATTGGCTTCTACCATCTTCCGGAAGTGTCCCACTTTTGACATCATAGTGGTTTGTACTAGGATTCTGCTGATAAGAGGAGAAAATATCGCCTAGTCAAATGGAAGATTAGATGTAGGCTAATAGCTTTGGGGGGCTTGGCATTGTCAAATACCTCTATTATGAACAAATGTTTGATCATTAAATGGCAGTGTAAGATCCTTAAATGTTCTCTGTTATACTTTGTTACGATATTCTCAAAGCTAAATATTTTCCTGCTTGCATATAGCCCATTTAAGACCCGAGTCCACACGACATGTCAAGATAAGTGTGCATTCAACCCACTATAGGCATCTGGGCCATTTATCATTATTACAACGTCTTCATAGTTTCGGTCCATCAATGACCCATGGTGTCTTTGACCGATTTAGCACTCGATGCATCTTTCTGCATGTTAACGACCCGTTGTATAATTGGTATATTTGCATTTGATGTGTGTTTCGTCCTGCTTACGCCTCGTGGTGTCATTGAGCTCATCAAGGGCCCAAGTTGTCTTTAGCCTGTTTCCGAGACATTATGTCCTAGGCCCCAATGTGACTTTTGGTTCATTAACGATACATGGTATCGGTTGGCCATATATGGCCCGAGGTTCCTTTCGGCCTGTTCATAGGCCATTGTGCCCTACGGCCATTTATGCCCCAATTTGTCTTTCAGCCTATTAACAATCTGTGGACCAAATGGGTGTTATATCTTTTTGCATGTTAATGGTCCGTCATATGCTCGGTCCCATTTATGAATGACCTCGCTTTCCGACCAATACTGCTACATTTAATTTTAGGCCAATTTATGGTCAGTACAACTTTCGACCTATTATGGCATGTGGGAGGTGTTGGGGAACGTCGCATGGGAAACAAAAAATTTCCTACGCACACGCAGATCTATCCATGGTGATGAGCATCTATGAGAGGGAGAGTGGATCTACATACCATTGTAGATCGC
The DNA here is from genome assembly GCA_022496015.1 of Hordeum marinum. Lineage (NCBI taxonomy): Eukaryota > Viridiplantae > Streptophyta > Magnoliopsida > Poales > Poaceae > Hordeum > Hordeum marinum. The sequence goes on from CM039675.1 coordinate 491,065,810, forward strand.
TAAGCGGGAACCGTTAAGAAACGCGGTTGGTGTAGTCGAACATCTTCACGATCCAAATCGCCGAGCATCCCGCGATCTCATCACGATCCGTCCCGCGATCCAATCATGATCCATCCCGTGAACTCATCACGATCCATTCCACGATCTCATCACGATCCGTCCCGCGATCTCATCACGATCCATCTCGTGGCCTTGATCATGGTCCTTCCGATCTAGTACCGAACAGACGACACCTCCGCGTTCAGCACACATACATCTTGATGACGATCTCCGCCTTCTCGATCCAGCAAGAGGGGCGGAGAGGTAGAAGAGTTCTCCGGCAGCGTGACGGCGCTCCGGTGATGGTGGTGGAGCTATTCCGTCAGGGCTTCGCCTAAGTACTGCGGAAACAATCTAGTCTAGAGGAGCTTGATCTAGAAGTACGGTTTAGACGTGGCTGAAAATCCTTGTGCAAAAACCCTAATTCCACTAGTATATATAGGAGGGAGGGAGAGGAGGCCTTGGCGCAGGGCTGAGAATTTCCTTGATTTGGCCGAGCCAAAAGAGGAGGAGTCCTACTCCTCCTCCACTCCTAGTAGGAGTAGGACTCTTCCTTTTTGCCTTTTTCCACCTTTTTCTTTAGGCCTTTTTCCTCCTGGCACCATGGGCCTTTTGTGGCTGTTCCACCAGCCCACTAAGGGCTAGTTATTATTCTCCCACAGCCCATGGACCCTCTAGGGTCGAAATACCCCTCCCGGAGGTCTCCCGGTACACTACCGACACTCCCGGTACACCACCGATGAGCCCGAAACTTTTCCGGCGACCCAACTGGGACTTCCTATATATGAATCTTTACCTCCGGACCATTCCGGAGCTCCTCGTGACATCTGGGATCTCATCCGAGACTCCGAACAACCTTTGGTCACCACCATACATAACTCTATACTACCGAAACGTCACCGCACCTTAAGTGTGTAGACCCTGCGGGTTCGAGAACTATGTAGACAGCTTGATGACGATCTCTGCCTTCTCGATCCATCAAGAGGGAGCAGAGAGGTAGAAGAGTTCTCCAGCAACATGACGACGCTCCGGTGATGGTGGTGGAGCAATTCCGGCAGGGCTTCGCCTAAGCACTGTAGAAATCCGATCTAGAGGAGCACCGGTGGAACGGGTAGCACGTGGTCGTAAAAACTAGTGCAAAACCCTAAAATCCACCGGTATATATAAGAGGAGAGGAGGAGAGGCTGGCGCAAGGGCCAAGACTCCTATAGGAGATGGCCGAACTAGGAGGAGAGGAGTCCTCCTCCTCCACTCCTAGTAGGATTAGGACTCCTTCCTATTTTTGCCTTTTTGACTTTTTCCACCTTTTTCTCTTTGGCTTTTCTTCTCCAGCCACATGGGCCTTGTGTGGGAGTTTCCACCAGCCCACTAAAGGCTGATATTCACTCTCCCACATCCCATGAAGCCTCTTGGGTCGAAATACCCCTCCCGGAGGTCTCCCGGTACACTACCGGCACTCCCGGTACACTACCGACAAGCTCGAAACTTTTCCGGCGACCAAAACGGGACTTCCTATATATGAATATTTACATCCAGACCATTCCGGAGCTCCTCGTGACGACCAGGATCTCATCCGGGACTCCAAACAAACTTCAGTCACCACCATACATATCTCTATACTATAGAAACGTCACCAAACCTTAAGTGTGCAGACCCTGCGGGTTCCAGAACTATGTAGACATGACCGAGACACCTCTACGGTCAATAACCAATGGCGGGACCTGGATGTCCACATTGGTTCCTACATATTCTACGAAGATCTTTATCGGTCGAACCTCTATGTCAAGGATTCAGTTAATCCCGTATGATGTTCCCTTTGTTCTTCGGTATGTTACTTGCTCGAGATTCGATCGTCGGTATCTCCATACCTAGTTCAACCTCGTTACCAGCAAGTCTCTTTACTCGTTCCGTAATACAAGAATCCGCAACTAACAATTAGTCATATTGCTTGCAAGGCTCATTGTGATGTTGTATTACCGAGTGGGCCCTGAGATACCTCTTTGTCACACGGAGTAACAAATCCCAGTCTCGATCCATGCCAACTCAACAGACACCATCGGAGATACCTGTAGAGCACCTTTATAGTCACCCAGTTACGTCGCGACGTTTGATACACACAAGGCACTCCTCCGATGTCCGTGAGTTGCATGATCTCATGGTCATAGGAACACATACTTGACATGCAGAAAACAGTAGCAATAAACTGACACAATCATATGCTACGTTTGTAGTTTGGGTCTTGTCCATCGCATCATTCTCCTAATGATGTGATCCCATTATCTAATGACATCTCACGTGCATGGCTAGGAAACCTTAACCATCTTTTGATCAACGAGCTAGTCTACTAGAGGCATACTAGGGACATGGTGTTGTCTATGTATCCACACATGTATCTGAGTTTCCGATCAACACAATCATAGCATGGATAATAAACGATTATCATGAACAAGGAAATATGATAATAACTAATTTATTATTGCCTCTAGGGCATATTTCCAACAGGAGGTTTCAGCGTGTAAGGTGTCGGTCCATTAATGACCCATGATGTCTTTCGTTCTGCATGTAGCGCATAGTATATTTTTGTGTGTTTGCCGGCCATAATGGCTTGGCCCGTTAACCACTTTTGTACTATTGGTGTCCCGTGTCTCTTTTGGGCCAGTAATGCCCCCATGTCGCTTTTGGCCTAGTAACGTCCCCATGGTTCTTTGGACCTTGTAAGGACACGCGATCTTTTGGGCCTATAACATTACGTGGTGGTTTTGGCCCTGTGATGGCATATTATTTATGTCCATTATTGGGCCATTAAGAACACGTGGTATGTAACAACAATGGAATCAACATAGAAACTAAATCACGCATAGAAAATAAATTACATGCATACAACAAAAGGTCGGTTGTCATAATAGATTATAGTCCGAGCAAATAAATCCACCATCACAAGTTAAGGAGAACATACCATTTGATCTGGGTTGTAGGGTTTCATGTTGTAGAATATGATGTAGCACCATAATCTTTGTCTTCTTTTCCCTTGTGATCTTGAACAATGAAGCAAATGTTTGATAGTCTGGTTTCAAAATTACACAAATCTTGACGACATCCGAGAATTGTTGTTCTTGTTTCATAAACGGTCTCAATCAGGGATTGGGCTTGTGTGTGGAGCAAAGATACATCATTGTGTTGAGTGAAAGCACATCCAATTCCCTTGATGGTTCAGTAATGCATGCCAACGTACATACCCTTGAACTAATAATCTCCTTGAGTTTATTTAGGAAAGTTTGTTTTGGGTACAACTTGGGAAGTGAAGGTTGACCCCTCCAGAGCTAAGAACAAGTGTTGGAACAAGCCTCAAGACTCTAAAAATTTCATATTGGAGTACAAAATCAAATTGAGTCGAAAGGTATTCCAATACTATCAAAAGGGGATGAGCTTGAGAATATATTTATCTACAATCACTTAAATCACGAGGAAGTTCCTGGTGCCTTGAGCTTCTCCTTCCTCTTCTTCGATATCTATGAAGAAGAACATGTCTCCTTGGATGCCATGGTCCATCATCTGAACTTGCAGAACAAGGGACTGTAAGGTATAGTTGATAGATGAGTGACCTCGTTTGTTGCAAAGAAAATAAAGCCGAGGAAAGACATAATCAGCTTGGAAGTGCCCCGTTCTATCGCACCGAAAGCTCAGAGTTGGATGCAGCCCTAGACAATAGAGGGTCCTTCCCCGAGCTATACCAGGAACCCTTGCTAAAATTATTCTTAGATTTGTTGGTGTGCTCATTCCCGTCCTGGTGCCTTATGTCATTGTAGCCCTTGTTATAACCGTCACCACCATGCCATCTTCGTTGGTACTGGTGTTGAGCTCCCCAGTCACCACCCGAGGAGAAGTATTCACAAGGTTGACCACTCCACAGGAAGCGGTCATGCCTCACGGTGTTGAGAAGCATCTCATTGTAGTTTCTCTCATAGATTTACTTCCTTACATAGAACCTCCTTGGACACAACGTCATCGAATCGACACTTGCCCAATGACTCCTCTCCCCGACTAACCATACTCTCCGCATGCACAAAAGATCTCAAGAGGGGAGGGGAATTTGAGTTTTGGCGCACAGATCTAGCAGAGTGAGCTAGGTGTCACACTTTCCAGGGAGTGGTAATTGTTTGAACAATACTCTGAATACAAAATCTTAGTACATCGAGCATAGTGCCAGCCCTTTAGATGAGATCGGATGGTGATGACACAAACATCAAAGTTTCTCTTTTTGACGATATGGATTTCCTAATGTCTAGTACTTTTACATTTGTGGTTATCTTAATTAAGTTTTTGACCATGCCAAAATTTGGTGTCAACAATAAAATCACAATGATCCTCTTGCATTTCACAATTTGCATGGTTTCGGTCTCAATATGAGTTCCTGTCCCTTCTTTCAACAGTGAGGGAACTGAATCACAATGGTAATAATTATTATTTATCTAAGAACACGTATTAATGCACACCATGTCCAGGGAATATGTAACCCTCGCCATCTTCATCATAATCTTCAGCCATATATTCAGATTGCCCAGTTTCATTGATACATCAATTGTCGATTACTAAAATAATATTTTAGGACTAAAGTTGAAGAATGGTCGATGCATTATAAATAGGGTACACCATTACCCTCTAGGACAGGAAAACAACCAATTGGAACAAAGATGGTGCTGTCATGGTCTTCCTGCTCATTGGCTACACCATCTTGATGTATTCTTTTCCCAGTACTACTACAACCTGCCGCATTAAACATTCAACTTCTTTTATGTCCACTGACATTGCCCAGGAATGCTACTACATGCTTATATTGACCAGTGTCTGTCAATTCATTACATTATGTAGATATGTCAGATGGACTGATCACGGTCTAATTTTAGCAACCAGACTGATTATGTCGAATCGAAGGATATTGTAAGAGGCAGAAAGCTTAAGCACATGAAAATATTTTTATGAGTTCCACCAGCAAGAAAACATACATTATACAGTAATGCGTATTGACATGCACCAATCTCCTAAATACTAGTTTGCCACGACCACAACATAGACGCAAGTTCAAGTTCGAACTTGGTTGGTTGCATCGGGATGGCCTCCATGATATGGTCAAGGAGGTATGGAAGAAACCGATGGATAGACATACACCAATAAACAAATGGAATAACAAAATGCGTGCATTACGTAAATTCCTTGGTGTTTGGGCTACACATACTCTGGGTATCCTGAAAAAGGAGAAGCTTCACCTTTCATCTATCATTGATGAACTAGAAGCTTAGGAAGAGGTTAGACCTCTATCTGAGCATGAAATCGAGATCAAGTGTCCATCAAATGCACAGATAGCTAGCATGCCGCATGAAGAGGGACTCAAATGGTACCAAAATTCTCACTCTCAATTTATCCTAAAAGGTGATTCGAACACTAGATATTTCTATGGAGTCGCCAATGGCAGACACCAAAAGAAACTTATTCATTCTCTACAACAGGATGATGGCACGATTGAGGGGAACGAAAAACTTAAATCTTACATCACTAATTATTATAAAAATATGTTCGGAGCCCCGCATGAAGGAAACTTATCGATGGATGAGTCCCGAACAGATGACATTCCATAGGTTTCTGATAAGGAAAACAACCTTCTAACAACACCATACTCCGAGCAGGAAGTTAGAAAGGTCGTTTTCCTAGTGGAGCACAATAAAGTCCCGGGTCCGGATGGTTTTCCCATAGAGTTTTATCAGAACTTCTAGGAAGTCATCAAAACCGATGTTCTGCTCTTGTTTAGGAACCTACATGCTGGCCAACTAGATTTGTTTCGTTTAAACTTCAGTGAGATTATTATATTACTTGAGGTTAACAAGGCTAACAGGATTCACCAATATCGACCTATTTTCCTCCTTCATGTTAGTTTTAAAATTTTCACGAAGGTTGTGACTATTAGGCTCAATTCAGTTTCTGAACATGTGGTTCGTCCTTCACAAACATCTTTTATGCAAGGTAGGCACATCCTAGATGGAGTTGTTATCCTTCGTGAAACCATCCATGAATTACATCGGAAAAAGTTTAATGGGGTGGTCCTTAAAATAGACTTTGAAAAAGCACATGACAAAGTCAGATGGCCCTTTCTTCAACAGGCTCTTAGAATGGAAGGATTTCCTGCAGAGTGGCGCGCTATGATCTATAGCTTCGTTTTAGGAGGCCGTGTTGTTGTTGAAGTCAATGATGACGTGAACCACAATTTCCATACAACGAAGGGACTGCGACAATGTGATTCGATATCGCCCATGCTATTCAATATAGTGGTGTATATGCTAGCAGTCATGATTGAGCGTGCCAAGGCTGATGGACAAATTGATGGGGTAGTAAATCATCTAGTGGATGGTGGTCTCTCTATACTTCAATATGCCGATGATACGATTCTCTTCATGGGTCATGACCTCGAGAAAGCGAGAAATCCGAAATTAATTTTATCAGCATTCGAGAAACTCTCAGGTCTTAAGATCAATTTTCATAAAAGTGAATTATTTTCCTTTGGCGAGGCTCAAGACGCGGCTTACATGTACGCCGACCTATTTGGATACGGGTTGGGCCAGTTTTCGATCACATATTTGGGGATACCGATAGATTATCGAAGACTCACAAATGCTGAATGGAAACACGTCGAGGAGAGGCTGCAAAAAAGACTTAGCAGTTGGAAAGGTAAACCGTGGTCTCTGGGCGGAAGATTGGTCCTCATAGATTCAGTACTAAGTAATATGGTACTATACATGATTTCCTTTTTCCAGCCGCCGAAAGGAGTTTTACGTAGATTGGATTATTTCCGATCAAGATTCTTTTGGAAAGGAGATAGCAAGAAAAAACAATATTTACTAGCGAAATGGAGTGTCATTTGCCATCCCAAATACCAAGGTGGGGGCATTCATAACCTTGAGGTTAAGAATAGGGCCATACTCGGTAATGGTTGTTTAAATCACTAATGAAAGATGGTGTATTGCAAACCATCCTCAGGGGGAAATATGTGGGCTCCAAGGATTTATCCCAAGTATACTAAAAGCCTGGGGAATCTCACTTTTGGGCGGGTCTAATGCCTACAAAGAGATATTTATTCTACTAGAGATCTTTCTTGATTAAAGACGTCTCGGGAATTAGATTCTGGGATGATAAGTGGCTAGGAAATGATACTCTTGGCGGGTCGTCTACTTGTTGGGTCGTCTGCTTGTCTTAGCAACTTGGGAGGATAAATTTATTCTCCCAAGTGTCTAGGAAATTAGATTTTGGGAGTATAAGTGTCTGCAAGTTACTATAAATTTATTCTATTGTCTCTAGGAGGATAATAGAATAAATTATGTAATACGTAGCCCCCAAGTGTCGAGTCTTCTGCTTGCGGTGGCTCGGGGCTTGTATACTTGCGCTCATGTCTTGTATGTTTACAAGAATTGTTGGATGGGGCCTAATCTTCAACGTTCGACTGTTAACGAATATTTAAACAAGAGAAAAAGCTGAAGGTCGATGGAGAACTGTTGGCGGATCAACTTCAGGATTCCTTGCGTCAATCAAACAACTGCTTGGATGATGCTAAATCCAACTTTGGTGAAGAAAGGGTCGCCCTCTTAAAGCGCACTAAGGATGTTGAGAAGAGTCTTGGCCTAGTGACCAAGGAACTTACAGCGCTAAAGAAGCATATCAACAATATGACGTTGGTCATCTTTGGTACGTTTTTGTCCTCCATATTCTTATAATCTGGGGTATTCTTATTGTCGGCTTATTAATATATATTTCCCTTGTTTAGGAAAAAGAAATGGAAATGCTATCCAACAACCAATAGTCAAATTGAAGGCCATCCTCACCTACCCAGAACATATGTTCACAGGGTGTGTATATGCTATAATGGGGGTGAAAAATCTTTAAGACGCCTCATCTCCGGATTTAAGATATGTTGAATGATTTATCAATTGTCCCTTAGTTGATTGAAGATGCCAAGAAATTGGTGGCTCGAGCCGGTGAAGATATGGCCCTTTCCCGTGCAAATGTCTATACGCTAGAGTTAGAGCCGGCGGCTATGGAAGGTGGCTTCCCGAAGTACAAAATTGACGGGTCAGAATTTTCTCGAGACGACTATGGTTTGTGAGTGAGGGAGACTCCAGCATTGGCGACTCAACTTGTCGACAAGTTGGATCTGGCCAAATATCAACCCAGCTACTCAAAGGAAAACTAGCACCTTAACCCACTGGAATACAAACCTTTCGAGCTTGTTCCTCCTTGCCATAAGCAAACTTTCGCTCCTGAAGTTGAACCACCAGTTATCATACATGGGGACTCAACTTTCAATACTTTGACCACCATCCAGTGGACTCAAAGGGACCTCCGGACCTAAGAGGGTGAGAAGGTTCAAGCGGATCCAAAGGCCACTAACGTAGAGGACCGACAGAAGGAAGCTCAGGCGGAGTATGCACAAGCAGGTCTGCAGGAGTAGTCCTTAGGTCCTGGCGATTTTTTATATATTTTTGTGGCCCAAAAATGGGCTTACAAAAGGAGTAGCAAAGTTTGATCATCTGTCATTCCATCGTGCACGTAATATTTCGGAGTGTTTTATCCATCATAGTTTACGAGTGTGATAATGTATCAATGGTTTTGCTCTGCATAGCTGTTCTTCATATTGGAATATAATGAGCCATCCTTCTGTTGTATGTCATGATCCGGCAAGATGGTAATTTGACCAAGGAAAAGAATTTGTCATCATGTGACCTAGTGCCATGCTTGTCTTAGGCAAAAATAACAGGAGTGTGAAGTTGACCTGGCATTATGAGATCTGACTGAGATGCAACAAAATCCTTGATGTTTTTACCAAGGTAAATAGTTTGATCATCATGCGATCCAATAATCTAGAGGTCTATTATTGACTCGGGAAATAAGGTTACTTCTGCAAACAAAAACACACAGAGCACATTTATAAGCCATCTGGTTAGGACTCGGCATTTAGACTGGCTTTCGAGGCTCAACTATTTCTTCAATAAAGTTGGCATGTTAACCCTGGTTTATCATCTCTCTTGGTAAGCCGGCTCTCAAGTGACTCAAACCGGTGTCTAACCTTGAAAAGTTCAGGGTCCATACGGATTGACTTATCACGAGTTCAACGGGTCACGTGTTCGGAGTAGCATCTTGCAAACAGGCAGGTTTAACCACATTTAATAGTGGCATTTATCCAAGACAGGAGTTATATTAACGTCTAACTCATTGAGCTGAGAGCCCCCAAGTGACTTATGATTAAAGAATAAAGACTCATACACAACTTTTGGAGATGAAATGATAGAGACCCCGATATCCGGGGGTGTCGACTTTATTGCTTTAAACACGAAGGTATATACATAGGTATGTACAATGGTATGGATCCAATGGCTCTAAGTGTAATAAGGCCGGAGATGAGCAATACTCCAAGGCCTAGTGGTCTCCTCTTCAGAGGTGTATGGTCCTTCACGTATGTCAATCATGTTATATGAAACGTTGTTGAGGTTCTTGCTGATGACAAAAGGCCCTTCCCAAGGGGGCGAAAGCTTATGCTTTCCTATTTGGTCTTGAAACAAACAGTGCACTAAGTCGCCTTCTTGGAAAGTTCGCGGCAAACTCTACGGCTGTGATAGCGCTGTAGGTCTTGCTGATAGATAGTCGGTTGAGCTGTTGCCAGGTCACGTTCTTCCTCCACGGCATCCAGGGAGTTTTGACGCATCTGTTCATTGTCTACTTTAACATATACAGTAACCCGGGGGGAGTCATGACGAATATCACTTGGCAGCATGGCATCTTCTCCGTAGACCAGAAGGAATGGTGTGTTTCCTCTGGATCTATTTGGAGTAGTCTGTATGCTCCAAAGGACTGTAGGGAGCTCCTCGACCCAATAGCCAGGGGTTCATTGTAACGGAACCATGAGCTTAGGCTTCATGCCTCATAATATCTCCTAATTAGCTCGCTTGGCCTGTCCGTTAGACTGTGGATGAACAACCGAGGCTAAGTCAAATTGGATATGCTCGCGCTAACAAAACTGCTGCATTGCTCCCTTGGATAAATTGGTGCTATTGTCAGTGATAATGTTATGTGGATAGCCAAAATGAAAAAATAGCTTCTTTAGGAATTTGATTGTTGTCTCAGCGTCACAATTGCTAATAGGTTCTTCTTCAACCCACTTGGTGAATTTATCAACTCCTACCAGGAGGTGAGTCTTCTTGTCAGAAGACAACTTAAATGGACCTACCATGTTGAGCCCCCAGACTGCAAACGACCAAGTTAGTGGAATCATCCGTAACTCTTAAGCCGACACATGAGCCCGTCGTACACATTTTTGGCAACCATCGCACTTTTGCACAATATGTTCGGCATCTACATGAGATGTAAGCCAATAAAAACCGTGTCGAAAAGATTTTGCCACCACGAATCTTGAGCCGGCATGATGACCGCACTCTCCTATGTGGATCCCATTAAGAATCTCTTGGCCTTCCTCAAGGGAAACACATCGTTGAAACCCGCTAGTGCTACTCCGACGATGTAACTCGCTGTTATGAATAATCATAGACTTGGAATGCATGATGATCTATCAGGCTATGATCTCCTCATCTCGGATCTCGCCACAAGTTAGATAGGCTAAACAGGGTACTGTCCAATTAGGAATGGCATGAAGAGCCACCACCAACTATGCCGGGAATAGCTAAATCTGTTGGAAATATGCCCTAGAGGCAATAATAAATTAGTTATTATCATATTTCCTTGTTCATGATAATCGTTTATTATCCATGCTATAATTGTATTGATCGGAGACTTAGATGCATGTGTGGATACATAGACAAAACCATGTCCCTAGTATGCCTCTAACAGACTAGCTCGTTGATCACAAGATGGTTAAGGTTTCCTATCCATGGACATGAGATGTCATTTGATAACGGGATCACATCATTAGGAGAATGATGTGATGGACAAGACCCAAACTACAAACGTAGCATATGATCATGTCAGTTTATTGCTACTATTTTCTACATCTCAAGTATATGTTCCTATAACCATGAGATCATGGAAATAACACACATCGGAGGAGTGCCTTGTGTGTATAAAACGTCGCAACGTAACTGGGTGACTATAAAGGTACTCTACAGGTATCTCCGAGGGTGTCTGTTGGGTTGGCCTGGATCAAGACTGGGATTTGTTACTCCGTGTGACGGAGAGGTATCTCAGGGCCCACTCGGTAATACAACATCACAATAAGCCTTGCAAGCAATGTGACTAAGTGTTAGTCACGGGATCTTGTATTACGGAACGAGTAAAGATACTTGCTGGTAACGAGGTTGAACTAGGTATGGAAATACAAACGTTCGAATCTCGGGCAAGTAACATACCGAAGAACAAAGGGAACATCATACGAGATTAAACTTGACACAGAGGTTCGACCGATAAAGATCTTCGTAGAATATGTAGGAATCAATATGGGCATCTAGGTCCTGCTATTGGTTATTGACACTAGAGGTGTCTCGGTCATGTCAACATAGTTCTCGAACCCGCAGGGTCTGCACACTTAAGGTTCACTGACGTTTCGGTAGTATAGAGTTATGTATGGTGGTGACCGAAGGTTGTTTGGAGTCCTAGATGAGATCCTGGACGTCATGAGGAGCTCCGGAATGGTTCGGAGGTAAAGACGAATATATGCGAAGTCCTATTTTGGTCGCCGGAAAAGTTTTGGCCTCATCGGTAGTGTACCGGGAGTGCCGGTAGTGTACCGGGAAACCATCGAGAGGGGTATTTTCACCCAAGAGGCTACATGGGTTGTGGGAGAGTAAATAGCAGCCCTTAGTGGGCTGGTGGTAGTTCCACACAAGGCCCATGCGGTTGGGAGAGAAAACCCAAAGAGAAAAAGGTGGATAAAGGCAAAATAGGGAGGAATCCTAGTCCTACCAGGATTGGAGGAGGAGTCCTCCTCTCCTCCTTGATTCGGCCGACCCAAGGCCTGGTCCCTTGAGGGCCAAGCCTCCTCCTCTCTTCCTCTTATGTATACTAGAGGTTTTAGGGTTTTTGGCACTTGATTTTTAGCTACGTGCTGCCCGTTCCTCTAGTGCATAATTTCTCCTCTAGATCGGTTTTCTACAGTGCTTAGGCGAAGCCCTGCCGGAATAGCTCCACCACCATCGCCGGAGTGCCATCATGCTACCAGAGAACTCTTCGACATCTCCACTCCCTTTTGCTAGATCAAGAAGGCGGAGATCGTCATCAAGTTGCACATGTGCTGAACGCGGAGGTGCCGTCCGTTCGGCGCTAGATCGGAAGGACCGTGATCGAGATCACGAGACGGAACGTGATGAGATCACGGGACAGATCGTGATGAGTTAGCGGGACGGATCGTTATTGGATCGTGGGACTGATCGTGATTGGATCACAGGACACTCGGCGATTTGGATCGCGAAGACATTCGACTACACCAACCGCGTTTCTTAATGCTTCCCGCTTAGCGATCTACAAGGATATGTAGATCCACTCTCCCTCTCGTAGATGCTCATCAACATGGATAGATCTCGCGTGTGCGTAGGAATTTTTTTGGTTTCCCATGCAACGTTCCCCAATAGTGGTATCAGAGCTAGGTCTATGTGTAGATGAGATATAGAGTAGAACACAAAGAGTTTGTCGACGTTGATGCTTAGATGGCTTCCTCCCTTGGCCGTGTTTTGGTTCAGCGGTATTGTGGGATAAAGCGTCCTGGACCAACATTACTCGTATGCTTACGGGAGACCGGTTCCCTCAACTGCAACTTGTTGCGTAGATGGCTGGCGGGTGTCAGTTTCTCTCACTTTAGTTGGATCGGATTCGACAAAGGCGGTCCTTGAGAAGGTTGAAAAGCAACTAATGTATCACCATTGTGGTTTATGCATAGGTGAGAATTGTTCTTGCTAGATACCCGTAGCAGCCACGTAAAACTTGCAAGAACAATTAGAGGACGTCTAACTTGTTTTTGCAGGGTATGTTGTGATGTGATATGGCCAATTACATGATGATATATATGTGATGTATGAGATGATCATGTGTTGTATAGAATATCATGACTTGCATGTCGATGAGTACGGCAACCGGCAGGAGCCATAGGGTTGTCTTTAATTATTGTATGAGCTGCATGTCAATCATTAAACGGTAGCAATAGTAGTAGAAGCATGGTGGACGCGGCAATTCCGATGGCGACACGTTGATGGAGATCATGGTGTGATGCCGGTGATGATAGAGATCATGTCGGTGCTTTCAAGACGGATATCAAAAGCACAAGTTCATGGCCATATAATGTCACTTATGATTTGCATGTCATGTTGGTCCTTTTATGCACCTTGTTTTGCTTAGGACAACGGTACCATTATAAGGTGATCCCTCACTTAATTTCAAGATAAATTGTGTTCTCCCCGAGTGTGCACCGTTGTGAAAGTTCGTCGTGTCGAGACACCACGTGATGATCGATTGTGATAGACTCTACGTTCACATACAATGGGTGCAAGGCAGTGTTGCACATGCAGAACACTCGGGTTAAACTTGACGAGCCTAGCATGTACAGACATGGCCTCGGAACACAAGAGACCGAAAAGGCGAACATGAGTCATATAATAGATATGATCAACATGATGATGTTCACCATTGAAACCACCTCAACTCACGTGATGATCGGACTTGAGTTGGTGAATTTGGATCATGTATCACTCGAATGACCGAAGGGATGTCAATTTGAGTGGGTGTTCTTCAGTAATATGATTAATTGAACTCATTATCATGAACATATTCAATAGTGTCTTTGCAAATTATGTTGTAGATTACTTGCTCGCGTTGTAGCTCCCTTGACTTTTTATATGTTCCTAGAGAAATAGAGGTGAAAGATGATGGTAGCAATATTGCAGACTCGGTCCGTGATCTGAGGATTGTCATAATTGCTGCACAGAAGGCCTATGTCCTTAATGCACCGCTCGCTGCGTCAACCCCTCTAGCGTCGTCTGTAGATGTTGTGAACATCTGACAGGCACATTCTAATGACTACTTGATTGTTTAGTGCGTCATGCATTACGTCTTAGAATTGATGCTCTGAAACTTTTTGAACGTTACGGAACATATTAGATGTTCTAAGTGCTGAAATTAGGATCTCAGGCTCGTGCCCGTGCTGCGAGATATGGGATCTCCAACAAGATTCTTTGCCTACAAGATGAAAGAGAATAGCTCAATCGTTGAGCTTGTGCTCAGATTGTCTGGGTGCTACAATCGCTTGAATCTAGTGGGAGTTTATCTGCCAGATAAGATAGTGATTGATATAGTTCTCCAAGTCACAGTCACTAAGCTACTAGAACTTGGTGATGAACTATAAAATTCCAGGGATATAATTAATGATCCCTGAGCTGTTCGCGATGTTTGACACCGCGAAGGTAGAAATCAAGAAGGAGCGTCAAGTGTTGATGGTTAGTAAAACCACTAGTTTCGAGAAGGGCAAGGGCAAGGAGGGAAACTTCATGGATGGCAAGTCAGTTGCTTCTCCAGTGAAGCAACCCAAAGTTGGACCCAAACATGAGACTAAGTGCTTTGATTATGAGGAGAGCGGTCGCTGAAGCGGAACAACCCTAGATACTTGGTAGATAAGAAGGCTGGCAAGGTCGACAGAAGTATATTTGATATATGTGTTATTGATATGTACCTTGCTAGTACTCCTAGTAGCACCTGGGTATTGGATACCATTTCGGTTAGAAAATCTTAGTGACTCGAAGTAAAAGCTACAGAATAAACGGAGACTAACTAAGTGTGAGGTGACGATGTCTGTTGGAAATGTTTCAAAAGTTGATGTGGTCAACATCGCACGCTCTCTCTACCTTCAGGATTAGTGAAAAACCTGAATAAATGTAATTTTGTGTTTGCCTTAAGCATGAACATTATTAGATCATGTTTATTGCAACACGGTTATTCATTTAAGTTAGATAATAATGGTTATTATTTTTACATGAATAATACCTTCAATGGTCATGCACCTAGTGAGAATGGTTTGTTGAATCTTGATCATAGTAATACACATGTTCATATCATTGATGCGAAAAGATACAAAGTTAATAATGATAGTACCACATACTTGTGGCACTGCCGCTAAATGTCATATTGGTAGAAATCGCATGAATAAACTCCATGCTGATGGATCTTTGGACTCATTTGATTTTGAATCGGTTGAGACATGCGGACCATGCCTCTTGGACAAGAATGAATAAAACCCCGTTTTCCGGAACGGGCAATTGACTTATTGGAAATGATACATGTTGATGTATGCAATCCAATTAGTCTTATAGTGTGCGGTGGAGATTGTTATTTTCTTGCCTTCACTGATGATTTGAGTATATATGAGTATATTTACTTAATGAAACACAAGTCTGAATCGTTTGAAAGGTTCAAAGCAAATTCAGAGTGAAGTTTAAGATCATCGTGACAAGAAGAAATGTCTGTGATATGATCATGGAGGTGAATATCTGAGTTATGAGTTTGGCATACAACTTTAGACAATGTGAAATTTGTTTCACAACACACGCCACCTGGAACACCATAGCGTGATGGTGTGTCTGAACGTCATAGTCGTGCTCTATTGGATATGGTGCGTGCTATGATGTCGCTTATCGTGTTGCTACTATAATTTTGGGGTTATGCATTAGAGACAACTACATTCACTTTAAATAGGGCACCATCTAAATCTGTTGAGATGACACCGTGTGAATTATGGTTTGATAGAAACCTAAGCTATCATCTCTTGATGTTTGGGGCTGCGACGCCTGTTTGGAAAATGTTTTCACCTAATGAGCTCGAACCCAAAGCGGGCAAATGCATCTTCATAGAATACCGTATGAACAGTTGGGTGAACCTTCTATCTCATATCCAAGTATAAAGTGTTTGTTGCTAAAATAGTCCTTTCCCGAGAAAAAGTTTCTCTCTAAAGAATTGAGTGGGAGGAAGATAGAACTTGATGAGGTTGTCGAACCTTTGTTTCAACTAGAGAGTAGCGCAATGCAGAAAGATGTTTGTGTCGAACCTACGTCAGTTGAAGAGGAAGTAAATGGTGATGGTCATGAAGCTTCGGATCGAGTTACTATCGAACCTCGTAGGTCGACAAGGATGTGTACTGCTCCTAAGCGGTATGACAACCCTGTCTTGAGGTCATGTTGTTGGACAACGATGAACCTACGAGTTGTGGAGAAGTGATGATGAGCTTGGATTCCGACAAATGGTTGGAGGCCATGAAATCCGAGAAAGGATCCATGTATGAAAACCAAGTATAGATTTTGGTGGACTTGCTCGTTGGACGGCAGGTCGTTGAGTACAAGTGGACATTTAAGATGAAGACAAACGCTGAGGGTAAATGTCACCATTAATAAAGCTCGACTTGTTGCAAAGAAGTTTACAACAAGTTCAAGGAGTTGACTGCGATGAGACTTTCTCACTCGTAGCGATGCTAAAGTCTGTTGGAATTATGTTAGCAGTTGCTGCATTTTTCAATTATAAAATCTGGCAAATGGATGTCAAAACATCGTTTCCTTAACGGTTTACTTGAGGAAAGGTTGTATGTGATACAACCAGAAGGTTTTGTCAATCCTAAGGATGCTAAAAGGTGTGCAAGCTTCAGCGATCCTTCTATGGACTGAAGCAAGCATCTCGGAGTTGGAATATACACTTTGATGAGGTGATCAAAGTTTTTGAGTCTATACAAAGTTTATGAGAAACTTGTATTTACAATAAAGTGAGTGGGAGCACTATAGAGTTTCTGATAAGCGTATGTGGTTGACATATTGTTGATCGGAAATGGTATAGAATTTCTAGAAAGCATGAAGGGTTGTTTGAAAAGAGTTTTTCAAAGCAAGACCTGGATAAAGCTACCTAATTGTAGAGCATCAAGATCTATAGAGATAGATCAAGATGCTTGATGAGACTTTCAATGAGTACATACCTTGACAAGATTTTGAAAGAGTTCAAAAAGGATTAGTCAGAGAAAGAGTTCTCACCTGATTTGTAAGGTGTGAAGTTGAGTGAGACTCAAAGCTCGACAACGGCAGAAGAAAGAGAAAGGATGAACGCCGTCCCCTATGCCTTAGCCATAGGCTCTGTACAGTATGCCATGCTGTGTAACGCACATGTGTGTGCCTTGCCATGAGTCCGTCAAGGGGTACAAGAGTGACCCAGGAGTGGATCACTGGACAGCGATCAAGATTATCCAAAGTAACTAAAATACTAAGGAGATGTTTCTCGATTATGGAGGTGATAAAGAGTTCGTCGTCAAGAGTTACGTCGATGCAAGCTATAACACCAATCCGAATGACTCATACTAGCAATCTGGATACGTATAGTGGAGCAGCCATTTGGAATAGTACCAAGTGGAGTGTGGCAGCAGTGTTTATGGTTTGACATAGAGATTTGCAAAGTACACACGAATTTGAATGTCGCAGACCCGTTGACTATAATACCTATCTCACATGCAAAGCATGATAGAGCCCAGAACTCATTGGGTGTTAGATTCATTACAATGCGAATCACATGGTGATGTGAACTAGATTATTGACTCTAGTGCAAGTGGGAGACTTTGGAAATATGCCCTAGAGGCAATAATAAAGTAGTTATTATCATATTTCCTTGTTCATGATAATCATTTATTATCCATGCAATAATTGTATTGATCGGAGACTTAGATGCATCTGTGGATACATAGACAAACCATGTCCCTAGTATGCCTCTGTTGGGGAACGTCGCATGGGAAACAAAAAATTTCCTACGCACACACAAACCTATCCATGGTGATAAGCATCTACGAGAGGGAGAGTGGATCTATGTACCCTTGTAGATCGCTAAGAGGGAAGCATTAAGAAACGCGGTTGGTGTAGTCGAACTTCTTCGCGATCCAAATCGCCGAGCATCCCGCGATCCAATCACGAACAGTCCCGCGATCTCGTCACAATACGTCCTATGATCCAATCACGAACCATCCCGTGATCTCGTCACGATCCGTCCCGCGATCCAATCATGATCGTCTCGTGGCCCTTATCACGATCCTTCCGATCTAGTACCGAACGGACGGCACCTCCGCGTTCAGCACACGTGCAGCTTGATGACGATCTCCATCGTGTTGATCCAGCAAGAGGAGGTGGAGAGGAGAGAGAGAGTTCACCGGCAGAGTGACGGCGCTCCGGCGATGGTGGTGGAGTGATTCCGGCAGGGCTTCCCCTAAGCACTGCGGAAAACCGATCTAGAGGAGCATCGGTGGAACGGGTAGCACGTGGCCGTAAATTGTGTGGAAAAACTCTCTATTCCACCAGTATATATAGGAGGAGAGGAGAGGCAGCCTTGGCGCAAGGGCAAGCCCTCTAGGAGTCGGCCGAGCCAAGGAGGAGGAGTCCTTCCTTCTCCACTCCTTGTAGGAGTAGGACTCTCCCTTTTTGCCTTTTTTCCACTCTTTTTCCTTTGGGATTCTTCCCCCAGCCGCATGGGCCTGGTGTGGCTATTCCACCAGCCCACTAAGGGCTGGTTAATGCTCTCCCACAGCCCATGAAGCCTCTTGGGTTGATATACCCCTCCCGGAGGTCTCCCGGTACACTACCGGCACTCCCGGTACACTACCGATGAGCCCGAAACTTTTCCGGCGACCAAACTAAGATTTCCTATATATGAATCTTTACCTCCGGACCATTCTGGAGCTCCTCGTGACATCCGGGATCTCATCCGGGACTCCGAAGAACCTTCGGTCACCACCATACATAATGCTACACTACAGAAACGTCACCAAACCTTAAGTGTGCAGACCCTGCGGGTACGAGAACTATGTAGACATGACCGAGACACCTCTACGGTCAATAACCAATGGCGGGACCTGGACGCCCACATTGGTTCCTACATATTCTCTGAAGATCTTTATCGATCGAACCTCTATGTCAAGGATTCAGTCAAGCCCGTATAACGTTCCCTTTGTTCTTCGGTATGTTACTTGCCCGAGATTCGATCGTCGGCATCTCCATACCTAGTTCAATCTCGTTACCAGCAAGTCTCTTTACTCGTTCAATAATACAAGATCCCGCAACTAACAATTAGTCACATAGCTTGCAAGGCTCATTGTGATGTTGTATTACCGAGTGGGCCCTGAGATACCTCTCCGTCACACGGAGTAACAAATCCCAGTCTCGATCCATGCCAACTCAACAGACACCATCGGAGATACCTATAGAGCACCTTTATAGTCACCCAGTTACGTTGCTACATTTGATACACACAAGGCACTCCTCCGATATCTGTGAGTTGCATGATCTCATGGTCATAGGAACATATACTTGACATGCAAAAAACAGTAGCAATAAACTGACACGATCATATGCTACGTTTGTAGTTTGGGTCTTGTCCATCAAATCATTCTCCTAATAATGTGATCCCATTATCAAATGACATCACATGTCAATGGCTAGGAAACCTTGACCATCTTTGATCAACAAGCTAGTTCACTAGAGGCATACTTGGGACATAGTGTTGTCTACTTATCCACACATGCAATGTGTTTCCAACGAATACAATTATAGCATGGATAATAAATGATTATCCTGAACAAGGAAATATAATAATAAACACTTTATTTATTGCCTCTAGGGCATATTTACAATGGTCTCCCACTTGCACTAGAGTCAATAATCTAGTTCACATCACTATGTGATTTACATGGTAATCAATCGAACACCCATGCAGTTCTGGTGTTGATCATGTGTAGCCCTTGGAAGAGGTTTAGTCAACGGGTCTGTAACATTCAGATCCATGTGCACTTTGCAAATATTTATGTCCTTCTCCTCCATGTAGAACTGGATGGACTTGAAGCGTCGCTTTATGTGTCTGGTCCTCTTGTGAAACCTTGGTTCCTTGGCTAGAGCAATGGCACCAGTGTTGTCACAGAACGAGTTTAGTGGATTCCGTGCACTAGGCACTACTCCAAGATCTGTCATGAACTGCTTCATCCAGACACCTTCCTTCGCTGCCTCCGAGGCTGCGATGTACTCCGCTTCGCATGTAGAATCAGCTAGCATGCTTTGCTTGGAACTGCACCAGATTACCGCTCCCCTGTTAAGAATAAATACGTATCCGGTTTGTGACTTAGAGTCGTCCGGATCAGTGTCAAAGCTTGCATCGACGTAACCCTTTACGATGAGCTCTTCATCATCTCCATAAACGAGAAACATTTCCTTAGTCCTTTTCAGGTACTTAAGGATATTCTTGACCGCTTGCCAGTGCTCCATTCCAGGATCACTTTGAAACCTTCCGACCATACTTATGGCAAGGCTGACATCGGGTCTTGTGCATAACATTGCATACATGATAGAGCTTATGGCTAAAGCATATGGGATGACACTCATCTTTTCTTTATCTTCTGCAGTCACTGGGCATTGAGTCTTACTCAACTTCACACCTTGTAATACAGGCAAGAACCCTTTCTTGGATTGCTCCATTTTGAACTTCTTCAAAACTTTATCAACGTATGTGCTCTGTGAAAGTGCTATTAAGCGTCTCGATCTATCTCTATAGATCTTAATGCCTAATGTGAAAGCAGCTTCTCCTAAGTCCTTCATTGAAAAACTCTTATTCAAATATTCCTTCACGCTTTCTAGCATTTCTATGTTGTTTCCAGTCAGTAATATGTCATCCACATATAATACTAGAAACGCTATAGAGCTCCCACTCACTTTCTTGTAAATACAAGCTTCTCCATAAACTTGTATAAACTCAAACGCTTTGATCACCTCATCAAAGAGCTTATTCCAACTCCGAGATGCTTGCACCAGTCCATAAATGGATCGCTGGAGTTTGCAAACTTTGTCAGCATTCTCCGGATCGACAAAACCTTCGGGTTGCATCATATACAACTCTTCCTCAAGGAAACCATTGAGGAACGCCGTCTTGACATCCATCTGCCAAATTTCTTAGTCGAAATAAGCAGCTATTGCCAACATGATTCTGACAGACTTAAGCATCACTACAGGTGAGAAAGTCTCATCGTAGTCAACTCCTTGAACTTGTGAAAAACCCTTTGCCACAAGTCGAGCTTTATAGACGGTGACATTACCGTCCGCGTCCATCTTCTTCTTATAGATCCATTTGTTCTGAATGGCCTTTCGCCCTTCAGGTAATACTTCCAAAGTCCATACTTTGTTTTCATACATGGACCCCATCTCGGATTTCATGGCCTCTAACCATTTCTCGGAATCCGGGCCCATCACTGCTCCTCCATAGCTCGTAGGTTCATTGTTGTCTAACAACATGACCTCCAAGACAGGGTTGCCGTACCACTCAGGAGTAGTACGCGCCCTTGTCGACCTACGAGGTTCAATAGTAGCTTGATCCGAAGCTTCATGATCATCATCATTAACTTCCTCTTCTACCATCGTAGGTTCCACAGAAACAACTTTCTGCGCTGCGCTACTCTCCGGTTGAAGTAAAGGTTCAATAACCTCATCAAGCTCTATTTTCCTCCCACTCAATTCTTTCGAGAGAAACTCTTTCTCAAGAAATGTTCTGGTCTTAGCGACAAACACTTTGCCTTCGGATCTGAGATAGAAGGTATACCCAACCGTCTCTTCCGGGTATCCTATGAAGAAGCATTTCTCCGCTTTGGGTCCCAGCTTTTTAGGCTGAAGCTTTTTGACGTAAGCATCACATCCCCAAACTTTAAGAAACGACAACTTTGGCCTTTTGCCAAACCACAATTCATATGGCGTCGTCTCAACAGATTTTGATGGTGCCCTATTTAATGTGAATGCAGCTGTCTCTAATGCATAACCCCAAAAACGATAGTGGCAAATCGGAAAGAGACATCATAGAACGCACCATATCTAATAAGGTTCGATTATGACGTTCAGACACACCATTATGCTGTGGTGTTCCAGGCAGTGTCAACTGTGAAACAATTCCACATTGTCTTAAGTGACTGCCAAACTCATAACTCAGATATTCACCTCCTCGATCAGATCACACAAATTTAATCTTCTTGTTACGATGATTCTCAACTTCACTCTGAAATTGCTTGAACTTTTCAAACATTTCAGACTTGTGTTTCATTAAGTAAATATACCCATATCTACTTAAGTCATCAGTGAAGGTGAGAAAATAACGATATCCACCGCGCACTACAACATTCATTGGACCGCACACATCAGTATGTATGATTTATAGTAAGTCACTTGCCCGTTCCATTGTTCGAGAGAACGACGGTTTAGTCATCTTGCCCATGAGGCATGGTTCACATGTGTCAAGTGATTCAAAATCAAGTGACTCCAAAAGTCCATCAACATGGATCTTCTTCATGCGTTTTACACCAATATGACCTAAACGGCAGTGCCACAAGAAAGTGGTACTATCAGTATCAACTCTACATCTTTTGGCATCAATGTTATGAACATGTGTGTCATCACTATCAAGATTCAATATGAAAAAACCCCTAACATTGGGTGCATGACCATAAAATATATTACTCATATAAATAGAACAACCTTTATTCTCTGATTTAAATGAGTAACCGTCTCGCAATAAACAAGATCCTGATGGTAATATGAATAAACCCCTAACATTGGATGCTTAATGCAGGCACTAAATAACAATTATTCAGGTTCATCACTAATCCTGATGGTAATCGAAGGGAGAGCGTGCCGACGGCGATCACATCAACCTTGGAACCATTTCCCACGCGCATCGTCACTTCGTCCTTTGCCAGCCTTCGTTTATTCCGTAGCTCCTGCTTTGAGTTGCAAATGTGAGCAACCGAACCGGTATCAAATACCCAAGCACTACTACGAGAGCTAGTAAGGTACACATCAATAACATGTATATCATATATACCTTGTTTGTCTTTGGCCGCCTTATTGTAAGACAGGTACTTGGGGCAATTCCACTTCCAGTGACCAACACTCAGTTTCTGTCTTAGGTCCATGCTTAGGCTTCTTTGTAGGAGTAGCAACTGCTTTGCCATCCTTCTTGGTTTCACCCTTCTTGCCTTTGCCCTTACCTTTTTTCTTGAAACTAGTGGTTTTATTGACCATCAACACTTGATGTTATTTCTGGATTTCAGACTCAGCAACTTTCAACATCGCAAACAGCTCGACGACTGACTTGTTCATCTCGTGCATGTTATAGTTCATCACAAAGCCCTTGTAACTAGGTGGCAGTGATTGAAGAACTCTATCAGTGATCGCTTCTGGCGGAAGGGTAATTCCCAACTCAGCTAGACGGTTTGAATACCCAGACATTCTGAGTATGTGCTCACTGATAGACCCGTTCTCCTCCATCTTGCAAGCATAGAATTTATCGGAGGTCTCATACCTCTCGATCCGGGCATTTTTCTGAAAGATAAACTTCAACTCCTGGAACATCTCATATGCTCCATGACGCTCAAAACGTCATTGAAGTCCCGGTTCTAAGCCATACAATATTGCACACTGAACTATTGAGTAGTCTCCAGCATGAGCCTCCCAAGCGTTCTTAACGTCTTCGGAGGTCATGTCTTCTGGTTGGTCACAAAGTGGTGCATCAAGGACATATTATTTCTGGGAAGCCGTGAGGATAAGCCTCAGATTACGGGCCCAATCAACAAAGTTACTTCCATCATCTTTCAACTTAGCTTTCTCTAGGAACGCATTAAAATTCAGGGGTGCTACTGCGCGAGCCATTGATCTACAACATAAATATGCAAAGGTTACTTAGACTATTGTTCAAGATAATGAGTTTAGTTAATCAAATTACTAAAGCTCCCACTCAAATTGACATCCCTCAGGTCATCTGAGTGTCACATGATGCAAATTCACCAACTCAAGTCCGATCATCATGTGAGTTAAGTTGGTTTCAATGGTGAACATCATTATGTTGATCATATCTACTATATGACTCATGTTTGACCTTTCGGTCTCTTGTGTTCCGAGGCCATGTCTGTACATGCTAGGCTCGTCAAGTTTAACCCGTGTGTTCTGCTCGTGCAAATCTGGGTTGCACCCGTTGTATGTGAACGTAGAGTCTATCACACCTGATCATCACGTGGTGTCTCGACAGGACGAACTTTCACAACGGTGCACACTCGGGGAGAACACAGTTCATCTTGAAATTTAAGTGAGGGATCACCTTATAATGCTACCGCCGTACTAAGCAAAACAAGGTGCATAAAAGGATTAACATCTCATGCAATTCATAAGTGACATGATATGGCCATGAACTTGTGTTTAAGATCTCCATCTTCGAAACACCGGCATGATCTCCATCGTGACCGGCACAACACCATGATCTCCATCATCTTGATCTCCATCAATGTGTTGCCATTGGGGTTGTGGCGCCAGCCCTGCTTCTACTTCTATTGCTACCGCTTAGCGATAAAGTAAAGCATTACATAGCGCTTAATGATTGACATGCTGGTCAAAAAATAATTAAAGACAACCCTATGGCTCCTGCCGGTTGCCGTACTCATCGACGTGCAAGTCGTGAAATTCTATACATCACATGATCATCTCATACATCAGATACATCACATCATGTAACTGGCCATATCACATCACAACATACCCTGCAAAAACAAGTTAGACATCCTCTAATTGTTGTTGCAAGTTTTACGTGGCTGCTACGGGTATCTAGCAAGAACAATTCTCACCTACGAATAAACCACAACGGTGATACACTAGTTTGCTTTTCAACCTGCCCAAGGACCGCCTTTGTCGGATCCGATCCAACTAAAGTGAGAGAAACTGCCACCCACAAGCCATCTAAACAACAAGTTGCGTCGAGGGAACTAGTCTCTCGTAAGCGTACGAGTAATGTTGGTCCGGGCCGCTTCATCTCACAATACCGCTGAACCAAAATCCAACCAAGGGAGGAAGTAATATAAGCATCAATGCCCACAAACCTTTTGTGTTCTACTCGAGATCTCATCGAACCATCAACCTAGCTCATGATGCCACTATTGGGGAACGTCGCATGGGAAACAAAAAAATTCCTACACACACGCAAACCTATCCATGGTGATGAGCATCTACGAGAGGGAGAGTGGATCTACGTACCCTTGTAGATCTCTAAGCGGGAAGCGTTAAGAAACGCGGTTGGTGTAGTCGAACTTCTTCGCGATCCAAATCGCCGAGCGTCCCACGATCCAATCATGAACAGTCCCGCGATCTCGTCACGATCCGTCCTGCGATCCAATCACGAACCATCCCGCGATCTCGTCACGATCCGTCCCGCGATCCAACCACGATCGTCTCGTGGCCTTGATCACGATCCTTCCGGTCTAGTACCGAACGGACGACACCTCCGCGTTCAGCACACGTGCAACTTGATGACGATCTCCACCATCTTGATCCAGCAAGAGGAGGTGGAGAGGAGAGAGATTTCATCGGCAGTGTGACGGCCCTCCGGCGATGGTGGTGGAGTGATTCCGGCAGGGCTTCGCCTAAGCGCTGCGGAATACCGATCTAGAGGAGCACCGGTGGAACGGGTAGCACGTGGCCGTAAATTGTGTGAGAAAACCCTCTATTCCACCAGTATATATAGGAGGAGAGGATAGGAAGCCTTGGCACAATGGCAAGGCACTCTAGGAGTCGGCCGAGCAGAGAAGGAGGAGTCCTACTCCTTCTCCACTCCAAGTAGGAGTAGGACTCTCCCTTTTTGCCTTTTTTCCACTCTTTTTCCTTTGGGATTCTTCCCCCAGCCGCATGGGCCTTGTGTGGCTATTCCACAAGCCCACTAAGGGCTGGTTGATTCTCTCCCACAGCCCATGAAGCCTCTTGGGTCGAAATACCCCTCCCGGAGGTCTCCCGGTACACTACCGACACTCCCGGTACACTACCGATGAGCCCGAAACTTTTCTGGTGACCAAACTGGGACTTCCTATATATGAATCTTTACCTCCCGACCATTCCGAAGCTCCTCCTGACGTCCGAGATCTCATCTGGGACTCCTAACAACCTTCGGTCACCACCATACATAACTCTACACTACCGAAACCTCACCAAACCTTAAGTGTGCAGACCTTGCGGGTTCGAGAACTATGTAGACATGACCGAGACACCTCTACGGTCAATAAACAATGGAGGGACCTGGACATCCACATTGGTTCCTACATATTCTACGAAGATCTTTATCGGTCGAACCTCTATGTCAAGGATTCAGTCAATCCCGTATAACGTTCCCTTTATTCTTCGGTATGTTACTTGCCCGAGATTCGATCGTCGGCATCTCCATACCTAGTTCAATATCATTACCGGCAAGTCTCTTTACTCGTTATGTAATACAAGATCACGCAACTAACAATTAGTCACATTGCTTGCAAGGCTCATTGTGATGTTGTATTACCGAGTGGGCCCTGAGATACCTCTCTTTCACACGGAGTAACAAATCCCAGTCTCGATCCACGCCAACTCAACAGACACCATCGGAGATACCTGTAGAGCACCCTTATAGTCACCCAGTTATGTTGCGACGTTTGATACACACAAGGCACTCCTCCGATATCCGTGAGTTGCATGATCTCATGGTCATAGGAACATATACTTGACATGCAGAAAACAGTAGCAATAAACTGACACGATCATATGCTACGTTTTTAGTTTGGGTCTTGTCCATCAAATCATTCTCCTAATAATGTGATCCCGTTATCAAATGACTTCACATGTCAATGTCTAGGAAACCTTGACCATCTTTGATCAACGAGCTAGTTCACTAGAGGCATACTAGGGACATAGTGTTGTCTATTTATCCACACATGCAATGTGTTTCCAACCAATACAATTATAGCATGGATAATAAACGATTATCATGAAAAAGGAAATATAATAATAAATACTTTATTTATCGCCTCTAGGGCATATTTCCAACAGCCTCTAATAGACTAGCTCGTTGATCAAAAGATGGTTAAGGTTTCCTAGCCATGGACATGAGATGTCATTTGATAACGGGATCACATCATTAGGAGAATGATGCGATGGAAAAGACACAAACTATAAATGTAGCATATGATCGTGTCAGTTTATTGCTACTGTTTTCTGCATGTCAAGTATATGTTCCTATGACCATGAGATCATGCAACTCACGGACATCCGAGTAGTGCCTTGTGTGTATCAAACGTTGCAACGTAATTGGGTGACTGTAAAGGTACTCTACAGGTATCTTCGAGGGTGTCTATTGGGTTGGCATGGATCAAGACTGGGATTTGTTACTCCGTGTGATGGAGAGGTATCTTAGGGCCCACTCGCTAATACAACATCACAATAAGCCTTACAAGCAATGTGACTAAGTGTTAGTCACATGATCTTGTATTACGAAACGAGTAAAGAGACTTGCCGGTAACGAGGTTGAACTAGGTATGGAGATACCGATGATCGAATCTCGGGCAAGTAACATACGGAAGAACAAAGGGAACATCATACGTGATTAACCGAATCCTTGACACAGAGGTTCGACCGATAAAGATCTTCGTAGAATATGTAGGAACCAATATGGGCATCTAGGATCCGCAGGGTCTGCACACTTAAGGTTCAGTGACGTTTCGGTAGTATAGAGTTACGTATGGTGGTGACCAAAGGTTGTCCGAAGTCCCGGATGAGATCCCGGACATCACGAGGAGCTCTGGAATGGTCCGGGGATAAAGATTGATATATAGGAAGTGCTATTTTGGTCGCCAGAAATGTTCCGGTCTCATCGGTAGTGTACCTGGAGTGTCGGTAGTGTACCGGGAGACCATCGGGAGGGGTATTTCCACCCAAGAGGCTACATGGGCTGTGGGAGAGTAAATACCTACCCTTAGTGGGCTGGTGGAAGTTCCACACAAGGCCCATGCGGCTGGGAGAGAAAACCCAAAAAGAAAAAGGTGGAAAAAGGCAAAATAGGGAGGAATCCTAGTCCTAATAGGATTGGAGGAGGAGCCCTCCTCTCCTCCTTGATTTGGTTGACCCAAGTCCTGGTCCCTTGAGGGCCAAGCCTCCTCCTCTCTGTCGCTTATATATACTAGAGGTTCTAGGGTTTTTGGCACTTGATTTTTAGCTACGTGCTGCCCGTTCCTCTAGTGCATAGTTTCTCCTCTAGATCGGTTTTCTACAATGCTTAGGCGAAGCCCTGCCGGAATAGCTCCACCACCAGCGCTGGAGCGCTTCACGCTGCCAGAGAACTCTTCTACCTCTCCACTCCCTCTTGCAGGATCAAGAAGGTGGAGATCGTCATCAAGCTGCACGTGTGCTGAACGCGGAGGTGCCATCCGTTTGGCGCTAGATCGGAAGGACCGTGATCGAGATCCCTAGACGGATCGTGATGAGATCGCGGGATGGATCGTGATGAGTTCGCAGGACGGATCGCGAGTGGATCATGGGACGGATCGTGATTGGATCGCGGGACGCTCGACAACACCAATCGCGTTTCTTAACGCTTCCCGCTTAGCGATGTACAAGGGTATGTAGATCCACTCTCCCTCTCGTAGATGCTCATCACCATGGATATATCTTGCGTGTGCATTGGAATTTTTTTGTTTCCCATGCAAGGTTCCCCAACAAAATCTTCATATGGGGGTACTTTGACAGAGGGGCTACGGAGTTCATCTAGGAACACATTGGGAGGAATCGACTTGTGCTGAGAGCCCAGTCTTGATAACTCCTCAGTGGCCTCGTTGAGCCGGTGATCAATATGGTCAATCTCGTACCCCTGAAAATGGCCTTCTATAACTATGATTGCACGTCTGGTAGCCGGCATGAGAGGGTCCTTAGAATCCCAAGTTCCTGACACTTGTTGGGCCACCAAATATGAATCGTCCAGCAATCTGACCCAACTTCTATCCATCTCCTTAGCCATGTGCAGCCCATGTAGGAGATCCTCATACTGAGCTGCATTGTTTGTACAAGGGAACATGAGTCGCAAAACGTAACAAAATTTCTCACCTAGTGGGGAAGATAGAATAACTCCAGCTCCCAAGCCTTCCAGTTGTCTAGAGCCATCAAAGTGTATCGTCCATCACGTGTTGTTTGGCCGGTCTTCTAGGATTTGGAACTCTGTCCAATCATTAATGGAATCAACTAGTGCTTGAGACTTGATGGCCGTTCTAGGCACATATTTCACCTTGTGAGGTCCAACCTTGATTGCCCACTTAGTGACCCGGCCAGTAACCTCCCGGTTTTGTATGATATTTCCAAGGGGGGTGAACTGAGGATAGTAATTGGATGCTCCTAAAAATAATATTTCAACTTGCGGCTAGCCATGAAAACACCAAACACAAATTTCTGCCAATGTGGCAAGGTCAGCACTTCGCTAACATAATATACGGGCCGCTGCACTGGATACTCTTTCCGGATCTCCTTTCCCTCCATGACCACTACTACACTCAATGTTTTATTATTTGCAGTGATGTATAGGAGCATAGGCTCCTTATCGATCGGGGCGGCAAGGACGGGTGGTTCGTACAATTGCTTTTTAAGGGCTTCGTTTGTAGCGTCAGTCCGTACAAAATTGTCCGTGTTCTTCAATAACTGGTACAGTGGAATCGCCTTCTCGCCGAGGCTGCTATATGACCCGCCATGCGCTGGACTCCATTGATGTTGGTTGTCTTAGAAAGGGATGTCACCACTTTGATTTTTTATGATTTAGCCTTAATACCTCATTTTGATACCAAAAAACCAATAATTTTCTTGTAGGAACACCAAAAACACACTTGGCCGAGTTAAGTTTCATCATGTAAACCCGAAGATTGTCAAAAGTCTCCTGAAGGTCATCCGTCAGGGTTTATTTTTTGTGGTATTTAACCATAATACCATCGACATAAGCATGAAGATTGCGTCAATTTGCAGGTGAATACATCTTTGGATGCAGAGTTGATAAGTAGCCCCCATGCTCTTAAGCCAAAAAGGCATAGAGGCATAGCAGAAAGCTCCAAAACGGGTGATGAAGGCCGTCTTTTCTTGGTCCTTGACAGCCATCTTGATCTGGTGATAACTGGAGTAAGCATCCAAGAAGCACAAGTGCTCACAACCGGCAGTAGAATCGATGATTTGATCAATGCGAGGAAGAGCAAATGGATCCTTAGGACTAGCCTTGTTAAGATCGGTGTAATCAACACACATGCGCCATGTGTCGTTTTTCTTTTGGACAAGCACTTGGTTTGCTAACCACTTTGGGTGGAAGACTTCAATGATAAACCTGTCAGCTAGGAGCCGAGCCACCTCTACACCAATAGCCTTTCGCCTTTCTTCCTTAAACCAACGAAGGTACTGTCTCACAGGTTTCATCTTTGGGTCCACATTAAGGTGGTGCTTAGCGAGTTATCTCGATACACCAGGCATGTTAGAAGGTTTCCATGAAAAGATGTCTCGATTCTCATGGATGAACTCAATGAGCGCACTTTCCTATTTGGGATCCAGGTCAGTTCCTATAGGGAACTGTTGGAATGAGTCCCCCGGGGTGAAGTCAATTTGCTTGGTATCTTCAGTCGACTTGAACTTGAGGAGAGGGTCAGACTCTATGGTGGGCTTCTTGAGATGGGTCATACCCATTAAGTCAACGTTGGCTGTGTAATACTTCAACTCCTCTATGCGCAAGCCGACTCAACATAAGCAATGTCTCCTTCCTTGCGTTCTTGAACGATTTTCTGACTGCCATCGATCGTGATGGTCCCTTTAGAGCCAGACATTTTAAATTTGATATAAACATAACATGGTCGTGCCACGAAGCGACCATAAGCCGAAGATCCGAAGAGTGCGTTATAAGGGCTCTTGATCTTGACGGCCTCAAAAGAGAGAGATTCACATCTAAAATTGAACTCGGTACTACTTCCAGCTTGATTCGACCGGTTGGATATGCAGACTTTCTAGGAACAATTCATGAAAAACAGTGGAGGACGGCTACAATTGATTTTCCAATAGATTCATCCATTTGAATGTGTCATAATACAAAATGTTGATCCTGCTTCCCCCATCCATAAGTACCTTTGTAAGCGTGTATCCCCCAACTTGAGGTGCGACCACTAGAGCGAGATCACCTGGGTGGTCAACCCAGGAAGGATGATCATCTCTGCTCCACGTTACAGGTTGTTCTGTCCAGTTGAAGTACACAAGAGTAGCCGACTCGACCATATTGAAGGCTCTCTACTAGATTATGTGATCTCACTTACAAGTACTGGTTGTGAAGACATCATACTGCCTGTTGTTCAACTGCGTGGAGTTGCTCTGAAAACTGGCTTGATTTCCCTAATACTGTTTTCGTTGTCCAGAACGCTGGTTTCCGCCATTATGTTGACCAGAATTTTGAAATCCAGCCCCCAGGCCGTCCGACCCATGGAAACTAGGACTAGCGAAACCACTGGATGAGCCGCCGGAATGAGCTGGATTTCTGCCACCTGGGTGGCCCTGGTGTCCACCATTACCACTTCCATAGTGATTCTAATACGCTTGATTAAGGAACTCCTGCATGATGGAACAATTCTTCCACGAGTGGATGGCCAGCTTATCAGGGAAACTTTGTTTCGAGAAAGGTGTTTTAAGCGCTTCCTCATAATTACAAGGTTTGTTCCCATTGTAAACTCTGCGAGAATTGTTAAGCCGTTGGTTGTTGAACCCAATATTGGTGTTGGCGACGAAATATGACCTGCCCTCAAGATGATTGTGTTTGCCGCCGTTGCATTGGTTGTTATGACTGTCGTTATGTCCTGAGTTATGTTTCTGATGACCCTTACCACCATCATGCTTCTTGTCTTTACCAAACTTATAATTGTCAGACCCATGGTCTTTCGTACAGTCTGACTCAGCTATAGGGGAACTTTGCATGGGAAACAAAAAAAATTCCTACGCACATGCAAGATCTATACATGGTGATGAGCATCTACGAGAGGGAGAGTGAATCTACATACCCTTGCAGATCGCTAAGTGGAATCGTGAAGAAACGTGGTTGATGTAGTCGAACATCTTCACGATCCAATCATGATCCGTCCTGCGATCTCATCACGAGCCGTCCCGCGATCCCATCGTGGTCCTTCCGATCTAGTGCCGAACGGACGGCACCTCCGCGTTCAGCACACGTACAGCTTGATAACGATCTCCGCCTTCTTGATCCAACAAGAGGGAGCGGAGAGCTAGACAAGTTATTTGGCAGCATGATGGCATTGCGCCGATGGTGGTGGAGTAATTCCAGCAGGGCTTCGCCTAATCACTACTGAAACCGATCTAGAGGAGAAACTACAGACTAGAGGAGAGGGTAGCACGTGGCTGAACATCTATGTGCAAAACCCCTAAAACCTCTAGTATATATAGGAGGAGGAGAGGAGGAGGCCTGGTGCAAGGGACAGCCCTTGGTGGCTTCGGCCGAAGTGGAGGGAGGAGTCCTCCTCCTCCACTCCTAGTAGGATTAGGACTCCTTCCTTATTTCCACCCTTTTGCCTTTTTCCACCTTTTCCACTTTGGACTTTCTTCCCAGCCGCATGGGCCTTCTGTGGGACTTCGGCCAGCCCACTAAGGGCTGGTATTCATACTACCATAGCTCATGTAGCCTCTTGGGTCGAAATACTCCTCCCGATGGTCCCCCGATACCCTCCCGGCACTCCCGGTACACTATCGATGAGCCAGAAACCTTTCCGGTGACCAAAACAGGACTTCCTATATATCAATCTTTACCTCCGAACCATTCTGGAGCTCCTCGTGATGTCCGGGATCTCATCTGGGACTCCAAACAACCTTCGGTCACCACCATGCTTAACTCTATACTACCGAGACGTCACCAAACCTTAAGTGTGCAGACCCTGCGGGTTCGGAAACTATGTAGACATGACTGAGACACCTCTACAGTCAATAACCAATAGCAGGACCTAGATGCCCATATTGATTCCTACATATTCTACGAAGATCTTTATCGATCGAACCTCTATGTCAAGGATTAAGTTAATACATTATGATGTTCCCTTTGTTCTTCGGTATGTTACTTGCCCAAGATTTGATTGTCTGTATCTGCATACCTAGTTCAACCTCGTTACCGGCAAGTCTCTTTACTTGTTCCATAATACAAGATCCCGTGGCTAAAACTTAGTCACATTGCTTGCAAGACTTATTGTGATGTTGTATTACCGAGTGGGCCCTGAGATACCTCTCCGTCACACGGAGTAACAAATCTCAGTCTTGACCATGCCAACCCAACAGACACCCTGAGAGATACCTGTAGATCACCTTTATAGTCACCCAGTTACGTTGCAATGTTTGATACACACAAGGTACTCCTCCGGTGTTAGTGAGTTCCATGATCTCATGGTCATAGGAACAAATGCTTGACATGCAAAAAACAGTAGCAATAAACTGACACGATCATATGCTACATTTGTAGTTTGGGCATTGTCCATCACATCATGCTCCTAATGATGTGATCCCATTATCAAATGACATCTCATGTCCATGACTAGGAAACCATAGCCATCTCTGATCAACGAGCTAGTCTATTAGAGGCATATTAGGGACATGGTGTTGTATATGTATCCACACATGTATCTGAGTTTCTTATCAATACAATTATAGCATGGATAATAAACGATTATCATGAACAAGGAAATATGATAATAACCAATTTATTATTGCCTCTAGGGCATATTTTCAACATTAGTGTACCGAGTAAGGACGTCCATGAGGCACCCCATGTCTTTAACCTTTCACTTGAAGCACACAAACTTCTGAACAAGAGGCTGAAAATGGCAGTTCTTCTCCAAAATCAAAATGGCTTGGGAAATGATTATACTATCAGAAGAGTGAATGATCTCAGCGACCCGCCGAGTCCAGTGATGGGCAGACTCATTCGTATGTTGGACACAGTGCTGAAAATCAATGATCTTCATTGGGCGCTTGTAAGTTCCTTGAAAGTTGTTGATGAAACACTCCTTCAACTCTACCCAAGTGTTGGTTGAATTGGGTTGGAGTTTTTTTAGCCATGTGCGAGCAGGTCCTTCCAACATCTTGGTTAGGTACTTGGCACAAACTGCATCACTGACATCCAGCATGTCCATGGCTATCTCGTAGCTCTTAGTCCATGAAGCTGGCACGATATCAGTCGTGTAATTCGGGACCTTATGGGAGCCTTTGAAATCCTTGGCCATGCGCTCATTACGCAAGCCGACGCGAGGCATAATACTCAAGTCGTTCTGGTGCTTAAACCCGCCCCCGAGGAAATTTCCTAGGGGTGAGACGGGAGGCACTTGTCCGGCCGTGACCATTGCTTCTGCTTGTCGCATGGCCCGTGATGTGCCAACGATAGCCTGGGCATCAGACACAACCGTCCGGTTTGGGGAATTCTGGGCCTGTTGCCTGCGACCACTGCTAGAGACTGCAGGTGACTCTGCGTGTCGAAATTTGCTGCGACTTGCATAAGGCATAGAGTGCATCCGATCCCGACTGTAAGAGTATTGTGGTTGCTGAGTAACCGCTGTTTTTAAAATCTCTATGGCGTTCATGGACTCAATCTCCATTGGGATATTTCCTTGGATGGGAAGTAATTCAAGGTTACGAGTTGTCGCCAACATATTGTCGACGGGTTTAGAGAAGTGACCCACGGGTGTCTGGAACCGTCGAGGTGGTGATTGAGGCGGCGACTTTTGCGGTGGCTCATGCTATTGATCCAAGCACGGCTGACCCGTTGTCGAGGTAGATTGAGGTTTGTCGAATAGGCGCGTGGGATCCAAATTAGGGGGAAGCCGCCTTAAGTACCTCATTCGGTGGATCGCATTCGAGGCATCTCGATGAAGTCCCAACTACCAAGCTTTTGTTTTCAAAAGCTTAGCCTCGCTATGGATGTGAGTCTATAACTCCGCCTGACCAAGGTTGTCAGAATCATGATTTTGAATCGGATCGTAACTCCGATGGTAGTATCGCAAATCGTAAAATCTTCACTATCAGGATCGTAGAAACGTACATTCTATGAACTAAAATCATAGAATCATAAGGGTAGTTTAGATCGTAAAGTCGTAGAATCGTATAACAGAAACGCGATTCTGTCAACCTTGCGCCATTTGCCCGCGAAGCATGGTTAATCCCGTGTTACGTTCCTCATGATTCTCCACAATTATTGGTGTCTCTAGGAGCTTCATCATCTTTGCCATTAGATCGGCCAGGGCTTGAGTTGGCGACTGGCTTGACCAGGCCATGCCTGAAGTTGGGCCAGTACCAGCCGTCGTAGAACCATGGGTCGTTGTTTTTAGTGCCTTGCAGACGTTGACTTGATGAGGCGGCTCATGGGACTCTTGAGCAGTCTCATCCTCTGAATAGCCCCCAAGCCTGTCATCAAGAAGCGAGTGGATCGACTCGGTGTCCCCCATCAAAGACTCACCATCGGAGTTGACGAGGGTGTCCCTGCTATCCACTGTGTTATCCACGAGATTGACTTCTTGAGTAAAGCAGAAAAAATGTGGGGTCGACCGGCTTGAATCCTACCAGGTTGAGCACGCCGAGTCGGCTTGACAGTTTCGGTGCAGATGTCCGGCCCGGGTCCTGATGCACCGATCTTGTCGATGAAGACATGAAGCTTATCAAAGGGATCCGGTACCCATACTCGATAGAGTCGGCCTCGGGGGTCCAGCCTGAGTCGTCAAAGTAGATCTTGCCACGACGACTCTTAGTCGCCTAACCATTCGTGTATCCCCCGAACCCTAGGAGAGCTCCCTCCAAGAACTCAACTCCGTCCTGCGCTCGCCCCATGGTGGGCGCCAACTGTCGTGGTTTTGTCATGGTAGATATCCTCATGCGAGAACTTAGGTGTGAGGCCATCACAACTAGGTGGTAACTTGGACGGGGTTGATCGGGAACGAGAGACAAGGGTTCACCCAGGTTCAGTCCCTCCGATGGAGATAAATCCTACGTCCTGCTTTGTGTGTTATTGATGATGATCTTGATTACAAGGGTGCACAATCACTAACCTATCTCCCTAGAGGGTATCTTACCCGATCTCTCTGCCGCAGGGGCTCACCTTTATATATAGGTCGAGGCCCTAGGGGTATAGTAGAATTCGGGTCATACTAGACCTGTGACCTAATCCACCTCTACTTGTCTTGTCTTCTAAGTAAAGGATATTCTTCATGATGGCATCGTCGACCCGGCCTACCAAGCCTGGCCCATGAGCTGGCCTTCTTGTGTAAGCCGCCTCCTGGCCTTAAGTTTCAAGGCTTCCGTGACTTCTGTTGTGACCACACTTATAAGACACTAACTTGGCAGCCGGGTCATACCCCTTTGGCGGGTCATCCCGTGGGGTATAGCCCCAACAGGCTTGTTACCCGAGTAATAACACAATGGAGTGTCATGCAGTCAGCACTTGTGAAGATAGCAGTAACAAAATACACCTAAGAACAACATGGATGTAGTAAAGTACATCTATACTATCTAATGCAAACCTGCTGTTAGGATTATTTGCTATGATTTTAAACAAAGGCTCTCCTGAAGTCGTGGCATTCTACAAATTCCAAATGTATTTTTCTTGAAAAGGAGGAGTGCCCCGGTCAAATTCCAAATGTCTTAAGTTATGTTGTTTTTCACATTCCGAAGTGGTCTTTACTTATCAACCTTTTCTTTCCTTATTGTTACTTGATGATCAATTAAATGACTCATGATTGTACTTAGTTAGTTTGAATGATATAAGAACAATACAAAATATCAAGTATATCATGATAAATAAAATGACTCATGATTGTACTTAGTTTGTTTACATGTATTGCTCCTAGGAAAAATTTAGTTGTTGAAATACTTTGTTTTGGGATATATTGGCTTACTTTCCCATGTGCTATAACGTGTGCATCATTTGAAGAAGGGCCTTGCTATATTTTGTAGCACTATATTTTTTTTCATTGGTGGCAACACACGAATGTTTAGCTAGCTTGTGGTAGAAGCCATAGAAGTAGAGATGCTGAAATATAGGTATCCGGATATCAGTTAGCTGTAAAAACATGATATATTCGACCATTTATTTGTAACGCAAAGAACACTAGACATATGTTCTTACCCTTCGCTCGTGTTGCCTCCAGGAAGGCGACTCGGGCACCCTAGACACCGCCGCCCTTGGCCACCCTCCTCCCCTCCTTCCCCGCCACCGCCAGAGAAGGCCGGAGAGCAAAGCTCGCCCGGCTGACGGCTGACAGCGGGCCTCCCTCCCTTCCTCATGGGGGGACCCTCTGGCTGAGATGCGACAACGTTCCTGGGCGTACGACATGGAGGCGGAGCTGGCATGCTCGGGCGGCGGCCCTATGGGATCCCGGCGGCGTTGCGGGGGCTGACAGCGGCGGGTCTGGAGTTCCCCACCCCAGATCGGTTTGGTGGTCGGGCTCGGGCGTTGTCAGGCGGCGGCGCGCGTGTTGACTATCCTCCTTCAATGGGGCATCAGGAGGCGTTGGCGTGCTGCTGGATCTGAACACGGTGGGGGCGCCATCCCCTTTGAAAGGGATGACGACCGGGTGGTGGGTCCTTGTGGTGTCGCCAGTGGCGGCTGATCTTGGGATCCCATACCCGAGGATGTTGTAGGATGAGGTGGCCCGTGCAGGAGAGATGGGCTTTTCGAACAGATCTGGGTGAAAGCTTGCCTTCGTCTATTGCCAAGGCTAGCGATGGCGGCGCTGTCTACGTCGTTCCCTTACTGAAGGCATCGCCGAGGAGAAGTTCAAGGCCACTCTCTGCTACCTCTGGGGGAAACCCTAGATCAGTAGATCGGATGACGGTGATGCTCTGGTGTTGTTTCCTCCTTGGGGGCATCATTCATGGAGGTACACACAGGCTCGAGGGACCAGTGGTCGACATCTACGGTGGAGCGGCATTCCCCGTGACACATCGACATCGTGGAATCTTGGCGGCAAGGCGCAGCAAAGTCTCGACGACGGATGCATGATGATGAGCGCGCGTAGGGAGGAGGCGTTTTCTGGCACCATGGGGGCATCGACGGCAGGCCTTGCAAGTTTGATGCGTCAGTAACTGTTGAGGATATAACCCCACGGTGAGACCCACCCCAGAAGCTCCGGGTCACACTAGGCAGCTCGTACACCAACCCAAGAGTGGGCTGCGAAGACTTAAGCCCAATATGTTTGGCGGCTTTACAAAGATGGGCCGGAGCATGGCCCGGACGAAGAACACCCGGGCGTGTAAGCCGCCTAGAGACAACTTGGTCAGGAAGGCAAGATAGTGTAGAGATAGACTCAAGCACATAGTGAGAGTCGGTTACAACTTGTATGACCCGTGGTCTTGACCTCCTATATAAAAGTGATACCCGGGGCGACATAGAGATCAGACTATCAAGAACTAGGTCATGCAATAGCTCCCTTGTAATCGATACACCAAGCAATACAAACACAAGCAGGACGTAGGCTGTTACCTCAACTTGAGGGGCCGAACCTAGATAAAGTCGTGTACTTCATCCCAACCAACACCTTTGAGTCCATCGCCTTAGCAATGGCCTCGAATCCAAGTCCGTTAACCCGGACATCTGCCGTGATAAAACCACGACAGGTTGCGCCCACCGTGGGGCCTGCGCTCGGTGGTGTTGAGTTCTTAAAGGGCTCTCTCCCAGGGCTCGAGGGATACGTGGTCGGAAGGATGAATAAGAGTCGCCGCGGCCGGCTCTACATCAACGATGCCGGCTCTATGGAATATGGAATCCGGGTTCGTTTCGGCGGGATCCATGTCTTCATCGGCAGGATCGACGGATCTACGCCCGGGTCGAACGTCTGCACCGGCGCGCGCAATCCGCCCATGCTCTGCATCCCACCCGTGTTAACCCGGGCCAGAAGCACGTCTTCGTGGGTTTCACTCAAGGGATGGATCTGGAAGCTTCTGCGTCGCAGGAAACTCTTGTCTATTCAGAGGACGGGGCTTCGAGTGGGGAAACAAAGTCGATCTACCAGCTTCACAACGGTGGGCTTGGGGGCTATGACGAGCTTTACCCCGAGCCGGTTCATGCAGCCGTTTTCATGGCGGGGTCGGTCCCAGGTGCGAATAGCACAGCCGCTGGAGCAGCAACCTCAGGGGCTAACTCGCCGCTGCCGGCTCAGGTTCTGCTAGATCTGATGAACGAGCTCACGACCCTAATGGCCACTGAAGTTAAGCTAGATAACCAAGACGCTCGGAACATAGAGATTGTGAGGCTCAAGGACCGGATGGCGGAGGAGCAGCAGAGGATAGCTGAGCTAAAGGTCCAGATGGAGGAAGAGGCAGAACGTATTAAGACGGATGCCTTTCGCCGTGGGCTCGAACAGCAATCGGCGGTTGCGGTGCATAGGATGAGATATCAATCCCGCTTGCCAGAACATTATGAGGCTAGGAATCTCTTCAATACGCCAGGTACAGAACGGGCAGCGGATGCACCTGGAAGCCGGTCGGCGGCTCGACCGCAACTTAACCCGGTCCAGCGGAACCAGGCCTCACCAACGGTCTTTCCAATGCCGACGTGTCATTATTCCAACCCGGTAGAGAACAGGGTGGCCGCGGCCACCCAGCTTGAAACAATCCCTTGCGGATGAAGCGCCTTTTACGGAAGAGGTACGATACGCCATTGGATACCTTCAGACGGCGAAGGCCCAACAGGAGAAATATGCGTACAGCCGGATCCACGTTCATTCAACCCCCCTCCCCAGCCATAGCTTTAGCTGGTGCTATGAATTGTCGGTGGTCTCCAGCAGCGATTGGCATAGAGGGCCTCTAGCTTTGGCCGGTTCTAGATGCACAAGCACTCATAAACCGGGTGAGAAGCCAGCAAGAGGCGGCAACTTTGGCCATGATGGCTCACCAAGAGCCTGCACCCTCTGTATCAATAGGAGTGGGAGTGACCACCAGGGCCATGGGAGTGCCATGCTTAGCACCGGCTCTGAGGAGTGAACGGTTGCCGAAGGATTTCAAAGGACCTCACAAGGTCCTGAATTACACTGCTAACTTACCTCCGGAGGCCTGGATCTAAAGTTATGAGCTTGCTATGGAGATGTTGGATGTTAGTGAGGCGGTGTGTGCAAAGTACTTCATCATGATGCTTTAAGGTCCAGCTCACACGTGTTTAAAGGGTTTGCCACCCAATACCATCAATTCATGGGCTGAGCTGAGGGCAAGGTTCATCAAAAACTTTAAAGGGACTTGCAAGTAGCCTATAACTATTGTCGATCTTGATCATTGTGTCCAGCAAGAGAATGAGTTGGCTCATCATTGGGTCCGACGGGTATCGACCATCATCAACTCATGTGAACAAATCACGACGGCTCCAGCGGTGCTGATCCTAGAAAAGAACCGTCACTTTGTCCCTTTGAAACAGAAGCTCGGCCCGCTCAAACGTACGTGTCAGGACATGGGAGAACTCATGGCGGCTCTCACAAAATATGCTGACTCTGATAACACGAAGGATCCAGGCTCTGATGAGGAGAAGGCCGGCGAAGGTAATAGGAACAACCCGGGCAAGGGTGCGGCGAACAATGGTAACCAGAGTAAGCAGAAAAACCCGGACGACGGGTAAGAACTGGTGGCCAATGCAAGCACCGGCCAGAATCATCCTAAAGGCAATGTGAAGTTCAGGCCGCCTTTTAATAGAAATGGGACTCCTTTCAATTTGGAGGAAATGCTCAAAAAGCCCTGTCCGAAACACATATGGCCCGATAAGCCTTTAGCGCACACATGGGGTGATTGGCATATCATGCAGAAGTTCAAGAATTACAACATGGATGACCACAACAACCATGGAGGTGGCCCGCCAGGCGGCTCAGGACCAGACGGGTCAGGAGACAGATTTGGGTCCGGTGGCTAAGGGTCCAGGCATCATGGTCAGGACAATCAAGGTGGACCTCCTCAGCACTCTGGTAACAACAATCTGCAGCAGCATAACCAGTCAGGGTATCAGAGTAATCCAAAGCAACTCAGTTCAGGCCAGTATCATGTCTTCACGACCAGCCTAAACAAGTAGGATCATAAGTTGCGCAAGCGAGCGGTTAATGTAGTTGTGCCGGCTCTGCCACAATACTTCAAGTGGTCTGAATATGACATAACATGGAGCCAGGAGGATCACCCGCCGCGTGTTAATGACCGGAGCGGTTGGCCTTGGTAGTTTCCCCCCAAGTGGGAGGTTATATGGTGAATAAGGTGCTTATGGATGGTGGCAGTAGCATCAACATCCTGTATTATGATACCTTCTGGCAGATGAAGTTGCTTTATAAAGACCTTAAACCCTCGTCAACCAGTTTTCATGGTGTGGTGTCGGGCAAGTCGGCTTATCCGGTGGGCAGGATTTCTTTGGAAGTCGCCTTTGGTGACAAATACAACTACAGGGTGGAGTCCTTGTGGTTTGAAGAGGTCAAGATCAAGAGCCCTTACAATGCGTTGTTTGGATGGCCGGCTTATGCTAAGTTCATGGCTAGGCCCTGTTATGTCTACTTATAGCTCAAGATGCCCGGGTTAAAAGGTACGATTACCGTTCATGGTGATCGGAATATTTCTATTGAGTGCGAGTAAGGAGACGTGGCTTATGCGGAATCCAGTTGTGCTGAGGCGGAGCTTAAGTTTTATAAGGATAATGTTGACCCGGAGGATATGACCCCGCTGAAAAAGCCCACGGCGGAGGTTGAGCCACCCCTCAAATTTTCAGCGGATGATACCAAGGCAATAGATTTCACTCCGGGCGACTCATCCAAACAGTTCATCATTGGGGCTAACATGGATCCCAAATAGGAAAGCGCACTCATCGAATTCATCCATGAGAATTGGGACATCTTTGCATGGAAACCTTCTGACATGCCGAGTGTACCGAGAGAGTTCGCTGAGCATAACCTTAATGTGGATCCTAAGTTTAAACCTGTCAAGCAGTTTTTACGGCGGTTCAATGAGGAGAGACGCAAGGCTATTGGGGAAGAGGTCGCCTGGCACTTAGCGGCGGGTTTCATTGTCGAGGTCTTTCACCCGAAGTGGCTTGCTAACCCGGTGCTTGTGCTCAAGAAGAATGGCACGTGGTATATGTGTGGACTATACTGATCTTAACAAGGCTTGTCCGGCTAATCCTTTTGCTCTCCCTCGTATTGATCAAATCATTGATGCTATGGCGGGTTGTGAAAGCTTATGCTTCCTGGATG
Source organism: Hordeum marinum (assembly GCA_022496015.1). Classification (NCBI taxonomy): domain Eukaryota; kingdom Viridiplantae; phylum Streptophyta; class Magnoliopsida; order Poales; family Poaceae; genus Hordeum; species Hordeum marinum. The sequence goes on from CM039675.1 coordinate 491,107,937, forward strand.
CTTATTCGGGATATCATCATATCAAGATGGCAGTTAAGGACCAGGAGAAGATGGCTTTCATCACGCCTTTTTGAGCCTTCTGCTATGTGTCTATGCCTTTTGGGCTCAAGAGTGCCGAGGCGACTTATCAGCGTTGTGTGCAGAATTGCCTTCACAATCAGATTGGGCGCAACGTTCATGCATATGTGGATGATATTGTGATCAAATCAAGGAAGAAGTAGGCCTTGCTTGACGACTTGAGGGAAATCTTTGACAATCTACGGATCTATAAGATGATGCTTAACCCGGCAAAGTGTGTCGCTGGTGTTCCGACAAAGTTTTCTGGTTTCTGAGCATGGCATTGAAGCTAACCCGGATAAGATCAAGGATATCACCTCCCTGGCTGAGCTGGCTTGTATTAATGATGTCCAACGCCTGGCAGGGGGAATCACCGCGTTGAGCCGGTTCATAAGATGCCTTGGTGAGAAAGCTTTCCCTCTATACCAGATGATGAAAAAGACAGACAATTTTGTCTGGAGTACGGCGGTGGGTGAAGCGTTTGAGGCGCTCAAGAAGTAGTTCACTGAGCCGCCGGTATTAGCTGCTCCGGCTGAGAAAGAGACTTTGCCTCTATACGTGGCGGCTAACAACCGGGCTGTCAGCGCTGCAATTGTGGTCGAGCGCAAGGAAGCAGGGAAGGAATATCCGGTTCAGAGGCTCGTTTATTATATCAGTGAGGTCCTGACAGAGTCCAAGCAGAGATATCCACATTGGCAGAAGCTAGTGTATGGAGTATTCATGGCCAACCGCAAGTTAAAGCATTACTTCTTAGAGCACCAGACCACCGATCATCTCTGCTCCATTGGGGGACATAATTCAAAATAGAGAAGCCACTCATAGGATTGCTAAGTGGGCATTGGGGCTAGGACCTCTCAATCTGAAATACGTGCCTCGTACAACTGTCAAGTCTCAAGCCCTTGTGGATTTCATAAACTCTTGGACAGAGTGTCAAGCGCCGGAAGAAAAGACGGATAACACGTACTGGACTATACACTTTGATGGATCCAAGCAACTGGAAGGATCAGGGGCAGGAGTTGTTTTAACACCTCACAAGGGTGATAAATTCTGTTATGTGCTCCGGATGATGTTCCCTTGCACCAATAATGCGGCTGAATATGAAGCCCTGCTACATGGCCTCAGAGTAGCTAAGGAGATGAATTTTAGCCGGGTAAGGTGTTTTGGTGACTCGGATCTTGTGGCTCGGCAAGTTTCAGGCACTTGGGACTCCAAGGATTCGCGGATGGCGGCTTATCGTCAGACGGTGGATGTCATTGCTGGACACTTCAAAGGTTATCAGGTGGATCACATTGATCATCGCAGGAATGAGGCGGCTGATGCCTTGTCAAGGTTAGGCTCTCAGCAAAAGCCGGTGCCGGCCAATATTTTTCTGGACGTCTTACATCACCCGACTGCCAAGTTACCTTCACAGGAAGATTTGGCTGTTCCTGACCCGGAGGGGCAATTGGTGGCTACTGTACATGTTATTCCAGATTGGTCTGTGCCCTACTTGACATATTTGACTCGGGGCGAGTCACCTGATGATGAAAATTTGTCCATACAGAACACCCGGCGGTCTAAGTCCATGACAATAGTTAATGGTGAGTTGCACAAGTGCAGCGTTACCGGGGTGTTTCAACATTGTGTCTCACAAGAGGAGGGTAAGGAAATCTTGAGTGAAATTCACGCTGGAGATTGCGGACGTCACGCCGGCTCAAAATCTCTAGTGGCCAAGGCTTTCCGGGAAGACAACATAACGAGTGATGGTTGCGTGTATTTGCATATAGGTTATATTGTTATGGAACCTCCAACATGTGGTGCTTGCTTCCACCTCATACTAGCCAAAACTTCCACAACAAGTAGAAATACTACTTGTGCATCCAAACACCCTTAAACCCAAAGTTGTTCCATATGAGTCCACCATACCTACCTATATGCGGTATTTACCTGCCGTTCCAAGTAAATTTGCATGTTCCAAACTCTAAACCTTTAAATAATACTCTGTTTTGTATGCCCGAATCGCTTATATAATGACTAGGGGCTGTCAGTATCTTCCATGCTAGGTGGGCTATTCTCATGATATGTGTTGATTCACTATCATTGACAAGATAGTGGCTGGTATTGGGGATTCCCAGTCCTGAAATTAAAAAAATGCGAATAATTAAACAAAACTCCCCCAGGAATGTTGTTGGTATGGATGGTACCCGTGGATTCGGCTCGCCGTGGAGTGTGATTGATTGGTGGAGGGGGAGTAAAAACTTTACTATTCTGTTTGGGAACCGCCTATAATGTATCTAGCATGGAAGATACCGAGATCTCTTGGTTGTTATGGTGACAATTAAATCATACCGCCCAAAATTATTATCCATCTCTGTTTTGAAAGCTCAAGCTCTGGCACCTCTGCAAATCAATGCTTCCCTCTGCGAAGGGCCTATCTTTTACTTTCTAGTACTTACCTTTATGCACGAGTCATGATGATCTTCACCACTTCCTATATTTCTCCTTTTATCTTGGCAAGCGTCATGTGTTGGGGAAAGATCCAAGCATATATGGTCATTCAAACATATTTGATCATGAATTATTATTGTTGACAATTATATATATGATAAATAAGTTGGGAGGCGAAACTTTAAGCCCATATCTTTGTTTGTGTTCGACAGATGCCATTTGCTCTAAAATATGCTTTGAGTTTTAACAATCATGGAAGACTATATGATAGCTGAGTATGTGGAATTTGCTAAATCAAAGCTCTTACATAGACCCTTCCTAAAAATAAGATGAATTGCAATTGTTTGGTGACTGAAAGCAATGTTTGTTAGTCTATACTTTGACATGTGGAAAGCTTGTTATTTCATCATGAGAAGGTTTATGAGATGAGATACTATTTATGATATATAATGATGCTAGAAAAAGTGCTTGGAACTATGATTGATCAAATTTATGCACTATGATAGCATTCACACTTCATAAATTATTTCTTTTATCATTTACCTACTCGAGGACGAGCAAGAATTAAGCTTGGGGATGCTGATATGTCTCCAATGTATCTATAATTTATGAAGTATTCATGCCATGTTTACAATAATTCTATATGATTTTCGTATGATTTTATTAGAACTAACCCGGACTGACGCTGTTTTCACCAGAACTACCATGGTGTTGTTTTTTGTGCAGAAACAAAAGTTCTCGGAATGGGCTAAAAATTTAGTATGATTTTTTCTAGACCAAAAGAGACCCCCGAAGCATTACAGTTGGGCCAGAAGAGACACGAGGAGGTCACAAGCCTGTCAGGCGCGACCACCCCCCTGGCCACGTCTAGCAGGCTTGTCACCGCCTCGTGGCACCCCTTGACGTAAGATCGATGCCAAAAATTCCTATAAATATAGGAACCTTCGAAAAGAAACCTAGATCGGGAGTTTCGCTGTTGCAAACCTCCAGAGCCAAGAAAAACCAATCGGGATCCCATTTCAACACCCTGCCTTAGGGGGAAACCATCACCAGAGGCCATCTTCATCATCCCGGCGGTCTCCATGACGAGCAAGGAGTAGTTCACCCTCGGAGCTGAGGGTATGTACCAATAGCTATGTGTTTTATCTCTCTCTCTCTCTCGTTTTCTTGAGATGGCACGATCTTGATGTACCGCGAGCATTATTGATATAGATGAATCATATGGAGTTTTCCCCTTTCTATCTTGTTGTGATGAATTGAGTTTTCCCTTTGAAGTTTTCTTATCGGATTGAGTCTTCAATGATTTAAAAACACTTGATGTATGTCTTGCGATGGGATATCCATGGTGACAATGGGATGTTCTATTGATCCACTTGATGTATGTTTTGGTGATGAACTTGAGGGTTCTGTGACCTTTGGAGTCTATGCATTGGCGTTGGCACACGTTTTTGTATTGACTTTCCGGTAGAAACTTTGGGTCACTCCTTGAAGTTCTTTGTGTTGGATTGAACATGATGAATCTGAAATTGTGTGATGCATATCGTACAATCAAGCCCATGGGTACGTGTGGTGACATTGGAGTATCTAGATGACATTAGGGTTTTGGCTGATTTGTATCTTAAGGTGTTATTTTAGTACAAACTCTAGGGCTGTTCGTGACACTTATAGGGACAGCTCATAAGATTGATCAAAAAAGATAACTTTGAGGTGGTTTCATACTCTACAACAATTTCTTCATTTGTTCTCCGCTATTTATGACTTTGGAGTGAACTCTTTGTCGCAGGAGAGGTATTTACATATGATTCAACTATGTCATTATTGTTGGGAGAACTTGCACTAGTGAAAGTATGGACCGTAGGCCTTGTTTTCAAGCATTGCAATACCGTTTTGCTCACTTTTGTTACTTGCTACCTTGTTGTTTTAAAATTTTCAGATTACAAAAACCTATATCTACCATCCATATTACACTTGTATCGCCATCTCTTCGCCGAACTAGTGCACCTATACAATTTGCCATTATATTGGGTGTGTTGGGGACACAAGAGACTCTTTGTTATTTGGTTGCAGGGTTGTTTGAGAGAGACCATCTTCATCCTACGCCTCCCACAGATTGATAAACCTTAGGTCATTCACTTGAGGGAAAATTGACACTGTCCTACAAAACTCTGCGCTTGGAGGCCTAACACGAGTCTACAAGAAGAAGGTTGTGTAGTATACATCACACAAGTAAGAAGATTCACCCATATCTTGGTCCTTGATGAAGGAGATCAAAAGGCGAAGTCAGTTCAATCTGAATATTGTTGTGATTAGTGCATGGCTTCTTTGGGTGTACTTGAGGCAGCGTGAGTCACATATGCCTACCTATTTGCTTTATACTGGTATGCAAGAGTAGAGTTTCTAGATAACTCTGGCACGCGAAATTGGACTCCCCGTCATAGAAAATTTGATATATGTATTGGGCTGCAAGTGGTTTCGAGAGACTTCGGCCTAGCGCATGGATTTAACATTGGGTGAGAAAAATTTAAATCTAGAAGGGGCACGGATGGGGCGTGGCCAGGACGGGGAATGTGAAGGAGGGGTTGTAGCCAAGCATAGTGAGTCGAAGGGTCAAATAAGGAGCAGCGGGTGGTGGCGCTGTTGCTGAGAGCAGCTCGTAGCCGGCGGCATACTTGCAGCAGTCAACGTTAGTGGAGAAGGGAGAGGGGGAAGGGGGCGATAGCAGGAAGTGGTCCATGGGACCGCTGTAGTATATGATAAGAAAGAAGAGACGCCGGGGAACATACTGCATTGACGGCATACCAACAACAGTAGCCGTCGGTGCGGACATGGGACAGGTAGAGGGGATTTCGAGGAGGAGGGAGAGTTGGCAATGATGGTCGCCGATGGTACTGTTGTGGAAAGCGAGGAGGTAGTAGAGACGTCATCATCCTGCTTCCCAAGATCGACATCCAATGAGATGGGGAATGGGGCGAAGGAGATGGCGGGGAGGATGGGGTCGTGGTGGCGGCGGGCAGTGAGGCTTAGAGGCATGAGATTAGCTAGGCTCAGACGGCGCTGGCAGCGGCCATCTCGCCGTATTTCAACGCTGCCGACGGTGGCGCCTCCTTTTCCCCCTTTTTTGGAGATTGGAGATAGTCTGATGGGTTCGGTCCTCGGGGTTTGGGTCCTCGGGGGAGAGATGGAGTTGAACTATTGATGCGAGAGATGGGGATGACAGGGCCTATGTGTAAATGTTAATTAAGTAGAGGGTGTTTTTTTTGCAAAATTTTCCACACATTGCTTCGTGTGCATAGGATGCAGATCCGACGATCGTCGATGAAGCATGGTAGGCACACCATCATCACCAACTCAGTCTTTTATAGGAGTAGAGACATACATATTAAAGCAATGCCTGTCATTATGGCGGCAACATAACAATAAAAGCAACAGATGTTATTGTGTTGGCAACATACATATAAAGGCAACACACGTCATTTTGGTGCCAATATAACTATAAAAGCAACACATGTCATTTTGGTGGCAACAGACATATAAACGCAACACATGTCATTTTGGTGGCAACATGTCATTTTGGTGGCAACATACATATAAAAGCAACACATGGTGTTTTGGTGGCAACATACATAGAAAAGCAACACATGTCCCATGCATATAAAAGCAACACATGTCATTTTGGTTGCAACATACATATAAAAGCAACACATGGCGTTTTGGTGGCGACATAACAATACAAGCAACACATGTGATTTTGGTGGCAACATACATAACAAATAAACACATGTCGTTTTGGTGGCAACATACATATAAAAGCAACATATGTCATTGTTTGTGGCAACATAACTATAAAAGCAACACATGTCATTGTTTGTGGCAACATAACTATAAAAGCAACACATGTTATTATGGTGGCAACATATATATAAAAGCAACACATGTTATTTTTGTGGCAACATAACTATAAAGGAAACACATGTTAGTTTGGTGGCAACACAACTATAAAAGCAACACATGTCATTTTTGTGGCATCATACATATAAAGGCAACACATGTCATTTTGGTCGCAACACATGTCATTGTTTTAGCCAGGATTACATCTCCTATACAAGTTGTGTGCATCAGCAGTCTTCGGCTTGGAGTGTGGGCCATTTTATTTGATACATTTAGGATATGTTGTTAATTGTTTAAAATGCCAAAACTAAGCAGACAAGTGATACCACTAGTAAAATGGAATGTAAACGTTTTTGGTTAAGCTGATCGGTGATATTTCAGCTTAAAGTATTGATGGTTTTGAATCTTTGGTTATGGCATCACTGCCCAACTTCAAATTAATAAAGACAAACCGGTTCAACAGATTTAGGAACAGAATACGATTACAACCCAAGGCACCAAAGCCAACAACATAGGAAGTTCAGAACAACACTTGATCAAACACGCTAGGCTAGAGATCCGGGCAACAAAGCCAACTACGGCACCAGCAGCACATAAGCTTACAATACAATTGTTCAAGAGCAATATTTGTCGAGGAATTCCTTCATGGCAGTAAAGGAACCTTTAGCCCAAACCAGAGCCACAGCATGAGGTTCCCTTAGCAGCCCCCTTGAGTACTTCAGAAGGGTCTGATCATCGACTTCACCATTCTTTATTATATGTTCCAGTACTTCAGTTACTTCTTTGCGCCAAGTCATGTGGAGTTGCTCTGACTGTGAACCGCAGTGCTGCACTGACTATGAACTTGAGGCAGCTTTAGGGCCATGCAATCTTGCAAAAGCATTTCTAACGATATTGTAGGCTGAACTTCCATGGGATACTGAAATTCCCCTGGATTCTGATGTTGCCCCGGATGCCCGCGCCTTCTTAACAATATACGCTATTTTTGAACTGATCTGAGTATGATCCAAATCAACATACTTTTCATTGTTTCCCTTGAAAGCAGCATTTATAGCATTTGCAATAGTAGTACCATAACCCTCTAGGTCTGCTCTATACATAGCCACTTTTTCTCCACTGTCAACATAGGTGTTCATCATCTTTACCTCTTCCCGCGTCCATCGATGCCATTCGTAAATTCTACCAAAATGTGTGGTTCCATACGTTTGCACCAACGTCTAGATCTGCTACTCCTGCTGCTTCTACTTATATATCAAAGCCAGAGTAAAATATTAGAGGCGATGCTTTGTTTTCTTTTAACATAAAAAACAGAGTAAATAGTAAAGTTGAAAAGGGAACAAACCTTCGAGGGCATCTTCACCTAAGTGGAAGAAGAACTGGATGAGCGCACACTACTTGGCTGAATCTGCAAAAAATCAGCTGTGTCAAGGACATTTCTTCATTAAAGAATTACTAAAGCTCTAGAATTGTCAATATTGAGCTGTATTTGTGAACCACATCATCTTTAAGCAGTCACCCTGTTGTCCAGCACTTTACTGCAGCTCTCTACTACATCAACGACTAACAATATTACAAGAGCTATCAAGACAAAATTTATCAAGAACTGCTTGTTTTCAGTGTATCACCGCAATGACTGACCTGGACGCTATTATGAAACACTAGGTGCAAGATTGCAGAATCACCACACTTGTTAGTTGTCACTCACATCACATGATTAAACCAACACGCCATGAATATAGCTAAATTTGCACATCACATCAAAGTTTAGAACAAACCTAAGCATTTACCACCCTGAATCTACACACATGGGCACCCCAAACCCTAAACTTGTCAGCTAAAATCTTATATTGATCTGCAGTTCTCGGCAAGTTCAAAACAAGACATGTAGCTAAATACCAACAGAAGAACAAGACAAAGTTCTAGCAGAGCTCACAGTTTCCATGGCATGATGCTACAACATTGAAAAACATCATGTAAACTTTTAGTAAGCCTAATATGTAGTAAGTTACTACAATCCTGCAGTAAATCGAGAGCTGCCCTATCTTGCCCAAAGGGGAACTTCGCCCCTGCTCAAAATCAAAGTCGCCAAAACATCACGGAGGGAGAGGAAGAGAAGTGCAACATACATGGATACTCAGTCGCTTGACTAGTTGTGAATTCACTGCGGATCTGGGTCTTTTCTTTGGTTGAGCCTTGTGGTCGGGCTGTTTCCTCCGGTTCATCTGTGAGGTGGTAGGAGGGGAAGTTATGGCACGCGTTCTGACCATCGGAGGAATTGTGATTTATCGGCTTGGTAGCCTTCGGCGCTATGCCTGAGAAAGAAGAAGAGGGTGGGTGGAGCTTCGTTACGAATTTTTTTCAAAAGTAGTACGAATAATGCACCAAATTTGAAAAACATGTATCAGTTTGAAAATTTTCAAAACTACTACCCCTTCGGCCCCTATTGGGACGACAGGCTGCCCGTCGGCTTTTACCAGGCCGAAACAGGCCCATCGGCCGAAGCCAGGCCGAACCGGCCGGCCGTCGGCCCACCCTAGGCCGAGCCCCACCCGTCGGCCGCCAGGAGCCCAACTGGCCCCGGGATAGGGCCGATGCGGCCATCCTCCTTCATCCTCCTCCAGCTCTCTCTTTCTCTCACATTTCGGCCGAAATTGCCCCCCTTGATCTCCCTTTCCCTCCACCCATTTTCTGTTTCAATCCGATGAAACGATAGATCGACTTCTTCTCCCCCGCCCTACAGTTTTAGTTTTTGCAACGTGGTATTGTTTTGTTCGTGTGGAGGAGAAAATGGTGTGGTGGTGGAGGTGTCAATGGTGAGAAGGTGGAGTGCTGGAGAGGAAGAAGAAGGTGGATAGAAAGAAGAAGTGCACTCACGCATCGAAGGTATAATTTTTTGCTGTTAGTTTAGGTTATTTTTTGTTAGTTTTTTTAATGCACGTAAAATTTTTTTATGTTATTTTTACTAGTTTAGTTATTTTAGGTTACTTGTGTTAGTGTAATGATTTTAGTGTATGTTTTTGGAGTGTAGGATTAGTTAGTGTAGTCATATTAGTGTCGGTTTATTTTTGTGAAGTTAATTTTAGTGTAAGTTGATACGTCTCCGACATATCTATAATTTTTGGTTGTTCCATGCTATTATATTATCAACTTTGGATGTTTTATATGTATGAATATGCTATTTTATATGATTTTTGGGACTAACTTATTAACTTAGTGCCCAGTGCCAGTTCATGTTTTTCCGTGTTTTTGATCTTGTTCAGATAGGAATATCAAACGGAGTCCAAATTGAATAAAACTTTCGTCGCGATTTTTTATGCAAAATATCAAAAATACCTGAAGGAAGAAATACCAGAGAAGTGGGCCGTGGGAGCCACGAGCCTGGGAGGTGCGCCCCCCTAGGCCGCGGCTAGGGGGCTCGTGACCTCCTCGTGGCCCATCTCCACTTGTTTCCGCCGCCATACGGTCTTATAAATAGCCAAACGCATAGAAATAGACCTAGATCGCAAGCTCCGCTGCCGCAAGCTTCCAGAACCACCAAAAACCAATTGGGAGACTGTTCCGGCATCCTGCCGGATGGGAATCCATCTCCGGTGGCCATCTTCATCAACATCCTTGCCTCTCCGATGATGCGTGAGTAGTTCACATCAGACCTTCGGGTCCATAGCTAGTAGCTAGATGGCTTCTTCTCTCTCTTTGATCTTCAATACAAAGTTCTCCATGATCTTCATGGTGATCTATCCGACGAAATCTTCTTTTGCGGTGTGTTTGTTGAGATCCGATGAATTTTGGATTTATGATCAGCTTATCTATGAATATTATTTGAGTCTCCTCTGATTTCTTATATGCATGATTTCATATCCTTGTAAGTCTCTTCGAGTTATGGGTTTCATTTGGCCAACTTGATCTATGATTCTTGCAATGGGAGAATTGCTTGGTTTTGGGTTCATACCATGCGGTGTCCTCACCCAGTGACAGAAAGGGTAGCGAGGCACGGATCGTGTTTTTGCCAGTAAGGGTAAAAAGATGGGGTTTATATCATATTGCATGAATTTATCCTTCTACATAATGTCATCTTGCTTAAAGCGTTACTCTGTTTCTTATGAACTTAATACACTAGATGCATGCTGGATAGCGGTCGATGTGTGGAGTAATAGTAGTAGATGCGGAAAGTATCGGTCTACTTGTCTCGGGTGTGATGCCTATATGTATGATCATTGCCTTAGATATCGTCATGAGTTTGCGCTATTCTATCAATTGCTCAACAGTAATTTGTTCACCCACCGTAATACTTGCTATCATGAAAGAAGCCTCTAGTGAACACTATGGCCCCCGGGTCTATTTTACATATTATATATTCAGATCTAAACATAAAAACACCAAAAATACTTTGCTTCAATTTTATTTAGTTATTTATATTTACTCATTATCACTATCAGATCTCACCTTGCAAGTAATCGTGAAGGGATTGACAACCCCTTTATCGCGTTGGGTGCAAGTTTGTTTGTGTTTGTGCAGGTTTCTTTGTGCCTCATCTTGATACTCCTATTGGATTGATACCTTGGTTCTCAAACTGAGGGAAATACTTACCTCTACTTTTCTGCATCACCCTTTCCTCTTCAAGGGAAAAACCAACGCACGCTTGAGAAGTAGCAGGAAGAATTTCTGGCGCCGTTGTCGGGGACTATTCAAGTGAAGCATCTGCCAAGTACCCATCACTTGCATTTACATTATTTTCCATTTGCCTCTTGTTTTCCTCTCCCCCACTTCTAAAACGATTTTTTTAGAAAAAAACCAAAAACATTTGCTTTTGTATTCGCCCTCCTTCCATTCGCCTTTTCGTTGCTATGTTTTCTTGTGTTGCCATGTGCCTTCTATTTGCTTGCATCTTCGCTTGCTAAAAATCTATTGATATGGATCCTAATCCACTTGCTATTATTTTCAAAAGACCAAATTATGATGAACCAATTTCTAGTGAGTTGAGTGCAATTGATTATCTCTATGAGTTCTGTTTGAAAATCATAAATCTGAAAATTTTGATGAAGTGTTGAAAGAAGAAATTTGTAACGAGATTCACGATAGTTACTTGAATGAAAAGAATGATTGCCATGTTGTTAGTATGAATTCTTTGAATATCCATGATGCTTATGATATGCAAAGCCACAAGCATGGGGATGCTATGTTTGATGAAGATGGTATTTTTTGTTCCCCAAGTTTTCATGAGAAAATTTATTATGATGATTGCATGCTTGTGCATCATGAAAAGAATGATTTATGTGATATTTATATTGTTGAATTCCTTCATGATGCTACTGAAAATTATTATGAGGGAGGAACATATGCTTTTAGGAATTTGAATTATATCAAGTTTCCTCTCTATGTGTTCAATGTTTTGAAGTTATGCTTGTTTTGCCTTCCTATGCTAGTTGATTCTTGTTCCCATAAATTGTTTGCTCACAAAAGCCCTATGCATAGGAAGTGGGTTAGACTTAAATGTGTTTTTCATGCTATTCATGATGCTCTTTTGCATATCTCAATTACTATTTTTTCCGTGAGCATCATTGAAATCATTATGCCTAGCTAGGGGCGTTAAACGATAGCGCTTGTTGGGAGGCAATCCAGTGAATAGATTTATTCTTGCTTTTTACTTTCTCTTTTGTTGATTCAACACCATTATGATTCTGTTATTATTGTGTTTTTTATGTTTTAATTAGTGTTTGTGCCAAGTAGAACCTTTATGATTAGTTTTGGTGATAGTTGTTTAATCATGCTGGAAAAAGACAGAAACTTTCTGCTCACAAAATTATTTTTCATTCCCATACAGAAAGACATTTTGAGTTGATTATTTTTTATGCTGATTGATATGAAAATTTCCCTAATTTTCATAATTGTTTCAGAATTTTTGAGTTAGCAGAGGTTTTTGAAATATACAGATTGCTACCGTCTTTTCTGTTTTTGACAGATTCTGTTTTTGTTGTGTTGATTGCTTATTTGGATGAAACTATGGTTAGTATCTGGGGGTACGAGTCATCGGAAAGTGAGAAAACAGTAATATAACATCAATATAAATGGAAATTAAGTTTACTACAGTACACAAAAAGTTGGTGGTTGGTTTTGTTATGCTAATGCTATCACGAGTTTCTGTTTAAGTTTTGTGTTGTGAAGTTTTCAAGTTTTGGGTGATGTTCTTATGGACAATGGAATAAAGAGTTGAAAGAGCCTAAGCTTGGGGATTCCCAAGTCATCCCAGGACAAATTCAAGGACACCAAAAATCCTAAGCTTGGGGATGCCCCGGGAAGGCATCCCCTCTTTCGTCTTCAATCCATCGGTAACGTTACTTGGAGCTATATTTTTATTCACCACATAATGTGTGTTTTGCTTGGAGCGTCATGTGTTATAGTAGTCTTTGATTTTTGATTTATCACAATCAACCTTTCTGCACACCTTTTGAGAGGTACATGCACTCATCGTGAATTTATTAGAATACTTAATGAGCTTCACTTATATCTTTTGAGTTAGGCAATATTAGCTCACATGTGCTTCACTTATATCTTTTGAGGTTGATGATTTTGTTCACATGTGCTTCACTTATATCTGTAGAGATTGGTAATATTAGCTCACATGTGCTTTACTTATATCTTTTGAGCTTGATGATTTTGCTCCCATGTGCTTCACTTATATCCTTCGAGCGTAGTAATTTCGCTCCCATGTGCTTCACTTATATCTTTTGAGCTAGATAAATTTTGCTCTAATGCTTCACTTAAATCTTTGTAGAGCACGGCGATGTCATATTTTGTAGAAATCAAAACTCTCTAATCTTTACTTATATCATTTTGAGAGTGCTCTATCTCTAAGAAACTTGGTAATTGGCGTGTGTTATGAAATTAGTCCTAAATATGATAGGCATCCAAAGAGGATATAATAAAAACTTTCATATTCAAGTGCATTGATTAGTAAGAGAAGTTTGATTCCTCATGATTAGTTTTGAGATATGGATATGGTAATATGAGAGTTATGTCAGTAGGGTGTTTTGAACCTAGAAATACTTGTGTTGAGGTTAGTGATTCCCGTAGCATGCACTCATGGTGAACCGCTATGTTAGGAAGTCGGAGCATAATTGATTTATTGATTGTCATCCTTTGTGTAGAGGTCGGGATAGCGCGGTGGTTAACTCCTACCAACCCTTCCCCTAGGAGTATGCAATTACACTTTGTTTCGATTACTAATAAAACTTTCGCAATAAGTATGTGAGTTCTTCATGACTAATGTGAGTCCACGGTATAGATGCACTTTCACCTGCCACCATTGCTAGCCTCTCTAGTGCCGCGCAAATTTCGCCGGTACACAAAACCACCATATATCTTCCTCAAAACAGCTACCATACCTACCTATTATGGCATTTTCATAGCCATTCCGAGATATATTGCCATGCAACTTTCACCGTTCTGTCTCATGACACGTGCCATCACTTTCATTCATATAGAGTCATTATTGTTCTAAGTATCGAGTTGTAAGTTAATAAAAGTGTGATGATCATCATTATTAGAGCATTGCCCCATGTGAGGAAATAAAAGAGGCCAAAGATGCCCACCAAATAAAAAAAAGAGGTCAAAGAGCCCAAACAAAAAAAATGAGAGAAAAAGAGAGAAGGGACAATGCTACTATCTTTTTCCACACTTGTGCTTCAAAATAGCACCATGTTCTTCAAGATGGAGAGCCTCTTGTTTTGTCACTTTCATATGCTAGTGGAAATTTTCATTATGTAACTTGACTTGTATATTCCAATGATGGGCTTCCTCAAAATTGCCCTAGGTCTTCATGAGCAAGCAAGTTGGGTGCACACCCACCAATTTTCAGTTTTGAGCTTTCATACACTTATAGCTCTAGTGCATCCGTTTCATGGCAATACCTACTCATTCAGATTGATATCTATTGATGGGCATCTTCATAGCCTATTGATACGCCGAGTCGATGTGACCATCTCCTTCTTTTTGCCTCGCAATCTTCACCACAATCTATTCCACCTATAGTGCTATATCCATGGCTCACGCTCACATATTGCGTGAGAGTTGAAAAAGGTTTGAGAAAGTAAGAGTGTGAAAACAATTACTTGGCCAATACCAAGGTTGTGAATGATTTAAATTCGTTGTGTGGGGATGATGGAGCATAGCCACACTATATGATTTTGTAGGGATAACTTTCTTTGGCCTTGTTATTTCAAAAGTTTATGATCACTTTGCTATTATGCTTGAAGTATTATTGTTTTCATGTCAATATTGAACTATTGTTTCGAATCTTATGGATCTGAACATTCATGCCATAATGAAGAGATTACATAAAACAAATATGTTGGGTAGCATTCCACATCAAAAATTCGGTCTTTATCACTTCCCTACTCGAGGACGAGCAGGAGTTAAGCTTGGGGATGCTTGATACGTCTCCGACATATCTATATTTTTCAATTATTCCTTGCTATTATATTATCAACTTTGGATGTTTTATATGTAGGAATATGCTATTTTATATGATTTTTGGGACTAACTTATTAACTCAGTGCCCAGTGCTAGTTCATGTTTTTTCCGTGTTTTTGATCTTTTCCAGATAGGAATATCAAACGGAGTCCAAATGGAATAAAACTTTAGCCGTGATTTTTTATGAAAAATATCAAAAATACCTGAAGGAAAAAATACCAGAGAAGTGGGCCCAGGGTGCCACGAGCCTGGGAGGCGCACCCCCCTAGGCCGCGGCTAGGGGGCTCGTGGCCTCCTCGTGGCCCGTCTCCACTTGTTTCCGCCGCCATATGGTCTTATAAATAGCCAAACACAGAGAAATAGACCTAGATCGCAAGTTCCGCCGCCGCAATCCTCCAGAACCACCAAAAACCAATCGGGAGACCGTTCTGGCATCCTACCGGAGGGGAATCCTTCTCCAGTGGCCATCTTCATCAACATCCTTGCCTCTCCGATGATGCGTGAGTAGTTCACATCAGACCTTCGGGTCCATAGCTAGTAGCTAGATGGCTTCTTCTCTCTCTTTGATCTTCAATACAAAGTTATCCATGATTTTCATGGTGATCTATCCGATGTAATCTTCTTTTGCGGTGTGTTTGTTGAGATCCGATGAATTGTGGATTTATGACCATCTTATCTATGAATATTATTTGAGTCTCCTCTAATTTCTTATATGGATGATTTCATATCCTTGTAAGTCTCTTCGAGTTATGGGTTTCGTTTGGCCAACTTGATCTATGATTCTTGCAATGGGAGAAGTGCTTGGTTTGGGGTTCATACCATGCGGTGTCCTGACCCCGTGATAGAAAGGGTAGCGAGGCACGTACCGTGTTGTTGCCATCAAGGGTAAAAAGATGGGATTTATATCATATTGCATTTATTTATCCTTCTACATCATGTCATATTGCTTAAAGCGTTACTCCGTTTCTTATGAACTTAATACACTAGATGCATGCTGGATAGCGGTCGATGTGGAGTAATTGTAGTAGATGCAGAAAATATCGGTCTACTTGTCTCGGATGTGATTCCTATATGTATGATCATTGCCTTAGATATCGTCATGACTTTGCGTTATTCTATCAATTGCTCAACAGTAATTTGTTCATCCACCGTAATACTTGCTATCATCAGAGAAGCCTCTAGTGAACACTATGGCCCCCGGGGTCTATTTTACATATTATATATTCAGATCTAAACATAAAAACACAAAAAATAGCTTGCTGCAATTTTATTTACTTATTTGTATTTACTCATTATCACTATCAGATCTCACCTTGCAAGTAATCGTGAAGGGATTGGCAACCCCTTTATCACGTTGGGGGCAAGTTTGGTTGTGTTTGTGCAAGTTTCTTGGTTCCTCATCTTGATACTCCTACTCGATTGATACCTTGGTTCTCAAACTGAGGGAAATACTTACCTCTACTTTGTCGCATCACCCTTTCCACTTCAAGGGAAAAACCAATGCATGCTCGAGAAGTAGCATAGGTATTTTTAGAATACGTAGGTACATTTTAGTGTACGTTTTAGTGTATGTTTTACGAGTGTAGGTTTAGTTAGTGTAGTCATAGTAGTGTCGGTTTAATTTTGTGTAGTTCATTTCAGTGTAGGGTTTTTTAGAATCTGTGGGTACATTATAGTGTATGTTTTATTTTAGTGTCGATATATTCGTTGCGAATAATGATAAGTTGGAAATGTCTGACAGGTTACAATGTCTGAATCCGTCAATTTTATTGTGTATTACGGCCCTGGTACTGTTCGATATAATGAGTGGGGGGTTGATCTTAGGGAGTTTAAAACAGGCGAGATGACACTTTCAGACCTGGACAGACTAGACATTAGGCAGTTGAAGCACTGGTTGACTAATAGTTTTGGCCTCGATCCTAAAGTTTGTTCCGTCAGTATTCATGCCTTGTGGACCAAATCCTGTAAAAATGTCAAGTGGGATTTGATTCCGATATATAGGAGCCGGCACTGGTTGTCTTTGTTAAGTCATTGCAGAGACCGAAGAATCCATCCTTATGCCCTAGTGCAACTAGTGGCGAAGGAGGAGAACATCATACCACCCATCATGGGGTATGAACCAGGCCAGAGTAGTCAAGTGGCTAACGAGATTTATGTATCCGGGTCATAGCCACCGGATGTGAATGCTACCCAACCCGACAATGAATCAGATTATGTTAGTGGTCATGCTGCTGGTCAGAGTATTCAATCGATAGTATTAGTTGCCTCTGGTGTTGCTGATGGGGACGAGGAAGGCGAGGAAATGCATAGGGTGATGGAGGAAGAGGACGAGGATGGGATTGCACAGGAACTTGATTCTGAAAATTCCGAGGATGAGGAGGTACCAATTCCTGCTGCATGGGAGCAGGACATATCTGCCGTCTTTACTGTCAACGATGGCCTTGAGACTCCATGGCAATATAATCTGAACCAATTCCAGATCGGGGCTATGTTTGACACAAAGAAGAAAATGAAGTATGCGGTGATAAAGTGGGCTATGTCTACGCAAAGGGTTTTCCGGACACACATATCTAGTCCAACGAAATATACCGTGAAGTGTGTTGAATCAGGTTGTCCTGCGAAGGTGCACACCCACGTGCCAAAGTATAACATCCACTGGGTTGTGACAAATGTTGTACCACATAATTGTGTTAGGAAAAACATGTTGGTTTGTCATCCAAACATTAATTCAACTCTCATAGCGCAACTCATGTATACTGAGATAGTGACGAAGAAAGATATGGAAGCAAGCACATCCAGACAGCAGTGAAGGTCATATGGAAGTATGACATTCCATATGGGAAGGCTTGGAGGGCTAAGCAGAAGGCTATGGAGGAGAGGTTTGGGATGTTCTTAGAATCCTATGATAATGTTGTCCGTCTCCTTGACATACTGAAGGAGAGGAATCCCGGCACTTATGTTAACATTCAGCACACGAGGTTGGATAGCATACCAGATTACAAGGGGTTGAAACGAGTATTCTTCTCTTTCGGTATGTGAATCGAAGCTTTCAGGCATCGTCCTCCTATGATGTTAGAGGATGGTACATTCCTGACTGGTCAGTACAAAGGCCAAAGCCTGACTGCTATTGCTGTGGACGGGAACAACCAAATCATCCCACTAGCCATGGCATTTGTGGAGGGTGAGAACTTTCCAAGCTGGGTATGGTTCTTCCGGCAAGTTAAATTTGCGATCATGAAGGACAGATCAAATGTGTGTCTCATTCACGACATACATCTCGATATATTGAAGGTCGTGAAGACACTGAGTAATCCAACTACTGAGGAGCCAACACCTTGGAAGGACTTGCAAAGCCGGTGGTGCATGCGCCATCTGGGTGCTAATTTTTTCTCACGGTTCAAGAACAAACGGTTGATGAACTTGTTCAAGAAGTTATGCAAGCAGAGCCAGTAGCACAAATACGATTTTATTTGGTCAAAACTAGATGAGTTCACTAAGAAGCAGGTCATTGCTAGGAAGAAAATGGAAAAAGACCAGGTTAAATTAACAGCACTCATTGCGGAGATGGAGAGGCCAGTTGGTCTTTGTGACTTGCCAGCAATTGACCCTCCTAATACGAAGAGAAATAAGGCAGGACAATAAAGAATTTTTCTGAGTGGATAGAGAAAGAGCCTTTTGTGAATTGGTCTTTGCTGCATGACACCCATGGAGCTAGGTATGGCCACATGACAACCAATCTTGCAGAGATCTATAACTTTGTACTTAGAGGGAATAGAGCATTGCCACTAATAGCTATTGTGGAGGGTGTATTCCATGGCACTGTGAGGTATTTCAGAGAAAGGCAAGAGTTAGCAAGGAAGCATATTGCAGATAATCCGAACACTCCTTATTGTAGTCGTGTCATGGAGTACATGGCTGAGAAGATAAAGAAAGCAAAAAAGCACACTGTCACACTCATGGGTAATCAGGAAAGGAGGTATGAGGTTCAGCTTCCTACTGATGGTTTTGATTCTACAAATGAGGTGAAGATGCATGAGGTTACAATTGGAGCAGAATTTTATCCAACTTGTGAGTGTACATGCAACAAACCGAAGTTATTGCACCTGCCTTGCTCACATGTGTTGACTGCCTGTGGCCAGATTCAGTTGGACGCTATCTCCTTCGTGTCTCCGTACTATTCAAAGGAGGCAGTACTCAATGTCTGGACAGGTGAGATGACAGGGTTTAGAGTCGTCGGCAATTTCAACAAGGTAAACGTTGGTGATAGAGTATACATCCCGGATCCTGCACTACGGCGAACTAGCAGGGGTAGGCGTAAGGTTAAGCGCATGCGTAACGATATGGACCAATCTGAAGCTGGTGGAGCAACCAGGCAATGTTTGCTCTGCGCAGCTTATGGGCATAGGATGAAATATTGCCCCGACCTAAAGAAAGACGGTGCTTCCACATCGACGAGTGCTTCCACATCGACTATTGCAACAACAGTTGCAAGAGGAGGTCCTAGCAGTCGTGGTGGATGTGCCTCTCGAGGCCAAAGGGGCAGATGAGGAATGAATAACTCAGAAGCTACATAATATAAGGGACTATGTTTTTAATTTGTAATATGTGGGACTACATTTTTAATTGTCATATGTGTGAACTATGTAGGCGGTCTTCCGATGTTGTTCACACTCGTGCAGCACATCGTCCGCCACGCCCCTCTCTACAACGTTCAGAACCTCGACCTTCATAGCCAGGGAGCTCCTCCTGGCAGTAGGAACCTCCTTCACAGCCAGGGGGCTCCTCCTGGCAGCAGGAACCTCCTTCACAGCCAGGGGGCTACCCCTGGCAGTAGGCACCTCCTTCACAGCCCGAGGGCTCCTCCTTTTGGCAGCAGGCACCTCCTTCACAGGCAAGGGGCTCCTCCTGGCAGCAGGCACCTCCTTCACAGCCAGGGAGCTCCTCCTGGTAGTAGGCACCTCCTTCATAGCCCGGGGGTTATTTCTACTAGCAGCCACCTCCTTCACAGCCCGGGGGCTATTTCTACCAACAGCCACTTCCTTCACAGCCCGGGGACTCTTCCTGGCCTCAGTAGATGGACCTAGGTAACTTAACTTTGTACATTCTTTTACAAACTTTAGCCTCGTAAGTCATTCTTTACATTTTTTTAATTTACTAGCAGGCGGTAGCCAGTCGCAACCGTTTATGACTCCAGTTCAGTCACCTCTGTTTATTGGTCCTGGTTCGTACATACCTGGCGACGGCGAGGACGACAACCGTGCTGCATGCACCTATGGTATGTCAGAGACAATTCTTGCCACTCCACCACCACCATCTACGCAGGAAACACAGACACCGACGGACGAGGTGTTCTATGGTCGTGGTCATCGTGACACTCGTCCATCGCCTCAGCGCTTATCGCCTTCCGGTCGATGTCCGAGGAAGACCAAGATTCGTCGCAAGCCCAAGCAGTGATATGGTCATCTATGTACGATACATGACTATCTGTATATGTATCAGACATATGTAGCCTTTATGTATCGGGCATATTCATTTATTTGACATATTTAGCCTCTATGTATCGGGCATATTCATGTATGCGACATATTTATGTTTGAGAATTATTTGGTTTGGAGAGAGAACAACAGTAAGGAAAACCAAATCCGTCGACATGAATTAGACGTTACAACTGAATTAAACGTTACAACTTAATTAAACTGCATTACAGAGAACACCACTACAGAAAATAGTACTACATGAAAAACGTATTACATGAAAGCATCATCATCATATCCTTCGATGCAGAACTCTTGCCCTTCGATGATGCGGTCGACTTCACCTTGGTACTCGGCATGAAGCTGTCGTCTTCATCCTCCGTCGATGCAGAACTCTTCCCCTCCATCGATGTAGAACTCTTGCCCTTCGTCGATGTAGAACTCTTGCCCTTCGATGCAGAACTCTTCACCTTGCTGCTCGGCATGAAGAGGTCGTCCTCGTCCTCACTTTCTGCTGACCATAAACCTGAATTATTCACAGCAATCCTGAGATAAGCATCACCCTTGTGCAGTTGCTTTTGCCATTTGGCGTGCAACCTCATAACTTCTTTCCGTATCTCCTCAAAAGTCCTGGGAGGCCACCCAGTCCTAGCTAATTGGTGAGCCAACTCATTTATTATGAAGCCACTACTAATGATTTCCTCCCATGGAACTACTCTATCATTCATCTTGAAATTGGCAGCTAGACGAAGAAGACGGTCGGACATACCCTTGTGAAAACTATGATCAAAAGGATAGTGAGGATGAGGAGGATGAGACATCTCCACGAAAGGATGGCCAGAGCGGAAGGATGGCGGAGTGACACGGAAAGGAAGGGCCTGCTCACCCTCCTTACTGCGAATGTGGTTATATAGGCGGCAGGGAAACTGGCGGGAGAGAAAGGCGGGAAAGACTATGGTGGGAATGAATGGCGGGAGAGAAATAGGCAGGAGAGAAAGTGGCGGGAGAGAAAGTGGCGGCAGAGAATCAATGCAGTTGCACAAGAGGCAAGTATCACGCTTCTCACTAAAATTAAGATACAATTTTCTAAAATTAAGATACATCTTGCTGAAATTAACTTACACCTTGCTGAAATTAAGATACAACTTGCTGAAATTGAGTTACTGGAATCTAAATCTACTGAGTCCAACGTGGATATTTTACTTTTCCATCTCCAGCTTCTTCTGCTGCCTGGGTTGCACGAGCCCTTTCTTTCTTTCTCTGCCTCTCAGCTTCACGGGCCTCCTCTCACTGACGGTAGACCTCCGCCAGTCGAATTTGGTTTTCTTGGTTTTTCTTCTTCATCTCAGCAAGAAAAGCCCTCTGCTCCACACAGTACCCTTGCCAAGCTCTCTCCTGCTCTGCTTTCTCCTCTGCTGCCGCCTTCTCGCGATGCTCGTCCAAGTCCAAACTTGCCCATGCTCGACGACTTCTTTCACGAATCTCAGTAACCGCCCAGTCTGGCATTTTCGTGTCTATCCAACGATAGTACTAGCACAGGGGGGAGGAGACTACAAAAGTAATAGAAATATAACAAATCAAATCAACAACAATATCAACAACGTGTTTATTCTGTGTGACTGAAACTTATCGGATGCGTGATATACGATGAAGGACCAATAGGTGGATCTTCCTCATAATTAGCGCACATGAAAAACTTCATGCCCAACCAATCTAAAAAATCCGTCACCTCCTTCACCTTGCAGAGATCCCCGCACCAACAACGAACTGCTTCCACCCCCTGAGGCAACTTCACACTCTTCCATTTGCTAGGCCTAATGCTTTGATCCGAACAAGGCAAAGTCATAATGACTACCGTGGTGGTTTTTTCGAGTACTAGTTGCCGACGGAGGAAGGCAGCTACAATGCCTCCTTTTATAAGCAGATGACAACCGCAATGGCGGGAAATTGGGCAGGAGAGAATGGTGGGACAGAGAATGGCGAGAGAGAATGGTGGGACAGAGAATGGTGAGAGATGATATATAATCACCTTCTTCAACACCATTCGATCACCCAAGCCAATGAAGTAGGAACAAGGAATGCTCACAAATATATAATCATCTTCTGAATCCAAAGTAATTTCAGGAAGTAAAGAACCAGTCCTAGGAATAGCCACAAATTCCATCAAACTCCTCACAACCATGGTAGGAATAACCTGACAAAAGCAACCAAGTTATATGGTCCATCCTATGAACCAACAAAGAACAAACAAATAATAAAAACCAAAAACCAAAGCTTACCATATGTTGGGAAATAAAGTTCATGCGATCGATCCTATGAACAAAAGGAGTACACAGTCTGTAGTTCTCATCAAAGAGCTGGCGTGACATGACATACATTTGATGATAATTCAGAGTGACACCACGACTATAAAAACAAGTGTCAACAAGTTCCCTCTGAGTTTCACTCAGATCCTCAAGAGCTACAAAAAATGATTTCACAAACTGAGATGAACAACAAAACGTATAAGCTGAAACAAATCTGAAAATCAGTCAAACAAATATCTTACCAACATGGGGTAAAGGAAACAACATAACACCATCCTGATGAAATTCGACACTAATATAAGTTCCATAGTGCTCAAGTATAACAGTCATCATGTCACTATGGCGGAGACCATAATCATTCACGAGTTCCTCCCACCAAGGACCATGGAATTTACTGCTCATCCTAGCATGTGTAAATATAACATCGTATAAGTTACCCTCACTGTTGAGCAGAGCAAGATCAATATCTGTGTCACCTCTCCGAATAGCTAAAGATCTGCACTCCTTAATGTACCAAGCAAGATGTGATCTGACACTTCATGAAACATACTACAACAAGAATGGAAACAAGCATCATAAACATATAAACAAAGGCATTCGAATATGCCACAGTCAGATAATTAGGACATAGAATCTTACAACATGTCTTGAACATCGACGATCCAACACCACAGTAAATACACACGCACCAGAATCAACGGCAGCACAAGGGCCACCTGGAGCTCGGCAAAATGGGCAAGCCATTACCTGCAGACGGACGACGGATAATAAGAACTAAATCCACTACGACTTGAGAGTTCTCATTCGATTGAGTTGGAAGCCAAAAAAAATACCGTAGGCCGGTGGAGAGCACCCTGATCTATTGTTTACGCGGGTAGAATAACAAAATGGGTGGTCCAGCGAAGAGATCGGCGAGGCGGTGGAAGCACTGGAGAGCAACGAGAGTGAGAGGTGAAGAGGGCAGGCTACTAGACGGGGGAGGGTGAAACGAGTGGTCAGAGAAGGAAGAAAGAGGCCCTGGACCTTATACAGGGGCCAATCAGCCTCTCACTGGCCGACAGGTGGCACTTCGGCCCCCCTCTGGCCGACAAGCCTCTCCCTGGCCTCTGATTGGCTGACAGGGTGCTCTTCGGCCTACTGGTGGCCGACGGGCCCCTCTTCGGCCAGGTGCTGGCCGACAGGTCCCTGTTCGGCCTGGTACAGTCCGACGGGGTACTACTTTCGATACTTTTTCAATTGATACATCTGTTTTCAAATTTTGTACAAAATCCGTACTAGTTCTGGAAAAAAATCGCTTCATTACTGCCATGCGTGCCTACAAGGCGACTTTGAACACCACCCTTTTGGCATTGAACCTTGAACGGAATCTAGCAATCACCCACTCCGCACACGAGCAGCCCAATAATCGAACACGTGCTCGAACACGAGCAGATCCGACCATCTGGAAGATGGCCGGGAAGATGGTGGCGAGGATGCGGGACGTACCTGGCCACGGGGGGTTCCTGGCTTCTACGACGCTACGCGGGGGTGGATACCGGAGAGGGGGCCGGGGCCTGGGTTTGCTGGTCACTGCCCCATAACCCTAGGCTAGGGCTGTGCCGGTGCCACCGCCGCTGCTGTGTGTCCATGCGTGGTCGAAAGAGGAGAGTGCGTGTGTCTGCGAGTGACTAGGCGGTTTGACTCTAGGCGTTGGTGGACCGCCTAACGCATTATTTGAATTAAAAAACAGGGAATTACTTTTATATAAACAGACTGAGCCAGCCACAGTCAATGACATCTGGGGCGAGTCAAAAGTCCAGTCAGCAGTCAACGGAGTTGACCACTCACTAGTCAAACTCAACGAGGCACTATAAATTCAAAAAAATCAAAAAAGGCAAAACCTTCACATTCTCTAGATGTTTGTGTATGAATCTTGTGTACAAAATTTGAGTTGATTTGAAGAAGGTCAAAAAAAATCGCTTGCTTACAAAAACGGGCTTAAGTGAGACCAAACGGTCTGTTCCTAGCTAATTTGTTTAAATATTACTTTTTTATTTATTTTTAAAAATATTGTGCCAAGGAGAGATTTTGCAAATATGTGATCCTATCAGCTACACCTAGGCCGACAGGGACTCATCGGCCACCTTAGCCGATTAGTCCCAGTTGTCCTGGGTGTAGCTGATAGGCCAGTCGGCCCCTTGTGCTCAGCACTAATCGGCCTACTCGTGGCCAATTAGTATTAATCAGGCACATCTGCACCATCTGGTGCATGCCCCTGTTTTTTTCCCGCCAAATGTTCTGGACCATGTTTTCCCGCTCGATTTCCCGCCAAGTGTTCCCGCCAAATTTTCCGGCCATGTTTTCCCGCCCGATTTCCCGCCAAGTGTTCCCACCAAATTTCCCAGCCATGTTTTCCCGCCACTTTTTGCCGCCCGATTTCCTATCATTGCTGTTGTCGGCTGCCTATAAAAGGAGGCATTGTATCTGCCTTCCATCATTGGCCGGCAACACTCAAAAAAAAACAGCGTGGTAGTCATTATGAGTTTGCCTTGTTCGGATCAAAGCATTAGGCCTAGCAAATGTAAGAGTGCAAAGTTGCCTCAGAGGATGGAAGCAACTCGTTGTTGGTGCGGGGATCTCTGCAAGGTGAAGGAGGTGATGGATATTTCAGATTGGTTGGGCATTAAGTTTTTCATGAGCGCTAATTATGAGGAAGATCCACTCGTTGGTCCTTCACTGTACATCACGCCTCCGGTATGTTTCAGTCACCCAGAATAAACACATTGTTGATATTTTTGTTGATTTGATTTTTATATTTCTGTTTCTTTTGTAGTCTCCTCCGCCCCTGTGCCAATACTATCGTTTGATAGACACGAAAATGCCGGACTGGGCGGTGACTGAGATTCGTGAAAGAAGTCGTCGTGCATGGGCAAGTTTGGACTTGGAGGAGCGCCGTGAGAAGGCGACAGCAGAGGAGAAAGCAGAGCAGGAGAGAGCTTGGCAAGAGTACTGTGTGGAGCAGAGGGCTTTTCTTGCTAAGATGAAGAAGAAAAACTAAGAAAACCAACTTCTACTGGCGGAGGTCTACCGGCAACGAGAGGAGGCCCGTGAGTCTGAGAGGCAGAGAAATAAAGAAAGAGCTCGTGCAGCCCAGACAGTAGAAGAAGCTGGAGAAGAAAAAGGAAAATAATGCATGAACACTGATGGTGTGTGTTTTAGTATTGAACCCACAACATCCGGCTAGCCATTCGGACAACTGACTAACAGTCCAAGTTTCAGGGCAAGTAACTGGCACCTCAACGTACTGAAATTCACTTAAATCAGCTCCCATCTCATTTATGCGGACGCTACCAGGACCGTAGTAAAAACCTAACTTCACTACATCAGACATCTTCGCTTACCTAAAAATTTATTCAACTTGGTCACATATCAAGCAGAATGAGATACTACAATTATTTCCGCCTAAACTACAAATTCGCACAGCTAAATATATTTACTACACCTAAATATATTTACCACAGCTAAATAGATTTACCACACCTAAATATATTTACCACACCTAAATAGATTTAAAACACCTAAAAAAATCAAAACACCGAAATATGCACAACTAAATATATTTTACCAGGCTACCGGAGAACCTAAAAATACCTAACACCGATATATATCTTACAAAGCTACCGAAGCACCTAAATATGAAATCTTACCCTTCAATCGTGTGGAGATACGACAAACGCCGCAGCACCACCATCAGCACCTCTACCTCCTCCACCACCACCTACACCTCCTCCTCCACCACCACCACCACCACCTCCTCCACCACCACCTCCTCCTCCTCCACCACCACCACCACCACCTCCTCCTCCTCCACCTCCTCCACCTTCACAAAAATGGTCAAAAGCACCACCACGAACTACCCCATCGCGAGATCGATGGTTCTTCTCGCTCCCCTAACCATCTAGAACTAAGGTGAGGGAAAATGGGGCTGGGGTAGAGGCAAAGAAGAGGAGAAAAATGGAAGGGGGAGAAGAGGGAGAGAAGGAAGGAAAAGAAGGGAGGAAGGAGAGAAGAGGGAGGAAGAAGAGAGCGTTGGGCGGCTGGCCAGCCTCTAATCGGCTATGGCATAGCCGAAAGCCCATTCGGCTATGGCGCGGCCGACTGGGCGCCAGGCTGGGCCGACTGGACGGGGGCGACGTGGCCTGGCCACTTATCGGCTTCCACGTGGCCTACTGGATGTTAATCGGCTACGCCGTAGCAGACAGGATCCAGTCCGCCCGGGCGATGCCGACTGGAAGTAATTGGTGTCCCTGCGGCTGATGGGATCACAAAATTGAAAAATCTACCCTTGACACAATATTTTTTAAAAATAATAAAAACGTAATATTTAAAAAAAATAGCCCGTTCCTAAGCAAGTGATTTTTTATCTCCTCCAAATCAGCCTAAATTTGTTTTACATGGTAAAATGCAGGTCATAAATAGGATTATCAAGAAATTTTCACAAAAACGTGAAGTTTACAATAAATGCTAGCTTTGCTTCGGCACTCCCCGCCGCCCTCGTCGGCCTCAACAGAAGCTGTTTAGCTCTCGAAGTGCGCGGAGATTCATGAGGGGCTTCGTCCGGCACGCAATAAATGAGCCGACGCTGGCGAAAGGAGGGCGCGGCCAGCGGCCTGCACGCGGCCGGCCCTTGATACTCCATGGTGGACACGGTCTTTGTCACAAAATGTAGGGTTCCCCGCAGACCGGCTTACCACCAGCCCACACGCCCTACTTCGGTGCTCCCCGTCGCCCTCCCCGGCCTCCACGGACGGGAGCACGTGGAGATGTGTTCATCAGGATGGGCTGGCGCTGGCGATTGGAGGGCGCGGCCAGCGGCCTGCAGCCGGCGAGGGTGGTGGGGAGCACTGAAGCAGGATGCGTGGGGTGGAGGTGAGCCAGGCTACGAGCCTTGAAATGGGGCCTCAACATGGCACCGGGGGGGCACACGCCGGCCCTTGCGTGCTGAAGCTAAAAATAGACATGGCCTCCTCGCACGGTGTCGACCTGAGCACCGCCTCACACTTTTATGCTCAGGTTCATCTCCGCGGAAGCCGTCTCCTCCACGTAGGGTTTCCGCGCACTGATATCCCTGCCTTTTCCAACGGAAAGACATTTCCCTTTCTGAGGCTGCCAATTAATCTCGTCCTGCTTCGGTGCTCCCCGCCACCCTCATCGGGTGCAGGCCGTTGGCCGCTCCCTCCATATTTGACACATCTCCGGACGATATTGTTCACACTACGAGCCCAAACGTTACACTATTCGGTTACAAACCGTATGGCACCGAACTATTACCAGTTTGAATGTTGCATACTTGCATGTCAAAATATTTCGACGCCAACTCATTTGGTTCCGACCTAAGGCAGCACGGCGCCATGGAGGCGATCATGGTGAGAAAGCGTGAGGCCTAGGCCAGCTCGTGGCCCCCCTCGTGTCGTGTTGGGGTTGAAAACAGACATGGCCTCCTCGCACGGTGTCATGGTGGACACGAACTTCGTCGGGAACTCGTTCCATTGACAGTCAGGTTGAGAGCCGGAGATCGAGTCGCTGGGCAAGTAGAGCAGGGACCAGAGGCCACAGTTCCAGCAGGTTTGTCGGGTTTACCGGTGGGGTCACGCAGGAGGTTGACCCAGCCGACGATGAGTTGACCGGAGGTGAAACTCTAGTTTATTCAGCTGGCGAGTCCTCGGTAGGAGAAACCGAGTCGATTCTTCCTCTCTTTCCCTAGAGGAATCATCAAATATGCCGACGGTTTAAATCGTAGGCAAAGAGACTAAAACCGTAGGCATACCCGTAGCATTTGCATACCCGTAGGCAAAGAGACTAAAACCGTAGGCACAACAAATAAAACAGGTACAACATCCACTACATAGCATTTGCATTTGCATCACACAACTATATAGCATTATCAAATCATCTATTGAAACAAAATATAGAGCATCCACTACATAGCACCAAACATAGAGTATCCAGTACATAGCACCAATATAGCAGGAACACCAAACATAGAGTATCCACTACATAGCATCAATAGAGCATCATATCGAAGTCCTAGCCAAAGACCGTCGGCCGACAAGCAATGCCCACCGCAGAACCCGAAGTCCACCTCCAAATAGCATCATCACTACAAAATGAATAACCACAACCATTTAGGATGATGGCATTTTGTCTAGTTCTAAGTTTGCGTCTTTGGAAATGTTATAACTACGAAAAATGCATCTTGGGAGTAGGGCACATACAAAAAGAGGTGATCCACGGCTCGAGGTAGAACCACCACAACCTGGGTTATGAACTGGGGTCACCGGGCTCCGTGAACTAGGAGTACCATCACCAGGAGCGTTTGATGCTTGGCCGGATCTCTACATCACTAGTAGAATGTCGATCAGTAGTTCCGGATGGGATGTGCCTTTAGTATCGGTTCCCCAACGTGGAGGGCCTTTAGTACCGGTCCGTGGGCCGACCGGTACTAATTTTTTTTCTTTTTTTTGAATTTTTTTGGAAAAAAAATTGTTTGATTTTCAAATTTCTGAATTTAATCTTTAACTACCCCTCATCACTGCTCAATATGATTTCTAATCTCTAATCACCCCTCATCATTCCAAATCGTCTAACTTCCCGACCGGTCACCCATCCTCTCACTACTCTAGCCCGAGCACGCTTAACTTTCAAGTTCTATTCCTCCTTGTTTTCAAGTTTGCACTTGTTGTTTTCCTAACAATAGTAAGCTATCAATCCTATTAACCCTTAGGAGTTGAACTTGAGCATGACCATAGTTTGACCATAATCACCCCTCATTATTAAGTAACACACTAATATTTCTTGAATAAGTAGTTTGACCAAAGTTTGACCGCAGTTTGACCATATTTGACAAAAAATCAAAAAGCTAAAATAATTATTTAGCAGCACTAATATTATTGAATAATTATTTAGTAACACTAATATTCTTGAATAAGTAGTTTGACTAGATTTAACCAAAATTCAAAAAAACTGAAGTTTGAGCATAACTTTTTTTCCTTTTAGAATTTGAGGATTCTAAAAATTGCAAAACGGTTGTAGGCCGTCAAATTCGGATGCGGATTTCTGTTCTGAACATTTTTTATATGTTATATGTTTTTTCCAACATCGTATGCAAAAGTTACAGCCATTTTACGTTTTCATAACATTTTTGGGCAAAACATGTTGAAATTTATGTTTTTTACCAGTTCTAGAGGGCCTTTAGTACCGGTTTGTGCAACGAACCGGGATACTAAAGAGGCACGCGGGGCGCAAGTCTGACGAAAAGCCTGCCACACGGGGCCCATGTCTTTAGTACCGGTTGGTGTCACCAACCGGTACTAAAGGGCAACCTTTAGTACCGGTTTGTGACACCAACCGGTACTAAAAAGGCACGCGGGGCCCGGTCCGACCAAAAGCCTGGTACTAAAGGTTCCTTACGAGCCGGTACTGAAGGTCGCCGGCACGAACCGGGACTAATAGCTTCTTTAGTACCGGCTCGTAACCAGACCGGGACTAATGCTCGGGGAGAAAGGTCTGTTTTCTACTAGTGCATTGTGTTCGAAAGTGACATTAAGAGATCTCAATCTATTTGTTGAAAACATGATAGGTAATTCTTGACGTGTTTGGCAATGTACTAACCGGAGTCTCGTCGTCACCACGTGTCAAGAATTCCTGGATCGTTAGCATTACTGGGGTTGGCCCAGGATTGGGTGGTGCCGACCCCATTGGTGCAGCCCGAGTGCCATGTTCCATCCAAATATACATATTCTGCACGTTAGTTGGCAAAGCGAAGACGGAAGTCAAAAATATTGAAAGCACAAAATTTGGCTAGCTTGGCTCTAACGGTGAAAACTAACTAACCTGCAACTGTTGGGCGCGGTACTCCTCGAGCCGAGCCTGTTTGGCTTCGTGTTCAGCGAACTCTTGACGATAATCTCTAAAATACCTAGAATAGTCCTACAATTTGACACAATGAATGTAAGCAGCCTAACCGTGCACAAAAGAAATGTGTGGACGAGGATGAAAAGGAGAGATGCTTACTTCTTCCTCTTTGGAACGACTAGGACGTGCCCGGGACGGTCTAGCCGCACTCGTGCCAGTGCTTGAAGCCCGGAGCTGGACGTAACTGATGGTGGGCCGGAACACACTGCCAAGAACCCCCGAGCGGCTATGTGGCCTGCCGTGTGCAGACATAACCACCGTTGTCCTGTCGGTCTCTGACACTATGGGATCAACACCAGGAGGGTTCCTCTCACTATACGATGCCTTATAGTTTGTGAGATGCTCCTCTGACCTGCCATAGTAAGGACTCTCCCCCTTCTTAGGATCTTTCCGCACACGGCCAAGCGACACGCCTCAATATGTGAGATGGACCTATTCAACACGGCCTCCTGCAACGGCCAAAAGATGTTACACATGCATACCAACATGACGAGAAATAAAAGCAATGATGTTTCATATATATATATATATACCTTGTGCTTCTTAAAGCGATGGTGGCTCCGGTTTCCTTGAATGTGTGTTCCATCAGATCCCCGGTTTTTCGTGTTGATTGTGCTCGTGGCCGCAAACGATTCATCTTCCGCGATCCACCTATCCACCAACGCCAACCATCCATCAGCCTTTCCATCGCACCAACCCGGAATCACCTAAACAAGGAAAGAAAGGAATTTCAAGATCAAACAATCAAATTTAGCACAAACGTGAGAACAAGAAGGATGTGCTACTTACGTCCATGTACTGCTCCTTGGTCATAGCGGGGCGTTTCACCCTCGCTTTCGTCTTGGTCATCTTCTGGTGCAGAATAGTGTGGTAGAACTGTGTGATGGCCACCCAGCGCGCATCGTATGTCATCTGACGGAGCTTCAAAGCCGTAGCCGCCTGGAAGACCTGGTCGGCTCTGACCTTGTGCTCCTCCGGAACTCTATAGAACTCCTAGAGTCATGCATATAACCAGGATGAAACAAGTCATGAGTTAAATGATTAACTATGAGCGATATGGATGCAATATTTGACGGGAGAACTTGTGAAGAAACTTACCCAAAAATGATCCCTCACGGCCTTAGCATGAGTCCCGTAGTCCGCAAGCCTGGCATCTTCATAGTGATGCCAGCATACTGCTAACACCTGCTCCTCGCATGGCGGGTCCGCGTCACGGCGTGGGTTGAACACGCTCGGCCAATATTTCCTCAGCAGAATAGTAATCACGCCGTTTCGAATCCGACCCTTCCCGACAATCTCACAATTGCTACAGAAGAATCAAATATTAGTATGTGTGGATTTATTAGAATAAAAAAACGAATAAAATAAAATAAATTTGAAGAAACAAAACAAAACTTACTCTATCCTATTGGGAATAATGAGGTCTTCTCTGCCTCGGTAGCAGGACGTCAAGGGAGGGTAGCCACTCCACGCAGCCACCCCTCCTAGCCCGTACCCTCCTCCTCCCCCGCATGCCCCTCCGCCCTCTCCTCATCCTCAACCTCCTCCCTATCCTCGGTCTCCCCCTCCTCACCCCAAACTTCCTCACTCTCTGAGTCCTCCCCTTCCTGCTCATACTCCTCGCCCTCGCCCGCGGTGCCACTGGTAGAGGGCACCTTACTAGAGGACGTCCGAGGCCCTATGTCCAAGAGATGGAGCGGAGTTTATAGACACGCGTTCCGTCTATAGAGGAGCATCCCCCTCCTCTTCCTCCCCCTTATCACTTGCCTCCTGCTTCTCTAGGGGGTCTTTCCCCGTCAGAGTCACGTAGTCGAGAGGGAACGGTGCTAGCTCTTCCTCTTCGAGTCACCTTATCGCGAAGTGTGTCAACCAAGCCACTGGAACTAGCCTTGCCCATGGTTCAATCACCTGCATTGTCAAAGAATAATCAATTGGTAAGTATATGCAAAGAAAGGAAGCATATTAATAATTCTACATGCAAAGAGAAGCATATTAATAAACCATACAAAAAAGACATAAAACGTACATCTGCTAGAACCCATACGAATCATCACTGTTGTAATCCATTCCTCGAACGGTCTCATCATCACTATCACTCATATCATCATCATTGTCTGAGAGGGGTGGAGGCGCTGCCAAAATCCTGTCTCGAAATGAGGTAGAGCATGGAAAACGTATCCAATCTACAGATACTCGGGTTGTCCGTGGAAAATGCTGGACAATCCGAAAGAGTTACGGTGATAAATATGCAATCGAATGCATATTTATTTATGTAACTCTTCTGGACGGGAGACGCCTAGGTTACGTGACTTGACGCGAAAATAAAATCTAGTGACATGATTAAAAGAGCGTAGGAGGAGGTGTATTCATAGCTCACCCACGGCTATAGAGGAAGTAGTCGAACAACGGTCGGATGATCAGCGACCAACGCTTCCGACGACGATGACTCCAAAGAGACGCAACACCACAATGCCTAAAAATTCCATATAGATAGAAAAATATACCATCACATCAATTTGATGTAGCAAAAAAAATCATGGCGGTCACTATCCACGACGACTCCAAGGTTAGCACTATCCATATACTGTCTACTACTAAAAGTGAACGGAAGGAGTACTAAACATCACTCAATTTTGATCTTGCGTGTCAAAAATACTACTAATAACATTTCTGTATTTTGACATGTGATGCTAATTGGGAGACTTGTAGTTTAGCATCTATGAACACAAAATCAATTCATTTCTGAAGCATGTTTGGCGAATGTTGTATGAAACAAAGTAAATTAGCTAGCTAGTTGTTTTACCCTGCCGAACTATGAAGACCATGCAAAAAGCTCACAATCGGGGGAGAGGGAGGGGCCTCACCGGCGGGGGTCGGGGTCGGGTAGGACCAAGACGGGGATGGGACAGGACAACGCCCATGTTGGAAATATACCCTAGAGGCAATAATAAATTAGTTATTATCGTATTTCCTTGTTCATGATAATCGTTTATTATCCATGATATAATTGTATTGATCGGAGACTTAGATGCATGTGTGGGTACATAGACAAAACCATGTCCCTAGTATGCCTCTAATAGACTAGCTCGTTGATCAAAAGATGGTTAAGGTTTCCTAGCCATGGACATGAGATGTCATTCGATAACGGGATCACATCATTAGGAGAATGATGTGATGGACAAGACCCAAACTACAAACTTAGCTTATGGTCGTGTCAATTTATTGCTACTGTTTTCTGCATGTCAAGTATATGTTCCTATGACCATGAGATCATGCAACTCACGGACATCATAGGAGTGCCTTGTGTGTATCAAATGTTGCAAGGTAATTGGGTAACTACAAAGGTGCTCTACAGGTATCTTCGAGGGTGTCTAATGAGTTTGCATGGATCAAGACTGGGATTTGTTACTCCGTGTAACGGAGAGGTATCTCAGGGCCCACTTGGTAATACAACATCATAATGAGCCTTGGAAGCAACGTGTCTAAGTGTTAGTCATGGGATCTTGTATTACAGAATGAGTAAAGAGACATGCTGGTAACGAGGTTGAACTAGGTATGGAGAAACCGACGATCGAATCTCAGGCAAGTAAACATACCGAAGAACAAAGGGAATATCATATGGGATTAACTGGATCCTTGACATAGAGGTTCGACCGATAAAGATCTTCCTAGAAAATGTAGGAACCAATATGGGCATCTAGGTCCCGCTATTGGTTATTGACTGTAGAGGTGTCTCGGTCATGTCTACATAGTTCTCGAACCCGCGAGGTCTGCACACTTAAGGTTTGGTTACGTTTTGGTAGTATAGAGTTATGTATGATGCACACTTAAGGTCCCGGATGAGATCCCAGACGTCACGATGAGCTCCTAAATGGTCCGGATGTAAAGATTCATATATAAGAAGTCCTGTTTTGGTCGCCGGAAAAGTTTTGGGCTCATCGGTAGTGTACCGGGAGTGCCGGTAGTGTACCGAGAGACCACCGGGAGGGGTATTTCGACCCAAGAGGCTTCATGGGCTGTGGGAGAGTGAATATCAGCCCTTAGTGGGCTGGTGGAAACTCCCACACAAGGCCCATGTGGCTGGAGAAGAAAACCCAATATGAATAGGTGGGAAAAAAGGCAAAAAAGGAGAAATCCTAGTCCTACTAGGATTGGAGGAGTCCTCCTCTCCTAGTAGGTTCGGCCAATCCAACGAGGACTTGGTCTTGCGCCAAGGCCTGTCGTCGTCTCCTCCTATATATACTAGAGGATTTTAGGGTTTTTGCACTAGATTTTCAGCCACGTGCTACCCGTTCCTCTAGTGCATAGTTTCTCCTCTAGATCGGTTTTCTGCAGTGCTTAGGCGAAGCCCTGCCGGAATAGCTCCACCACCATCGCCGGAGCGCCGTCACGCTGCCGGAGAACTCTTCTACCTCTTGGCTCCCTCTTGCTGGATCAAGAAGGCGGAGATCGTCATCAAGTTGTACGTGTGCTGAACGCGGAGGTGCCGTCCGTTCGGCGCTAGATCGGAAGGACCGTGACGAGTTCGCGGGACGGATCGTGATCAAGATCGTGAGACGGATCGTGATGACATCGCGGGACAGATCGTGATAAGTTCACGGGACTTATCGTGATTGGATCGCGGGACGGATCATGATGAGATCGCGGGACGCTCGGCGATTTGGATCGCGAAGACGTTCGACTAACCAACCACGTTTCTTAATGCTTCCCACTTAGCGATCTACAAGGGTATGTAGATCCACTCTCCCTCTCGTAGATGGTAATCACCATGGATAGATCTTCGTGTCCATTGGAAAATTTTTGTTTCCCATTCGACGTTCCCCAACAGTGGTATCATGAGCTAGGTCTATGTGTAGATGAGATCTCGAGTAGAACACAAAAGGTTTCTGGGCGTTGATGCTTAGATTGCTTCCTCCCTTGGTCGGATTTTGGTTCAGCGGTATTGTGAGATGAAGTGGCTCGGACCAACATTACTCGTACGCTTATGAGAGACCGGTTCCCTCAACCGCAACTTGTTGCATAGATGGCTTGCGGGTCACAGTTTCTCTCACTTTAGTTGGATCGAATTCGACAAAGGCGGTCCTTGAGAAGGTTGAAAAGAAACTAGTGTATCACCGTTGTGGTTTTTTGCGTAGGTGAGAATTGTTCTTGCTAGATACCGATAGCATCCACGTAAAACATGCAACAAAAATTAGAGGACGTCTAACTTATTTTTGCAGGGTATGTTGTGATGTGATATGGCCAATTACATGATGTGATATATGTGATGTATGAGATGATCATGTGATGTATAGAATATCACGACTTGCATGTCGATGAGTACGGCAACCGGCAGGAGCCATAGGGTTGTCTTTAATTATTGTATGACCTGCATGTCAATCATTAAGCTCTATGTAATGCTTTACTTTATCGCTAAATGGTAGCAATAGTAGTAGAAGCATGGTGGGTGTGACAACCCCGATGGGGACACGTTGATGGAGATCATGGTGTCATGCCGGTGATGATGGAGATCATGCCAGTGCTTTCTAGATGGAGATCAAAAGCACAAGTTCATGGCCATATCATGTCACTTATGATTTGCATGTGATGTTAATCCTTTTATGCACCTTGTTTTGCTTAGGACGATGGTAGCATTATAAGGTGATCCCTCACTTAATTTCAAGATAAATTGTGTTCTCCCCGAGTTTGCACCGTTGCGAAAGTTCGTCGTGTCGAGACGCCACGTGATGATCGGGTGTGATAGACTCTACGTTCACATACAATGGGTGCATGCCAGTGTTGCACATGAAGAACACTCGGGTTAAACTTGACGAGCCTAGAATGTACAGACATGGCCTCGGAACACAAGAGACTGAAAGGTCGAACATGAGTGATATAGTAGATATGATCAACATGATGATGTTCACCATTACAGCCACCTCAACTCACGTGATGATCGGACTTGAGCTGGTGAATTTGGATCATGCATGTATCACTCGAATGACCGGAGGGATGTCAATTTGAGTGGGAGTTCTTCAGTAATATGATTAATTGAACTCATTATCATGAACATAGTCAGTAGTGTCTTTGCAAATTATGTTGTAGATTACTAGCTCACACTGTAGCACCCTTGAATTTTTATATGTTCCTGGAGAAATAGAGTTGAAAGATGATGGTAGCAATATTGCAGACTGGGTCCGTGATCTGAGGATTGTACTCATTGCTGCACAGAAGGCTCATGTCCTTAATGCA
Source organism: Hordeum marinum (assembly GCA_022496015.1). Taxonomy (NCBI): domain Eukaryota; kingdom Viridiplantae; phylum Streptophyta; class Magnoliopsida; order Poales; family Poaceae; genus Hordeum; species Hordeum marinum. The sequence continues at coordinate 491,144,742 of CM039675.1, forward strand.
CCGCTCGGTGTGACAACCGCTCTAGCGTCATCTGTAGATGTTGTGAACATCTGACAAGCACATTCTGATGACTACTTGATAGTTTAGTGTGTCATGCCTTACGGCTTAGAATTGAGGCTCCAAAACGTATTGAACGTCACGGAGCATATGACATGTTTCTAAGAGCTGAAATTAGGATCTCAGACTCGTGCCCGAGTTGCGAGATATGAGATCTCCAACAAGATTCTTTGCATGCAAGATGAAAGAGAATAGCTCAATCGTTGAGCATGTGCTCAGAATGTCTGGGTGCTACAATTGCTTGAATCGAGTGGGAGTTGATCTATCAAATAAGATAGTGATTGATATAATTCTCCAAGTCACTGTCACTACTAGAACTTGGTGATGAACTCTAAAATATCAGGGATAGAAATAATGATCCCTGAGCTTTTCGCGATGTTTGACACCGCGAAGGTAGAAATCAAGAAGGTGGATCAAGTGTTGATGGTTAGTAAAACCACTAGTTTCGAGAAGGGCAAGAGAAAGGAGGGAAACTTCATGGATAGCAAGTCAGTTGATGCTCTAGCGAAGTAACCCAAAGTTGAACCCAAACCCGAGACTAAGTGCTTCGATTATGAGGAGAGCGGTCGCCGAAGCGGAACAACCCTAGATACTTGGTAGATAAGAAGGATGGCAACGTCGATAGAAGTATATATAATATACATGTTAATGATATGTACCTTGCAAGTACTCCTAGTAGCACCTAGGTATTGGATAATGGTTCGGTTGCTAAATGTTAGTAACTCGAAATAAAATGTACGGAATAAACGAAGAACTGGCTAAGGTTGAGGTGACGATGTGTGTTGGAAATGTTTCCAAGGTTGATATGATCAACATCGCACGCTCTCTCTACCTTCGGGATTAGTGACGAACCTAAATAAATGTTATTTGGTGTTTTGCATTGAGCATGAACATGATTATATCGTGCTTATTGCAACGCGGTTATTCCTTTAAGTTAGAGAATAATTGTTATTCCGTTTACATGAATAATACCTTCAATGGTCATGCACCCAGTGAGAATGGTTTGTTGAGATCTTGATCGTTGTAATACACATGTTCATAACATTGATGCCAAAAGATACAAAGTTAATAATGATAGTACCACATACTTGTGGCACTACTGCTAAATGTCATATTGGTATAAAGCACATGAAGAAACTCCATGTCGATGGATCTTTGGCCTCATTCGATTTCAAATTGGTTGAGACATGCGAACCATGCCTTTTGGGCAAGATGACTAAGGACCCAATTTTCCGGATTGATGGAGCGGGCAAGTGGTTCATTGGAAATGATACATGTTGATGTATGAAATCCAATGAGACTTGTAACGTGTGCTGGATGTCGTTATTTTCTAACCTTCAGTGATGATTTGAGTAGATATAGTGGATACTTACTTAATGAAACACAAGTGTGAATCGTTTGAAAGGTTCAAGCAAATTTAGAGTGAAGTTTTATGATCATCGTGACAAAAAGATAAAAATGTCTGTGATATGATCATGGAGGTGAATATCCAAGTTGCGAGTTTGGCATGCAACTTTAGACAATGTGAAAGTTGTTTCACAACTAACGCCACCAGGAACACCATAGTGTGATGGTGTGTCCGAATATCGTAGTCATGCTCTATTGGATATGGTGCGTGCTATAATGTCTCTTATCGTTTTACTACTATAATTTTGGGGTTATGCATTAGAGACAACTACATTCACTTTAAATAGGGCACCATCTAAATCCGTTGAGATGACACCGTGTGAATTATGGTTTGATAGAAACCTAAGATGTCATTTCTTAATGTTTCGGGCTGCAACACTTGTGTGGAAAATGTTTTCACCTAATGAGGTCGAACCCAAAGCAGACAAATGCATCTTCATAGAATACCCTAAGAACAGTTGGGTGAACCTTCTATCTCAGATCCAAGCATAAAATGTTTGTTGCTAAAACGGGTCCTTTCTCGAGGAAAAGCATCTCCCGAAAGAATTGAGTGGGAGGAAGATAGAACTTGATGAGGTTATTGAACCTTTGTTTCAACCAGAGAGTAGCGTAGCGTAGAAAGATGTTCCTGTGGAGCCTATGATAGTCGAAGAGGAAGTTAATGATGATTATCATGAAAGCCTCGAATCAAGTTACTATCGAACCTCGTAGGTCGACAAGGACGCGTACTAATCCTAAGTGGTATGGCAACCCTGTCTTAGAGGTCATGTAGTTCGAAAAACGATGAACCTACGAGCTATGGAGAAGCGATGATGGGCCCGGATTCCGAAAAATGGTTAGAGGCCATGAAATTCGAGAAAAGGATCCATGTATGAAAACCAAGTATAGACTTTGGTAGACTTGCTTGTTGGACGGTAGGTCGTTGAGTACAAATGGATTTTTAAAATGAAGATAGACGCTGATGGTAAATGTCACCATTTATAAAGCTCGACTTGTTGCAAAGAAGTTTAAGACAAGTTCAATGAGTTGACTGCGATGAGACTTTCTCACTCGTAGCGATGGTAAAGTCTGTTGGAATTATGTTAGCAGTTGCTGCATTTTCCAATTATGAAATCTGGCAGATGGATGACAAAACATCGTTTCCTTAACAGTTTACTTGAGGAAAGGTTGTATGTGATACAACCAGAAGGTTTTGTCAGTCCTAAGGATGCTAAAAGGTGAGCAAGCTTCAGTGATTCTTCTATCGACTGAGGCAAGCATCTCGGAGTTGGAATATGCACTTTGATGCAGTGATCAAAGTTTTTTGAAGTTTATACAAAGTTTATGAGAAACTTGTATTTATAATAAAGTGAGTGGGAGCACTATAGAATTTCTCATAAGTACATGTGGATGACTGCTACTTATCGAGCGTGCGTTGGTTTTTCCCTTGAAGAGGAAAGGGTGATGCAGCAAAGTAGAGGTAAGTATTTCCCTCAGTTTGAGAACCAAGGTATCAATCCAGTAGGAGTATCAAGATGAGGCACCAAGAAACCCGCACAAACACAAACAAACTTGCACCCAACGCGATAAACGGGTTGTCAATCCCTTCACGATTAATTGCAAGGTGAGATCTGATAGTGATAATGAGTAAATATAAATAAGTAAATAAAATTTCAGCAAGGTATTTTTGGTGTTTTTATGTTTAGATCTGAATATATAATATGTAAAATAGACCCGGGGGCCATAGTGTTCACTAGAGGCTTCTCTCATGATAGCAAGTATTACGATGGGTCAACAAATTACTGTTGAGCAATTGATAGAATAGCGCAAAGTCATGACGATATCTTAGGCAATGATCATACATATAGGCATCACGTCCGAGACAAGTAGACCGATACTGTCTGCATCTACTACTATTACTCCACACATCGATCGCTATCCAGCATGCATCTAGTGTATTAAGTTCATAAGAAACGAAGTAACGCTTTAAGCAAGATGACATGATGGAAACCCCATCTTTTTAGCCTTGATGGAAACAACACGATACGTGCCTCGCTACCCTTTCTATCATTGGGTGAGGACACCGCATTGTATGAACCCAAAACCAAGCACTTCTCTCATTGCAAGAATCATAGATCAAGTTGGCCAAATGAAACCCATAACTCGAAGAGACTTACAAGGATATGAAATCATGCATATAACAAATCAGAGGAGACTCAAATAAGATTCATAGATAATCTGATCATAAATCCACAATTCATCGGATCTCAACAAACACACCGCAAAAGAAGATTACATCGGATAGATCACCATGAAGATCATGGAGAACTTTGTATTGAAGATCAAAGAGAGAGAAGAAGCCATCTAGCTACTAGCTATGGACCCGATGGTCTGATGTGAACTACTCACGCATCATCGGAGAGGCAAGGATGTTGATGAAGATGGCCACCGGAGATGGATTCCCCTCCGGCAGGATGCCAGAACGGTCTCCCGATTGGTTTTTGGTGGTTTTGGAGGCTTGCGGCGGCGGAACTTGCGATTTAGGTCTATTTCTGTGCGTTTGGCTATTTATAAGACCGTATGGCGGCGGAAACAAGTGGAGATGGGCCACGAGGAGGCCATGAGCCCCCTAGCCGCGGCCTTGGGGGGTGCGCCTCCCAGGCTCATGGCTCCGTCGGCCCACTTCTCTGGTATTTCTTCCTTCAGGTATTTTTGATATTTTTCATAAAAAATCACGGCGAAATTTTTATTCCATTTGGACTCCGTTTGATATTCCTATCTGAAAAAGATCAACAACACGGAAAAAAACAGGAACTGGCACTAGGCACTGAGTTAATAAGTTAGTCCCAAAAATCATATAAAATAGCATATTCATGCGTATAAAACATCCAAAGTTGATAATATAATAGCATGGAACAATCAAAAATTATAGATATGTCGGAGACGTATCAAGCATCCCCAAGCTTAACTCCTGCTCGTCCTCGAGTAGGGAAGTGATAAAGAACGAATTTTTGATGTGGAATGCTACCCAACATATTTGTTTGATGTAATCTCTTTATTATGGCATGAATGTTCAGATCCATAAGATTCGAAACAATAGTTCAATATTGCCATGAAAACAATAATACTTCAAGCATAATAGCAAAGTGATCATAAACTTTTGAAATAACAAGGCCAAAGAAAGTTATCCTGACAAAAATCATATAGTTTGGCTATGCTCCATCATCCCCACACAACGAATTTAAATCATGCACAACCTTGGTATTGGCCAAGTAATTGTTTTCACACTCTTACTTTCTCAAACCTTTTCCAACTCTCACGCAATATATGAGCGTGAGACATGGATATAGCACTATAGGTGGAATAGAATGTGGTGAAGGTTGTGAGGCAAAAAGAAGGAGATGGTCACATCGACTTGGCGTATCAATAGGCTATGAAGATGCCCATCAATAGATATCAATTTGAATGAGCAGGGATTGCCATGAAATGGATGCACTAGAGCTATAAGTGTATGAAAGCTCAAAAATGAAAACTAGTGGGTGTGCACCCAACTTGCTTGCTCATGAAGACCTAAGGCAATTTTGAGGAAGCCCATCATTGGAATATACAAGTCAAGTTACATAATGAAAATTTCCACTAGCATATGAAAGTGACAAAACAAGAGACTCTCCATCTTGAAGAACATGGTGCTATTGAAGCACAAGTGTGGAAAAAGATAGTAGCATTGTCCCTTCTCTCTTTTTCTCTCATTTTTTTTGTTTGGGCTGTTTGACCTCTTTTTTTTTATTTGGTGGGCATCTTTGGCCTCTTTTATTTCCTCACATGGGACAATGCTCTAATAATGATTATCATCACACTTTTATTTACTTACAACTCGATACTTAGAACAATAATGACTCTATATGAATGAAAGTGATGGCACATGTCATGAGACAGAAGGGTGAAAGTTGCATGGCAATATATTTCGGAATGGCTATGAAAATGCCATAATAGGTAGGTATGGTGGCTGTTTTGAGGAACATATATGGTGGGTTTGTGTATCGGCGAAAGTTGCGCGACACTGGAGAGGCTAGCAATGGTGGAAGGTGAAAGTGCATCTATACTATGGACTCACATACTTATTGCGAAAGTTTTATTAGTAATCGAAACAAAGTGCTAAACGCATAATCCTAGTTAAAGGGTTGGTAGGAGTTAACCATCGCGCGATCCCGACCTCTACACAAAGGATGACAATCAATAAATCAATTATGCTCCGACTTCCTAACATAGCGGTTCACCATACGTTCATGCTACGGGAATCACTAACCTCAACACAAGTATTTCTAGGTTCACAACACCCTACTAACATAACTCTCATATTACCATATCCATATCTCAAAACTAATCATTAGGAATCAAACTTCTCTTACTAATCAATGCACTTGAATATGAAAGTTTTTATTATATCCTCTTTGGATGCCTATCATATTTAGGACTAATTTCATAACACACGCCAATTATCAAGTTACTCAGAGAGAGAGCACTCTCAAAATGATATAAGTGAAGATTAGAGAGTTTTGATTGCTACAAAATATGACATCACCATGCTCTACAAAGATTTAAGTGAAGCATTAGAGAAAATTTTATCTAGCTCGAAAGATATAAGTGAAGCACATGGGAGCGAAATTACTACGCTCGAAGGATATAAGTGAAGCACATGGGAGCAAAATCATCAAGCTCAAAAGATATAAGTGAAGAACATGTGAGCTAATATTACCAATATCAAAAGATATAAGTGAAGCACATGTGAACAAAATCATCAATCTGAAAAGATATAAGTGAAGCACATGTGAGCTAATATTGCCTAACTCAAAATATATAAGTGAAGCTCATTGAGTATTCTAACAAATTCACGATGAGTGCATGTCGCTATCAAAAGGTGAGCAGTAAGGATGATTGTGATAAAAAAAAAGCAAAGACTACTATAACGCATGACGCTCCAAGCAAAACACGTATTATGTGGTGAATAAAAATATAGCTCCAAGCAACGTTACCAATGGATTGAAGACGAAAGAGGGGATGCCTTCCCGGGGCATCCCCAAGCTTAGGCTTTTTGGTGTCATTGAATTTGTCTTGGGATTTGTTGGGCATCCCCAATCTTAGGCTCTTTCCACTCTTTATTTCATTGTCCATAGGAACATCACCCAAAACTTGAAAACTTCACAACACAAAACTTAAACAGAAACTCGTGATAGCACTAGCATAAGAAAACAAACCACCAACTTTTTGTGTACTGTAGTAAACTTAATGTCCATTTAGATTGATGTTATATTACTGTATTCTCACTTTCCCATGACTCATACCCCCCGATACTAACCATAGTTTCATCAAAATAAGCAATCAACACACCAAAAACAGAATCTAACAAAAACAGAACAGTCTGTAGCAATCTGTATATTTCGAAAACCTCTGCTAACTCAAAAATTATGAAACAATTATGAAAATTTGGGAAACTTGTATATCAATCAGTATAAAAAATAATCAACTCAAAATCTCTTTCTGGATGGGAATGAAAAACAATTTTGTGAGCAGAAAGTTTCTATCTTTTTCCAGCATGATTAAACAACTATCACCGAAACTAATCATAAAGGTTCTACTTGGCACAAACACTAATTAAAACATAAAAACACAATAATAACAGAATCATGATTATGTTGACTCAAAAAAACAGAAAGTAAAAAAGCAAGAATAAATCAATTCATTGGGTTGCCTCCCAACAAGCGCTATCGTTTAACGCCCTTAGCTAGGCATAAGGCAATGGAATCAAGTATTATCATCTTTAGTGCTCAAACCATAAGTAGCTATCATAATGGATTCATAAGGAAATCTTATTATTTTTCTAGGAAAATGTTCCATGCCCTTCTTTAATGTAAAATGAAATTTAATATTCCCTTCCTTCTTATCAATAACAGCACCAATAGTCCTAAGAAAAGGTCTACCAAGAATAATGGGACATGTTGGATTGCAATCAATATCAAGCACAACGAAATCTACGGGCACATAGTTCCTATTTTCAATAATAAGAACATCATTAATCATTCTCATAGGTTTCTTTATAGTAGAATTCGCAAGATGCAAATTAAGAGAGCACTCATCAATCTCATTGAAACCTAGAACATCAAATAAAGATTTTGGAATCGTGGAAACACTAGCATCCAAATCACACAAAGCATGGCATTCATAATTTTTAATCTTGATTTTTATAGTAGGTTCCCATTCATCATGAAGTTTTCTAGGAATAGATATTTCCAACTCAAGTTTCTCTTCAAGAGATTTCATCATAGCATCAACGATATGTTTAGTAAAAGCCTTATTTTGGCTATAAGCATGTGGAGAGTTTAACATGGATTGCATCAATGAAATACATTCAATCAAATAGCATCTATCATAATCAAATTCCTTGAAATCAAAAGTAGTAGTTTCATCACCATTCAAAGTTTTGATATCCTCTACTCCACTTTTAGTATTTTTAGCATCAAGATAAATAGACTTTGAATCATTGGGGCGTTTCTCAACCAAAGTGGATTCACATCCAGCACCATCATCATTAAAATTGACATTAGAAAACAAGGATTCAATAGGAGTCACATCAAGCACTTTAAGAACTTCTTGGTTTTCATCACATATTTCAGGTTTAGCAGCCATTTTATTGACTAAGGTAGCTTGTTTATCAGAGATCTGGCCTATCAATTTCTCAAGACGAGCAAATTCAGAATTTAACGCAAGGAATTCTTTGGTAATATCATCAACCTCTTTATTCATATATCTCATAAGAGAATTTTGCTCCCTTAGTTCTCTACGAAAGAAACTATTATGATCAAACTATGTAGACATGAAGCTTTTGACACTAGTTTAAATATCTTCCAACCTTTTATAGTAAGGATCATAATCTTTTGGTTGGGCCATGAGGGTAAATAAGATAGCACACACGAGTCAAGCAGGAAGCAAGCGAAAGGAAAGGCGAACAAAAAAGGCAAATAAAGAAAGGCAAATATTTTTGTAAATTTTTGTTTTATAAGTGGGGGAGAGGAAAACGAGAGTTAAATGGCAAATAATGTAAATGCAAGAGATGAGTTTGTGATAGGTACTTGATAGATATGCTTCACTTGAATACTCCCCGGCAACGGCGCCAGAAATTCTTCCTGCTACTTCTCGAGCGTGCGTTGGTTTTTCCCTTGAAGAGGAAAGGGTGATGTAGCAAAGTAGAGGTAAGTATTTCCCTCAGTTTCAGAACCAAGGTATCAATCCAATAGGAGTATCAAGATGAGGCACCAAGAAACCTGCACAAACACAAACCAACTTGCACCCAACACGATAAAGGGGTTGTCAATCCCTTCACGATTACTTGCTAGGTGAGATCTGATAGTGATAATGAGTAAATATAAATAAGTAAATAAAATTGTAGCAAGTTATTTTTGGTGTTTTTATGTTTAGATCCGAATATATAATATGTAAAATAGACCCAGGGGCCATAGTGTTCACTAGAGGCTTCTCTCATGATAGCAAGTATTACGGTGGGTGAACAAATTACTGTTGAGCAATTGATAGAATAGCGCAAAGTCATGACGATATCTAAGGAAATGATCATACATATAGGCATCACATCCGAGACAAGCAGACCGATACTGTCTGCGTCTACTACTATTACTCCACACATCGACCTCTATCCAGCATGCATCTAGTGTATTAAGTTCATAAGAAATGGAGTAACGCTTTAAGCAAGATGACATGATGTAGAAGGATAAATTCATGCAATATGATATAAACCCCATCTTTTTACCCTTGATGGCAACAACACGATACGTGCCTCGCTACCCTTTCTGTCACTGGGTGAGGACACCGCATGGTATGAACCCAAAACCAAACACTTCTCTCATTGCAAGAATCATAGATCAAGTTGGCCAAACGAAACCCATAACTCGAAGAGACTTACAAGGATATGAAATCATGAATATAAGAAATCAGAGGAGACTCAAATAATATTCATAGATAAGCTGATCATAAATCCACAATTCATTGGATCTCAACAAACACACCGCAAAAGAAGATTACCTCGGATAGATCACCATGAAGATCATGGAGAACTTTGTATTAAAGATCAAAGAGAGAGAAGAAGCCATATAGCTACTTGCTATGGACCCGAAGGTCTGATGTGAACTACTCACGCATCATCGGAGAGGCAAGGATGTTGATGAAGATGGCCACCGGAGATGGATTCCCCTTCGGCAGGATGCCGGAATGGTCTCCCGATTGGTTTTTGGTGGTTCTAGCGGCTTGCGGCGGCGGAACTTGCGATCTAGGTCTATTTCTATGCGTTTGGCTATTTATAAGACCGTATGGTGGCGGAAACAAGTGGAGATGGGCCACGAGGAGGCCACGAGCCCCCTAGCCGCGGCCTAGGGGGGCGTGCCTCCCAGGCTCGTGGCTCCCTCGGCCCACTTATCTGGTATTTCTTCCTTCAGGTATTTTTGATATTTTTCATAAAAAATCACGGCGAAAGTTTTATTCCATTTGGACTCCGTTTGATATTCCTATCTAAAAAAGATCAAAAACAAACTGGGACTGGGCACTGAGTTAATAAGTTAGTCCCAAAAATCATATAAAATAGCATATTCATGCACATAAAACATCCAAAGTTGATAATATAATAGCATGGAACAATAAAAAATTATAGATATGTCGAAGACGTATCAATGACATATTGTTGATCGGAAATAATACAGAATTTCTGGAAAGCATAAGTGGTTGTTTGGATAGTGATTTTCAAAGGAAGAACTGGATAAACCTACCTAATTGTCGAGCATCGATATCTATAAGGTGTGAGTACATACCTGGACAAGATTTTGAAAGAGTTCAAAATGGATCAGTAAGAGAAAAAGTTCTTGCCTGATTTGTAAGGTGTGAAGTTGAGTGAGACTCAAAGCTCGGCAACGGCATAAGAAAGAGAAAGGACGAAGATCGTCCCCTATGCCTTAGCCATAGGCTCTGTATAGTATGACATGCTATGTACCGCACCCCTGTGTGCCTTGCCATGAGTCCGGCAAGGGGTACAAGAGTGATCCAGGAGAGGATCACTGGACAGTGGTCAAGATTATCCTTAGTAACTAAAAGACTATGGAGATGTTTCTCGATTATGGAGGTGATAAAGAGTTCGTCGTAAAGAGTTACGTCGATGCAAGCTTTAACACCAATCCAGATGACTCGTAGTAGCAATCTGGATACGTATAGTGGAGCGGCCATTTGAAATGGTACCAAGTGGAGTGTGGTAGTAGTGTTTACAGTGACATAGAGATTTGCAAAGTACACACGGATCTGAATGTCGCAGACCCGTTGACTATAAGACCTCTCTCACATGCAAAGCATGATTGAGCTCCACAACTCATTGGGTGTTAGATTCATAACAATGCGAATCACATGGTGATGTGAACTACATTATTGACTCTAGTGCAAGTGGCAGACTGTTGGAAATATATCCTAGAGGCAATAATAAATTAGTTATTATCATATTTCCTTGTTCATGATAATCATTTATTATCCATGATATAATTTTATTGATCGGAGACTTAGATGCATGTGCAGATACATAGACAAAACCATGTCCCTAGTATGCCTCTAATAGACTAGCTCGTTGATCAAAAGATGGTTAAGGTTTCCTAGCCATGGACATGAGATGTCATTTCATAACAGGATCAAATCATTAGGAGAACGATGTGATGGACAAGACCCAAACTACAAACGTAGCATATGATCGTGTCAGTTTATTGCTAATGTTTTCTGCATGTCAAGTATATGTTCCTATGACCATGAGATCATGGAAATCACGAACATCGGAGGAGTGCCTTGTGTGTATCAAACGTCGCAACGTAACTGGGTGACCATAAAGGTGCTCTATAGGTAACTCCGAGGGTGTCTGTTGAGTTGGCATGGATCAAGACTGGGATTTGTTACTCCGTGTAACGGAGAGGTATCTCAGGGTCCACTTGGTAATACAACATCACAATAAGCCTTGCAAGCAATGTGTCTAAGTGTTAGTCACGGGATCTTGTATTACGGAACGAGTAAAGAGACTTGCCGGTAATGAGGTGGAAATAGGTATGGACATACGGACGATCGAATCTCGGGCAAGTAAACATACCGAAGAACAAAGGGAACATCATACGGGATTAACTGAATCCTTAACATAGAGGTTCGACCGATAAAGATATTCGTAGAATATGTAGGAACCAATATGGGCATCCAGGTCCCGCTATTGGTTATTAACCGTAGAGGTGTCTCGGTCATGTCTACATAGTTCTCGAACCCGCAGGGTTTGCACACTTAATGGTTGGTGACGTTTCGGTAGTATAGAGTTATGTATGGTGGTGACCAAAGGTTGTTCGGAGTCCCGGATGTCACGAGGAGCTCCAGAATGGTCCGGAGGTAAATATTCATATATAGGAAGTCCTGTTTTGGTCGCCGGAAAAGTTTCGTGCTCATCGGTAGTGTACCGGGAGTGCTGGTAGTGTACCGGGAGACCACCGGGAGGGGTATTTCGACCCAAGAGGCTTCATGGGCTGTGGGAGAGTGAATATCAGCCCTTAGTGGGCTGGTGGAAAATCCCACACAAGGCCCATGTGGCTGGAGAACAAAACCCAATAGGAAAAGATGGAAAAAAAGGCAAAAAAGGAGCAATCCTAGTCCTACTAGGTTTGGAGGAGGAGTCCTGCTCTCCTAGTAGGTTCGGCCGACCCAAGGAGGACTTGGGCTTGCACCAAGGCCTTTCCTCCTCTCCTCCTATATATACTAGAGGATGTTGGGGTTTTTGCACTAGATTTTCATCCACGTGCTACCCATTCCTCTAGTGCATAGTTTCTCCTCTAGATCGGTTTTCTGCAGTGCTTAGGCGAAGCCCTGCCAGAATATCTCCACCACCATCATCGGAGCGCCGTCACGTTGTCGGAGAAATCTTCTACCTCTCCACTCCCTCTTGCTAGATCAAGAAGGCGGAGAGCGTCATCAAGTTGTACGTGTGCTGAGCACGGAGGTGCCGTCCATTCATCGCTAGATCGGAAGGACCGTGACGAGTTCGCGGGACAGATCGTGATCAAGATCGTGAGATGGATCATGATGAGATCGCGGGATGGATCATGATGAGTTCGCGGGACAGATCGTGATTGGATCACGGGACGGATCGTGATGAGATCGCGGGACACTCGGTGATTTGGGTCGTGAAGACGTTCGACTACACCAACTGCGTTTCTTAACGCTTCCCGCTTAGCGATCTACAAGGGTATGTAGATCCACTCTCCCTCTCGTAGATTCTGATCACCATGGATAGATCTATGTGTGCGTACGAAATTTTTTGTTTCCCATGCGACGTTCCCCAATAGGTCGGGGCAGAGCAGAACGGCCGGGACAGGACGACAGGGCATGGCAGAACAGCCGGCAGAGGACCTGGGGTGGGGCGGCGGCCAAGGGCGAGGTGGAGCGAGCGGGCGGCAGCAAGGGGAGCTGGGGCCAACGGTCGCGACAGAAGAGCTATGGCAGGCTGCAACAGGAGGAGCTGCGGCGGGCGGTGGCGAGAGGAGCTACTGCGGCTGGCAGCGAGGGGAGCTTGGGTAGGCGGATAGCGGGAGGAGCTGGGGCGGGCGGGCGGCAGGAGGATCTGCGGCCGGCGGTGGCCAGGGGCGGGGCGGCGAGGGGAGCTCGGGTGGGCGGTGGCTGCATGTTGGTCTGGCGGCGGTTGCGTGCACGGGGTGAGGAACGAGAGGTGTGGAGGTGGGTTATGAGTGGATAAGGTACCAGGGAAAAAATGGATAAGAAACTATGCCAACGGTTTAACCGTAGGCATATACAGATATACCTACGGTTTAACCGTAGGCATATGTAGGTACTTTATTTTTTTAATGGGCAAGCATATATACGTATTATCACCATCCGTGAAGCAGGTCACACTCTGAAGCTGCGTATTGGCTCTTTAAACATCCCACCACACTCTCAGACATTTATGAGGGCACAAGGTAAGTTTTGAAATGGCATAGCTACCTCTCTTTGGCCCCGGACCAGCCTAACCCTAGCCTGGTTGACCGGAAAGCTACCCCCTTTGACTTTCACTGGACGGCCCTTGACCAATTGACTTTTCTACCTAGTTGCGATAGGTCAACCCCTGGGAAGATTTTAAAACCAAGTTTGGGCCCAACAAACCACAAGATTCCTTGTGGGTCGAACCTCCGTCGCAGTTCCCCCCTCTAAGTGTTGACGGTAGTGCCGTCCGTGAAGGGTGTCACTCTCGGGAGCTGCGTGTTGGGTGTTTGAACCTATCACCATACATTTAGACATGTATGAGGACCCAATGCAAGTTTTGGTGGGATTGCCAGCCCCCCAGGCCCCTGAGTGACCTAACCCTAGGCCGATTGACAAGGAAATTGGGGGGGTAGCTTTCCCTATTGGAGCAAAACACGAAACTAATAATTAAATAGTTCACACTGAACACTTGGTTTTTAATTGCTATCGAGTGATATAAACATTAAACAAACATACATGAGCAACCAATGTAACTATAACGGCAAAAATGCCGAACGTTACTTCGATATTATCGCCGTCCGTGAAGGGGGTCACACTCCGAAGCTTCGTATCACCTCTTTAAACATCCCACCACATTCTCAGACATTTATGAGGACACAGCGCAAGTTTTGATGGCATACCTACCCCTCTCTGGCCCCGGGACCGTCCTAACCCTAGCCTGGTTGACCCGGAAAGCTACCCACTTTGACTTTCACTGGACGGCCCTTGACCAATTGACTTTTGTACCTAGTGGTGATAGGTCAGCCCCTGGGAACATTTTAAAAGCAAGTTTGGGCCCAACAACCACAAGATTCCCTCCGGGTCGAACCTCAGTCGTAGTTCCCCCCTCTAAGTGTTGAAGGTAGTGTCGTCCGTGAATGGGGTCACTCTCCGGAGCTGCGTGTTGGGTGTTTGAACCTATCACCACACTTATAGACATGTATGAGGACCCAATGCAAATTTTGGTGGGATTGCCAGCCCCCCAGACCCCCGAGTGACCTAACCCTAGGCCGATTGACAGGGAAATTGGGGGGGGGTAGCCTTCTCTCTTGGAGCAAAACACCAAACTAATAATTAAACATTTCACACTGAAGACTTGATTTTTAATTGCTATCCAGTGATATAAACATTGAACAAACATACATGAGCAACCAATGAAACTATAATGGCAAAAATGTCGAACGTTACTTCGGTATAATCGTTGTCCGTGAAGGGGTTCACACTCCGAAGCTGTGTATCGCCTCTTTAAACATCCCACCACACTCTCTGGCATTTATGAGGGCACAACGCAAGTTTTGATGGCATAGCTACCCCTCTCTGGCCCCGGACCGGCCTAACCCTAGCCTGGTTGACCCGGAAGCTACCCCCTTTGACTTTCACTCGACGGACCTCGACCAATTGACTTTCCTACCTAGTTGTGATAGGTCAGCCACTGGGAACATTTTAAAACCAAGTTTGGGCCCAACCAACCACAAGATTGTTGGGGAACTTTGCATGGGAAACAAGAAACTTCCTACGCGCACGCAGATCTATCCATGGTGATGAGCATCTACGAGAGGGAGAGTGGATCTACATACCCTTGTAGATCGCTAAGAGGGAACCGTTAAGCAACGCGGTTGGTGTAGTCGAACGTCTTCGCGATCCAAATTGCCGTGCGTCCTGCGATGCAATCACGATCTGTCTCGCGATCTAATCACGATCTGTCCCGCAAACTTGATCACGATCCATCCCACGAACTTGATCACGATCGGTCCGATCTAGCACCGAATGGACGACACCTCCGCGTTCAGCACACGTACAGCTTGATGACGATCTCCGCCTTCTTGATCCTCCAAGAGAGAGTGGAGAGGTAGAAGAGTTCGCTAGCAGCGTGACGGCCCTCCGGCGATGGTGGTGGAGCAATTCCAGCACGGCTTCGCCTAAGCACTGCAGAAATCCGATCTAGAGGAAAAACTACGCACTAGAGGGTAGGGTTGCACGTGGCTTAAATCTGGTGCCAAAAAACCCTAAAGCCTCTAGTATATATAAGAGGAAGAGAGGAGGAGTCTTGGCCCTCAAAGTACCAGCAATTGGTTGGCCAAATCAAGTGGGAGAGGTGAAATCCACCTCCAATCCTAGTAGGACAAGGATTCACCCTATTTTTGCCTTTTTCCACCTTTTTCTTTTTGGGATTTTCTTCCCAGCCTCATGGGCCTTGTGTGGGATTTCCACCAGCCCACTAACGGCTGGTATTTACTCTCCCACAGACCATGTATCCTCTTGGGTAGAAATACCCCTCCCGATGGTCTCCCGGTACACTACCGGCACTCCCGGTACACGATCGATGAGCCCAAAACTTTTCCGGCGACCAAAATAGGACTTCCTATATATGAATCTTTACCTTCAGACCATTACGGATCGCCTTGTGACGTCGGGGATCTCATCCGGGACAAAGAATAACCTTTGGTCACCACTATACATAACTCTATACTACCGAAACGTCACCAAACATTAAGTGTGCAGACCCTACGGGTTCGAGAACTATGTAGACATGACCGAGACACCTCTACGGTTAATAACCAATAGTGGGACCTGGATGCCCATATTGGTTCCTACATATTCTACTAAGATCTTTATTGGTCGAACCTCTATGTCAAGGATTCAGTTAATCCCGTATGATGTTCCTTTGTTCTTCGGTATGTTACTTGCCCAATAAACCATAAGATTCCCTCCGGGTCGAAACTCTGTCGTAGTTCCCCCCTCTAAGTGTTGACGGTAGTGTCGTCTGTGATGGGGGTCACTCTCCGGAGCTGCGTGTTGCGTGTTTGAACCTATCACCACACTTTTAGATATGTATGAGGACCCAATGCAAGTTTTGGTGGGATTGCCAGCCCCCAAACCCCCGAGTGACCTAACCCTAGGCCGATTGACACCGAAATTGGGGGGGGTAGCTTTATCTATTGGAGGAAAACACCAAACTAATAATCAAACGTTTCACACTGAAAACTTGATTTTTAGTTGCTATCTAGTGATATAAATATTAAACAAACATACATGAGCAACCAATGCAACTATAACGGCAAAAATGCCGAACGTTACTTCGGTATTATCATCGTCCGTGAAGGGGATCACACTCCGAAGCTGCGTATCGCCTCTTTAAACATCCCACCACACTCTCATACATTTATGAGGGCACAACGCAAGTTTTGATGGCATAGCTACCCCTCTCTAGCCCCGGACCGGCCTAACCCTAGCCTGGCTAACCCGGAAAGCTACCCCCTTTGACTTTCACTGGACGGCCCTTGACCAATTTAATTTTCTACCTAGTTGTGATAGGTCAGCCCCTGGGAACATTTTAAAATCAAGTTTGGGCCAACCAACCACAAGATTCCCTCCGGGTCGAACCTCCGTCTTAGTTCCCCCCTCTAACTGTTGTCGATAGTGTCGTCCGTGAAGGGGGTCACTCTCCGGAGCTGCGTGTTGGGTGTTTGAACCTATCACCACACTTTTAGGCATGTATGAGGACCCAATGCAAGTTTTGGTGAGATTGTGAGCCCCCAGGCCCCCGAGTGACCTAACCCTAGGCCGATTGACAAGGAAATTGGGGGGGTAGCTTTCTCTATAGGAGCAAAACACGAAACTAATAATTAAATAGGTCACCTGAACACATTGTTTTTAATTGCTATCCAGTGATATAAACATTAAAAGAAACATAACTAAGGAACCAATGCAAGTATAACGGCAAAAATGTCGAATATTACTTCGGTATTATCGCCGTCCGTGAAGGGGGTCACACTCTGCAGCTGCGTATCGCCTCTTTAAACATGCCACCACACTCTCAGACATTTCTGAGGGCACAACGCAAGTTTTTATGGCATAGCTACCCCTCTCTAGCCCCGGACCAGCCTAACCCTAGCCCAGCTGACCCGGAAAGCTACCCCCTTTGACTTTCACTGGACGGCCCTTGACCAATTGACTTTTCTAAATAGTTGTGATAGGTCAGCCCCTGGCAACATTTTAAAATCAAGTTTGGGCCCAACCAACCACAAGATTCCCTCCAGGTCGAACCTCCGTCTTAGTTCCCCCCTCTTAGTGTTGACGGTAGTGTCATCCATGAAGGGGTCACTCTCCGGAGCTGCGTGTTGGGTGTTTGAACCTATCACCACACTTCTAGACATGTATGAGGACCCAATGCAAGTTTTGGTGAGATTGCGAGCCCCCAGGCACCCGGGTGACCTAACCCTAGGCCGACTGACAAGGAAATTGGGGGGGGGGGTGGTAGCTTTATCTATAGGAGCAAAACACGAAACTAATAATTAAATAGTTCACCTAAACACATGGTTTTTAATTACTATCCAGTGATAGAGACATTAAACAAACATACATGAGCAACCAATGCAACTATAACGGCAAAAATGCGGAACATTACTTCGGTATTATCGTCGTCCGTGAAGGGGGTCACAATCCGATGTTGCGTATCGCCTCTTTAAACATCCCACCACAGTCTGAGACATTTATGAGGGCACAACGCATGTTTGGATGGCATAGCTACCCCTCTCTGGCCCCGGACCGGCCTAACCCTAGCCTGGTTGACCCAGAAAGCTACCCCCTTTGACTTTCACTAGACGACCCTTGGCCAATTGACTTTTCTACCTAGTTGTAATAGGTTAGTCCCTAGGAACATTTTAAAACCAAGTTTGGGCCCAACCAACCACAAGATTCCCTCTGGGTCGAACCTCCGTCGTAGTTCCCCCCTCTCAGTGTTGATAGTAGTGTCGTCCGTGAAGGTGGTCACTCTCCGGAGCTGCGTGTTGGGTGTTTGAACCTATCACCACACTTTTAGACATGTATGAGGTCCCAATGCAAGTTTTGGTGCGATTGCCAGCCCCCTAGGCCCGCGAGTGACCTAACCCTAGGCCGAGTGACAAGGAAATTGGGGGGTAGCTTTCTCCATTGGAGCAAAACACGAAACTAATAATTAAGTAGTTGACACTGAACACTTGTTTTTTAATTGCTATCCAGTCATATAAACATTAAACATACATACATGAGCAACCAATGAAACTATACCGGCAAATATACCTAACATTACTTTGGTATTATCGCCGTCCGTGAAGGGAGTCACACTCCAAAGCTGCGTATCGCCTCTTTAAACATCCCACCACACTCTCAGACATTTATGAGGGCACAACGCATGTTTTGATGGCATAGCTACCCCTTTCTGGCCCCCGACTGGCCTAACCCTAGCCTGGTGGACTCGGAAAGCTACCCCCTTTGACTTTCACTGGACGACCCTTGACCAATTGACTTTTCTACTTAGTTGTGATAGGTCAGCCCCTAGGGACATTTTGAAACCAAGTTTGGGCCCAACCAACCACCAGATTCCCTACGGGTCGAACCTCAGTCGTAGTTCCCCCCTCTAAGTGTTGAAGGTAGTGTCGTCCGTGAAGGGGGTCACTCTCCGGAGCTGCGTGATGGGTGTTTGAACCTATCACCACACTTTTAGACATGTATGAGGACCCAATGCAAGTTTTTGTGGGGTTGCCATACCCCCAGGCCCCCGAGTGACCTAACCCTAGGTCAATTGACAGGGAAATTGGAGGGGGGTAGCTTTCTCTATTGGAGCAAAACACAAAACTAATAATTAAACATTTCACATTGAACACTTGATTTTTAATTGCTATCCAGTGATATAAATATTAAGCAAACATACATGAGCAACCAATGCAACTATAACGGCAAAAATTGCCGAATGTTACTTCGATATTATCGCCGTCCATGAAGGGGGTCACACTCTGAGCTGTGTATCGCCTCTTTAAACATCCCACCACACTCTCAGACATTTATGAGGGCACAAGGCAAGTTTTAATGGCATAGCTACCCCTCTCTGCCCTCGGACCGGCCTAACCCGGGTTGGTTGACCCGGAAAGCTACCCCCTTTGACTTTCACTGGACGGCGCTTGACCAATTGTCTTTTATACCTAGCTGTGATAGGTCAGCCCCTGGGAACATTTTAAAACCAACTTTGGGCCCAACCAACAAAAAGATTCCCTCCGGGTCGAACCTCCATCGTAGTTCCCCCATCTAAGTGTTGACGGTAGTGTCGTCCGTGAAGGGGGTCACTCTCCGGAGCTGCGTGTTGGGTGTTTGAACCTAAGACCACACTTTTAGACATGTATGAGGACCCATTGCAAGTTTTGGTGGGGTTGCCAGCCCCCCCGGCCCCCGAGTGACCTAACCATAGGACGATTGACAGGGAAATTGGGGGGGGGGTAGCTTTCTCTATTGGAGCAAAACACCAAACTAATAATGAAACATTTCACACTAAACACTTGATTTTTAATTGCTGTCCATTGATATAAACATTAAAGAAACATACATGAGCAACCAATGCAACTATAACGGCAAAAAAGTCAAACGTTACTTCGGTATTATCGCCGTCCGTGAAGGGGGTCACACTCCGAAGCTACGTATCGCCTCTTTAAACATCCCACCACACTCTCAGACATTTATGAGGGCATGCTACTTCTTGAGCTTGCGTTGGTTTTTTCCTTGAAGAGGAAAGGGTGATGCAGCAAACTAGAGATAAGTATTTCCCTTAGTTTGAGAACCAAGGTATCAATCCAGTAGGCATATCAAGATGAGGCACCAAAGAACCTGCACAAACACAAACAAACTTGCACCCAGCGCGATAAAGTGGTTGTCAATCCCTTTATGATTACTTGAAATGTGAGATCTGATAGTGATAATAGGTAAATATAAATAAGTAAATAAAAGTGCAGCAAGGTGTTTTTGGTATTTTTGTATTTAGATCTGAATATATAAGCTATAAAATAGACCCGGGGGACATAGTGTTCACTAGAGGCTTCTCTCATGATAGCAAGTATTACGGTGGGTGAATGAACTACTGACAAGCAATTGATAGAATCGCGCAAAGTCATGATGATATCTAAGGCAATGATCATACATATAGGCATCACGTCCGAGACAAGTAGACCGATACTTTCTGCATCTACTACTATTACTCCACACATCGACCGCTATCTAGCATGCATCTAGTATATTAAGTTCATAACAAACGGAGTAATGCTTTAAGCAAGATGACATGATGTAGAGGGATAGATTCATGCAATATGATATAATTCCCATCTTTTTACCCTTGATGGAAATAACACGATGCGTGCCTCGCTACCCCTTCTGTCACTAGGTGAGGACACCGCACGGTATGAACCCAAAACCAAGCACTTCTCCCATTGCAAGAATTATAGATCAAGTTGGCCAGAAACCCATAACTCGATGAGACTTACAAGGATATGAAATCATGCATATAAGAATTCAGAATTGACTCAAATAATATTCATAGATAATCTGATCATAGATCCACAATTCATCGGATCTCGACAAACACACCGCAAAAGAGGATTACATCGGATAGATCACGATGAAGATCATGGAGAACTTTGTATTGAAGATCAAAGAGAGAGAAGAAATCTTCTAGCTACTAGCTATGGACCCGAAGGTCGTTGGTGAACTACTCATGCATCATCAGAGAGGCAATGGTGTTGATGAAGATGGCCATTGGAGATGGTATATGTTGGGGAACGTCACATGGGAAACAAAAAAATTCCTACGCACACGCAGATCTATCCATGGTGATGAGCATCTACGAGAGGGAGAGTGGATCTACATACCCTTGTAGATCGCTAAGCGGGAAGCGTTAAGAAACGCGGTTGGTGTAGTCGAACATCTTCGCGATCCAAATCGCCGAGCGTCCCACAATCTCATCACGATCCGTCCCGTGATCCAATGACGATTCATCCCGCGAACTCATCACGATCCGTTCCGCGATCTCATCACGAACCGTCTCGCGGTGTCGATCACGGTCCTTCCGATCTAGCGCCGAACGGACGGCACCTCCGCGTTCAGCACACGTGCAGCTTGATGACGATCTCCACCGTCTTGGTCCAGCAAGAGGAAGTGGAGAGGAGGAAGAGTTCACCGGCAGCATGACGGCGTTCCGGCGATGGTGGTGGAGGAATTCCGGCAGGGCTTCGCCTAAGCACTGCGGAAATCTGATCTAGGGGAGCACCGGTGGAAAAGGGTAGCACGTGGCCGTAAAATCTGTGCAAAACCCTTCTATTCCACCAGTACATATAGGAGGAGAGGAGGAGGAAGGATGGCGCAGGGCTGAGCCCCTCTTGGAGTCGGCCGAAGCCAAGGGGGAGGAGTCCTACTCCTCCTCCACTCCTAGTAGGAGTAGGACTCCCCCTTTTTGCCTTTTTTTTCCACATTTTTCCTTTCGGTTTCTTTCTTCCAGCCACATGGGCCTATTGTGGTTGTTCCACCAGCCCACTAAGGGCTGGTTATTACCTTACCACCGCCCATGAAGCCTCTTGGGTCGAAATACCCCTCCCGGAGGTCTCCCAGTACACTACCGGCACTCCTGGTACACTACCAGTGAGCCCGAAACTTTTCCGACGACCGAACTGGGACTTCCTATACATGAATCTTTACCTTCGGACCATTCTGGATCTCCTCGTGACGTCTGGGATCTCATCCGGGACTCCGAACAACCTTCGGTCACCACCATACATAATTCTACACTACCGAAACGTCACCAAACCTTAAGTGTGAAGACCCTGCGGGTTCGAGAACTATGTAGACATGACTGAGACACCTCTACGACCAATAACCAATAGCGGGCCCTGGATGACCATATTGGTTCCTACATATTCTAATAAGATATGTATCGGTCGAACCTCTATGTCAAGGATTCAGTTAATCCCGTATAACGTTCCCTTTGTTCTTCGGTATGTTACTTGCCCGAGATTTGATCGTCGGTATCTCCATACCTAGTTCAACCTCGTTACCAGCAAGTCTCTTTACTCGTTCCATAATGCAAGATCCCTTGGATAACACTTTAATCACATTACTTGCAAGGCTTGTTGTGCTGTTGCATTACCGAGTGGGCCCCGAGATACGTCTCCGTCACACGGAGTAACAAATCCCAGTCTCAATCCATGCCAACTCAACAGACACCCTCGGAGATACCTGTAGAGCACCTTTATAGTCACCCACTTACGTTGCGACGTTTGATACACACAAGGCACTTCCCCGATATCCGTGAGTTGCATGATCTCATGGTCATAGGAACATATACTTGACATGCAGAAAACAGTAGCAATAAACTGACACGATCATATGTTACGTTTGTAGTTTGGGTCTTGTCCATAACATCATTCTCCTAATGATGTGATCCCGTTATCAAATGAAATCTCATGTCCATGGCTAGGAAACCTTAACCATCTTTTGATTAACGAGCTAGTCTATTAGAGGCATACTAGGGACATGGTTTTGTCTATGTATCCACACATGCATTTAAGTCTCCGATCAATACAATTATAGCATGGATAATAAACGATTATCATTAACAAGGAAATATGATAATAAATAATTTATTATTGCCTCTAGGGCATATTTCCAACAGTCTCCCACTTGCACTAGAGTCAATAATCTAGTTCAGATCACCATGTGATTCGCATTGTTATGAATCTAACACCCAGCGAGTTTTGGGGCTCGATCATGCTTTGCATGTGAGAGAGGTCTTATAGTCAACGGGTCTGCGATATTCAGATCTGTGTGTACTTTGCAAATCTCTATGTCAAACCGTAAACACTGCTACCACATTCCACTTGGTACTATTTCCAAATGGCTGCTCTACTATACGTATCCAGATTGCTACTACTAGTCATCCGGATTGGTGTTAAAGCTTACATCAACGCAACTCTTTATGACGAACTCTTTATCACCTCCATAATCGAGAAACATCTCCTTACTCTTTTAGTTACTAAGGATAATCTTGACCGCTGTCCAGTGATCCACTCCTGGGTCACTCTTGTACCCCCTGACGGACTCATGGCAAGGCACACACAGGTGCGGTACACAGCATGGCAAACTGTACAGAGCCTATGGCTAAGGCATAGGGGACGACGATCGTCCTTTCTCTTTCTTCTGCCATGGTCGAGCTTTGAGTCTCACTCAACTTCACACCTTACAAATCAGGTGAGAACTCTTTCTCTGACTGATCCATTTTGAACTCTTTCAAAATCTTTGTCAAGATATGTACTCATTGAAAGTCTCATCAAGTCATCTTTGATCTATCTCTATAGATCTTGATGCTCAATAATTAGGTACTTTTATCCAGGTTTTACTTTGAAAATCACTTTCCAAATAACCGTTTATGCTTTCTAGAAATTCTACATTATTTCCGATCAACAATATGTCATCCACATATACTTATCAGAAATTCTATAGTGCTCCCACTCACTTTATTATAAATACAAGTTTCTTGTAAACCTTGTATAAACTCAAAAACTTTGATCAACTCATCAAAGCATATATTCCAACTCCGAGATGCTTGCTTCAGTCCATAGAAGGATCACTGAAGCTTGCTCACCTTTTAGCATCCTTAGGACTGACAAAACCTTCTTGTTGTATCACATACAATCTTTCCTCAAGTAAACTGTTAAGGAAACGATGTTTTGTCATCCATCTGCCAGATTTCATAATTGAAAATGCAGCAACTGCTAACATAAATCCAATAGACTTTTGGCATCGTTGCGAGTGAGAAAGTCTCATCGCAGTCAACTCCTTGAACTTGTCACAAACATCTTTGCAACAAGTCGAGCTTTAAAAATGGTGAAATTCACCATCAGTGTCTGTCTTCATCTCAAAGATCCATTCATACTCGACGACCTGTTGTCCAACGAGCAAGTCTACCAAAGTCTATACTTGGTTTCATACATGGATTCTTTCTCGGATTTCATGGCCTCTAACCATTTGTCGGAATCCGAGCCCATCATTGCTTCTCCATAGCTCGGAGGTTCATCGTTGTCCAACAACATGACCTCTAAGACAGGGTTGTCATACCACTCAGGAGCAGTACACGTCCTTGTCGACCTACGAAGTTCGATAGTAACTTGATCCTGAAGCTTCATGATCAGTACCATTAACTTCCTCTTCAACTAACGTAGGCTTCACAGAAACATCTTTCTACGCTGCGCTACTCTCTGGTTGAACAAAGGTTTAACAACCTCATCAAGTTCTATCTTCCTCCCACTCAATTCTTTCGAGAGAAACATTTCCTCGAGAAAGGATCAGTTTAAGCAACAAACACTTTGCACTTGGATCTGAGATAGAAGGTTCCCCCAACTGATCTTAGGGTATTCTATGAAGATGCATTTGTCCGCCTTGGGTTCGACCTCATTTGGTGAAAACATTTTCCACACATGTGTTGCAGCCCCAAACATTAAGAAATGACAACTTAGGTTTCTATCAAACCATAATTCACACGGTGTCATCTCAACGGATTCAGATGGTGCCCTATTTAAAGTGAATGTAGTTGTCTCTAACGCATAACCCCAAAATTATAGTAGTAAAATGATAAGAGACATCATAGCATGCACTATATCCAATAGAGCATGACTATGACGTTCGAACACACCATCACACTATGGTGTTCCAGGTGGCGTTAGTTGTGAAACAACTTTCACATTGTCTTAAGTTGTATGCCAAACTCGTAACTCAGATATTCACCTTCACGATCATATCGCAGTCATTTTTATTGTCTTGTCACGATGATCTTAATACTTCACTCTGAATTTGCTTGAAGCTTTCAAACGATTCAGACTTGTGTTTCATTAAGTAAATATATACTATATCTACTCAAATCATCAGTGAAGGTAAGAAAATAACGATATCCACTGCACGCTACAAGACTCACTGGATTGCATACTTCAACATGTATCATTTCCAATAAATCACTTGCCCGCTCCATCCAACAGGGTCCTTTAGTCATCTTGCCCAAGAGGCGTGGTTCGCATGTCTCAACCGATTCGAAATCGAATGAGTCCAAAGACCCATCTGCATGGAGTTTCTTCATGCGCTTTATACCAATATGGCATTTAGCGGTAGTGCCACAAGTATGTGTGTACTATCATTATTAACTTTATATCTTTTGACATCAATGTTATGAACATATGTATTACTATGATCAAGATTTCAACAAACCATTCTCACTGGGTGCATGACCATTGGAGGTTTTATTCATGTAAACAGAATAACCATTATTCTCTAACTTAAATGAATAACCATATTGCAATAAACATGATCTAATCATGTTCATGCTCAACGCAAAACACCAAATAACATTTATTTAGGTTCATCACTAATCCTGAAGGTAGAGAGAGCATGCGATGTTGATCATATCAACCATGGAAACATTTCCAACACACATCGTCACCTCACACTTAGCTAGTTCTCCGTTTATTCCGTGGCCTTTATTTTGAGTTACTAACATTTAGCAACTGAACTGGTATCCTATACCCAGGTGTTACTAGGAGTACTAGAAAGGTACACATCAATAACACGTATATCAAATATACCTTTGATGACGTTTGCGAGCCTTCTTATCTACCAAGTATCCAGGGTTGTTCCGCTTCAACGACCGCTCTCCTCATAATCGAAGCACTCAGTCTCGGGGTTGGGTTCAACTTCGGGTTGCTTCACTACAACAGCAACTGACTTGCCATCCATGAATTATCCCTCCTTGCCCTTGCCTTTCTCAAAACTAGTGGTTTTACTAACCATCAACACTTGATTCTCCTTCTTGATTTCTACCTTCGCGATGTCACATATTGCGAACAGCTCAAGAATCATTATTTCTATCCCTGGCAATTTATAGTTTATCACCAGGTTCTAGTAGCTTAGTGATAGTGACTTGGAGAACGATACCAATCACTATCTTATCTGGAAGATCAACTCCCACTCGATTCAAGCGATTGTACCTCCCAGATAATCTGAGCACATGCTCAACTTATTGAGCTATTCTCTTTCATCTTGCTGGCAAAGAATCTTGTTGGAGATCTCATATCTCACAACATAGGCACGAGCCTGAGATCCCAATTTCAGCTCTTAGAAACATCTCATATGTTCCGTGATGTCCAAAACGTTTTGGAGCCTCAATTCTAAGATGTAATGCATGACGCACTAAACTATCAAGTAGTCATCAGAACGTGCATGTCAGATGTTCAAAACATCTACAGATGACGCTAGAGGGGGTGGCGCACCGAGCGGTGCATTAAGGACATAAGCCTTCTGTGCAGCAACGAGGAAAATCCTCAGATCACGGACCCAGTCCGCAATATCGCTACCATCATCTATCAACTCTATTTCTCTAGGAACATATAAAAATTCAATGGAGCTATAGCGTGAGCTAGTAATCTACAACATAATTTGCAAAGGCATCACTGACTATGTTCATGATAATGAGTTCAATTAATCATATTACTTAAGAACTCCCACTCAAATTGACATCCCTCTGATCATTCGATTGATACATGATCCAAATTCACCAACTCAAGTCCGATCATCATGTGAGTTGAGGTAGCTGCAATGGTGAACATCATCATGTTGATCATATCTACTATATGACTCATGTTCGACCTTTCGGTCTCTTGTGTTCCGAGGCCATGTCTTTACATGCTAGGCTCGTCAAGTTTAACCCGAGTGTTCTGCATGTGCAACACTGTCTTGCACCCGTTGTATGTGAACGTAGAGTCTATCACACCCGATCATCACATGGTGTCTCAACACGACGAACTTTCGCAATGGTACACACTCGGGGAGAACACAATTTATCTTGAAATTAAGTGAGGAATCACCTTATAATGCTACCGTCGTTCTAAGAAAAACAAGGTGCATAAAAAGGATTAACATCACATGCAAATCATAAGTGACATGATATGGCCATGAACTTGTGCTCTTGATCTCCATCTAGAAAGCAACGGCATGATCTCCATTGTCACCGGCACGACACCATGATCTCCATCATCTTGATCTCCATCAACGTGTCGCCATCAGGGTTGTCACGCCTTGCACGCTTCTACTACTATTGCTACCGTAGTGATAAAGTAAAGCATTACATAGCGCTTAATGATTGACACACAGGTCATACAATAATTAAGGACAACCCTATGGCTCCTGTCGGTTGCCGTACTCATCGACATGCAATTCGTGATAATCTATACAACACATGATCATCTCATACATCACATATATCACATCATGTAATTGGCCATATCATATCACAACATACCCTGCAAAAACAAGTTAGACATCCTCTAATTGTTGTTGCATGTTTTACGTGGCTGCTATGGGTATCTAGCAGGAACGATTCTCATCTACGCAAAAATCACAGAGGTGATACACTAGTTGCTTTTCACCTTTGTCGAATCCGATCCAACTAGTTGTGATAGGTCAGCCCCTGGGAACATTTTAAAACCAAGTTTGGGCCCACCCAACTACAAGATTCCCTTCGGGTCGAACCTCCGTCGTAGTTCCCCGCTCTAAGTGTTGACGGTAGTGTCGTCCGTGAATATGTTCACTCTATGGAGTTGTGTGATGGGTATTTGAACCTATCACACACTTTTAGACATGTATGAGGACCCAATGCAAGTTTTGGTGGGGTTGCCAGCCCCCCAGGCCCCCGAGTGACCTAACCCTAGGCCGATTGACAGGGAAATTAGGGGGGTAGCTTTCTCTATTGGAGAAAAACACCAAACTAATAATTAAATATTTCACACTGAACACTTGATTTTTAATTTCTATCTAGTGATATAAACATTAAACAAACATACATGAGCAACCAATTCAACTATACCGGCAAAAATGTCGAACGTTACTTCGGTATTATCGGCGTCCATGAAGGGGGTCGCACTCCGAAGCTGCGTATCACCTCTTTAAACATCCCACCACACTCTTAGACATTTATGAGGGAACAACGCAAGTTTTGATGGCATAGCTACCCCTCTCTGGCCCCGGACCAGCCTAACCCTAGCCTGATTGACCCAGAAAGCTACCCCTTTTAATTTCACTGGATGACCCTTGACCAATTGACTTTTCTACCTAGTTGTGATAGGTCAGCCCCTAGGAACATTTTAAAACCAAGTTTGGGCCCAACCAACCACAAGATTCCCTCTGGGTCGAACCTCCGTCGTAGTTCCCCCCTCTAAGTGTTGACGGTAGTGTCGTCTGTGAAGGGGGTCACTCTCCGGAGCTGCGTGTTGGGTGTTTGAACCTATCACCACACTTTTAGACATGTATGAGGACCGAATGCAAGTTTTGGTGGGGTTGCCAGCCCCCCAGGCCCTCGAGATCCTAACCCTAGGCCAATTGACAGGGAAATTGGGGGGGGGGTAGCTTTCTCTATTGGAGCAAAACAACAAACTAATAATTAAACATTTCACACTGAACACTTGAGTTTTTAATTGCTATCAAGTGATAGAGACAGTAAACAAACATACATGAGCAACCAATGCAACCATAACGCCAAATATGTCAAACGTTACTTCAGTATTATCGCCGTCCGTAAAGGGGGTCACACTCCGAAGTTGCGTATCACCTCTTTAAACATCCCACCACAGTCTTAGACATTTATGAGGGCACAAGGCAAGTTTTGATGGCATAGCTACCCCTCTCTTGCCCCGAACCGGCCTAACCTAGCTTGGTTGACCCGGAAAGCTAGCCCCTTTGACTTTCACTCGAGGCCCTTGACCAATTGACTTTTCTACCTAGTTATGATAGGTCAGTCCCTGGGAACATTTTAAAACCATGTTTGGGCCCAATCAACCACAAGATTCCCTCTTGGTCGAACCTCCGTCGTAGTTCCCCCCTCTAAGTGCTGACGGTAGTGTCGTCCATTATGGGGGTCACTCTCCAGAGCTGCATGTTGGGTGTTTGAACCTATCACCACACTTTTAGACATGTATGAGGACCCAATGCAAGTTTTGGTGGGATTGCCAGCCCCCAGACCCCCGAGTGACCTAACCCTAGGCCAATTGATAGGGAAATTGGGGGGGTAGCTTTCTCTATTGGAGCAAAACACCAAACTAATAATCAAACATTTCACACTCAAAACTTGATTTTTAATTGCTATCCAGTGATATAAACATAAAACAAACATACATGAGTAACTAATGCAACTATAACAGCAAAAATGTCGCACGTTACTTCGGTATTATCGCCGTCCGTGAACGGGGTCACACTCCGAAGCTACGTATCGCCTATTTAAACATCCCACCACACTCTCAGACATTTATGAGGGCACAATGCAAGTTTTGATGGCATAGCTACCCATCTCTGGCCCCGAACCGGCCTAACCCTAGCTTGGTTGACCCGGAAAGCTACCCGCTTTGACTTTCACTAGACGGCCCTTGACCAATTGACTTTTCTACCTATTTGTGGTAGGTCAGCCCCTGGGAACATTTTAAAATCAATTTTGGGCCCAACCAACCACAAGATTCCCTCCGGGTCGAACCTCCATCGTAGTTCCCCCCTCTAAGTGTTGACGGTAGTGTCGTCCATGAAGGAGGTCACTGTCCGGAGCTGCGTGTTGGGTGTTTGAACCTATCACCACACATTTAGACATGGATGAGGACCCAATGCACGTTTTGGTGGGATTGCCAGCCCCCCAGACCCCCGAGTGACCTAACCCTAGGCCGATTGACAAGGAAATTGGGGGGGGGGGTAGCTTTCTCTATTGGAGCAAAACACCAAACTAATAATTAAACATTTCACACTGAACACTTGAGTTTTTAATTGCTATCAAGTGATAGAGACAGTAAACAAACATACACGAGCAACCAATGCAACCATAACGCCAAATATGTCGAACGTTACTTCAGTATTATCGCCGTCCGTAAAGGGGGTCACACTCCGAAGTTGCGTATCACCTCTTTAAACATCCCACCACATTCTTAGACATTTATGAGGGCACAAGGCAAGTTTTGATGGCATAGCTACCCCTCTCTTGCCCCGAACCGGCCTAACCTAGCTTGGTTGACCCGGAAAGCTAGCCCCTTTGAATTTCACTCGAGGCCCTTGACCAATTGACTTTTCTACCTAGTTATGATAGGTCAGTCCCTGGGAACATTTTAAAACCATGTTTGGGCCCAATCAACCACAAGATTCCCTCTTGGTCGAACCTCCGTCGTACTTCCCCCTCTAAGTGTTGACGGTAGTGTCGTACATTATGGGGGTCACTCTCCGGAGCTGCATGTTGGGTGTTTGAACCTATCACCACACTTTTAGACATGTATTAGGACCCAATGCAAGTTTTGGTGGGATTGCCAGCCCCCAGACCCCCGAGTGACTTAACCCTAGGCCGATTGACAGGGAAATTGGGGGGGGGGGGGTAAGCTTTCTCTATTGGAGCAAAACACCAAACTAATAATCAAACATTTCACACTCAAAACTTGATTTTTAATTGCTATCCAGTGATATAAACATAAAACAAACATACATGAGTAACTAATGCAACTATAACGGCAAAAATGTCACACGTTACTTCGGTATTATCGCCGTCCGTGAACGGGGTCACACTCCGAAGCTACGTATCGCCTATTTAAACATCCCACCACACTCTCAGACATTTATGAGGGCACAATGCAAGTTTTGATGGCATAGGTACCCATCTCTGGCCCCGGACCGGCCTAACCCTAGCTTGGTTGACCCAGAAAGCTACCCCCTTTGACTTTCACTAGACGGCCCTTGACCAATTAACTTTTCTACCTATTTGTGGTAGGTCAGCCCCTGGGAACATTTTAAAATCAATTTTGGGCCCAACCAACCACAAGATTCCCTCCGGGTCGAACCTCCATCGTAGTTCCCCCCTCTAAGTGTTGACGGTAGTGTCGTCCATGAAGGAGGTCACTGTCCGGAGCTGCGTGTTGGGTGTTTGAACCTATCACCACACATTTAGACATGTATGAGGACCCAATGCACGTTTGGTGGGATTGCCAGCCCCCCAGGCCCCCGAGTGACCTAACCCTAGGCCGATTGACAAGGAAATTGGGGGGGGGGTAGCTTTCTCTATTGGAGCAAAACACCAAACTAATAATTAAACATTTCACACTGAACACTTGAGTTTTTAATTGCTATCAAGTGATAGAGACAGTAAACAAACATACATGAGCAACCAATGCAACCATAACGCCAAATATGTCGAACGTTACTTCAGTATTATCGCCGTCCGTAAAGGGGGTCACACTCCGAAGTTGCGTATCACCTCTTTAAACATCCCACCACACTCTTAGACATTTATGAGGGCACAAGGCAAGTTTTGATGGCATATCTACCCCTCTCTTGCCCCGAACCGGCCTAACCTAGCTTGGTTGACCCGGAAAGCTAGCCCCTTTGACTTTCACTCGAGGCCCTTGACCAATTGACTTTTCTACCTAGTTATGATAGGTCACTCCCTGGGAACATTTTAAAACCATGTTTGGGCCCAATCAACCACAAGATTCCCTCTTGGTCGAACCTCCGTCGTAGTTCCCCCCTCTAAGTGTTGACGGTAGTGTCGTCCATTATGGGGGTCACTCTCCGGAGCAGCATGTTGGGTGTTTGAACCTATCACCACACTTTTAGACATGTATGAGGACCCAATGCAAGTTTTGGTGGGATTGCCAGCCCCCAGACCCCCGAGTGACCTAACCCTAGGCCGATTGACAGGGAAATTGGGGGGGGGGTAGCTTTCTCTATTGGAGCAAAACACCAAACTAATAATCAAACATTTCACACTCAAAACTTGATTTTTAATTGCTATCCAGTGATATAAACATAAAACAAACATACATGAGTAACTAATGCAACTATAACGGCAAAAATGTCGAACGTTACTTCGGCATTATCGCCGTCCGTTAACGGGGTCACACTCCGAAGCTGCGTATCGCCTATTTAAACATCCCACCACACTCTCAGACATTTATGAGGGCACAATGCAAGTTTTGATGGCATAGCTACCCATCTCTGGCCCCGGATCGGCCTAACCCTAGCTTGGTTGACCCGGAAAGCTACCCCCTTTGACTTTCAATAGACGGCCCTTGACCAATTGACTTTTCTACCTATTTGTGGTAGGTCAGCCCCTGGGAACATTTTAAAATCAATTTTGGGCCCAACCAACTACAAGATTCCCTCCGGGTCGAACCTCCATCGTAGTTCCCCCCTCTAAGTGTTGACAGTAGTGTCGTCCATGAAGGAGGTCATTGTCCGGAGCTGCGTGTTGGGTGTTTGAACCTATCACCACACATTTAGACATGTATGAGGACCCAATGCATGTTTTGGTGGGATTGCCAGCCCCCAGGCCCCCGAGTGACCTAACCCTAGGCCGATTGACAAGGAAATTGGGGGGGGGTAGCTTTCTCTATTGGAGCAAAACACGAAACTCATAATTAAATAGTTCACACTGAAACCTTGGTTTTTAATTGCTATCCAGTGATATAAACATTAAACAAACATACATGAGCAACCAATGAAACTATAACGACAAAAATGCCGAACATTACTTCGGTATTATCGCCGTCCGTGAAGGGGGTCACACTCCAAAGCTGCGTATCGCCTCTTTAAACATCCCACCACACTATCAGATGTTTATGACGGCACAACACAAGTTTTGATGCCATAGCTACCCCTCTCTGGCCACAGACCGTCCTAACCCTAGCCTGGTTGACCCAGAAAGCTACCCCCTTTGACTTTCACTGCACGACCCTTGACCAATTGACTTTTCTACCTAGTTGTGATAGATCAGCCCCTAGGAACATTTTAAAACCAAGTTTGGGCCCAACCAACCACAAGATTCCCTCCGGCTTGAACCTCCATCGTAGTTCCCCCCTCTAAGTGTTGACGGTAGTGTCGTCCGTGAAGGTGTTCTCTCTCTGGAGCTGTGTGCTGGGTATTTGAACCTATCACACACTTTTAGACATGTATGAGGACCCAATGCAAGTTTTGGTGGGGTTGCCAGCCCCCAGGCCCCCGAGTGACCTAACCCTAGGCCGATTGACAGGGAAATTGGGGGGGGTAGCTTTCTCTATTGGAGAAAAACACCAAACTAATAATTTAACATTTCACACTGAACACTTGATTTTTAATTTCTATCTAGTGATATAAACATTAAACAAACATACATGAGCAACCAATGCAACTATATCGGCAAAAATGTCGAACGTTACTTCGGTATTATCGGCGTCCATGAAGGGGTTCACACTCCGAAGTTGTGTATCACCTCTTTAAACATCCCACCACACTCTGAGACATTTATGAGGGCACAACGCAAGTTTTGATGGCATAGCTACCCCTCTCTGGCCCCAGACCAGCCTAACCCTAGCCTGGTTGACCCAGAAAGCTACCCCTTTGACTTTCACTGCATGACCCTTGACCAATTGAATTTTCTACCTAGTTGTGATAGATCAGCCCCTAGGAACATTTTAAAACCAAGTTTGGGCCCAACCAACCACAAGATTCCCTCTGGGTCGAACCTCTGTCGTAGTTCCCCCCTGTAAGTGTTGACGGTAGTGTCGTCTGTGAAGGGAGTCACTCTCCGGAGCTGCGTGGTGGGTGGTTGAACCTATCACCACACTTTTAGACATGTATGAGGACCGAATGCAAGTTTTGGTGGGGTTGCCAGCCCCCCAGGCCCTCGAGATCCTAACCCTAGGCCAATTGACAGGGAAATTGGGGGGTAGCTTTCTCTATTGCAGCAAAACACCAAACTAATAATTAAACATTTCACACTGAACACTTGAGTTTTTAATTGCTATCAACTGATAGAGACAGTAAACAAACATACATGAGCAACCAATGCAACTATAACGGCAAATATGTCGAACGTTACTTCAGTATTATCGCCGTCCGTAAAGGGGGTCACACTCCGAAGTTGTGTATCACCTCTTTAAGCATCCCACCACACTCTTAGATATTTATGAGGGCACAAGGCAAGTTTTGATGGCATAGCTACCCCTCTCTTGCCCCGAACCGGCCTACCTAGCTTGGTTGACCCGGAAAGCTAGCCCCTTTGACTTTCACTCAAGGCCCTTGACCAATTGACTTTTCTACCTAGTTGTGATAGGTAAGTCCCTCGAAACATTTTAAAACCATGTTTGGGCCCAATCAACCACAAGATTCCATCTTGGTCGAACCTCCGTCGTAGTTCCCCCCTCTAAGTGTTGACGGTAGTGTCGTCCGTTATGGGGGTCACTCTCCGGAGCTGCATGTTGGGTGTTTGAACCTATCACCACACTTTTAGACATGTATGAGGACCCAATGCAAGTTTTGGTGGGATTGCCAGCCCCCAGACCCCCGAGTGACCTAACCCTAGGCCGATTGACAGGGAAATTGGGGGGCTAGCTTTCTCTATTGGAGCAAAACACCGAACTAATAATCAAACATTTCACACTCAAAACTGGATTTTTAATTGCTATCCCGTGATATGAACATAAAACAAACATACATGAGCAACTAATGCAACTATAACGACAAAAATTTCGAACGTTACTTCGTTATTATCGCCGTCCGTGAAGGGGGTCACACTCCGAAGCTGTGTATCGCCTATTTAAAACCCCACCACACTCTTAGACATTTATGAGGGCACAATGCAAGTTTTGATGGCATAGCTACCCATCTCTGGCCCCGGATCGGCCTAACCCTAGCTTGGTTGACCCGGAAAGCTACTCCCTTTGACTTTCACTGGACGGTCATTGACCAATTCAATTTTCTACCTAGTTGTGGTAGGTCAGCCCCTAGGAACATTTTAAAATAAATTTTGGGCCCAACCAACCACAAGATTCCCTCCGGGTCGAACCTCCGTCGTAGTTCCCCCCTGTAAGTGTTGACGGTAGTGTCGTCCATGAAGGGGGTCACTGTCCAGAGGTGCGTGTTGGGTGTTTGAACCTATCACCACATATTTAGACACGTATGAGGACCCAATGCACGTTTTGGTGGGATTGCCAGCCCCCCAGGCCCCCGAGTGACCTAACCCTAGGCCGATTGACAAGGAAATTGGGGGGGGGGGTAGCTTTCTCTACTGGAGCAAAACACGAAACTAATAATTAAATAGTTCACACTGAACACTTGGTTTTTAATTGCTATCCGGTGATATAAACTTTAAACAAACATACATGAGCAACCAATAAAACTATAACGGCAAAAATGTCGAACATTACTTCGGTATTATCGCCGTTCGTGAAGGGGGTCACACTCCGAAGCTGCGTATCGCCTCTTTAAACATCCCACCACAGTCTCGGATGTTTATGAGGGCACAACACAAGTTTTGATGCCATAGCTACCCCTATCTGGCCCCAGACCGGCCTAACTCTAGCTTGGTTGACCCAGAAAGCTACCCCCTTTGACTTTCGCTGCACGACCCTTGACCAATTGACTTTTCTACCTAGTTGTGATAGATCAGCCCCTAGGAACATTTTAAAACCAAGATTGGGCCCAACCAACCACAAGATTCCCTCCGGCTCGAACCTCCGTCGTAGTTCCCCCCTTTAAGTGTTAACGATAGTGTCGTCCGTGAAGGGGGTCACTCTCCGGAGTTGCGTGTTGGGTGTTTGAACCTATCACCACACTTTTAGACATGTATGAGGACCCAATGCAAGTTTTGGTGGGATTGCTAGCCCCCAGACCCCCGAGTGACCTAACCCTAGGCCGATTGATAGGGAAATTGGGCGGTAGCTTTCTCTATTGGAGCAAAACACCAAACTAATAATTAAACATTTCACACTAAAAACTTGATTTTTAATTGATATCCAGTGATATAAACATTAAACAAACATACATGAGCAACCAATGCAACTATAACGACAAAAATGTTGAACATTACTTCGGTATTATCGCCGTCCGTATAGGGGGTCACACTCTGAAGTTGCGTATCGCCTATTTAAGCATCCCACCACACTCTCAGACATTTATGAGGGCACAACGCAAGTTTTGATGGCATAGCTACCCCTCTCTGGCCCCGGACCGGCCTAACCCTAGTTTGGTTGACCCGGAAAGCTACCCCCTTTGACTTTCACTGGACGGCCCTTGACCAATTGACTCTTGTACCTAGTTGTGATAGGTCAGCCCCTGGGAACATTTTAAAATCAAGTTTGGGCCAACCAACCACAAGATTCCCTCCGGGTCAAACCTCCGTCGTAGTTCCCCCCTCTAAGTGTAGACGGTAGTGTCGTCCATGAAGGGGGTCACTCTCCGGAGCTGCGTGTTGGGTGTTTAAACCTATCACCACACATTTAGACATGTATGAGGACCCAATGCACGTTTTGGTGGGATTGCCAGCCCCCGAGCCCTCGAGTGACCTAACCCTAGGCCGATTGACAAGGAAATTGGGGGTAGCTTTCTCTATTGGAGCAAAACACGAAACTAATAATTAAATAGTTCACACTGAACACTTGGTTTTTAATTGCTATCCATTGATATAAACATTAAAAAACATACATGAGCAACCAATGAAACTATAACGGCAAAAATGCCAAACATTACTTCGGTATTATCGCCGTCCGTGAAGGGGGTCACACTCCGAAGCTGCGTATCGCCTCTTTAAACATCCGACCACACTCTCAGACATTTATGAGGGCACAACGCAAGTTTTGATGGCATAGCTACCCCTCTCTGGCCCCAGACCGGCCTAACCCTAGCCTAGTTGACCCAGAAAGCTACCCCCTTTGACTTTCACTGCACGACCCTTGTCCAATTGACTTTTCTACCTAGTTGTGATAGATCAGCCCCTAGGAACATTTTAAAACCATGTTTAGGCCCAACCAACCACAAGATTCCCTCCGGCTCGAACCTCCGTCGTAGTTCCCCCCTCTAAGTGTTAACGGTAGTGTCGTCTGTGAAGGGGGTCACTCTCCGGAGCTGCGTGTTGGGTGTTCGAACCTATCACCACACTTTTAGACATGTATGAGGACCCAATGCATGTTTTGGTGGGATTGCTAGCCCCCAGACCCCCGAGTGACCTAACCCTAGGCCGATTGACAGGGAAATTGGAGGGTAGCTTTCTCTTTTGGAGCAAAACACCAAACTAATAATTAAACCTTTCACACTGAAAACTTGATTTTTAATTGCTATAAAGTGATATAAACATTAAACAAACATACATGAGCAACCAGTGCAACTATAACGACAAAAATGTTGAATGTTACTTCGGTATTATCGCCGTCCGTGAAGGGGGTCACACTCCGAAGGTGTGTGTCGCCTATTTAAACATCCCACCACACTCTCAGACATTTATGAGGGCACAACGCAAGTTTTGATGGCATAGCTACCCCTCTCTAGCCCCGGACTGGCCTAACCCTAGTTTGGTTGACCCGGAAAGCTACCCCCTTTGACTTTCACTCGACGGCCCTTGACCAATTGACTTTTGTACCTAGTTGTGATAGGTCAGCCCCTGGGAACATTTTAAAATCAAGTTTGGGCCCAACCAACCACAAGATTCCTTCCAGGTCGAACCTCCGTCATCGTTCCCCCCTCTAAGCGTTGACGGTAGTGTCGTCCGTGAAGGGGGTCACTCTCCGGAGCTGCGTGTTGGGTGTTTGAACCTGTCACCACACTTTTAGACATGTATGAGGTCCCAATGCAAGTTTTGGTGGGATTGCGAGCCCACCAGGCCCCCGAGTGACCTAACCCTAGGCCGATTGACAAGGAAATTGGGGGGGGGGGTAGCTTTCTCTATTGGAGCAAAACACGAAACTAATTATTAAATAGTTCACACT
Organism: Hordeum marinum; assembly: GCA_022496015.1. Taxonomy (NCBI): domain Eukaryota; kingdom Viridiplantae; phylum Streptophyta; class Magnoliopsida; order Poales; family Poaceae; genus Hordeum; species Hordeum marinum. The sequence goes on from CM039675.1 coordinate 491,182,850, forward strand.
AAACACTTGGTTTTTAATTGCTATCCAGTGATATAAACATTAAACAAACATACATGAGCAAAAAATTAAACTATAACAGCGAAAATGCCGAACATTACTTCGGTATTATCGCCGTCCGTGAAGGGGGTCACACTCCGAAGCTGTGTATCGCCTCTTTAAACATCCCACCACACTCTCTGACATTTAGGAGGGCACAACGCAAGTTTTGATGGCATCGCTACCCCTCTCTGGCCCCGGACCTGCTTAACCCTCGCCTGGTTGACCCAGAAAGCTACCCCCTTTGACTTTTACTGCACGACCCTTGACCAATCGACATTTCTACCTATTTGTGATAGATCAGCCCCTAGGAAACTTTTAAAACCATGTTTGGGCCCAACCAACCAGAAGATTCCCTCCGAATCGAACCTCCGTCGTAGTTCCCTCCTCTAAGTGTTGACAGTAGTGTCGTCCATGAAGGGGGTCACTCTCCGGAGCTGCGTGTTGGGTGTTTGAACCTGTCACCACACTTTTAGACATGTATGAGGACCCAATGCAAGTTTTGGTGGGATTGCCAGCCCCCCAAGCCCCCGAGTGACCTAACCCTAGGCCGATTGATAGGGAAATTGGGGGGGTAGCTTTCTCTATTGGAGCAAAACACGAAACTAATAATTAAACATTTCACACTGAACACTTGATTTTTCCTTGCAATCCAGTGATAGAGACATTAAACAAACATACGAGAGCAACCAATGCAACTATAACGGCAAAAATGTCGAACGTTACTTCGGTATTATTGTCGTCCATGAAGGGGGTCACACTCCGAAGCTACGTATCACCTCTTTAAACATCCCACCACACTCTCAGACATTTATGAGGGCACAAGGCAAGTTTTGATGGCATAGCTACCCCTCTCTGGTTGACCCGAAAAGCTACCCCCTTTGACTTTCACTGGACAGTGAAAGTGCTTTATATCGGCTAGAGGGGGGTGAATAGGCAATTTTTACAAATTCACCACTTGAGGAATTTCAACTTTGAGGTATTTGAAATGTGATGAATAACTAACAGCGGATAAAATACTCAAGTACATGAGGGACATAGTAACAGCATAGTTTTCATGATGAAATGAAACATGAACAAACAGTGAGTAGCGTGATAAAGGATAAGAAGTGATGAACAAGGTAACTTGAAAAATTTGAGGTGAGGAATTTGTGAAAGTCTTTAGTCAAATTCGTCAAACAATAACAATAAATTTCATCAACGTTTTATAAATAGTAGGGAAGTTGAGGAAATAGAACCAGGTAGCCTGATGAAGACAATGATTTGATGACCTAGTTCTAACTGCTGTGACAGTTGTACGTCTGGTTGGAGCAGCCTGGTATTTAAACCAGAGGACACACAGTCCTTACTGTAGTCTCCTTGAGCTAAGGTCACACAGTCCTTGCCCAACACTCGTGGTAAGTCTTCAGGGTAGACTTCCAAAACCCTCACAAACTGGTCACCCGGCGATCAACAATTTACTGCTGGATGCTCTAGACCAAGGTAACTTCGTGGTCCCCAATTGACTGCACGAGCACTAGACCATGACGCCTAACCGTTTGGAGGATGCACAGTCCTCAAAGGTAACAAGCGTCGGTTCCACACAGGAAATTCTTCTGTGATGCTCAATCACTTTGGGTTTTTGTGGTTTGGTTGTGGGTTTTTCCTCACTAATGATTTTCTCTCAAAGTCCTCGGAGGATGGGTTGCTCTCAAATGACAAGTGTCAGTTCTCTCTAGGAGCAACCAGCCAACTAGTGGTTGTGGGGGTCGGCTATTTATAGCCAGGGTGCAAAATGACATGATATGACATAAATGCCCCCAATCATATGACTGTTATGTGGATAGTTGTGAATGGGGATAGCTAGCGCTAGGCACAGCAACGGTCGGATTTTCGAACTATGAAAGTCCTCAGACATATCACGTTCCTCACTTGTAGGAAATTCGCAATGGCGAAATCCTAACTCCGCAGTCAAATCAATTTCCTCAGAGACCAGAAGAACCTCGTCTCTCTTACTGAAGAACTTGACTGAGCCGTAAGAGATTTCCAAAGGCTTCACTTGAAGGATTGTATAGGTTGAGGATTTTGAGTTGAGCATCAGTTGGAAACTTCCTTAGTATTACCTCGGCCCCCTTTAACAGTACGATGCTTCCTATGACTCAAGAATGGAAAATGAAACTACAAAAATAAGTCTTCATGCTTCATAATCCTCATTCATGTTTTCAAGGTCACACCAACTTCATCATCTACAAAGTCTTCACAAAGTCTTCACCAAAGTCTTCACAAAGTCTTCAGCAAAGTCTTCACTTGAAGACATACATTTTTAGGGGTTGATAATCTCCGAATATATCAAACTTGTCATCGACTTATAGATCATGTGTACACTCACAAACACATTAGTACCTTAACCTATAAGTCTTCAACACGCCAAAATCACTAAGGGGCACTAGATGCACTAACAGATGGCCCTTGACCGATTGACTTTTCTACCTTGTTGTGATTGGTCAGCCCTTGGGAACATTTTAAAATCAAGTTTGGGCCCAACCAAGCACAAGATTCCCTTCGGGTCGAACCTCCGTCGTAGTTCCCCCTCTAAGTGTTGACGGTAGTGTCGTTCGTGAAGGGGGTCACTCTCCGAAGGTGCGTGTTGGGTGTTTGAACCTATCACCATACTTTTTGACATGTATGAGGACCCAATGCAAGTTTTGGTGGGATTGCTAGCCCCCGAGTGACCTAACCTAGGCTGGTTGACACGGAAATTTTAGGGGGGGGGTAGCTATTCGATTATCTCCATCCGTGAAGGGGGTCACACTCCGGTGTTATCATCATCCGTGAAAGGGGTCACACTTTGATGTTATCGCCATTCGTGAAGGTGGTCACACTCCGGTGTTATCGTCATCCGTGTACACTCACAAACACATTAGTACATTAACATATAAGTCTTCAATACACCAAAATCACTAAGGGGCACTAGATGCACTAACAATCTCCCCATTTTTGGTGATTGATGACAAACAGGTTAAGTTTTCAACGGGGATAAACATTTAAAGTGAAAGTACAGAGTTTGAGGAATTTGATAGCAAGATATAGAAGAACACCCCCTAAAGATGTGCATATTTGAGGAATTTGCTTTGGACTACAAATGCACATGACAAGTAAAAACATGGAGAGCTCCCCCTATATCTTTTAATCCATACACGCATTTGAAAATATGATATGAAGAATTTGAAATGCGTGAGGAAAATGGTGTCTACCGAAATTCAGCATGCATGCATTAAGGTACTTGGAGGAAATAAACATGCGAGGTAATAGTTCAAAAACGTCAGACCACCATCGGACTTAAATTTACAACTCGATCGACAAAAATTTCGGAAGTACGAGAGTTATAACTTAAACAAAAATAGCCCATATATAGCGACTCGCTTGAAGACTAACTCAAATTTTCTCCCCCTTTGTCATCAAATACCAAAAAGGAAGAAAAAGTGATGACTAATGCCCCCTTTAGGAATTTCATCTTGTTGGTGAAGAAGGAGCGCCAGCGTTGTCGGGGTCGTTCGTTGATGCAGGGCCAGCAGCAGTATCTTCAATGTCTTCATTGGCATCGCGCTCGCGTGATGAAGAGTATGAACTGGTGAGCATCAGAGGAACTTGGACTTTCTTGAACTTCTTCTGAGGACAGCGAGCGAAGTCAGGATATTCTTCAAAGTTCAGCTCATCCAATTCATCTGAAGACATGATGTGAGTAAGCACCGCCCAAGAGCGCTTGAGGTTTTCATGAGCATAGTAGTGGTTCCTCTTGACAGTGTTTTGCGTCACAGTCATGTTCTGCACTATATACCCAAGTTGACGCTTTACCCACTTATGATTCCGATCGACCTTCTAATGAAGACTTATGAGGAGTTTGCAATCAGTCATCAAACGAGGGGCACACTCTTTGCGAGCTGAGGCCTTTGCACCAGAGTCTTGTGTGGCAGTGTCATCATTTGTTGAAAAGGAAGCAGCTATGCGAAACTGTCCATCCAGGGGACGAGTTCCTTCATCAATAATAGACTTGCCTTTCCCTTCAATTGAAGAAATTGTACTCTTGATGACTTCAATGGGTGGCAGGAAGCTGAAGTGATTCTGGAAATCAGCTTTGTAGTGCACTGGGGACTTATCCCTGATGAATTTCATAATCCATGGCGCATATGGCTTCTCCTCAAATGGAGCAAAAGCAGTAGTGGCCAAAGTCCTCATGAAGAAGTCATGTAAATTAATGGTAATACCATGTACGATATTGAAGAGCATATTCTTCATGACTCCTTCAACTTACTTCTTCCTCAGAGTTATGGCCTTTCTGAGGACAGAGCGTGTTTGTCAGAATGCGATAGACTGTTCTTGGCACATACAACAGATCCTTCACTAAGAAGACTTGGCGTTGAGGCTTTCCATGTGGCAATGTCTTCATCAGCACATTCATCAGCTCATTGGGTAGAGGAGGTTCATCAAACAGCTTGCAGGCTCCATCTGAGGGTATTGGGACTGGAACACACTGAAGCAATTTAGAGGCTTGTGCAGTGAAGTGTGTCATGCCTGTCATCGAGAACAATATCCAAGAGTTGATGTCTGAGGAATCTCCGCTGATATGCAGCATGGCATAGAATTGAAGGATGATTTCCTCATTCCAATCGCAGATGTCAACACAAAATGGAAGAAGTCCAGCATCATATAGAACTTGGAGCACAGGAGTAAATGATGGAAGACTTTCCATGTCAGCGTGAGGAATCTGATGATGCTCGAAGACTTTCTTCTTCTCATAGAGGACTGAAGCATAGTAATTCAGTTGAGTGGTAGTGCAGAACCTGTTGCGACCAGCCCTTGCAGAGTCATAGGGATTTGGTCCAAAGAAGAACATGTGTTCATCGAAGAAATTGGTCTTGAGGAATTTGGGACGAACAGAGCCTTTGAATGGCAGTCTTGGATTGGGTTGAAGATTTGTTCATGTACGCCCCTTGATCTCTGTTGGCATTGGAGGAACATCGGTGATTTGAAGAACTGGTTCATCAGCATTGGTCGGAGCATCAATTTCCTCAGCTATTGCAGCTGGAATTTCTTCAGGGTCTGGAAGGTACAGGTGTTCAGAGTCTTCAGGTATTTCCTCAGTTTGAACAGGCGACTGAGGAATCAAGGTCAGAGGAGTTGCCACTGGTCAATTTGGATGTGCAGATTCCCAATATCATCATTGATGACTGGAGTAGTGGCACCAATGTCAACTTCTTCATCAGTTTCTTCAATGCCAGCATCCCCAGCGGTTAACAGAAGTTGGGGCGATGATACCTTGGGAGTTGATGCAATGTCATCAATAACAATATCCTAATCAATATGCTCTGTGGAAGTAGCCGAATGATTGTCTTCTTCTTCAAGGATGACATACTCCTCTCCAAAGGGCACAATAGCATAGGCTGGAGCCAAGGAAATCGGAGTTGCATCAATTGGAGCTGTTGAGGAACTTGATGCGGTTTTCAACTTCTTCAGCACAGGGGCATCAAAAGTTGATGCCTTTCGCTTGAGAGGATTTTCCTCAGCAGTAGCAGTTTCTTCAGGAGCGACTGATGCAGCCGCCCTGAGTGGTTCATTTTCTTTAGGCACAACAGTTTCTTCAGCTAGCCTATCAGATTCTTCAGGCACAACATTAAAGGTTGCCCTGGCGGGTTCATCAATGGTCTGAGTTTCCTCAGCAGCACTGGTAGTGGCTTCTAGTGCAGAAGCATTTCCTGGAGCAGTTTCATCAGGGTGAGCATTTTCATCAGCTGCCTGAGGAATTTCATCTACAGTCTGAGGAATTTCTTCACACTGAGGCTTTTGAGGTTGCGTTCGAGCTGCAACCCTGGAGTTGTGGTCCTTCACAACAGCTTGAGCGGACCTGACGAATCTGACCTTTGTTCCTTTCCACTCAGCATCATATCTCTCTTGATCCTCAAAGAGAGTGCGGATTTCTGACTGAATTGTGACTAACTGCTTGGGAGTTAAGTTCATCACATTGTCATGTAGGAACTTCTCCTTGCGTGCTCTGTTTCTTCTTGCTCTCAGAGCTTGTTTTCTCTTCCACTTTTCTTCAGAAATGAAGTGGGTGAGCACATGATCTACACCTAGAGGAAGATTCAGTGAAGAGAGTGGGGTGTTTGGGTCTTCATGCCAAATGTTGATGAAATTCAGGATCGTCTTGGGATCCAGCAGAAGAGGAATGGAGCTGCCTTTTGTAGTGGCAGCCCTTTGCTGACTCTGTCTGATGATTTCCTGTAATTCCTCATCATCAGCTTCATCATCAGCTTCATAATTACCCTATAAAGAACCCGAGGGAACTGTAACTACAGCCTTGCTGGTGTGAGGACTTGGTTTTTGACCTCGTCCAGCAGTTTTCTTCAGCTTCAACGTAGAGGGACTGGTTGAAGACTTTGCAGTTGTGGAGGGGCTTGCAGTGAGCTTTGGAACTTTGATGAAACCCTCAGTCCTCTTGCATGTTGCCAGATGCACTAGGGTTGAGGATTTTGTAGCTGCAACAGATGACTGAGCGGCAGCAGTTCCAGGAGCTGAAGGCTTTCTAGGCTGAGGCCTTTGACCTTGAGGAATTTGCACTGAGGATTTTGATGTTGAAGAACCAATCTTCAGAGGAGATTTCTTTACCATTTTGTTCGGAGCACTAGCAGAAGCTCCGGTAGAGGCGGCAGCAGCAGAATCCTCGTTGAATTTCTTCATAGCCTCTTTGGCTTTCCTCGCCAGCTTGGCTTGCTGCTTCTCCCATAGATGAGGAAAGTCCTCACCAGTTTTGAGGCTTGAGGGGTCAGCGATCTTATTCTGAGCAAGAGGGGGCCTGCTGCAAGGTGGTTTCACAGCGAATTTCATAATGTATTTTGGAGTTACATAACGATATTCTCTCCATTCTTTGGCCCATATCCTCTCAATCTTTTGCAGACGAATCTTCCTCTGCTTGGTAGTTTCCTTTCCATGTGTTTCTTCGTCAGGTGTGCAATATTCATCATATATTTCCTCAGGTATCTCGAATGCAGTGTGCACATCTGCCTTCTTCCCTCCTTTCTGAGGCTTCTTCCCGTCAGACATTTTCTTCACTTGAGGAATATGAACTCTTGAAGACTCTGAAGAGGTACACGGTTTTTCTTCAAGTAGCGCTACAAATGAGTTAAGTTGATGAGAACCTAGTGATTCATCAGCGGAGATGTTGTACCTGTGAACAGAGTATAGGTGCGAGGAATTTGAAGAGGTCATATGCGTTCTCAGAAGTTTGAACAAAAATAGGTTTGAGGAATTTGACCATGGATGCCTTGAGGAATTTCACTAAGTGTTCTTTGTCTCAGGTTCGAGAGTTGTGCAAATTTGAGAGTTCGCACAATTGAGGAATCTTGAAGAAAATCATTACTTAGGGAAAATCATCAAGTATAAGGAGATGTAAGGTGCTTGAGAGTTGGATTTATAACGTATGAACACCTTTTGACGAATAGTAGTAGTAATTGAAGATCAAAACAGGGCAGTAAAAATAAATTTTAGTTCCCCTGGTGAAGAACACGACGAACACAGAGATGAAATGAGGAAGTTCGTCAGTTTAGATCTCCCATGCCCTAGCTTGGCAGAGGGAGACAGCTACAGCGGCGGCGGGATGAGGATTTCCACGGCTGATGCGAGTACGGCGACGACGAGGTTGAGGCGGCGAAACTCTTCCTCACCGACGACGATGACTTTAGCGGTGGCGCTATGGAGGAGCTCGGGAGAGGTATCGGATGAGTAACTGAGCACAGTTGAAGGGGAGGAGGTATTTATAGAGGGGGTGAAAACCGATCCACCCGAAGACTTTGGATAGGTTTACCCCTGACCCTTGCTCTCCTCCCGACAGGTGTCACCCACGTTCTGGGTAGTGGAGATTTAGGGGGGTCATGGGTTATCCAGGCGCAGGAATCGCAACCGTTTGAGCGGGAAACGTCGAAAATTTTGGTAGTGAAGAATTAAAGTTTTCGTTCACAAATTCTTCAGCTCACAAGGACACAGTGAAGACTTTAAACAAGTTTCAAAGCGCGTATGAAGAAATTGTGAACAGACTGGGTTGAGTTTAGCATAGATGGGAAAGGGTCCGATCACATTCACTTAGATGAAAATCATTTTGAGGAATTAGCAATAAGTGAATGCTGTTGAGGACATTGAAAACCCCAAATATATATATATACATATATATAGTCAATGAAGAATATGAGTCTCAAAGTTTTGAAGAATTTGAAAAGTTGAGGAATTTCAAAACTTGAGGAATTTGCAAATTTGAGGAATTTTGTAGTTTGAAGAATTTGCAAAGACAACGAGAAGCTCAATTTTGAAGAATTTCAACTTTTGATTGGTGGTGTGGCCCATCGTATAAGAATGATGATTTCAGACACCGCGTACAATTGTCATAGGGTTCCGAGAATCAAATTCTTCATTAATTTCTTCACAATTAGAGAGTTATTCTTCATTGATTAAAGAGAAACGTTACTTCGTGTGTTGCACATCTAAGTCATCAATTTTGCATAAGTATTAGGATGTGTGTTCTTCTTCAAAGAACATTCGAAGATTCTAAGATATTTAGCTGACACCGCAACTTGCAAAATCTCTTTTCATCCAAGGGCTTTGTGAAGATATCAGCCAGTTGTTCTTTAGTGGGAATGTGATCGATGGAGATGTCGCCCTTGAGTACATGGTCTCGAAGAAAGTGATGACGAATCTGGATGTGCTTGGTCTTGGAGTGCTGAATTGGGTTGTATGCAATCTTGATGGCACTCTCGTTGTCACAGTACATAGGCACATTCTTCAACTTGATGCCATAGTCCTTGAGGGTTTGCTTCGTCCATAGTAACTGAGCGCAACACGAGCCAGCAGCAATGTACTCAGCTTCAGCAGTAGAGAGAGAAACACAGTTCTGCTTCTTTGAAGACTAGCAGACTAAGGATCGTCCGAGGAAATGACATGTGCCTAAGGTTGACTTGCGATCCACGCGATCTCCAGCATGGTCAGCATCAGAGTATCCGACGAGGTGAAGATTTGAGCCCTTGGGATACCATAATCCAAGTGTTGGTGTGTGAGCTAAGTATCGAAGAATATGTTTCACAGCCTTGTGGTGTGATTCCTTTGGTGTTGCTTGGAATCGAGCACACATGCAAACACTTAGCATTATGTCAGGCCTAGATGCACATAGATACAATAAAGAGCCAATCATGGAGCGGTATACCTTCTGATCGAAATCTTTACCATTTTCATCAGTGGAGAGGTGTCCTTTGGAGGGCATTGGAGTTTTGACGCCTTTACAATCTTGCATGTCGAATTTCCTTAGAACACCTTTGAGGTATTTCTCTTGTGAGATGAAGATGTCGTTGTCTTGCTGACGAATTTGAAGCCCTAAGAAGAATTTCAATTCTCCCATCATAGACATTTGATATTCTTCACTCATCATATAGGCAAATTCATCACTGTAACGTTTGTCAGTACATCCAAAGATAATATCATCAACATATACTTGGCATATGAACAGTTCATGGTCACAGGATTTTGTGAAAAGAGTTGGGTTGAGTGAACCGGGTTTGAAGCCTTTCTTCATGAGGAATTCCTTCAGTGTGTCATACCACGCCCGAGGTGCCTGCTTGAGCCCATAGAGGGCCTTGTTGAGTCTAAAGACTTTGTCAGGATGCTTAGGATCTTCAAAACCTGGGGGTTGAGCAACATATACTTCTTCCTCAAGCTTACCATTGAGGAATGCACTTTTCACATCCATTTGATATAAGATGATATTGTGATGGTTAGCATAAGCAAGCAATATTCGAATAGCTTCAAGTCTAGCGACAGGTGCAAAAGTTTCATCAAAATCAATTCCTTCAACCTGTGTGTAGCCTTGTGCTACAAGTCGAGCCTTATTCCTCACCACAAGGCCATTTTCATCTTGCTTGTTGTGGTAGATCCACTTAGTACCAATAATGTTATGCTTGCGAGGATCTGGCCGCTTGACAAGTTCCCACACATTGTTGAGCTTGAATTGATGCAATTCCTTTTGCATAGCTTGAATCCACTCAGACTCTTTGAAAGCTTCATCAACTTTGGTGGGCTCTATAATTGAGATAAAGCAAAGTGCCCACAAAAGTTAGTTAAATGCGAAGCTCTTGAGCGCGTGAGAGGACCTGGTGCATTGATGTCAGCGATGATTTTGTCAATTTGCACTTCATTTGCTACTCTTGGATGAGCAGGCTGACCATGTTGAGGATTTTCATCAGCACCATTTTCTTCAGGTATATCAGCATGAGAGTCTTCATTTGATGGAATGATTTCCTCAGTAGAAATGACGTCTTCAGTTGCCTTCAGCTTGATAGATTCCTCAGGAGATTGTTCATCTAATACAGAAGGCAGGTGCTCTCTTTGCGAGCCATTAGTTTCATCAAACCGCACATCTACAGTTTCAACAAATTTGTGATGATAGGTGTTGAAGAGTTTGTAGGTGTGCAAGTCCTTTCCATAACCAAGCATAAAACCTTCATGTGCTTTCGGTGCAAACTTAGAACTATGGTGAGGATCCCTGATCTAGCATTTTGCACCGAAGACTTTGAGATAACTAACATTGGGTTTCTTGCCCGTCATAAGCTCATATGAAGTTTTCTTGAAGAATTTGTGAAGGTATACCCTGTTGATGATGTGGCAAGCAGTATCAATTGCTTCAGGCCAAAAACATCGAGGGGTCTTGTATTCATCAAGCATGGTTCCAGCCATCTCAACAAGAGTCCTGTTCTTGCATTCCATGATGCCATTCTACTGGTAGATAACTCATGAGTAATACCAAGTTCATCAAGATATTCATCAAGGTTAGTATTTTTGAACTTAGTCCCATTCTCACTTCTGATATGCTTGATCTTGACGCCGAAGTTGGTGGAGGCCCTTGAAGCAAATCGTCTGAAGACATCTTGCACTTCATTTTTGTACAGAATGATATGCACCCATGTGTAACGAGATTAATCATCAACAATGACAAATCCATACAAACTTGAAGAATTTGTTAGTATGGAGTAGTGAGTGGGACTAAAGAGATCCATATGAAGCAATTCAAAAGGTCGGGTAGTGGTCATGATTGTCTTCGAGGGATGCTTGGGTCCGGTCATCTTTCCAGATTCACATGCGCCACAAAGGTGGTCCTTGAGCAATTTGACGCCCTCGATGCCAATGACATGCTTTTTCTTCACAGGTGTGTGCAAGTTCCTCATGCCCGCATGTCCAAGTCGTCGATGCCACAACCAGCCTTCTGAGGACTTTGCAAGTAAGCATGTGGCAGGTTGAGGACCTGTAGAGAAATCAACAATATACAAGTCTCCTCTCCTAAAGCCTTCGAAGACTTTGGAATTGTCAGATTCCATGATGACAGCACAACGATATTTTCCAAATACGACAACCATATCAAGATCACAAAGCATTGAGACAGACATAAGGTTGAACCCAAGGGATTCAACAAGCATCACCTTATCCATGGTTCGGTCCTTTGAGATAGCAACCTTACCAAGTCCCAATACCTTGCTTTTTTCCTTTGTCAGCATAGGTGATATGCTTCAGATGAGATAGAGCAAGTGGCAAATTCATCAGAAGACTCTTATCACCAGTCATGTGGTTTGTGCATCCACTATTGAGGACCCACTCAGTAGCTTTTGGAGTGTCATCCTGCAGATGAATTAGTATGACTTACGAACTCATATGCTTCAGAGTGAAGAATATGAATTCAATTTCATTCATGCAGAAATTCATCACACAAGATAGTAAGCAAGTAGTGTGTGAGGACGTGAGAAATGAAGAATTCATTTCATCATGGTTAGCTTGCGTCCTTTCAAGCATTTTCTTCAGGTTTCCAGCAGATTCATCAGATGTTCAAATTCATCTAGAGACCTGCCCTGCATGAAGAGATTAGTTCAATTTCATCACCACCCACATCTCAATGGGTGGCAAAGAGTTCATCAATCTGCGAGCACCATATGAGAAGGGAGGCATTGAACCAAGTGCGCTTCGTTTCACAGGGCGAGGGTTAGAGTACTCATATGAATAAGCAGAGAAATTCTTCGAGGAGTTATGAACGTAATGATTTGAAGAATAATGCACATATTCATAACTCTTAGGTTTTCCCTGCAAAACAGAACCATTAGCCTGAGAATGATGATTTTGACCATTTGAGGAATTTGATCCAAGTGAAGACTTTGATCCTCTTGAGGAATTTGACATGGGGTTCCCTTTCTTCAAGAGTGGTGTCGTGAGGACATTCATTTGAAGATTTTGTAGGTAGCTCTTGGGAACCCAGATTTTCTTCAATGGAGATTCGTTCCTGCAGTTAGTTTCAACAAATCTAGCAAATGCTTCACCCTTCTGATTTTTGAAGAATTTGAAGTTGGGGTCAAGAGACTCATTAGAGGAATATGAAGTTTCACATGTAAAACGAGATAAAGTAGATGGATCTACAGGTGATCCTTTTGCAGCAGCCCATGAGGTTTTGGGGTACTGCTCAGGTGTCCAATAGGATCCATCAGCTTTGAGTTTCCTTACAAAGGCGATACCCTCTTTCCTAGGGTTCCTGTTCAGAATCTGCTTTTTGAGGACATCGCAAAGGGTTTGATGCCCTTTAAGACTTTTGTACATGCCTGTCACATACAATTCCTTCAACCCTGCATTGTCATCAGTGATACTTGTGGTATCCTCAGATGAGAAATCTGAAACCATTGGAATAGTTGAAGAATTTGCAGCAATAGAATCATTTGAGAATTCAGGTGAAGAATTAGCAGTTTCACGTTCGATGCATTTCAAACAAGGTGGAACAAATTCTTCCTGTGCGGTATTGATCTGTTGATCCAGTAAGGAATCGTTTTCCCTTTGGAGATCCTCATGTGACACCCTTAGTTTCTCAAGATCTTGCTTTCTTTGAAGAAATTCATAAGAAAGCTTCTCATGATCAACTAAGAGGTCGTTATGATGACTCTGAAGGTTATCATACTTTGTCTGAAGACTTTTGAGATCAACAGACAGAGTTTGAGACCGATCCACTTCATGGTTTAACAGATCATCGCTTTTGTCTAGCATTTTCTGAAGCTTTTCAAGTGCACTTTGTTGCTTAGTGGCAATTTTAACAAGTTTAGCATAGCTGGGTTTCACATATTCATCAGATTCACCTTCACTTGATTCAGATGAGGAATGATGTTTTTGTACCTTTGAGCCTTTTGCCATGAAGCAGTAGGTGGGAGCATAATCATCATTGCTAACGTCCGAGTCACTGGAGTAGTCATATTCTTCATCGTTGAAGATAGACTTGCTAACGAAAGCGCTAGCGAGAGCAAGGCTAGCGACACCAGATTCTGATTCCTCCTCAGATTTTTCATCTTCTTCATATTCTTTAGACTCTTCCTCAGAATCCATTTCCTTGTCGATGAATGCTCGAGCTTTTCTGGAACCATTCTTCTTGTGCTTTGAGGACTTTGAAGATGAGTACTTTGAAGATTTCTTCTTTTTCTTCGAGTCATCAGAACTATCATCCTTGTATTTCTTCTTCTTCTTTGAGTCTTTTTCCCAGAGAGGACAGTCAGAGATAAAGTGACCAGGCTTCTTGCAACGATGACATGTTCTCTTCTTGTAGTCTTCTAAGGAATCTGATTTTCTCAAGCCACTTCTTGATGACTTCGCAAATCCACCTCTCCTTGAAAACTTCTGGAATTTCCTCACAAGCATAGCTAGTTCCTGACTTAGTTCTTCGGGATCACCAAGGCTGCTGTCAGAATCTTCTTCTTCAGATGAGGAAATTGCTTTTGCCTTCAGAGCACAAGATCTTCCATAGCTTGGCCCGTAGAGGTCTCTCTTCTCATCTTGTTGGAATTCATGAGTATTGAGTCTTTCCAGAATATCAGCAGGATCAAGAGCTTTCTATCTCCACGTTCTTGAATCATCAAAGCTAGAGTATCAAATGAGGAATCGAGTGATCTCAGCAGTTTCTTCACCACTTCATGGTCAGTGATATCAGTGGCACCCAGTGCTCGAAGTTCATTGGAGATATCAATGAGGCAATCAAAGGTTTGCTGGACATTTTCATTATCAAGCCTCTTGAAGCGGTTGAAGAGATTGCAAAGAACATTAACATGAGAATCACGTTGAGTGGAGACACCTTCGTTGACTTTGGACAGCCTATCCCAGATAAGCTTAGCAGACTCCAAAGCACTCACTCTGCCATACTGACCTTTGCTCAGATGGCCACAGATGATATTCTTCGCTTGAGAGTCGAGTTGCTTGAATCTCTTCACATTAGTAGCTGTAACCATGGGAGCGACACAAGGCACACCATTTTCCACATCATACCAGAAATCGTTGTCAATAGCTTCGAGGTGCATACGCATCTTGTTCTTCCAGTAGGGGTAGTCCGTCCCATCGAAGGTAGGACAGCCCGCGGAAACCTTGATCATACCTGGAGTCAACATAACTAGAACTCCAGGTGGTTAAACCAAAATCACATAGAGCGAGGGAGTACCTGCTCTGATACCAATTGAAAGTGCGTTATATCGGCTATAGGGGGGTGAATAGGCGATTTTTACAAATTCATCACTTGAGGAATTTCAACTTTGAGGAATTTGAAATGTGATGAATAACTAACAGCGGATAAAGTACTCAAGTACATGAGGGCCATAGTAACAACATAGTCTTCATGATGAAATGAAACATGCACAAACAGTGAGTAGCGTGGTACAGGATAAGCAGTGATGAACAAGGTGACTTGAAGAATTTGAGGTGAGGAATTTGTGAAAGTCTTTAGTCAAATTCTTCAAATAGTAAAAATCAATTTCATCAATGGTTTTATGAGTAGTAGGGAAGTTGAGGAAATAGAACCAGATAGCCTGATGAAGACAATGATTTGATGACCCAGTTCCAACTGTTGTTACAGTTGTACGTCTGGTTGGAGCAGCCTGGTATTTAAACAAGAGGACACACAGTCCCAGGACACATAGTCCTTACTGTATTCTCCTTGATCTAAGGTCACACAGTCCTCGCCCAACACTCGTGGTAAGTCTTTAGGGTAGACTTCCAAAACTCTCACAAACTGGTCACTCGGCAATCCACAATTTACTGTTGGATGCTCTAGACCAAGGTCACTTCGTGGTCCCTAATTGACTGCAGGAGCACTAGACCATGACGCCTAACCTTCTAGAGGATGCACAATCCTCAAAGGTAACAAGCGTCGATTCCACACAGGAAATTCTTCAGTGATGCTCAATCACTTTGGGTTTTTGTCGTTTGGTTGTGGGTTTTTCCTCACTGATGATTTTCTCTCAAAGTCCTCGGAGGATGGGTTGCTCTCAAATGACAAGTGTCAGTTCTCTCTAAGAGCAGCCAGCCAGCTAGTGGTTGTGGGGGTCGGCTATTTATAGCCAGGGTGCAACCTGACATGATATGACATAAATGCCCCCAATCATATGACCGTTATGTGGATAGTTGTGAATGGGGACAACTGGCGCTAGGCATAGCAACGGTCGGATTTTTGAACTATGAAAGTCCTCAGACATATCACGTTCCTCACTTGTAGGCAATTCGCACTGGCGAAATCCTAACTCCTTAGTCAGATTAATTTCCTCAGAGACCAGAAGAACCTCGTCTCTGTTACTGAAGAACTTGACTGAGCCGTAAGAGATTTCCAAAGGCTTCACTCGAAGGATTGTATAGGTTGAGGATTTTGAGTTGAGCATCAGTTGGAAACTTCCTTAGTATTACCTCGGGCTCCTTTAACAGTATGGTGTTTCCTATGACTCAAGAATGGAAAATGAAACTATGAAAATAAGTCTTCATGCTTCATAATCCTCATTCATGTCTTCAAGGTCACACCAACTTCATCATCTACAAAGTCTTCACAAAGTCTTCACCAAAGTCTTCAGAAAGTCTTCAGCAAAGTCTTCACTTGAAGACATACCTTTTTAGGGGTCGATAATCTCCGAATATATCAAACTTCTCATCGACTTATAGATCTTGTGTACACTCACAAACACATTAGTACCTTAACCTATAAGTCTTCAATACACCAAAATCACTAAGGGGCACTAGATGCACTAACAAACGGCCCTTGACCAATTGACTTTTCTACCTTGTTGTGATAGGTCAGCCCCTAGGAACATTTGAAAATCAAGTTTGGGCCCAACCAACCACAAGATTCCCTCCGGGTCGAACCTCCGTCGTAGTTCCCCCCTCTAAGTGTTGACGGTAGTGTCGTCCGTGAAGGGGGTCACTCTCCGGAGCTGCATGTGTTGGGGAACGTCGCATGGGAAACAAAAATTTTCCTACGCACACGCAAACCTATCCATGGTGATGAGCATCTACGAGAGGGAGAGTGGATCTACGTACCCTTGTAGATCGCTAAGCGGGAAGCGTTAAGAAACGCGGTTGGTGTAGTCGAACATCTTCGCGATCCAAATCGCCGAGCGTCCCGCGATCTCATCACGATCCGTCCCGCGATCCAATCACGATCCGTCCCGTGAACTCATCACGATCCGTCCCGCGATCTCATCACGATCCGTCTCACGATCTTGATCACGATCTGTCCTACGAACTCATCGCGATCCGTTCCGCGATCTCATCACGAACCGTCTCGCGATCTCGATCACGGTCCTTCCGATCTAGCGCCGAACGGACGGCACCTCCGCGTTCAGCACACGTGCAGCTTGATGACGATCTCCACCATCTTGATCCAGCAAGAGGAGGTGGAGAGGAGAGAGAGTTCACCGGCAGCGTGACGGCGCTCCGGTGATGGTGGTGGAGTGATTCCGGCAGGGCTTCGCCTAAGCGCTGCGGAAAACCGATCTAGAGGAGAAACTGTGCACCGGTGAAACGGGTAGCACGTGGCCGGAAATTCTGTCCAAAAACCACCCAATCCACTAGTATATATAGGAGGAGAGGAGAGGAGAGGCAGCCAAGGCCTTTGGGTCGGCCGAAATAGGAGGTGGGAAGAAATCCTACTTCACCTCCAATCCTAGTTGGAGTAGGATTGCCTCCTATTGGCTGATTTTCCACTTTTTGCTTTAGGACTTTCTCTCCTGCGCCATGGGCCTTTGTGGCTGTTTTCCCAGCCCAATAAGGGCTGGTTATTATTCTCCCACAGCCCATGGACCTCTTGGGGTCGAAGTACCCCTCCCGGAGGTCCTCCGGTACACTACCGGCACTCCCGGTACAATACCGATACTCCCGGTACACTACCGATGAGCCCGAAACTTTTCCGGAAACCAAACTGGGACTTCCTATATATGAATCTTTACCTCCGGACCATTCCGGAGCTCCTCGTGACGTCCGGGATCTCATCCGGGACTCCGAACAACCTTCGGTCACCACCATACATAACTCTACACTACCGAAACGTCACCGAACCTTAAGTGTGCAGACCCTGCGGGTTCGAGAACTATGTAGACATGACCGAGACACCTCTACGGTCAATAACCAATGGCGGGACCTGGACGTCCACATTGGTTCCTACATATTCTACGAAGATCTTTATCGGTCGAACCTCTATGTCAAGGATTCAGTTAATCCCGTATATCGTTCCCTTTGTTCTTCGGTATGTTACTTGCCCGAGATTCGATCGTCGGTATCTCCATACCTAGTTCAACCTCGTTACCGGCAAGTCTCTTTACTCGTTCCGTAATACAAGATCCCGCAACTAACAATTAGTCACATTGCTTGCAAGGCTTATTGTGATGTTGCATTACCGAGTGGGCCCCGAGATACCTCTCCGTTACACGGAGTAACAAATCCCAGTCTCGATCCATGCCAACTCAACAAACACCATCGGAGATACCTGTAGAGCACCTTTATAGTCACCCAGTTACGTTGCGACGTTTGATACACACAAGGCACTCCTCCGATATCCGTGAGTTGCATGATCTCATGGTCATAGGAACATATACTTGACATGCAGAAAACAGTAGCAATAAACTGAAACGATCATATGCTATGTTTGTAGTTTGGGTCTTATCCATCACATCATTCTCCTAATGATGTGATCCCGTTATCAAATGACATCTCATGTCCATGGCTAGGAAACCTTAACCATCCTTTGATCAACGAGCTAGTCTACTAGAGGCATACTAGGGACATGGTGTTGTCTATGTATCCACACATGTATCTGAGTTTCCGATCAATACAATTATAGCATGGATAATAAACGATTATCACGAACAAGGAAATATGATAATAACTAATCTATTATTGCCTCTAGGGCATATTTCCAACAGTCTCCCACTTGCACTAGAGTCAATAATCTAGTTCACATCACCATGTGATTCGCATTGTTATGAATCTAACACCCAATGAGTTTTGGGGCTCGATCATGCTTTGCATGTGAGAGAGGTCTTATAGTCAACGGGTCTGCGATATTCAGATCCGTGTGTACTTTGCAAATCTCTATGTCAAACCGTAAACACTGCTACCACACTCCACTTGGTACTATTTCCAAATGGCTGCTCCACTATACGTATCCAGATTGCTACTACTAGTCATCCGGATAGGTGTTAAAGCTTGCATCGACGTAACTATTTACGACGAACTCTTTATCACCTCCATAATCAAGAAACATTTCCTTAGTCCTCTGGTTACTAAGGATAATTCCGACCGCTGTCCAGTGATCCACTCCTGGACCACTCTTGTACCCCTTGACAAACTCATGGCAAGGCACACATAGGTGCGGTACACAGCATGGCATAATATAGAGCCTATGGCTAAGGCATAGGGGACGACGTTCGTCCTTTCTCTTTCTTCTGCCGTTGTCGAGCTTTGAGTCTCACTCAACTTCACACCTTACAAATCAGACGAGAACTATTTCTCTGGCTGATCCATTTTGAACTCTTTCAAAATCTTGTGAAGGTATGCACTCATTGAAAGTCTCATCAAGCATCTTGATCTATCTCTATAGATTTTGATGCTCAACAATTAGGTAGCTTTATCCAGGTCTTCCTTTGAAAATCACTTTCCAAATAACCGTTTTATGCTTTCCAGAAACTCTACATTATTTCTGAACAACAATATGTCATCCACATATACTGATCAGAAATTCTATAGTGCTCCCACTCACTTTATTGCAAATACAAGTTTCTCATAAACTTTGTATAAACATCAAAACTTTGATCACCTCATCAAAGCGTATATTCCAACTCCGAGATGCTTGCTTCAGTCCATGGAAGGATCACCGAAGCTTGCACACCTTTTAGCATCCTTAGGCCTGACAAAACCTTCTGGTTGTATCACATACAACCTTTCCTCAAGTAAACCATTAAGGAAACGATGTTTTGACATCCATCTGCCAGATTTCATAATTGAAAACACAGCAACTGCTAACACAATTCCAACAGACTTTTAGCATCGCTACGAGTGAGAAAGTCTCATCGTACTCAACTCCTTGAACTTGTCACAAACATCTTTGCAACAAGTCGAGCTTTACAAATAGTGACATTCACCATCAGTGTCTGTCTTCATTTTAAAGATCCATTTGTACTCAACGACCTGCCGTCCAACGAGCAAGTCTACCAAAGTCTACACTTGGTTTTAATACATGGATCCTATCTCGGATTTCATGGCCTCCAACCATTTGTCGGAATCCGGGCCCATCATCGCTTATCCATAGCTCGTAGGTTCATCGTTGTCCAACAACATGACCTCCAAGACAGAGTTGTCGTACCGCTCAGGAGCAGTACACATCCTTGTCGACCTACGGAGTTTGATAGTAACTTGATCCTGAAGCTTCATGATCATCATCATTAACTTCCTCTTCAACTAACGTAGGCTTCACAGAAACATCTTTCTGCGCTGCGCTACTCTCTGGTTGAACAAAGGTTTAACAACCTCATCAAGTTCTATCTTCCTCCCACTCAATTCTTTTGAGAGAAACTTTTTCTCGAGAAAGGACCCAGTTCTAGCAACAAACACTTTGCACTCGGATCTGAGATAGAAGGCATACCCATCTGTTCTTAGGGTATTCTATGAAGATACATTTGTCCGCTTTGGGTTCTAGCTTATTATGTGAAAACATTTTCCACACAAGCATCGCAGCCCCAAACATTAAGAAATGACAGCTTAGGTTTCTATCAAACCATAATTCACACGGTGTCATCTCAACGGATTTAGATGATGCCCTATTTAAAGTGAATGTAGTTGTCTCTAATGCATAACCCCAAAAATTATAGTAGTAAAATGATAAGAGACATCACAGTATGCACTATATCAATAGAGCATGACTATGATGTTCGGACACACCATCACAGCATGGTGTTCCAGGTGGCGTTAGTTGTGAAACAAATTTCACGTTGTCTTAAGTTGTATGCCAAACTCGTAACTCAGATATTCACCTCCACGATCATATCGCGGTCATTTTTATCTTCTTGTCACGATGATCTTTAAACTTCACTCTGAATTTGCTTGAACCTTTCAAACGATTCAGACTTGTGTTTCATTAAGTAAATATACACTATATCTACTCAAATCATCAGTGAAGGTAAGAAAATAACGATATCCACTGCACGCTACAAGACTCACTAGATTGCATACATCAACATGTATCATTTCCAATGAATCACTTGCCTGCTCCATCCAACGGGGTCCTTTAGTCATCTTGCCCAAGAGGCATGGTTCGCATGTCTCAACCGATTCGAAATCAATGAGTCCAAATATCCATCAGCATGGAGTTTCTACATGCGCTTTATACCAATATGACATTTAGCGGCAGTGCCACAAGTATGTGGTACTATCATTATTAACTTTGTATCTTTTGACATCAATGTTATGAACATGTGTACTACTACGATCAAGATTTCAACAAACCATTCTCACTTGGTGCATGACCATTGAAGGTATTATTCATGTAACCAGAATAACTATTATTCTCTGACTTAAATGAATAATCGTATTGCAACAAACATGATCTAATCATGTTCATGCTCAACGCAAAACACCAAATAACATTTATTTAGGTTCGTTACTAATCCTGAAGGTAGAGAGAGCGTGCGATGTTGATCACATCAACCTTGGAAACATTTCCAACACACATCGTCACCTCACCCTTAGCTAGTTCTCCGTTTATTCCGTAGCTTTTATTTCGAGTTACTAACATTTAGCAACCGAACCGGTATCCAATACCCAGGTGCTACTAGGAGTACTAGCAAGGTACACATCAATAACTCGTATATCAAATATACTTCTGTCGATGTTGCCAGCCTTCTTATCTACCAAGTATCTAGGGTTGTTCCGCTTCAGCGACCTCTCACCTCATAATAGAAGCACTTAGTCTCGGGTTTGAGTTCAACTTTGGGTTGCTTCACTGGAGCAGCAATTGACTTGCTATCCATGAAGTTTCCCTCCTTGCTCTTGCCCTTTTCGAAACTAGTGGTTTGATTAACCATCAACACTTGACGCTCCTTCTTGATTTCTACCTTCGCGGTGTCAAACATCGCGAACAGCTCAGGGATCAATACTTCTATCCCTGGTGTATTATAGTTCATCACTAAGTTCTAGTAGCTTTAGTGACAGTGACTTGGAGAACTATATCAATCACTATCTTATCTGGAAGATCAACTCCCACTTGATTCAAGCGATTGTAGTACCCAGACAATCTGAGTACATGCTCAACGATTGAGCTATTCTCCTTCATCTTACAAGCAAAGAATCTTGTTGGAGATCTCATATCTCGCAACAAAGGCACGAGCCTGAGATCACAATCTCTGCTCCTAGAACATCTCATATGTTCCGTGACGTTCAAAACGTTTTGGAGCCTCAATTCTAAGCCGTAATGCATGACGCACTAAACTATCAAGTAGTCATCGAAACGTGCCTGTTAGATGTTCACAACATCTATAGACGACGCTAGAGGGGGTGGCGCACCGAGCGGTGCATTAAGGACATAAGCCTTCTGTGCAGTAGTGAGGACAATCCTCAGATCACGGACCCAGTCCGCAATTTTGCTACCAACATCTTTCAATTCTATTTCTCTAGGAACATATAAAAATACAAGGGAGCTACAGCGCGAGCTAGTAATCTACAACATAATTTGCAAAGACACTTTGACTATGTTCATGATAATGAGTTCAATTAATCATATTACTTAAGAACTCCCACTCAAATTGACATCCCTCCGATCATTCGAGTGATACATGATCCAAATTCACCAACTCAAGTCCGATCATCACGTGAGTTGAGGTGGCTGCAATGGTGAACATCATTATGTTGATCATATCTACTATATGACTCATGTTCGACCTTTCGGTCTCTCGTGTTCCGAGGCCATGTCTGTACATGCTAGGCTCGTCAAGTTTAACCCGAGTGTTCTGCGCGTGCAAATCTGGCTTGCACCCGTTGTATGTGAACGTAGAGTCTATCACACCCGATCATCACGTGGTGTCTCAACACGACGAACTTTCGCAACGGTGCACACTCGGGGAGAACACAGTTCATCTTGAAATTCAAGTGAGGGATCACCTTATAATGCTACCGCCGTACTAAGCAAAACAAGGTGCATAAAAGGATTAACATCTCATGCAATTCATAAGTGACATGATATGGCCATGAACTTGTGTTTAAGATCTCCATCTTCGAAACACCGGCATGATCTCCATCGTCACCGGCACAACACCATGATCTCCATCATCTTGATCTCCATCAATGTGTTGCCATTGGGGTTGTCACGCCCTGCATGCTTCTACTACTATTGCTACCGTAGCGATAAAGTAAAGCATTACATAGCGCTTAATGATTGACACGCAGGTCATACAATAATTAAAGACAACCCTATGGCTCCTGCCGGTTGCCGTACTCATCGACATGCAAGTCGTGATAATCTATACATCACATGATCATCTCATACATCACATATATCTCATCATGTAATTGGCCATATCACATCACAACATACCCTGCAAAAACAAGTTAGACGTCCTCTAATTGTTGTTGCATATTTTACGTGGCTGCTATGGGTATCTAGCAAGAACGATTCTCACCTACGCATAAACCACAACGGTGATACACTAGTTTGCTTTTCAACCTTCTCAAGGACCGCCTTTGTCGAATCCGATCCAACTAAAGTGAGAGAAACTGTCACCCGCAAGCCATCTAGGCAACAAGTTGCGTCGAGGGAACCGGTCTCTCGTAAGCGTACGAGTAATGTTGGTCAGGGCCGCTTCATCTCACAATCCCGCTGAACCAAAATACGACCAAGGGAGGAAGCAATCTAAGCATCAACGCCCACAAACCTTTTGTGTTCTACTCGAGATCTCATCGAACCATCAACCTAGCTCATGATGCCACTGTTGGGGAACGTCGCATGGGAAACAAAAATTTTCCTACGCACACGCAAACCTATCCATGGTGATGAGCATCTACGAGAGGGAGAGTGGATCTACGTACCCTTGTAGATCGCTAAGCGGGAAGCGTTAAGAAACGCGGTTGGTGTAGTCGAACATCTTCGCGATCCAAATCGCCGAGCGTCCCGCGATCTCATCACGATCCGTCCCGCGATCCAATCACGATCCGTCCCGTGAACTCATCACGATCCGTCCCGCGATCTCATCACGATCCGTCTCACGATCTTGATCACGATCTGTCCTACGAACTCATCGCGATCCGTTCCGCGATCTCATCACGAACCGTCTCGCGATCTCGATCACGGTCCTTCCGATCTAGCGCCGAACGGACGGCACCTCCGCGTTCAGCACACGTGCAGCTTGATGACGATCTCCACCATCTTGATCCAGCAAGAGGAGGTGGAGAGGAGAGAGAGTTCACCGGCAGCGTGACGGCGCTCCGGTGATGGTGGTGGAGTGATTCCGGCAGGGCTTCGCCTAAGCGCTGCGGAAAACCGATCTAGAGGAGAAACTGTGCACCGGTGAAACGGGTAGCACGTGGCCGGAAATTCTGTCCAAAAACCACCCAATCCACTAGTATATATAGGAGGAGAGGAGAGGAGAGGCAGCCAAGGCCTTTGGGTCGGCCGAAATAGGAGGTGGGAAGAAATCCTACTTCACCTCCAATCCTAGTTGGAGTAGGATTGCCTCCTATTGGCTGATTTTCCACTTTTTGCTTTAGGACTTTCTCTCCTGCGCCATGGGCCTTTGTGGCTGTTTTCCCAGCCCAATAAGGGCTGGTTATTATTCTCCCACAGCCCATGGACCTCTTGGGGTCGAAGTACCCCTCCCGGAGGTCCTCCGGTACACTACCGGCACTCCCGGTACAATACCGATACTCCCGGTACACTACCGATGAGCCCGAAACTTTTCCGGAAACCAAACTGGGACTTCCTATATATGAATCTTTACCTCCGGACCATTCCGGAGCTCCTCGTGACGTCCGGGATCTCATCCGGGACTCCGAACAACCTTCGGTCACCACCATACATAACTCTACACTACCGAAACGTCACCGAACCTTAAGTGTGCAGACCCTGCGGGTTCGAGAACTATGTAGACATGACCGAGACACCTCTACGGTCAATAACCAATGGCGGGACCTGGACGTCCACATTGGTTCCTACATATTCTACGAAGATCTTTATCGGTCGAACCTCTATGTCAAGGATTCAGTTAATCCCGTATATCGTTCCCTTTGTTCTTCGGTATGTTACTTGCCCGAGATTCGATCGTCGGTATCTCCATACCTAGTTCAACCTCGTTACCGGCAAGTCTCTTTACTCGTTCCGTAATACAAGATCCCGCAACTAACAATTAGTCACATTGCTTGCAAGGCTTATTGTGATGTTGCATTACCGAGTGGGCCCCGAGATACCTCTCCGTTACACGGAGTAACAAATCCCAGTCTCGATCCATGCCAACTCAACAAACACCATCGGAGATACCTGTAGAGCACCTTTATAGTCACCCAGTTACGTTGCGACGTTTGATACACACAAGGCACTCCTCCGATATCCGTGAGTTGCATGATCTCATGGTCATAGGAACATATACTTGACATGCAGAAAACAGTAGCAATAAACTGAAACGATCATATGCTATGTTTGTAGTTTGGGTCTTATCCATCACATCATTCTCCTAATGATGTGATCCCGTTATCAAATGACATCTCATGTCCATGGCTAGGAAACCTTAACCATCCTTTGATCAACGAGCTAGTCTACTAGAGGCATACTAGGGACATGGTGTTGTCTATGTATCCACACATGTATCTGAGTTTCCGATCAATACAATTATAGCATGGATAATAAACGATTATCACGAACAAGGAAATATGATAATAACTAATCTATTATTGCCTCTAGGGCATATTTCCAACAGCATGTTGGGTGTTTGAACCTATCACCATACTTTTTGACATGTATGAGGACCCAATGCAAGTTTTGGTGGGATTGCCAGCCCCCGAGTGACCTAACCTAGGTCGGTTGACACGGAAATTTTAGGGGGGGTAGCTATTCGATTATCGCCATCCGTGAAGGGGGTCGTACTCCGGTGTTATCGTCATATGTGAAAGGGGTCACACTCCGGTGTTATCGCCATCCGTGAAGGTGGTCACACTTCGATGTTATCGTCATCCATGAAGGGGGTAACACTCCGGTGTAATTTGACATGTGACGACGTACGGTGCGTGCAATTGTCCTATATATGCCTATAGGCCTACATATGATCTATGTCTATGGTTTAAGTGAAGGTATATGTAGGACACGTGGCAGAATGTGCCTACGGTTCAACCGTAGGCATAGCTACCATCTATGCCTACGGGGCCCATAGGCATATTCTGCCACGTATCCCACAGTGACATGTCTACGGGGCCCGTCGGCATAGATTTAACGGAGGCAGCCTTCCGTCAGCCTCTAAGTTTGCATGACGACTGCCCGGAATATGCCTATGGGGCCGTAGGTATAGGTGTGCGATTTGCCGACGATTTTTGTATGCCTACGGGACCCGTAGGCATATTTATGACGTTGCCGACGGCCGAAATATGCCTACAGTTTTGGCTAACCCGTCGGCTTAGCTAATACTTTACCTACGGGCACCGTAGGTATAAGTTTGACCATAGGCATATTCGATTATTCCTGTAGTGTTTGATGAAAGGCTTGGGGGCTACTCAGATGAGGAGGTTGGCTCGGAGTATGGAGACGGCTTCCGCGGAGACGAACCATATGCGACGGGAGCGCCGAAGTGGGGCGCATGAGCTGGAGGTGAGTTGGGTTGCGGGCCTGGACACGAGGCCCCGACACGGCGCGAGGGGGCCACGGGCGGCCCCGGCCCGTTCACCGTGTAAAACAAATTTGGAATGATTTGGAGATGCACTAGTAGAAAACCCCCCCTTTCGTCCAGGGAGGAATTTGCATTTGTCCCGGCTGACTAAAGAACCGGGACAAATGCTACGCATTCGTCCCGGTTCTTTAGGCCAGTGCAGCGTCGAGCCCCCTGGGGCATTCGTCCTGTTTGTTTAGTCGGCATTCGTCCCGGTTCCTGGCAACAACCGGGACCAATGCCTCGATGTCTGCCACGTGGCGTGCGCAGGGGCATTGGTCCCGGTTCATGCCAGGAACCGGGATGAATGCCCCCTTGCCTATAAATACTGCATCCAGACCCCTCCCTCCTCTCGTTTTTTTTCTAGGAGGTGTGAGAGAGGTGGGTGCTAGTGTGTGTTCTTTTTGCTATGCACACGAGGTGTTTGACGAAATACCCAAGCGACACTTAACTTCACAAAAAATGGTATCTTCGACCGAGGTTAGAAAACTTATCCATTTCATCTATAATTGATACAAAAATGTTATATTTGTCGATGTACTGTGGTCTTTTCGCTATTGAAGATGTTATTGTTGTAATGGTACGTTTTTGATAAACTTAATTATACGATGTAGATGGATGCACGGCAGCGATGGATGTACGGTGACCGACGCACTTCCGAGTACAGGGCCGGCCTGGATGAATTTCTCGTTGTAGCTCAGGCTCACAAAGAGAATGGATTTATGTGTTGCCCATGTGTTGACTGTGGGAACGTCAGGGAGCACTCTTCCTCGAGAGTCCTTCACAGCCACCTGCTTCGGAGAGGTTTCATGTGCTGCTATAATTGTTGGACCAAGCATGGAGAGAGAGGGGTTGTGATGGAAGACAATGAAGAAGAAGAAGAGGATCCTATGTTCCCCGAATACGGTGATACTACAATGGAAGACAATGTAGAAGAAGGAGGTGATCAAGAACGGGCATCAGATAAGCCCGATGATGATCAAGAACGGGCATCAGATGAGCCCGATGATGATCAAGAACGGGCATCAGATGAGCCCGATGATGATCTTGGTCGAGTTATTGCTGATGCAAGGGAAGACTGTGAAAGTGAATTGGAGAGGTTGAAGTTGGACGGCATGTTATAGGATCACAAAAAGTTGTTGTACCCAAATTGCGAAGATGGCAGCACAAAGCTCGGTACCACACTAGAGTTGCTAAAATGGAAGGCACAGAACGGTGTGACTGACAAAGCATTTGAGAGTTTACTTAAAATAATGAAGCCGAAGCTTCCAAAGGATAACGAATTGCCTGACAGCACGTACGAAGCAAAGAAGGCTCTCTGCCCTCTAGGACTAGATGTGGAGAAGATACATGCATGCATTAATGACTGCATCCTCTACCGCGGTGAGAAGTACGAGAATTTGGATAAATGTCCAGTATGCACTGCACTGCAGTATAAGATTAGAGCAGATGACCCTGGCGATGTTGACGGCGAGCCCCCCCCGTAAGAGGGTTCCTGCCAAGATTCAGAGCAGATGACCCTAGCGGTTGGTGTAGTCGAACATCTACGCGATCCAAATCGCCGAGCGTCCCGCGATCTCATCACGATCCATCTCGCGATCCAATCACGATCCGTCCCGTGAACTCATCACGATTCGTCCCGCGATCTCATCACGATCCGTCTCACGATCTTGATCACGATCTGTCCCGCGAACTCATCACGATCCGTTCCGCGATCTCGTCATGAACCGTCTCACGATATCGATCACGGTCCTTCCGATCTAGCACCGAACGGACGGCACCTCCGCGTTCAGCACACATGCAGCTTGATGACGATCTCCATCGTCTTGGTCCAGCAAGAGGAAGTGAAGAGGAGGAAGAGTTCGCCGGCAGCGTGACGATGCTCCGGCGATGGTGGTGGAGTGATTCCGGCAGGGCTTTGCCTAAGCACTGTGGAAAACCGATCTAGAGGAGCACTGGTGGAACGGGTAGCACGTGGCCGTAAATTCTGTGCAAAAACCCTCTATTCCACCAGTATATATAGGAGGAGAGGAGAGGCTGCCTTGGCACAAGGGCAAAGCCCTCTAGGAGCCGGCCGAGCCAACAGAGGAGGAGTCCTACTCCTCCTCCACTCCTAGTAGGAGTACGACTCTTCCTTTTTGCCTTTTCCACCTTTTTCTTTAGGCCTTTTTCCTCCTGGCATCATGGGCCTTTTGTGGCTGTTCCACCAGCCCACTAAGGGCTGGTTATTATTCTCCCACAGCCCATGGACCCTCTAGGGTCGAAATACCCCTCCCGGAGGTCTCCCGGTACACTACCCGCACTCCCGGTACACTACCGATGAGCCCGAAACTTTTCCGAAAACCAAACTGGGACTTCCTATATATGAATCTTTACCTCCGGACCATTCCGGAGCTCCTCGTGACGTCCGGGATCTCATCCGGGACTCCGAGCAAACTTCGGTCACCACCATACATAACTCTACACTACCGAAACGTCACCAAACCTTAAGTGTGCAGACCCTGCGGGTTCGAGAACTATGTAGACATGACCGAGACACCTCTACGACCAATAACCAATAGCGGGCCCTGGATGACCATATTGGTTCCTACATATACTACGAAGATGTTTATCGGTTGAACCTCTATGTCAAGGATTCATTTAATCCCGTATAACGTTCCCTTTGTTCTTCGGTATGTTACTTGCCCAAGATTTGATCGTCGATATCTCCATACCTAGTTCAACCTCGTTACCGGCAAGTCTCTTTACTCGTTCCGTAATGCAAGATCCCGTGGCTAACACTTTAGTCACATTGCTTGCAAGGCTCATTGTGATGTTGTATTACCGAGTGGGCCCCGAGATACCTCTCCGTCACACGGAGTAACAAATCCCAGTCTCGATCCATGCCAACTCAATAGACACCATCGGAGATACCTATAGAGCACCTTTATAGTCACCCAGTTACGTTGCGACGTTTGATACACACAAGGCACTCCTCCGATGTCCGTGAGTTGCATGATCTCATGGTCATAGGAACACATACTTGACATGCAGAAAGCAGTAGCAATAAACTGACACGATCATGTGCTATGTTTGTAGTTTGGGTCTTGTCCATCACATCATTCTCCTAATGATGTGACCCCGTTATCAAATGACATCTCATGTCCATGGCTAGGAAACCTTAACCATCTTTTTATCAACGAGCTAGTCTATTAGAGGCATACTAGGGACATGGTTTTGTCTATGTATCCACACATGCATCTAAGTCTCCGATCAATAGAATTATAGCATGGATAATAAACGATTATCATGAACAAGGAAATATGATAATAACTAATTTATTATTGCTTCTAGGGCATATTTCCAACAGACATGACAAGACAGACCGCCAAGCCTAGACAAATTTTGAGGAAAATGGAGCTTGGACAAGGAGCTTCGAGAGGAGAAAGCTTAAGTGTGGCTTGGGCATTTCATCAAACACCTCATGTGCATAGGTGGTGAGATAGAGCACCACAAAGCTCTCCCCTCGCTAGCTAGAAAAACAGAGCAGTGAACTGCTTTGCTCGCGGGCAGGGGGTATATATAGGCCAAACCATTGGTCCCGGTTTGTGGTTGGAACCAGGACTGAAGAACAACATTTGGTCCCGGTTCCAGCCACAAACCGGGACCAATGGTTGTGGGCCAGGAGCGAGGCCCATTGGTCCCGATTCGTGTCTAGAACCGGGACCAATGGCCCACGAGGCCCGGCCGGCGGCCTAGCCTCACGAACCGGGACCGATGCCCCCATGGTTCCCAGTTCATGAATGAACCGGGATTAATGGGATTTTCAGGATGGACCAAAGACCTGTTTTCTACTAGTGACCCTGTCTCTTAGGTACTACTAGTACAAACTAGGTAGGAAGTGCGGCTTGCCACACCCGGAGCAGCACCTGCGGCTGGATACAGTCATATCCAATCCGATAATATAGTCATAGTAGCATTGCAAATATAAAAAATAGAAATGAATACTTATTGTTCAAGTATGCAAACAAAGTACTTATTGTTGTGAAAGGAAATTAATGTGATTGTCGGAAATGTATCAGTTCAATGCAGCAAATTTACAAGTATCTCATCCAAGCAATTCCAAAGGCAAGGCAACCAGATCTTTCAAAAGCAAGGGAAATGTTTCTTCCAAAAGTAGGCCAAGACGATGGATCATCACTAAGTAAATACAATAGTTGATTCATCATATAGGCAAAGGGAGGCAGATATGCGGTGCGAGATAAAGAACCTAAGTAGTTATGCTAAAGCCTAATACTTGATAGGACTCCTTACGTGCCATGATACATGAGTCTCTCGCGATTGTACTGTCTAGCCAATGAAATCACATGAATTATTTACACAATAGTTTGATTATGACTTGTAACTGCCTTCCCAAAGCGGGTTGACTGTGAGCGGCAGGCTGCCCTTTTTAGGCTTGAAGGCACAGGCACATAGCTGAAAGTTTTGCAAGCTCTGTCACTATCACAAAGTCTGTCCATTTGGTTGTCATGCTTGCTCTTTCGTTCATGCCCATAATAATTTTGACATGCTCCTTAGTGCACATCCTCAGATTGCTTGTTCAAGGTAACTTGCTAAGTATCTCCATGTGATGGAGGTGAGAAATGCTGGAAACAGGTAGCATATGATGGCCAAGATCATTCCTCTCACCATTCATTGACCAGGAGCGGTGGTAGTATTGGTTGTCTCACATTTTTAGCTTCTTTGCATAGAAGTACCTCTGTCCAAGGATTGTACCATACTGGACATGCAGTCCTGCGTATCAAGTATAAGAGTTTAAGATCGAAAAGTATGAAATATTTAACTATAGAGAAGCAACAAACATGTCTTTCATGGCAAGAGATAAATTCAAGGATAAATCGCTACGCCTTATAAACTATAGTAATATATTGTTCTCTTAGTTTCACCAACTTAAATTGCTAACCATGTTGTCAAAGAAAATTCGAGCTATTATATTTCAGATCATATGACATGCTTTCATTTACTTTGTATGAACAAATTGTTTACGTCCTTGATCTATAGTTTCATATCACAAATAGCTGATCCAAAGGGGGTCAGTGTGATACCTCTTGTCTTGGTCCTCTCACAAAGGTATGGTTCACTGCACATGGTTTCAATCCTTGGCTTTCTGGCATGTTTGCATTTAGGACGGTGTCTACCTAAAAAACTGAACCAACCAGTGTGTCGAACACAACATCATCAATAGAATTCGTAGATAATGGCACTTGCTACTCAATGCTTACATATGTACATTCGTCATTACTGAGGTAGATCGGGTCGTTGGCTCGTGCCCCTTCCATGATGTGCCTAGTACTTGAGCCCTATTAAGAGTGAATTTTAAACGCAAGAGGATTGTTATTGGCATGGGCCTAGCAAGATTAGTCCTTAACAACAAACAATCAGATTATGGTCATATTCAAATCTGATATGCAACAATGCATTGACAACCAAAACCGGAGTTAATAGAGGGTACATAAGAACTGAATCTATAAATGTTCATCAAATCTGAATTTATCCATGCAATCAGTACATTTTCTGATCATCAAGAATCACCGGAAAGAGCTATGAAATAAGCATGCAAGTCGTGTCACTCTGTAAAACTAAACCAAAATGTACAATCACTAGTGCAGAACCGACCTATAGTCGTGGTTCGTAAGGGCCTTTAGTGTCGGTTCTAGAACCGGCACTAAAGGGTGGGGACTAGAGCCTACCCCCCCTTTAATGCCGGTTCAACACGGCACGACACCAAAGGCCCTCCACGTGGCATCTGACGGCGCCGTGGGCTGGGGGACCTTTAGTCCCGGTTGGTAACACCAACCAGGACTAAAATTATTGAGTTTTTTGTTTTTTTCCTTTTAATTCCTTAGGGGTTTCTGAATTAATTATGGTTATACACCGTTATACAAATTTTGATACAGTACCAATTAAGTGGTTGTTATATCATTATGTTAATGATGAATTATTATATCATTGTGAGGAAGAAACATGTATTTTATTCATCCAAATGAATAAAAAGTGATCAAAAGTTGAATTAGTAGGACGATGATCCTACTAATTCAACTTTTGGTCACTTTTGATCCATCCACATAAATCTAATCCGCTTTCCTCCCCTAATGATATAACAAATCATCATGATCAACATCATCATCATATTAATATATAAACTCTTGCATCATATCATCACCAACAACACTATAGCTAATAATCATCATAGTCATTACCACCAACACTATTTAATCATCATTTTCGTCAATGAGACATCATATAACAAGTTGGTCACTAGTCATAATCACAACTCCTCCACCTCATCATCATCAACTCTGAAACATTGTACATAATAACACATTGTACCTAGGACCTAGTCCTCTCTCATAGGACCTACTCTACCCTCTCTTAGGT
Source organism: Hordeum marinum (assembly GCA_022496015.1). Classification (NCBI taxonomy): domain Eukaryota; kingdom Viridiplantae; phylum Streptophyta; class Magnoliopsida; order Poales; family Poaceae; genus Hordeum; species Hordeum marinum. The sequence goes on from CM039675.1 coordinate 491,215,528, forward strand.
ACAATATCATAAAACAAGATAGGCCTTGACTCTCCATTATGGAGAATGGAGATCACCATGTCTCCAATTATTGGCCTACGCACAATGTTGCTTCCAAGTAGCTCTTTATGATTGACCATACATTTTTTCCAATCTTTCATTGTCATGTCTTCATCGGTTTTCGAAATATGGTATGAACAGGAGTGATGCGTAGGCTGACCTGGCCGTGGTGGCCCTAAGCTCATAACAACAACGCGACCTCTCGGAAACATCAGACGAGGCACACAATCCTTCGGGATTTTCTGTTGAAAAACATAGTAATAACTTTGTAGTTAGCAATGTAGTTTAGTTTTAGAAGAATTTATGCAAAAGATGCATGGATGTCGTAATAGTAGAAAATCTTACCATGTAATCTTCATGGATGTTACCATAGTTCACCGCATGCACTAGTGGCACGTATTGACCATAATGTGGAGGAGTTTGATAATAGCTATTGTAATTCTCAAGATTATTAAGAAATGTGGTAAGATGATCTTTCTCCTTATAAGTTAATTCTACTTCATCATTGTAGTAGTAGATTCTGTCTACCATCTTCCGTACATTTTTTGAAAAATGAAAATAAGCTGTCAATGGAAATAAGTTATCAACTATTTTTAAATAAGCAATATAAATTACTTAATAAATATGGTTGAGAAACTCACATAATGGTAGAACTGGAGGCGTCTGCACATCGACCCAAATGTCGATATTACCTTCAATTTCATCTTCCAGACGAATATCAAAGGTGATAAACATATTAGGCTCAAATGCATAGGCCTTGCATAGTGCTCTCCAACTTTTGCATTCAAAATAGCAGTAGGTGTATGCATTGTACAATTTTACGACAAAAGTATAACCATGCTCGGTCCTCAAGTGAACTACCTTTACCTCCATACTTTTTTTAGTATTGAAATCAATCTTATCCAAGACATAAATTCTTTCATGGCAGGGAATACGCTAGTATAATAGTAAAAAGTTAAAATTATAAGTTGAAGCAAAAGAAGCAGAAGTCATGCTTAATTACGAAAAAAGACTTGTCGTTGTGACTTACTGTATCCACTTTGAAGTTCTCATCTAGCATGATGCTGAAGCGCCTACCATCAACTAGGAAATGCTTGTCACACAAGCCGTGCTCGTCTTCGCAGTACTCGCACATAACGAATTCCCTTTCGTCGTCAGACATAGCGGATTCCCTTTTGCTCGCCCTTAACTTCACCAGGGTCATCGTGGCCGATCTTATAGCGCAATGCACATCATACCGGGCATGCATTCAAATCCTCGTACTCACCGCGGTAGAGGATGCAGTCATTAGGGCATGCATGTATCTTCTAGACCTCTAACCCTAGAGGGCAGATAACCTTCTTTGCTTTGTACGTACACTTTGGCAATTCGTTGTCCTTTGGTAGCTTCTTCTTTAACATTATCAGCAACTTTTGAAATGCCTTGTTAGATACACTATTCTTTGTCTTCCATTGTAGCAATTTCAGTGTGGTACCAAACTTTTTATTGTCATCTTCGCAATTTGGGTATAATCCTTTTTTGTGATCCTCTAACATGTGCTGCAACTTCAGCTTCTCCTTTTCACTTGCGTAGTTTCTCTTTGCATCGGCAATGGCCCGACCAAGATCATCAGCGGGCTCATCAGATGCCTCTTCTTCAGCTCCTTCCCGCATTGTCGGCTCAGCTTCTTCCCCCATTGTTGTACCATCGTATTCATGGAACCCATGGCTAGGATAGCTGTCGTCATCCTCCTCTTATTCTTTATTCTCTTCCATTAGGACCCCTCTTTCTCCGTGCTTGGTCCAACAGTTATAGTCGGACATGAAACCGGACTCAAACAGGTGGACGTGAATGGTTCTTGAGTTAGAGTAATTTCGATCATTCTTACAGCCAGCACATGGACAATACATAAAACCATTCGGCCGCTTGTTTGCCTCAGCCGCAACCAGAAAAGTATGCACGCCATTAATGAACTGGGAGAGCATCGGTCCTCGTACATCCATTGCCGGCTCATCTTCATTACACAACACTGAAAAGACCAAATTAATACAAGTTCGTACATAAAGTTCATACATACTTGTTCTCATAAAACAACATATAAACTCTCTAGCTAAAGCATTTAAATGCAACAACAAATACGATCAACATTGCAACTAAGGTAACAATTGATCCAACATCATAGTGATACCAAGCCTCACTATCAATGACATATCTTTTAAATTTTCTAATCTTCAAACGCATTGCACCCATCTTGATCTTGTGATCATCAATGACTCGGCAACATACAACTCCAGTTTCATCTTCTTTGCTTCAACTCTTTTCAATTTTTCTTTCAAATAGTCGGGGTTTTTTTCAACTAAATTTAACTTCTTGACAAGAATATCTATGTCGGTTGGAATCTCCGGTTCACATACCTGCTAGATAAAAATATCTATGTCAACTTAATTGGCATAATTGTCATAAACACGAAATGCAACAAAAAGTTATAAAAAAGAGTATATACCACATCCGCATCATAAACCGGACGAGGGCCGACGGGGACGGATTTCAAAACCATGCCACTATGTATAACAAACAACCATATAGGTAAGAAAACTATACAAGTAACTAACTAAATCTTATAAACATGTTTTTTTTATAAAAAGGATAAGAACAAGAAGCTCACCAAGGTGGTGCCGGCAACGGGACGATGCGGGCGATAATGGTGGTTAGGACGGGGACGGGAAGGTACTAAGTAAACCACGCCTACAAATGCAAAGTAAGACTAACAATTACTATACTTATAGAGCTCAAATTGCATAAATCAAATAAAGTACCACATACAAATTAAAACCCACAAATTACTATACTTATAGAGCATTGCAAGAGCTAATCTAGCAATGAGAGATGAAAGGACAAAGTTGCTAACCTTTGTGAACACTTGGAAGGATGGGATGCCTCCAAATCTTGAAAATTTTGGCAAAAATGGAGAATGATCTTGAGGAAGAGAGGAAGAACAGAGAGGAGAGGAAAGAGACAGAACAGAGGACTCTGCTCAGGCTGGCGCTGAAGGATTTCAATATAGGAGGACATTTAGTCTCAGTTGGTGGCTCCAACCGCGACTAAAGGTTAGCCTATAGTCGCGGTTGGAGCCACCAACCGGGACTAAAGGTTCCCGTGGGGGCCCAGGCTGACGCCGGCCTGCCACCACACGTTTAGTGTCGGTTCATGGCATGAACGGGACTAAAGGTCCGTAACGAACCGACACTAATGATCCCCGTCATGAACCGGCACTAATGATCGCATTAGTGCTAGTTCAAAAGCCAACTGCAACTAATGAGGCGGACGAAAGGTCTATTTTCTACTAGTGAATGGTCTCATTCATCTACCAAATTAATTTAGCAAGAAACTAAATCACCTCCTCAAGGCTAGGTAAAGGATCACCAATGCAACAAATATGAACACAAACATATATGGTCTGATCCACGTAAGAAAAGAAAATGTTTTCTACACAAACCATAGGGTCAGGTCTATACCAGGCAAGGTACATATGCGTTTGGTGAACTATTATTACCCTGCTACTAGTACTAATTTCCCAAAAGAAACATTGAATGTATAAAAAAGATCTTCTAGTTGGAGCAAAAAAATCTTCCCACAGTTAATTGAGTGGCCTATTCACCCGAAATACTTAACGTAATCACAACAAAAATAAAGTGCCCACAACACAAATGTTGCCTCCCTGTTGGATTATTCATGAGTAAGAATTGTTGTCGTTCCTAAATCTTTATTAGGTAGTATGGATACAACCATTATTCTTGAAGGTGATGCAAAATCAAGTAAAAATAATAATTCACATGATTGCCCAAACAACCGTAATATTCTATCTAACTTTATGTTAGGAAAGTAATACCTACACTCCATTCTGATTTAGAAATCTTATAATACCTTTTGGTCCTTGACGCCATTCTTCTCTTTTCATTCCTTGTCGTGAAGTGTGGTATAAACTTTGAAATACCAAGAGCTGCAAATTGAACTCAAAAGTCAGAATATAGTTCGTATGAACAAAACAAAATAAACCTTTATCTTCTATGAAAGCTGAGTGCAAAACTACTAATAGAGTAAAGCCACAGAATTTCAAATAAAAGCCGGGATGGGGAGATGTGACATAGAGAAACATAGTTAAATATAAGAATGAAGTAGTTAGGCTTGCCAAACACTGAACAATAATGCCCTCAGGATCAGATCAAGTCTTTTGCTCAACTGGTCACTCACATGCTCTTCTTGGTCATTCTCTGGATTTATGGAGAAGATCCCTTGGACCTAAGAATGCAAAATGAGAAAAATCATGTTGATTCATACCTTATTGATATACAAAGGGAGCAATCTATGTAACTTGACTTTGTCTAAGATTCTATAATTTGAACCGCCTAGAAAGAAGAGGCTTCCGTATATAGACAAAGTCACCTTTTGTGTATCAGTGCTTATTTGAATCTTACGCACTCACCTTCAAATATCAGTCTGTCTTCTAGCTAGTTAAGTGTGCATATTGAATCTTGAAGAAAGCATTTGGCAGACTTAGGACAACATATACATTATAAATAGTTATCGCCAAATATGCATATTGAATCTTGATGCAAGCAGCACACAACTTAGTTTCCTATGAACATTAGGCGATAGTTTGTTTTGTTGTATATACCAACAATGCTAATCTATCTTTGCTGGAGGCGAAAGAAACATGCTAATCTATCCTAAACTGACTCTTTCTGAATATTTTATATTTCTCATTTGACAGAGTCTACCATGCTCACGGTGTTTTTGTAATCAGTACAGTAACTATAAGCATGTAAACATGTGCATATCAATGAGCAGAAGAAAATAAACTTGGCACATGCCTAAACATCAATATAAGAACATAGAAAATGACATTAGATAAAACAAAAGCCCAAGTATTTTGTTTTAAAAAAGAAACATGAAGCATCTCGCACAAGTTTCCAATTGCGCATGATGATGCCTTAATAAAATAAATCAACTCAGCTAGGCCTGAAGACTGCAGTGCTTGGTTATCCCTACGAGGCGAGACATCTTGGGACAAATAAATTCACTTTGTTTCTCTATTCACAATATATGGAGTTACACTGTCACATACCTCTCCTTTTAGATTACTACACATCTTTACCATAAATACCAGCTATATATGACCCTGAAGATTTTATCCAAATTCCAAAACTTCTGGTACACCCCATAAACTGAATGTATGTAACCTTTAGCAAGGTTGTATGCTGCGACTAACTTAATTGGGAAACAATACCTGCAAGGGAAAATTAAGGCATCCCCCTAGAGACATATGGAACGTCGGATTGCGCGCGCTTCATAATTTTTACTGACGCGCGTTTTTGACAACTGGTAAACCAACGTTGTTTAGACACGCTAAAAATGCTACAGTGACACGTTAAAATTATTTTTGTGTACAAAATTTTTGTACGCTTGTTGAAGTTGCTCAACTAGGCCAGCCGGCCCATCAACTATGCCAGGCGCGCTAAAATAAGGGGCGTTGAAATATTAAAAAATAGAGAAAGCAACATCCACATCTCTTCTTCATTCAACTATGCCAGGCCGGCCCACTCGGGGCATAAAGAACCGAGATTGCACATTCCAAGCCCATCCCGGCCCTCCTTCTTCCCCTTGTTGGGTCTGCATAATGTGACGACGGAAGGCCGAGTTAGGGTTTTAGCCCAGATACAGCCATTCTCCAACCTTCGTCCGTGCTCTGCTCCCAAGGCGGCTGGCCGGCGGCAGCTACGGCGGCGGGCGACCGGACGACCGGACGACGTACACGCAGGTCAGTGTTGCTCCGTCACAACGGGACCTGACCTCAGGTTCTCGTCCCGTGAAAAACTCTTTCCCAGCGCCCGCGGCTGCGAAGAACGCCACCGTTTTGGTATCCCCATTGGGATGCATCTATCCATGGGGGTCTGCGTAGATTTGCTTGTTTAGATCTAAAGGAGCGCCGTACTAGAACTCCTGCTGCAGAGAGTGCTCCTTGTTAGCGGCAGACTTGAAATTCTGTGTGAAGATCCGTGCCCTGCTACATCTTCAGTATTAGAGAATGTCCATGATCATGCCAAGAAATGATTTGACCTGTCTATTAGTTGTAGCTTCAGTGAGAATTTTTGGCTAAAATGAATGATAGGCTGTTTCAACCTTGTTGACAATCAACCATGGCCCTTTTTCTTTTATCCCAGTATACTGAGAACAACTTGCAGATAGCTAGTTAGTGTTAATCTCGAAATCTTGTTTATTTAGATGCCGCCACAAAGAGGTACGGTTCAAACTGGCTCCAAGCATTACATACTAGGGAGAACCTTGACCTGTATACTTGCTTAGTTGCCTGGGCTATTAGCAGATGCAAGTGTAGTTCAGACTGTTAATTGACTGATGCGCCATGCCACTTTCAGTAAGTTTTTTCATTATAGTTGGTAGTATTTTCTAGGCGGGAGGTGTTGTGTTATATGCTAAAAGACATGCAACTATTTTGTATTAGGCATAACTTTGCCTTATGTATGTTTACGACGTGTTGTTTCAGTTCAACAGTGATGATTGGAGGCGTGTAACATAAAGTCCGAATTTGTCACTTAGATGCATGCCTTTGTTAACTGAACAACCCCAAAAACAGTTTCTTTGGTCATTTTGGGGTAAAGAGCCCGAGCCTCCTCTTTTATCTCAATTTACTGGAGAATGATCTGCAGATAGTTGGTGTTTAATGTGAATGTAGAAATCTTGTTTATTTAGATACCATTGCACCACGAGGTTTGACTGAAACATGGTTGAAGCATTACATTTCTAGGGAGAACTTTTTCTGTACCTGCTTTGTTACAGTTCAGACATTAACGGTTGTGGCAAATCTATTGTGAGGAAGTTCTTAGTAGTTTGAATTTCCCAAGTGGGAGGTGTTGTAAGATGTTCCTATGGCTATGCTAAAGAGCATACAACCATTGTGTATTTAGCATATCCTAGCCTTATGGTATGCCTGTTACATGGTGTTTTCAATTCAGAGTAGTGATTGGACTATTGGAGGCAAGTAACTGATGAAGTCGGAATTTGTCACTTAGACATACAATTATGGATATTTAGCCTATCTTAGCCTTATCGTATGTTTATTAAATGATGTTTTAGTTCAGAGTAATGGTTGGTGGCAAGTACCTGAGGAGTCTGCATTTTGTGCCTTGGACACATGCTTTTGCTGAAGAAACCCCATTTACCAAAATAGTCTCTTTGGGCAAAGTATATTATGCGGGGACATTCTTGCAACAAATTGCATTGTTGTTCATCCATTGTTTGTCACATAGTTTGTGTGCAGGAAATCGTACACCTTTTTCAAGTGACAAGTTTCTAAGAAGGCGGACTAAGAACACTTGGAGTATACTTCAAAACCCTTTTTGTTTTGACAAGAACATTTTGTTTCAGAAATCCTTGTTTGTTCTTCACTTAAATTACTCAAGATCTTCATTTTAATTACTTAATATGTCTCACTAGCCACTGTTAATTTGAGACAAGTAGTTTCCATATTGATTGATGCCAGTTTTCACTGCAGATCTGCTAAAGGAGCAACATGGCAACACTTAAAGATGTGGCAACGCGGAAGCCTATTCTAGCGACAATCCGCCTCCTAGTTCCTGCCGGAGCAGCCCGCCCCGCACCACCTGTCGGACCAGCTCTGGGTTTGTACAGGCTCAATATTATGGCCTTCTGCAAGGATTTCAACGCGAGGACACAGAAGTACAAGGCGGAGACTCCGATGCAAGTCACGCTGACCGCCTACAAGGACAGCACCTTCGAGTTTGTGGTCAAGTCGCCCTCGGTCTCATGGTTCCTCAAGAAAGCAGCGGGCATCGAGACCGCGAGCAGCCGGCCGGGCCACAACATGGTGACGTCTCTCTCGCTCCGCCACGTCTACGAGATTGCGAAGCTGAAGCAGTCCGACCCGTTCTGCAAGCACATGTCCCTCGAGGCCCTGTGCAAGTCCATCATCGGCACGGCCAAGTCCATGGGCATCGAAATTGTGAAGGATCTCTGATCGGGCTGGTGGGACTAGCCTCAGGCACAATGTATGTTGTGTCATCTACGGCCCTCTAGTTTCGTCCGGCCTTGAAGAAAGTAGGGATGGTTTTTATTCTGCTATGTCTGTCGAAATCCTGCCCGATCAATTTGTATTATGTGACACATGTCTTCAGGGCAACCATTTCGGTGGTGGTCGGGTAATAAGTTTCAGGCTCCTTGTCCTGTACTACTCCTATGTTGGGACGGAGGTTTTTGGCACTGAACTTGAGCGCCTTCCATGTGAAGATGGTTGCATGATAAGTGGACATTGTTGCACTGAACTTGATTTTAGGCATCGTAGGCTTGAAGTTTTTCTCCATGTCAGGGCATTGTGCTCTTCTCCACCCACCGATACGACTCATCTGTTGAAGATTTCTTAATATTTTCATTGTTACTTGTTGCACGAGTTTCAGTTTTATAGGAAGATTTTTTTTTCTGTTTTTTCCTTGGATCATGAGCTGAATTTTTCTTAACAGAATCTGGATTACTTCCGTGCCAAGTTGTTTTGTTTGATCACCCTTTCGGATCTGCAGTTGAGTTGGCAGAGCTTAACGAATCACAGTAGTATGAGATTCTTTGAATGGATGCAACGCAGTAAGAGATCTGACTGAAGAAATGCAACACTGGAAAGGATCGGGATCTACTTGTTCACTACAGCAAGCAGTACAAGCAGGCTGGACGACTAAGAATTATTGGGAGAGAATCTACTGGTACTGAAGCAGCTACGCGAGCTCCGATCAGCATCGGCTTCAGCTTGAGAGGGACAGCGGCGAGCTTCCGTTCAGCTCAGCTCGTGGCGGAGGCCATGGACGGGTGAGCGGCCGGGAACCCGGTGTAGCTCATGGCATCGTCATCGTCTTGGGGCCCGGCGCCGTCGTCGGTGTCCCACAGGAAGGCGGCCTGCGCGGCGAGGACGTGGCTGTTGTGCGGGTCGGCCCTGGCCGCCCGGTCGAAGTAGCTGGAGGCGCGCTCCTCGTCCCCGTGCACCTCCCACACCAGCTTGGCGTATTCCGACAGCAGCTCGCCGTCGTTGGGCTCCGCCAGGATCGCGCGGGAGTAGTACTCCTCCGCCCTCCGCCGATCCCCTTTCACCTGCAACGTTCCAATCGTCGCGTCCGCGCCATTGTTAGCACGGCTGCGCATTTATCTCCGGATCTGAATTCTGAGGGTGGAGCGGCGAGGGTAGTACGTACCTGGTAGAGGAACTGCGCGTAGTTCCTGAGGAAGAGGCCGTTGCAGGGGTCCTCGTCGATGAGCCTCTTGTAGTGGGTCTCCATGCCGGAGCGGTCGCCTCCCCCGCCGCCGGAGGCCACCAGGTAGCCGCCCCCGGCGCCGCCATCGATGCCGCCGCCCCCGCAGTCGGCGCTCAGCAGGCCCGAGCCCAGCCGGTCGATCCCGAGGCCCCTGGCCAGGAACAGCGGGTGCTCCTGCGCGTACGTGCTGCCGGTGCCGAGGCCGAACTGCCCGAAGCTCGTCTCTTGTTCAGCGTCGTCGTCGTCCTCCTCCTCCTCGTCCCTGGCCCCGTCGCGCGCCGTGAAGGACTGGATCGTCTCGAGCGCCGGCCTGCACCGCGGCGGCAGGTGGTGGTGGTGGTCGTCCGCGCGGCCGCCCAGCGCGGCCAGGTTGCCGTCGGAGCACGCGCGGCGCAGGCCGCCGCGAGAGCGCTCGTGGTCCGAGCCCGAGCCGGCGGCGGCGGAGAGGCTGCAGGAGATGGCCGGCGGGTGGTACGCGACCGTGGGCGAGGAGTCGGCGAAGTGGACGGCCGGCGAGAGTCCCCCGCCCCCGGTGGTGGCACCCAGCGCCGGCGTGGACGCGCTCCTCACCAGCATCGCTTCGGGCAGCTCGGTTGAGACTACGGCACCGGCGTGATTCAGCAGAGGGTCTTGTGGAATGCGGACGGTGGGCACTGCCGCTGACGCTGGTGGTCGTTGGACCGGAGCGCCGCGGTTTTATGGACGCGCGCGAGATTTTAGGTAGGTGGCTTGGGTTTGGCCTCCTCTGCTGTTGCTGTGCGCAGCACCATGAGCATGTGAAGCACGGCCGAGCCGAGCGTGGGGTGTGGGGTGTGGGCGCGGCGCGGGAACGGACGGTGCGGGTGGGCTCTGGCTCGACGGCCACACGTCCCGTCCCGTCGTCTACGGTCTACGGGGTGGCCGCTCCCTTTCCGGCCCGTGTTGTTTTGCGCTTTTGGTTGGCGCCCGGCCCCGGCAGCTAGCTAGCTAGTAGCTGGAGTGAGTGAGACTCACGTAGCCGTCGTCGCGTCTCACCTGCGCTGTGGCTCTGCGCCGGGTAAGGAGATGGCGTAGATATACTACGAGTAGTACTCTACTCTCGAGAGTCTTTGGGGAGTGGTGTCTCGGCTTTGCTGGTTCAGCGGTACAAAGTTGGCCGAGCGCCATGACCGGACAATCATTCGAGCTATCGTCTAGTAGTACGTCCGTCGGGGAGTGTGGTCTCGGGAGCACCTAACGTGTCCCTGCTGAAACGCGTGTCAAGGTGGTTCCAGACGGGAGCTACACGTGTGGCCCTGTGTGTGCTCCCTCTCAGGCCTTTTTTGGGTTCATCGGAATAGAGTTATATTCCTATTCAAGAATAATTGATATCAATGGGAATTAAACATTAGCCTAGCCTTTTCTATTCCTATACTCATAGAATTTGAGAGGCATGATATATCATTTCATAACATCTCCTTTTCTCTTCTTATGATATATGTATTCTACCAAATGAGCACTTAGAACATGACCAATAGAATAGCCAGTTGGTGGTTATATGAAACTGCCATGTCACTACAATATATACAGGTAAACTCTTGCACTATAGCCCACTCTTAGGCCCCGTTCGGATCCTTACCGGCTCCTCCAAATAGCCACCTTCTACTTCTCCTACCAAATCCCGCTTCTCATACCAAATCTGGCCCCAGAGAAATCGTTCGGGAGGTCACGTTCCACTTCCAATTGATTAGTTGTGCTGGTAGCCCAATAAACTTGCTTTAGGCCCAAACGAAGGAAAGGCAGGCCAAGTTTCGATCAGAATATATAGCAACGTATCGGGGAGAAAGACATGATGAGCGTGTCGGTACGTTGTCCTCAGATCATTAGCGGTGGCATATCCAGTAATTATCGCCAACTCCTCCTCCTTCGATTTTTTGCCAATTCAAAAAATGTTCATGAATTGAAAATTTTCTAAAAATTCAGAAACTTTTGATAAATTAAAAAATGGTTTGCTGATTTCAGAAAGGATCTTGTATTAAAAAAAATCATCAATTTCGAAAATTGTTCCACCAATTTCCATAAAAATGTTTATCGACATGAAATGATCCTAAAACCAGCTGAGCCTAGACATGTTCGCCAATTCAAGAAAAATGTTTTAGAAAACGTTTAATTTTTTTTAAATGTTTGCAAATAGTCTTAAATGTTCATGAATTCAAAATATGTTCATGATTTTAGAAAAAAAATTGAATATGAAAAATGTTCATGATCTCAAATATGTTCACAACTTTAATTGCTTGCCAGGATTTTCAAAATTTGTTCATGATTTTACGAAAATGAGAGTGATAGTATATCATGGTGATGCATCAAAATGTGATCATGAACATTGAAGATTATGATTTTTTATCTCCCATCCATTTTGCTTGTAAGTAATAAAAAGTTGTGTGAATTCACACGATGCAGAGGGCCGAGGGGTATCCACTATTTTTGAAAGAAAAAGTCCTAGATTAATACGGTTAACTACTTCAGTTGGGTTTACCTTAAATTTTAAAAACAATCGACTTCCATGGGGTTCTCCTAAGTTTTAGGCTTAGCAGATTGCTTTTATAAATTTTAGGTTTATATTTGGACGTGACTTGTTTTGCTTCCGCTGACGCATTTATTACAGACTGCTGTTTTTGTTCAGAATTAGTTACAGGTTGGTGTTTTTTTTATGGTTTAGATTGGTGTTTTTTTAATTAGTTAGAGATTGGTGTTTTTTTATTAGTTACAGATTGGTTTTGGAGTATGACGCGGCCTGCAAAGATCCTACGGTCCTCGATGAAGTGGTGATATGGATCAATGTACCGTCACGCACAATCGCTGGCGCTCCTAGAGGCATTGATAACTCCGCCAAAACATGCCGAGAAACAGCAAATCCAATGGCGGCGACAAGTCGGATCTACCTCGGCGTTCTACTGCTCCTGGCCGTGGGTCTGCCTCATCTCCCTCTAACATCCATTGAACTCCGGTTGCGCACTCGCCTAATTCGTTTATTTGATTTTCTTGACATGCAGCGGCATCGACGTCGGGAACGGCGGCGTTCGGCCTACCGCGGGGCCTGAGGCCCGGGCATTGCGCCTCCGTGTTCCGGACGTATGACACGGTGTCTCCGTTCATGACGGGCAACACGACGGCCATCCACATCGGCAACACTAAGTCCTGCGTCGCCGGCTACGGGTGCCGCCTGGATCCCCACACCGCGTACCAGTTCTGCATCCCCTCCTGGGTCGCCTTCACAGACAACGGTACCCTCGTCGGCGAGGCCGCCATGAACCACGCGGCCGTCAGGCCCGGGACGGCCGTCTCCGTCTTCAAGCGCCTCTTTGGCATCAGGCAAGTAGTTTTCTTACTTGGTTTAGTTGGTTCTAGATCTTAGCTTGCATGGTATAATTGGACTTGTTTATCATGGATCGTTTGGTTTGGTTCTCGATCCTGATTCTTTTATTGGTAGGATGTACAACGAGATGGTAAAGAGAGAGGCGGAGCTCGTGCCGTACCACTTCACCGAGCAAGGCAAGATCAAGAGATTCCTCCCAGAAGATGTCGCCAGGATCCTTGTAGCCGAGCTAAAGCGAGTAGCGGAAGCGCATCTGGGCCGCGAGATCAGGTACGCCGTGGTCACTGTCCCCGGGCATTTCAACGGCGGTCAACGTAGTTCACTCGTCATGGAAGCAACCCAGTGGCGCGGTGGCTTCCGTACTGCCAAGCTGGTTGACGAGCAGGTCGCGGCGGCGGCTGCGTACCGCCTTCATGAGAAGAGGGGCGACCGCAAGGTTATCCTCGTCTTCCATCTCGGCGGCCGCACCTGCCACGCCGCCAAGTTCAGGTTCAAGGATGGCTCGGGCCATCTTCTGGACGAACACCATGATCCCTACCTAGGCGGTACGTACTCATATGTATACACCTCAAGTCAACTAATGGAATTAGCTAAACTTTTGGCTGAATTCATTTTGTGCAGGTGACGACTTCACCGGCAGGATTGTGAACGATTTCGTGGAGCTTATCCAGGAGAAGCATCAGCGGGACATCCGTGGGGATGAGGGCGCTCTCAGGAAGCTGAGGGCAGACTGTGAGAGTGCCAAGAAGTTACTGAGCGACCGAGAAGGTGTCCTTCTGAATATCGGATCGATTCTCGGCGATGGCGCAGATATCTACGAGGAGCTCACGCGGGCCAAGTTCGAGGAGCTGAACCGTGACCTCATGGAGAGAGCAATGGAAATCGTGGAGACGGTGGTGATGGGAGGTGCTCCCAGTTCCCAGACGCAGAACCGCAAGGACGCCATCGACGAGGTCATCCTCGTCGGTGGCAGTGTGAGGATCCCCATGGTTGGGCAGCTCCTCGAGGATTACTTCAATGGTAGAGGGCTAATCAGGGACGAGGACGCGGTAATCCGGGGCGCTGCTCTTCTGTCACGTCCCGAGTCTGCTAGATACGTGGTGGAATGCTACCATGGAGGAGTGTCAGGTCCTCTTTGGTTGGCAAAATAAAACACCAATAGGATATGAAGACATGTGGTTTAAAATAGAGTCAATTACACCGGTGAAGCACGAACTTAACGTAAACGGCCATTTTGATGCTAAAACTCGTGGCATACAATGAACTGATCCAAAAACTTAGGTTAGATGTGCAAATATTGTGTAATCACGTTTAGATACGAAATCAACACTGACTTGACACACCAGCATGGCATCGGCCCGTAGTCAGTGACTAGAGGGTTGAGAGGAGGGTGTGTGGCCCATTTTTTTTTTTGAGAAAACCTTCCTCGACTTGGAATTTTCATGTCTTTAACCCGTGACCATGCATTGCACACATTAGTGATAATTGGAAAATAATAACTGTATTGATTGATGCCTCAAAGGACTGTTTATATAAATTACAAAACATGGACTCCAAGCCTAATATAGATAGATTACAATCCAAAACCGGCTGGCTGTAGTTTCGGCAACCGACCTATACTCTAATATCCCCCCGCAGTCTTAGCACCAGGAGTAACGATGTTGAGAGTGGAGCGTATGTCGGTGAAAGATGCTGTCGGAAGTCCTTTGGTGAAAATGTCAGCAAACTGAGCACTGGTAGGTACATGAAGAACAGGGACCTCGCCAAGAGCCACCTTCTCTCTCACGAAGTGTATGTCAATCTCAATGTGCTTGGTGCGACGATGCTGAACTGGATTGGAAGCTATGTATACTGCAGAGATGTTATCACAATAAACGATGGTTCCACGATCAAGGAGGCGATGAAGTTCCACGAGAAGCTGACGCAGCCACACTACTTCAGCCTCAACATGAGCAACTGACCTATACTCAGCCTCAACAGAAGACCTGGAAACTGTTGCCTGCCTTTTAGAACACCAAGAAACAAGATTATCACCCAAATAAACACACAATCCGGATCTGGACGGTCGAGTATCTGGACAATCTGCCTAGTCTGCATCAGAATAAACTGTCAAGCTTGTTGGAGAAGAAGCATTAATGAGAAGACCATGATCAAGAGTTCCTTTAAATAGCGAAGAATGCGGTGGACGGGAGCAACATGAGGAGCACGAGGATCATACATAAAAAGACAGGCTTGCTGAACGGAGTATGAAATGTCGGGCCTAGTAAGAGTGGCATACTGAAGGGCACCGGTGATGCTACGATACAAAGTGGTCAGAAACAGGATCACCATCAGCCGACAATTTGGCACCAATATCGGCCAGTGTACGAGAGGGTTGACAATCAGACATACTAGAATGAGAAAGCAAGTTTAAAAGATAGGATCGTTGAGAGAGAAAAAAAGGAAGACTTTGTGTGAGAAACAATAACGCCAAGAAAATGATGAAGAGGACCAAGATTAGTCATGGAAAATTCATGACTAAGAGAAGAGATTATATGTTGGAGAAAAGAGTCAGAGCCAGTCGTGAGAACTATATCATCAACATAAAGCAAGAGATAGGCAGTGTGGGAAGAGAAGCAAAAAATAATAATAATGAAGAATCATATTTGGATGGAATGAAGCCTACTATTTGAATAAAGGCAGCAAAACATTGAAACCATGCACGAGGAGCTTGTTTAAGACCATAAAGAGATTTGTTAAGAAGGCAAACAGAATTGAGAGAAGAGAGATCCTCAAAACCAGATGATTGCTGACAATAAAATGTTTCATTAAGAGTGCCGTGAAGAAAAGCATTTTTAACGTATAGCTGATGAATGGGCCAAGAGGAGGAAACAACAAGACTAAGAACAATGCGAATAGTACTTGGTTTAACAACGGGAGAGAAAGTTTCATCAAAATCAATGCCATGTTGCTGTGAAAAACCCCGACACACCCATCTAGCTTTGTAACGAGCAAGAGTGCCATCAGAATGAAATTTATGACGAAAAACCCATTTTCCAGAAACAACATTAACACCAGGAGGTTTGGGAACAAGAGTCTATGTATTATTTTGCTGCAGAGCGTTAAATTCATCGCACATAGCTGAGAGCCAAAGAGGATCAAGAAGAGCTCGTCTGTAAGAGGTGGGAATAGGAGAGAGGGTTGTGGTTGCTGTGAGGTTGAGGCATTTTGTGGGAAGAAGGAATCCGCGTTTGCCGCGGGTGCACATGATGTAATCGTTAGTGGGTGGTGGAATGGGGACGGCGTTGGGTGGGAGTGGTGGTGGGGATGGTGGAGAAACGGTGGAGGAAGAGGAAGAAGAGCTAGAAGTGATGGGTGTGGAGATGTCTGTCGTGGTAGGATGGTGTAACAGCCCGGGACCGATGCTCCAGAAGATTCCCCTTTTATTTCCTCTCTCGTATGTGTTTCGTTTGGTTGTTGCATTCATCATCGCATCATTCGCATCATCTGCATAACATCGTCACTCGTTTTCGTAAACTTGCATCTATTCGTAATTGCCGGTTCTCTCCGTTCTCGTCGCTGACCATTTTGAGACCAACCACACACACGCACGCGCCCGCGGCATCGTTAAAAAAAGACATTCTTTTAAGTGCGAAAGAATATTCTCGGATGGGGTCGAAACTTGGCGTGCGGTCTTATTATGTTGTAGGTAGACCGCCTTCTGAATTTCGTCGCATTCCGAGTTCGTTTGATACCCGATCGATCAGCCGTAGCAGTGCGGTCATCGTTTATTCGTCGGATGTTTTCGGTGTTTTAAAACATCGTGTCACAGGCCGCAACTTCTCTCTCATCACCACCTAGCCCATCTACACAGCCACCGCAGCCCACCTAGCCCCCACTCGGCTTTCGGACCGTCCAATCGAGATCAAACGGTCCGAAAACGAACAAAAACTGTCAACCCTAGCCCCTAAAACTATAAATAGATCCCTCGCCTTCCTAATTTGGCCTAAAACCTAGCCTCTCCTCGAAATTCGTGTAGCTAGCCGCCACCCTCGCGCTCCTCTCTCCCCTCAGCCGCCAGGCCCGCCGAAGCCCATCCGGGCCCGCCCCGGGCCCGAAGAGCCGCCGCCGCCCGAGCCCCTGCGCCCGAGCCAGATCGAGAAGAGGAGCCCTCGATCCAGCGTGCCGCCGTCGCTAGCACGCGTCCCGCCGCCGGCGGCCACAGGAGCCTCGCCGCCGGCGACCATCTGGTCAGCCCCGCCGTGCTCTCCTCCTCCCTTCATTTTCCCCTCTCTCACTTCGCCTCTCTCTCTCCCAGCAGGATTTCGCCGCCAACCCCTCGAGCTCCACCGTCGGCCGCCTCGGCCCTCGCTGCCACCGGAACGGACGGATCCGGGCAGCCCCGGTCCCGATCCGCCCTCGCTAGACCAACCCCGCCGCCTGCCTCGCTGCGCCGGACTGCCTGCGCCGCCGCCATGCCCCCTGTTCGTACATGAGCACGAGGAGGGCGAAGTCCCGCCTCACTCGCCAGCGCCCACATGGGCCGCATCCCACGCCCGGCCCAGCACCTTCACCGACCTGGGCCGAGCCTAGCTAGGTGAGGCCTCCCCCTCGGCCTATTCATTGCCCATGTACGCGAGATAGCTAACCGTCGCTCTGTTTACATAAAATTAACTAAAATTGTGCATATTTATTTGTGGCACATTTTGTACAGCAACACATGCTTATTATATATGTTATCGGGGTAGAAAAATCCATATGATTTATCTGTGCATTTAGATTTGTCATTTGAGTAAGTTTGTGTGCATGTTATTTTGCGGTGATGCCAAATTTTTTTTCATGTGATTAAATACATGCATAATATGAATTAGATTTGAACATGAGATATGTCCTTTGACATGAGCACTAGCCCCTGGACATTTTGTTTGCCATGTTAATGCATGTTTGGGTGTTATTTTTCTTGTTGCCAACATGCTATAAAATACTGCTGTTTTGAGATGCTAAAATATTTCTAAGTCTGCAATCTGTAACGTTTTATTGCTGTCTTGCCATGTGTTTTGCTAGTGATCTAGAACCCCTTTGGGGTAGGTGTAATAGAGTTATTTGTAGTTGATAATGCCCTTTAGTATGCGGTTAATTTTCATACCATAATATGACCTGTAGCATATAGTTTTACTTCTGTCAATATGCCTTCGTGATAAAAACTGCACTGTCAAAAACTGAGTTATTTTCACCAAGTCTGAAAACTGCTTAGTTCAATATGCCATGTTGTGAGCTCCCTACCATGTGATCCATGCCTCTTTTGAGTATGATATGTGAAGATAAAATGATGTGTGTGTTGTATGCTACTGCCCCAAGCTTAGTTTGTATATTTTAGAATAGTGTAACTTGTTGTTTTCATGTGTGCAAAATACTATCTTGCTGTTTTGGGCAGATTTTAACTAAAACTTGTGTTGGTTGTATTTGTTGAACCGTAGCTTCATTTTGAACTTGTTGCATATGCGACTTGCTTAGAATCTCATGTAGTTTCATAATAACTTGCTGTATTCATGACTTGAAATGTTTGTGATTGTATTTTCCATGCATTTGCATTCATGACATGTGCATCTTGTGTTGCTCATATCTTTTAGGACGTAGCTCCGTTTGAGATGTTTCATATATGTAAATCGACTAGAATGACGTGTAGAATGGCATGGTATACTTTATTCTGTTGTTTGAAAAATATATAATATGATTAGTTCAGATCTGGAGCAATTTTAAAATTAACATATGAGGTCATTTCGGAAATACTATAAGTTGTTTCCGACCTCATTCAAGATGCCTAGATAGTGTAGTTTACTTATGCTTCACCTCTTGCCATGCCTAAAAATATTTAACATTGATGAGTACCTAATGAGAGTGAACTAAATAATTCGAACGTGAAGTTTCGTCAATATGCAACTCGTTTCATATTGAACTTCACTTAATATGTAGTAGTTGTTTGTTGTGCTTGCCATGCCATGCCATGTGTTGCATATTAAACCGGACATGCATCATATTTGTTTGCACATCATGTCATGCATATGTTGTGGTGTATCTTGTGTTGATTGTTTGTTCTGGATTGCTTCTTCTCGATAGAGTTCCGAAAGCATTCGGAGTGTGAGGATTCGATCGACTACGTTGGCTCGTCTTCTTCATGGACTCGTGCTTCTTCCAAACGGGATCTCAGGCAAGATGACACATTTCCCTAGATACCACTACTATCATTGCCATGATAGTTGTCCCGTTTTTATCGTCATGTCTCGCTACCTACCACTTGTTTGTCAAGCCTCCCAACATTGCCATGAAAGCATCTAACCCTCCACCTTCCCAGCAAACCTTTGTTTGGCTATGTTACCGCTTGCTCAGCCCTTCTTATAGCGTTTCTAGCTGCAGGTGCAATTGCTTCCATGTGACAACATGGACATTCTTTTTTCATCACAATATTATTGCTATTTAAGTTAATGCACTTATACACTTGGTAAAGGGTGGAAGGCTTGGCCTTTTGCTCGGTGTTTTGTTCCACTCTTGCCGCCCTAGCTACTTGTGAACCGGTGTTATGTTCCATAATGGAGCCCTCCTAACATGCTCGGGGTTGTTATGGGGACCCCCTTGATTTTCGTTTTAGGATAAAGCTTGTCTGGCAAGGCCCAACATTGGTACTAAATTTTCCTAATAACTAATAAACCTGCATAGGGAGTAATTAAATCGACGATTTTAATCAACAACCCGGGCCAGTGCTCCTCATGAGTGTTGGTCCAAACCGGGCGATGTCGGGCGCCCCCTGGTCACCCGGGGTCTCAGCCAACCTGACGTCTTGCCCATCTGGTCGTACCCTGAGAACGAGATACACGAGTCCTATCGGGTTTGTCGGTACGCCGGGCAGCCTTGCTGGATTTTTTTTACCTTTCTCGAACGTCTTGAGTGAGGAACTCTGATCTTCTTCGGGCTATCTCGAGGTGCTGGATTTCCTATGGAATTGCCAAGGAAGATCATGAGATCCGTGGTCGAGGTTATTCCTGCTGCGTGTGGTTAATTTGTGATGGATGAGTTGGAGCACCCCTGCAGGGTTAAATCTTTTAGAGAAGCCGTGCCCGCGGTTTTGTGGCAAACTTGGATACTTCGTTTAACATCCGCTCATAGCATACTTGAAGTAAACTCAAATAAAATACACCAAATATGTGCGTAACCGTGACTGTCTCTTCTCGCGAGTCCTTATCCGAGAGAGAACATGGTGGGGTTATGTATGACGTAAGTAGGTGTTCAGGATCAGTTAGTGATCATTATTAGTTTACGTCCGTATGCGTAGACCACCATACTTTACTTTCTATACTCGTAATTTAGCCACTCAAATAAATGCTTAGTCGCTTGCTTCAGCCTCACCACTTAACCATACCTCACCCATTAAGCTTTAATAGTCTTGATACCCTTAGAAATGAGATTGCTGAGTCCCTGTGGCTCACAGATTACTACAACAATAGTTGTAGGTACAGATAATGCGATGATTGAACGTGAGCGTGATGTTTGTTTGTTTGGAGTTCTTCTTCTTCTTCATCGATCTATGATGGGTTCCAGGCGGCAACCTGGAATAGCAAGGATGGATATCATTTTGTCGTTTGTTTTCGTCCGTAGTCGGACCCTGCTATTATGTATGATGTTTGATTGTGTTGTTGTATTGATGTGATATTGATGTAGATTGTGGCGACTGTAAGCCAATTCCATATACTCATCTCTTCTGTACAGGTACTTGTAATGATATCCATTCTTGCAACATGACGAGATGCGCTTCTATCCCTGTTGAGGACCTCATGCCAAAATAAGGATAGGACCGCATCTTGGGCGTGATAGATGGGGTGAGCAGGGTGACTCGGATCGTCGGTTGCCGGGCCTACCTGTTGCGGAACATTGCATGGGAAAAAAATTCCTACGCACACGCAGATCTGTCCATGGTGATGAGCATCTAAGAGAGGGAGAGTGGATCTACGTACCCTTGTAGATCGCTAAGCGGGAAGCGTTAAGAAACGCGGTTGGTGTAGTCGAACGTCTTCGCGATCCAAATCGCCGAGCGTCCCGCGATCTCATCATGATCCGTCCCGTGATCCAATCACGATCCATCCCGCGCTCATCGCGATCCGTCCCGCGATCTCATCACGATCCGTCTCGCAATCTTGATCATGGTCCTTCCGATCTAGCACCGAATGGACGGCACCTCCGCGTTCAGCACACATACAGCTCGATAACGATCTCCGCCTTCTTGATCCAGCAAGAGGGAGCGGAGAGGTAGATGAGTTCTCCAGCATGACGGTGTGGTGGTGGTGGTGGAACTATTCCAGCAGGGCTTTGCCTAAGCACCGCTGAAACTGGACTAGAGGAGAAAACGATCTAGAGGAAGAAGAGGGCAGCACGTGGCAATTAGGGTTAGGGGCTGCCCTCAAAATCCCATAGTTTATATAGGAGGAGGAGGAGAGGAGGAAGCCTTGGATTCCAAGCCTAGGAGGTTTCGGCCGAACCCTTCATAAGGGAGGAATCCACCTCCTACAAGTGAGGTGGAAACCTATTAGGACACCTTCCTAATTTGGCCCTTTTTGCCTTTTTCCTTTATCCTTTTCACATGGGCCCTTGAGAGAGACTTTGGACAGCCCACTAGGGGCTGGTTCACCTCCTCTCACAGCCCATGAGCCTCTTGGGTCGTGCACCCCTCCCGGTGGTCCCCCGACACCTCCCGGCACTCCCGGTACACTACCGATGAGCGCAAAACTTTTCCGGTGACCAAAACAGGACTTCCTATATATCAATCTTTACCTCCGGACCATTCTGGAGCTCCTCATGACGTCCAGGATCTCATCCGGGACTCCGAACAACCTTTGGTTACCAACACCTACAACTCAACTATACCGAAACGTTACTGAACCTTAAGTGTGCAGACCTCGCGGGCTCGAGAACTATGCAAACATGTCCGAGAGACCTGTACGGTCAATAACCAACAGCAGGACCTGGATGCCCATATTGGCTCCTACATATTCTACGAAGATCTTTATCGGTCGAACCTCTATGTCAAGGATGCAGTTAATCCCGTATGATGTTCCCTTGGTTCTTCGGTATGTTACTTGCCCGAGATTCGATCGTCGGTACCTCCATACCTAGTTCAACCTCGTTACCGGCAAGTCTCTTTACTTGTTCCGTAATACAAGATCCCATGACTAACAATTAGTCACATTGCTTGCAAGGCTTATTGTGATGTTGTATTACCGAGTGGGCCGTGAGATACCTCTCGGTCACACGGAGTAACAAATCCCAGACTTGATCCATGCCAACCCAACAAACACCCTCATAGATACCTGTAGAGCACCATTATAGTCACCCAGTTACGTTGCGATGTTTGATACACAGAAGGCACTTCTCCGGTGTCAGTGAGTTACATGATCTCATGGTCATAGGAACAGATACTTGACATGCAGAAAATAGTAGCAATAAACTGACACGATCATATGCTACGTTTGTAGTTTGGGTCTTGTCCATCACATCATTCTCCTAATGATGTGATCCCATTATCAAATGACGTCTAATGTCCATGGCTAGGAAACCTTAACCATCTTTTGATCAACGAGCTAGTCTATTAGAGGCATACTAGGGAAATGGTTTTGTATATGTATCCACACATGCATCTAAGTATCTGATCAATACAATTATAGCATGGATAATAAACAATTATCATGAACAAGAAAATATGATAATAACCAATTTATTATTGCCTCTAGGGCATATTTCCAACAGTCTCCCACTTGCACTAGAGTCAATAATCTAGTTCACATCACCATTTAATTCGCATTGTTATGAATCTAACACCCAATGAGTTCTGGGGCTCGATCATGCTTTGCATGTGAGAGAGGTCTTTTAGTCAACGGGTCTGCGACATTCAGATCCGTGTGTACTTTGCAAATCTCTATGTCAAGCTGTAAACACTGCTACCACACTCCACTTGGTACTATTCCAAATGGTTGCTCCACTATACGTATTCAGATTGCTACTAGGAGTTATCCCGATTGGTGTTAAAGCTTGCATCGACGTAACTCTTTATGACGAACTCTTTATCACCTCCATAATCGAGAAACATTTCCTTAGTCTTTTAGTTACTAAGGATAATCTTGACCGCTGTCCAGTGATCCACTCCTGGAACACTCTTGTACCCCTTGATGGACTCATGGCAAGGCACACAAAGATGCGGTACACAACATGGCATACTATACTGAGCCTATGTCTAAGGCATAGGGGACGACGTTCGTCCTTTCTCTTTCTTCTGCCATGGTCGAGCTTTGAGTCTCATTCAACTTCACACCTTACAAATCGGGCGAGAACTCTTTCTCTGACTGATCCATTTTGAACTCTTTCAAAATCATGTCAAGGTATGTACTCATTGAAAGTCTCATCAAACATCTTGATCTATGTCTATAGATCTTGATGCTCAACAATTGGGTAGCTTTATCCAGGTCTTCCTTTGAAAATCACTTTTCAAACAACCCTTTATGCTTTCTAGAAATTCTACATTATTTCCGATCAACAATATGTCATCCACATATACTTATCAGAAACTCTATAGTGCTCCCACTCACTTTATTGCAAATACAAGTTTCTAATAAACATTCTATAGACTCAAAAACTTTGATCACCTCATAAAAGTGTATATTCCAACTCCGAGATGCTTGCTTTAGTCCATATAAGGATCATTGAAGCTTGCTCACCTTTTAGCATCCTTAGGACTGACAAAACCTTCTGGTTGTATCACATACAACCTTTCCTCAAGTAAACCGTTAAGGAAACGATGTTTTGACACACATCTGCCAGATTTCATAATTGAAAAATGCAGCAACTGCTAACATAATTGCAACAGACTTTAGCATCACTACGAGTGAGAAAGTCTCATCGCAGTCAACTGCTATTTCTCCACAACGTCACCAGAAATTGGCTAGTTGATGTGAGATTTCTTGACTTGCGTTGGTTTTTCCCTTGAAGAGGAAAGGGTGATGCAACAAGGTAGCGGTAAGTATTTCCCTCACTTTGAGAACCAAGGTATCAATCCAGTAGGAGTAACAAGATGAGGCCACAAGGAACCTGCACAAACACAAACAAACTTGCACCCACCACGATAAAGAGGTTGTCAATCTCTTTACTATTGCTTGCAAAGTGAGATCTGATAGTGATAGTAAATGAATATTAATATGTAAATAGAATTGCAGCAAGGTATTTTTAGTGTTTTTATGTTTAGATCTGAAAATATGTAAAATAGACCCGGGGGCCATAGTGTTCACTAGAGGCTTCTCTGATGAAAGCAAGTATTACGGTGGGTGAACAAATTACTGTTGAGCAATTGATAGAATAGCGCAAAGTCATGACGATATCTAAGGCAATGATCATACATATAGGCATCACATCCGAGACAAGTAGACTGATACTTTCTACATCTACTACTATTACTACACACATCGACCGCTATCTAGCATGCATCTAGTGTATTAAGTTCATGATAAACGGAGTAACGCTTTAAGCAAGATGACATGATGTAGAGGGAAAGATTCATGCAATATGATATAAACCCCATCTTTTTACCCTTGATGGCAACAACACGATGCGTGCCTCGCTACCTCTTCTGTCACTAGGTGAGGACACCGCACGGTATGAACCCAAAACCAAGCACTTCTCCTATTGCAAGAACTATAGATCAAGTTGGCCAAAAAAAACCATAACTCGAAGAGAATTAAAAGGATATGAATTCATGCATATAAGAATTTTGAATAGACTCAAATAATATTCATAGATAATCTGATCATAAATCCACAATTCATCGGATCTCAACAAACACACCGCACAAGAAGATTACATCGAATAGATCACCATGAAGATCATGGAGAAATTTGTATTGAAGATCAAAGAGAGAGAGAAGAATCCATCTAGCTACTAGCTATGGACCCGTAGGTCTGAGGTGAACTACTCACGCATCATCGGAGAGGCAATGGTGTTGATGAAGATGGCCACCGGTGATGAATTCCCCTTCGGCAGGATGCCAAAACGGTCTCCCGATTGGTTTTTGGTGGCTCTGGAGGTCTGCGGCGGCGGAACTTGCGATCTAGTTTTATTTTCGAGGGTTTGCGTATTTTTAAGGCCATCTGGAGTCGGGAACAAGTCGAGAGGTGGCACGAGGAGGTCACGAGGCCCCTAGCCGCGGCGTATTTGTAAGGCCATCTGGAGTCGGGAACAAGTCGAGAGGTGGCACGAGGAGGTCACGAGACCCCTAGCCGCGGCCAGGGGGGCGCCTCCCAGGATCCTGACTCCCTCGGGCCACCTCTCCGATATTTTTTTCTTCAGGTATTTTTCATATTTTCCATAAAAAATCACGGGGAAAGTTTTGTTCCATTTGGACTCCGTTTGATATTCCTATCTGAAAAAGGTCAAAAACACGGAAAAACAGGAACTGGCACTGGGTACTGGATTAATAAGTTAGCCCCAAAAATAATATAAAATAGCATATTCATGCATAGAAAACATCCAAAGTTGATAATATAATAGCATGGAACGATCAAAAATTATAGATATGTTGGAGACGTATCAAGCATCCCCAAGCTTAACTCCTGCTCGTCTTTGAGTAGGGAAGTGATAAAGAACGAATTTTTGATGTGGAATGCTACCTAACACATTTGTTTTATGTAATCTCTTATTGTGGCATGAATGTTCAGATCCGTAAGATTCAAAACAATAGTTTAATATTGATATGAAAACAATAATACTTCAAGCATAATAGCAAAGTAATAATGAACTTTCGAAATAACAAAGCTAGAGAAAGTTATCCCTACAAAATCATATAGTCTGGCTATGTTCCATCATCGCTACACAACGAATTTAAATCATGAGCAACCCCGGTATTGATCAAGTAATTGTTTTTGCACTCTTATTTTTTTCAAAAATTTTCAACTCTCACGCAATACATGAGCGTGAACCATGGATATAGCACTATAGGTGGAATAGAGTGTGGTGGAGGTTGTGAGGCAAAAATGAGGAGATGGTCACATCGACTCGGCGTATCAATAGGCTATGGAGATGCCCATCAATAGATATCAATGTAAATGAGTAGGGATTGCCATGAAATGGATGCACTAGAGCTATAAGTGTATGAAAGCTCACAAATGAATACTAGTGGGTGTGCAACCAACTTTCTTGCTCACGAAGACCTAGGGAAATTTGAGGAAGCCCATCATTGGAATATACAAGCCATGTTATATAATGAAAATTTCCACTAGCATATGAAAGTGACAAAACAAGAGACTCTCTGTCATGAAGAACATGGTGCTATTTTGAGCACAAGTGTGGAAAAAGATAGTAGCATTGTCCCTTCTCTCTTTTGTCTCATTTTTTTGTTTGGGCTCTTTGGCCTCTTTTATTTGGTGGGCATCTTTGGCCTCTTTTATTTCCTCACATGGGACAATGCTCTAATAATGATGATCATCACACTTTCATTTACTTACAACTCAATACTTAGAACAATATATGACTCTATATGAATGCCTTCGGTGGTGTACCGGGATGTGCAATGATCTAGCATAGCAATGACATCAAAAAAGGGACAAGCCATGAAAACATCATGCTAGCTATCTTACGATCATGCAAAGCAATATGACAATGATGGTGCGTGTCATAATAAACGGAACGATGGAAGTTGCATGGCAATATATCTTGGAATGGCTATGAAAATGCCATAATAGGTGGGTATGGTGGCTGTTTTGAGGAAGGTATATGGTGGGTTTGTGCACCGGCGAGAGTTGCGCGGCACTGGAGAGGGTAGCAATGGTGGAAGCTGAAAGTGCATCTATACCATGGACTCACATTAGTCATGAAGAACTCACATACTTATTGCAAAAGTTTTATTAGTAGTTGAAAAAAGTGGTAAACGCATACTCCTAGGGGAAGGGTTGGTAGGATTTAACCATCGTGCGATTCCGACCTCTACACAAAGGATGACAATCAATAAATCAATTATGCCCCGACTTCCTAACATAGCGGTTCACCATACGTGCATGCTATGGGAATCACTAACTTCAATACAAGTATTTATAGATTAACAACACCCTACTAACATATCTCTAATATTACCATATCCATATCTCAAAACTAATTGCGAGGAATCGAACTTATCTTACTAATCAATGCACTTGAATATGAAAGTTTTTATTATATCCTCTTTGGATACCTATCATATTAAGGACTAATTTCATAACACACGCCAATTACCAAGTTACTTTGATAGATCACTCTCGAAATGATATAGGTGAAGATTCGAGAGTTTGTATTTCTACAAAATATGATACCGCCGTGCTCTACAAAGATATAAGTGAAGGACTAGAGCAAAATTATCTAGCTCAAAAGATATAAGTGAAGCACATGTGAGCTGAATTACCAATCTCAAAAATATATAAGTGAAGAACATGGGATCAAAATTAATAACCTCAAAAGATATAGGTAAAGCACATGTGAGCTGAATTACCAATCTCAAAAAGATATAAGTGAAGCACATGTGAGCAAAATTGCCGAGCTCAAAAGATATAAGTGAAGCTCATTGAGTATTCTAAAAAAATCATGATGAATGCATGTCTCTCTCAAAAGGTGTGCAGAAAGGATGATTGTGAAAAAACATAAAGCAAAGACTCTTATAATATAGGACGCTCCAAGCAAAACACATATCATGTGGTGAATAAAAATATAGCTCCAAGTAACGTTACCGATGAATTGAAGACGAAAGAGGGGATGCCTTCCCGGGGCATCCCCAAGCTTAGGCTTTTTGGTGTCCTTGAATTTGTCTTGGGATGCCTTGGGCATCCTCAAGCTTATGTTCTTGCCACTCTTTATTCCATTGTCCATAAGAACATCACCCAAAACTTGAAAACTTCACAACACAAAACAGAAACAGAAACTCGTGATAGCATTAGCATAAGAAAACAAACCACCAACTTTTTAGGTACTGTAGTAAACTTTAATTTCCATTTATATTGATGTTATATTACTTTATTCTCACTTCTCCATGGCTCGTACCCCCCGATACTACCCATAGTTTCATCAAAATAAGCAATCAACACAACAAAAACAGAATCTGTCAAAAACAGAACAGTCTGTAGCAATCTGTATATTTCGTATACCTATGTTAACTCAAAAATTCTGTAAAAATTATGAAAATTATTTTAATTTGCATATAAATTAGCATCAAAAATAATCAACTCAAAATCTCTTTCTGGCTAGAAATTAAAAATAATTTCGTGAGCACAGAGTTTCTGTCTTTTTCCAGCATGATTAGACAACTATCACCAAAACTAATCATAAAGGTTCTACTTTGCACAAACACTAATTAAAATATAAAAAACAAAATAATAACAGAATCATGATGGTTTGGACTCAACAAGACAAAAAGTAAAAAATAACAATAAATATATTCATTGGGTTGCCTCCCAACAAGCGCTATCGTTTAACGCCCCTAGCTAGGCATAACGATTTCAATGATGCTCACAATAAGAGTAGTAATTGAGATATGCAAAAGAGAATAATGAATATCATGAAAAACACATTTAATTCTAAAACACTTCCTATGCATAGGGATTTTTTGAGCAAACAATTTATGGGAACAAGAATCACTTAGCATAGGAAGGCAAAATAAGCATAACTTCAAAACTTTGAACACATAGAGAGGAAACTTGTTATTATTGAAATTCCTACAAGCATATGTTCCTCCCTCATAATAATTTTCAGTATAATCATGAAGGAATCTCACAATATAAATATCACATAAATGATTCTTTTCATGCTCAATTATAGCATACGTGTCATCACCAAAACTTGGGGAACAAAAAATATCATCTTCATCAAGCATAGCATCCCCAAGCTTGTGGTTTTGCATATCATTAGCATCATGGATATTCAATGAATACATACTAACAACATGGCAATCCTACTTTTCATTCAAGGAACTATCATAAATCTCCTTATAAATTTCTTCTGTCAATACTTCATAAAAAATTCCAGATTCATGATTTTCAAACAAAACTTCATAGAGATAATCAAGTGCACTCAACTCACTAGCAATAGTTTCATCATAATTTGGTCTGTTGAAAAGATTAGAAAGTGTATGAGGATCCATATAAATAGATTTTAGCAAGGGAAGATGCAAGAAAATAGAAGGCACATGGCAACACAAGCAAACATAGCAAAGAAAAGGCGAACTGAACAAAGGCGAATAAATGGCAAATCTTTTTGTAATTTTTGTTTTAGAAGTGGGGGAGAGGAAAACGAGAGGCAAATGGCAAATAATGTAACTACAAGAGATGATTTTGTGATAGGTACTTGTAGATGTGCTTCACTTGAATACTCCCCGACAACGGCGCCAGAAATTCTTCCTGCTACTTCTCTACAACGTCACCAGAAATTGGCTAGTTGATGTGAGATTTCTTGACTTGCGTTGGTTTTTTCCTTGAAGAGGAAAGGGTGATCCAGAAAGGTAGCGGTAAGTATTTCCCTCAGTTTGAGAACCAAGGTATCAATCCATTAGGAGTAACAAGATGAGGCCACAAGGAACCTGGACAAACACAAACAAACTTGCACCCAATGCGACAAAGAGGTTGTCAATCTCTTTAAGATTGCTTGCAAAGTGAGATCTGATAGTGATAGTAAATGAATATAAATAAGTAAATAGAATTTCAGCAAGGTATTTTTAGTGTTTTTATGTTTAGATCTGAATATAAAATATGTAAAAATAGACCCGGGGCCCATAGTGTTCACTAGAGGCTTCTATCATGAAAGCAGGTATTACGGCGGGTGAACAAATTACTGTTGAGCAATTGATAGAATAGCGCAAAGTCATGACGATATCTAAGGCAATGATAATACATATAGGCATCACGCCCGAGACAAGTAGACCGATACTTTCTGCATCTACTACTATTACTCCACACATCGACCGCTATCCAGCATGCATCTAGTGTATTAAGTTCATGATAAACGGAGTAACGCTTTAAGCAAGATGACATGATGTAGAGGGATAGATTCATGCAATATGATATAAACCCCATCTTTTTACCCTATATGTCAACAACACGATGCGTGCCTCGCTACCCCTTCTGTCACTAGGGGAGGACACCGCACGGTATGAACCCAAAACCAAGCACTTCTCCTATTGCAAGAACTATAGATCAAGTTGGCCAAACGAAACCCATAACTCAAAGAGAATTACAAGGATATGAAATCATGCATATAAGAATTCAGAATAGACTCAAATAATATACATAGATAATCTGATCATAAATCCGCAATTCATCGGATCTCAACAAACACACCGCACAAGAAGATTACATCGGATGGATCACCATGAAGATCATGGAGAACTTTGTATTGAAGATCAAAGAGAGAGAAGAAGCCACCTAGCTACTAGCTATGGACCCGTAGGTCTGAGGTGAACTAATCACGCATCATCGAAGAGGCAATGGTGTTGATGAAGATGGCCACCGGTGATGAATTCCCCTCCGGCAAGATGCCGGTACGGTCTCCCGATTGGTTTTGGTGGCTCTGGAGGTCTGCAGCGGCGGAACTTGCGATCTAGGTTTATTTTCGATGGTTTCCATATTTATAAGGCCATCTGGAGTCGGGAACATGTCGAGAGGTGGCACGAGGAGGTCACGAGCCCCCTAGCCACGGCCAGGGGGGGCCGCGCCTCCCAGGCTCGTGACTCCCTCAGGCCGCCTCTCCGGTATTTTTTTCTTCAGGTATTTTTCATATTTTCCATAAAAAATTACGGCGAAATTTTTATTCCATTTGGACTCCGTTTGATATTCCTATCTGAAAAAGGTCAAAAACACGGAAAAAGTAGGAACAGGCACTGGGCACTGGATTAATAAGTTAGTCCCAAAAATAATATAAAATAGCATATTCATGCATAGAAAACATCCAAAGTTGATAATATAATAGCATGGAACGATCAAAAATTATAGATATGTTGCAGACGTATCATCAACTCATTGAACTTGTCGTAAACTTCTTTGCAACAAGTCGAGCTT
The DNA here is from genome assembly GCA_022496015.1 of Hordeum marinum. Taxonomy (NCBI): domain Eukaryota; kingdom Viridiplantae; phylum Streptophyta; class Magnoliopsida; order Poales; family Poaceae; genus Hordeum; species Hordeum marinum. Next base: position 491,246,286 of record CM039675.1, read on the forward strand.
TATAAATGGTAACATTTACCATGAGCATCTGTCTTCATCTTAAAGGTCCGTTTGTACTCGATGACCTACCGACCAACGAGCAAGTCTACCAAAGTCTATACTTGGTTTTCATACATGGATCCTTTTGGGATTTCATGGCCTCTAACCATTTGTCGGAATCCGGGCCCATCATCGCTTCTCCATAGCTCGTAGGTTCATCGTTGTCCAACAACATGACCTCCTAGACAGGGTAGTCGTACCACTAAGGAGCAGTACGCATTCTTGTCGACCTACGAGGTTCGATAGTAACTTGATCCGAAGCTTCATGATCATCATCATTAACTTCCTCTTTAACTAACGTAGGCCTCAGAAACATCTTCTTGTGCTGCGCTACTCTCTCGTTGAAACAAAGGTTCAAAAACCTCATCAAGTTCTATGTTCCTCCTACTCAATTCTTTCGAGAGAAACTTTTTCTCGAGAAAGGACCCAGTTTTAGCAACAAACATTTTATGCTTGGATCTGAGATAGAAGGTTCACCCAACTGTTCTTAGGGTATTCTATGAAGATGCACTTGTCTGCTTTGGGTTCGACCTCATTAGGTGAAAACATTTTCCACACAAGCGTCGTAGCCCCAATCATTAAGAAATGATAGCTTAGGTTTCTATCAAACCATAATTCACACGGTGTCATCTCAACGGATTTATATGGTGCCCTATTTAAGGTGAATGTAGTTGTCCCTAATGCATAACCCCAAAATTATAGTATTAAAATGATAAGAGACATCATAGCCTGCACCATATCCAATAAACCACGACTATGACGTTCGGACACACCATCACACTATGGTGTTCTAGGTGGCGCGAGTTGTGAAACAACTTTCACATCGTCTAAAGTTGTATGCAAAACTCGTAACTCAGATATTCACCTCCACGATCACATCGCAGACATTTTTATCTTCTTGTCATGATGATCTTAAACATCAAACTGAATTTGCTTGAACCTTTCAAACGATTCGAACTTGTGTTTTATTGAGTAAATATACACTATATCTACTCAAATCATTAGTGAAGGTAAGAAAATAACGATATCCACCGCACGCTACAAGACTCATTGGATTCCATACATCAACATGTATCATTTCCAATAAAATCACTTGCCCGCTCCATCAAACCGAAAAATGGGGTCCTTAGTCATCTTTCCCAATAGGCATGGTTCGCATTTTTCAACCGATTCGAAATCGAACGAGTCCAAAGGTCCATCAACATGGAGTTTCTGCATGCGATTTATACTAATATGACATTTAGTGGCAGTGCCAAAAGTATGTGGTACTATCATTATTTATTTTGTATCCTTTCGCATCAATGTTATGAACATGTGTATTACTACGATCAAGATTCAACAAACCATTCTCACTGGGTGCATGACCATTGAAGGTATTATTCATGTAACACAATAACCATTACTCTCTAACTTAAATGAATAACCGTGTTGCACTAAACACGATCTAATCATGTTCATGCTTAACGCAAACACCAACAACATTTAGGTTTGTCACTAATCCCGAAGGTAGAGAGAGCGTGCGATGTTGATCACATCAACCTTGGAAACATTTCCAACACAATCGTCACCTCACACTTAGCTAGTCTCCGTTTATTCCATAGATTTTACTTCGAGTTACTAACATTTAGCAACCGAACCGGTATCCAATACCCAGGTGCTACTAGGAGTACTAGCAAGGTACACATCAATAACACGTATATCAAATATTCTTCTGTCGACGTTGCCAGCCTTCTTATATACCAAGTATCTAGGGTTGTTCCGCTTCAGCGACCGCTCTCCTCATAATAGAAGCACTTAGTCTCGGGTTTGGGTTCAACTTTGGGTTGCTTCACTGGAGCAGCAACTGACTTGCCGTCCATGAAGTTTTCCTCCTTGCCCTTGCCATTCTCGAAACTAGTGGTTTTATTAACCATCAACACTTGATGCTCCTTGTTGATTTCTACCTTTGCGGTGTCAAACATTGCGGACATCTCAGGGATTATTATTTCTATCCCTGGCATTTTATAGTTCATCACCAAGTTCTAGTAGCTTATTGACAGTGACTTGGAGAACTATATCAATCACTATCTTATCTGGAAGATCAACTCCCACTCGATTCAGATTGTAGCACCCAGACAATCTGAGCACATGCTCAATGATTGAGCTATTCTCTTTCATCTTGCAGGCAAAGAATCTTGTTCGAGATCTCATATCTCTCAAAACGGGCATGAGCCTGAGATCCTAATTTCAGCTCTTAGAACATCTCATATGTTCCGTGACGTTCAAAACGTTTCGGAGCCTCAATTCTAAGCCGTAATGCATGACGCACTAAACTATCAAGTATTCATCAGAACGTGCATGTGAGATGTTCACAACAACTACAGACGACGCTAGAGGTGTTGGCGCACCGAGCGGTGCATTAAGGACATAAGCATTCTGTGCAGCAATGAGGACAATCCTCAGATCACGGACCCAGTCCGCAATATTGCTACCATAATCTTTCAACTCTATTTCTCTAGGAACATATAAAAATTCAAGGAAGCTACAACGCGAGCATGTAATCTACAACATAATTTGCAAAGACACTACTGACTATGTTCATGATAATGAGTTCAATTAATCATATTACTCAAGAACTCCCACTCAAATTGACATCCCTCATGTCATTCGAGTGATACATGCTCCAAATTCACCAACTCAAGTCCGATCATCACGTGAGTTGAGGTGGTTTCAATGGTGAACATCTCATGTTGATCATATCTGCTATATGACTCATGTTCGACATTTCGGTCTCTTGTGTTCCGAGGCCATGTCTGTACATGCTAGGCTCGTCAAGTTTAACCCGAGTGTTCTGCATGTGCAACACTAGCTTGCACCCGTTGTATGTGAACGTAGAGTCTATCACACCCGATTATCATGTGGTGTCTCGACACGACGAACTTTCACAACGGTGCACACTCGGGGAGAACACAATTTATCTTGAAATTAAGTGAGGGATCACCTTATAATGCTACCGTCGTCCTATGTAAAACAAGGTGCATAAAAGGATTAACATCACATGTAAATCATAAGTAACATGATATGGCCATGAACTTATTCTTTTGATCTCCATCTTGAAAGCACTGGCATGATCTCCATCGTCACCGGCACGACACCATGATCTCGATCAACGTGTCTCCATCGGGGTTGTCACGCCCATCATGCTTCTACTACTATTGCTACCGTTTAGCAATAAAGTAAAGCATTACATAGTGCTTAATGATTAACATGCAGGTCATACAATAATTAAAGAAAACCCTATGGCTCCTGCCGGTTGTCGTACTCATCGACATGCAAGTCGTGATATTCTATACAACACATATGTCTCATCATGTAATTGGCCATATCACATCACAACATACCCTGCAAAAACAAGTTAGACGTCCTCTAATTGTTGTTGCATGTTTTACGTGGCTGCTACGGGTATCTGGCAAGAACAATTCTCACCTACGCAAAAACCAAAACGGTGATACATAAGTTGCTTTTCGACCTTCTTAAGGACCGCCTTTGTCAAATCCGATCCAACTAAAGTAGGAGAAACAGACACCCGCCAGCCATCTTTGTGCAACAAAGTTACACGTCATTCGATGGAACCGGTCTCTCGTTAGCATACGAGTAAGGTTTGTCCGGGCCGCTTCCTCCCACAATACCGCTGAACCAAAAAATGACCAAGGGAGGAAGCAATCTAAGCATCAACACCCACAAACTCTTTGTGTTCTACTCGAGATCTTATCTACACATAGACCTAGCTCATGATGCCACTGTTGGGGAACATTGCATGGGAAACAAAAAAATTCCTACGCACACGCAGATCTATCCATGGTGATGAGCATCTACGAGAGGGAGAGTGGATCTACGTACCCTTGTAGATCGCTAAGCGGGAAGCGTTAAGAAACGCGGTTGGTGTAGTCGAACGTCTTCGCGATCCAAATCGCCGAGCGTCCCGCGATCTCATCACGATCTGTCCCGCAATCCAATCATGATCCGTCCCGCGAATTCATCACGATCCGTCTCGCGATCTCATCACGATCCGTCTCGCAATCTTGATCACGATCCTTACGATCTAGCACCAAACGGACGACACCTCCACGTTCAGCACACATACAAGTCGATGACGATCTCCGCTTTCTTGATCCAGCAAGAGGGAGGGGAGAGGTAGATGAGTTCTCCAGCACGACGGCGTGGTGGTGGTGGTCCCGTTATCAAATGACATCTCATGTCCATGGCTAGGAAACCTTAACCATCTTTTGATCAACGAGCTAGTCTATTAGAGGCATACTAGGGACATGGTTTTGTCTATGTATCCACACATGCATATAAGTCTCCGATTAATACAATTATTGCCTGGATAATAAACGATTATCATGAACAAGGAAATATGATAATAACCAATTTATTTCCTACACTACCGGCTGCCTCAGGCTTGTTGGCCTCCTCACTGGTTGCCGAGTTTGCTAGGACTGCTGGTTTCTCTTATCGGCCCCGCCGGTTGCCGGGCGTGCTGGGCCTGCCGGTTTCAAGGTTTGCCGGTTGTCATGCGTGCGGGGATTACCAGTTGCCGCCTGCCTCGGGTCGCTGGTTGCCGGGCTAGGTGGGCTCGTGATACGTCTCCAACGTATCTATAATTTTTGATTCTTCCATGCTGTTATATTATCAACTTGGGATGTTTTATATGCATTTATATGCTATTTTGTATCATTTTTGGGACTAACTTATTAACTCAGTGCCTAGTGCCAGTTTCTGTTTTTTCCGTGTTTTTGACCTTTTTCATATAAGAATATTAAATGGAGTCCAAACGGAATAAAACCTTCGGAATGATTTTTTCCTTGAAAGAAGAGATCCAGAAGACTTGAGAACCAAGGCAGAGGGCACCGGAGGAGGCCACGAGCCCCCTAGGCGCGCCCCAGGAGGTGGGCACGCCCTAGCAGGTTCGTGGGCCCCTCGTGCCTCTTTTGCCCTACCTCTTTCACCTATAAATTCCATAAAATCCTAGAATCAACAGAGAGAGCCACGAAAACACTTTTCCGCCGCCGCAAGCTTCTGTTTCCGCGAGATCCCATCTGGAAACCGTTCTGGTGCCCTGCCGGAGAGAGATTTGGACACGGAAGGCTTCTTCATCAACACCATTGCCTCTCCGATGATGCGTGAGTAGTTCACCATAGACCATTGGGTCCATAGCTAGTAGCTAGATGGCTTCTTCTCTCTCTTTGATCTTCAATACAAAGTTCTCCATGATCTTCATGGAGATTTATTCGATGTAACTTTCTTTTGCGGTGTGTTTGTCGAGATCCGATGAATCGTGGATTTATGATCAGATTATCTATGAATATTATTTGAGTCTCCTCTGATTTCTTATATGCATGATTTTGTATCCTTGTAAGTCTCTTCGAGTTATGGGTTTCGTTTGGCCAACTTGATCTATAATTCTTGCAATGGGAGAAGTGCTTGGCTTTGGGTTCATACCGTGCGGTGTCCTCACCTAGTGACAGAAGGGGTAGCGAGGCACGCATCGTGTTGTTTCCATCAAGGGTAAAAAGATGGGGTTTATATCATATTGCACGAATTTATCCCTCTACATCATGTCATCTTGCTTAAGGCGTTACTCTGTTTGTTATGAACTCAATACACTAGATGCATGCTGGATAGCGGTCGATGTGTGGAGTAATAGTAGTTGATGCAGAAAGTATCGGTCTACTTGTCTCGGACGTGATGCCTATATGTATGATCATTACCTTACATGTCGTCATGAATTTGCGCGATTCTATCAATTGCTTGACTGCAATTTGTTCACCCACCGTAATACTTGCTATCATGAGAGAAGCCTCTAGTGAACACTATGGCCCCCGGGTCTATTTTACACATTATATATTTAGATCTACATACGAAAATACCAAAAATACCTTGCTGCACTTTTATTTATTTATATTTGCCTATTATCACTATCAGATCTCACCTTGCAAGTAATCGTAAAGGGATTGACAACCCCTTTATCGCGTTGGGTGCAAGTTTGTTTGTTTTTGTGCAGGTGCCTTGGTGCCTCACCTTGATACTCCTACTGGATTGATACCTTGGTTCTCGAACTGAGGGAAATACTTATCTCTACTTTGCTGCATCACCCTTTCCTCTTCAAGGGAAAAACCAACGCAAGTTCAAGAAGTAGCAGGAAGAATTTCTGGCTCCGTTGCCTAGGAGTATTCAAGTGAAGCATATCTACCAAGTACCTATCGCAAACTCATCTCTTTCATTTACATTATTTTCCATTTGCCTCTCGTTTTCCTCTCCCCCACTTCTAAAACAAAATTTACAAAAATATTTGCCTTTCTTTATTTGCCTTTTTTGTTTGCTTTTTCGTTGCTATGTTTGCTTGGGTTGCCATGTGCCTTCTATTTGCGTGCATCTTCACTTGCTAAAAATCCATTGATATGGATCCTCATCCACTTGCTAATCTTTTCAAAAGACCAAATTATGATGAACCAATTGCTAGTGAGTTGAGTGCACTTGATTATCTCTATGAAGTTTTGTTTGAAAATCATGAATCTGAAATTTTTGATGAAGTGTTGAAAGAAGAAATTAAGGAGATTCATGATAGTTCCTTGAATGGAAAGCATGACTACCATGTTATTAGTAGGAGTTCTCTGAATATCCATGATGCTAATGATATGCAAAACCACAAGCTTGGGGATGCTATGCTTGATCAATATGATATTCTTTGTTCCCCAAGTTTTGGTAATGACCGTATGCTATAATTGATCATGAAAAGAATGCTTTGTGTGATAGTTATATTGTAAGATTCCTTCATGATACTACTGAAATTTATTATGAGGAAGGAACATATGCTGGTAGGAGGTGCAATAATATCAAGTTTCCTCTCTATGTGTTCATAGTTTTGAAGTTATGCTTGTTTTGCCTTCCTATGCTAGTTGATTCTTGTTCCCACAAACTGTTTGCTCATAAAATCCCTATGCATAGGAAGTGGGTTAGAATTAAATGTGTTTTTCAAGCTATTCATGATGCCCTTTTGCATATCTCAATTACTACTCTTATTGTGAGCATCATTGAAATCGTTACGCCTAGCTAAGGGCGTTAAACGATAGCGCTTGTTGGGAGGCAACCCAATGAATAAATTTATTTTTGCTTTTTAATTTCTACTTTGTTGAGTCCACAACATCATGATTCTGTTATGATTGTGTTTTTTTATGTTTTAATTAGTGTTTGTGCCAAGTAGAACCTTTATGATTAGTTTTGGTGATAGTTCTTTAATCATTCTGAAAAAAGACAGAAACTTTGTGCTCACGAAATTATTTTTCATTCATATACAGAAAGAGCTTTTGAGTTGATTCTTTTTGCTGCTGATTGATATGAAAATTTTCCTAATTGTCATAAGTTTTTCAGATTTTTTGGGTTAGCATAGGTATACGAAATATACAGATTGCTAAAAACTTTTCTGTTTTTGACAGATTCTGTTTTTGTTGTGTTGATTGCTTATTTTGATGAAACTATGGTAAGTATCAGGGGGTACGAGCCATGGAAAAGTGAGAATACAGTAATATAACATCAATCTAAATGGAAATTAAGTTTACTACAGTACCTAAAAAGTTGGTCGTTTGTTTTCTTATGCTAATGCTATCACGAGTTTCTGTTTAAGTTTTGTGTTGTGAAGTTTTCAAGTTTTGGGTGATGTTCTTATGGAAAATGGAATAAAGAGTGGCAAGAGCCTAAGATTGGGGATGCCCAAGTCATCCCAAGCCAAATTCAAGGACACAAAAAATCCTAAGCTTGGGGATGCCCCAGGAAGGCATCCCTCTTTCGTCTTCAATCCGTCGGTAACGTTACTTGGAGCTATATTTTTATTTACCACATGATATGTGTTTTTCTTGGAGCGTCGCGTATTATAGGAGTCTTTTCTTTTTGTTTTATCACAATCATCCTTGCTGCACACCTTTTGAGAGGGACGTGCACTCATCGTGAATTTGTTAGAATACTCATGAGCTTCACTTATATCTTTTGAGCTTGGTTATTTCGCTCTCATGAGCTTCACTTATATCTTTTGAGCATGGTAATTTCGCTCCCATGAGCTTCACTTATATCTTTTGAGCTAGATAATTTTGCTCTAGTGCTTCACTTAAATCTTTTTAGAGCACAGTGGTGTCATATTTTGTAGAAATAAAAACTCTCGATCTTCACTTATATCATTTTGAGAGTGCTCTCTTTAAGTAACTTGGTAATTGGCGTGTGCTATGAAATTAGTCCTAAATATGCTAGGCATCCAAAGAGGATATAATAAAAACTTTCATATTAAAGTGAATTGATTACTAAGAAAAGTTTGATTCCTCACGCTTAATTTTGAGATATGGAGGCGATAATATTAGAGTTATAATAGTAGGGTGTTGTGAATCTAGAAATACTTGTGTTGAGATTAGTGATTCCCGTAGCATGGACGTATGGTGAACCGCTATGTTAGGAAGTCGGAGCATAATTGATTTATTGATTGTCATCCTTTGTGTGGCGGTTGGGATCGCGCGATGGTTAACTCCTACCAACCCTTCCCCTAGGAGTATGCATTTAGCACTTTGTTTCGATTACTAATAAAACTTTTGCAATAAGTATATGAGTTCTTCATGATTAATGTGAGTCCATGGTATAGATGCACTCTCACCCTTCCACCATTGCTAACCTCTCTAGTGCCGCGCAACTTTCGGCGGTGCACAAACCCACCATATACCTTCCTCAAAACAGCCACCATACCTACCTATTATGGCATTTTCATAGCCATTCCGAGATATATTGCCATGCAACTTCCATCGTTCCGTCTCATGACATGTGCCATCACTTTCATTCATATAGAGTCATTATCGTTCTAAGTATCGAGTTGTAAGTAAATAAAACTGTGATGATCATCATTATTAGAGCATTGTCCCATGTGAGGGAATAAAAAAGAGGCCAAAGATGCCCACTAAAAAAATGAAAAAAGAGAGGCCAAAGAGCCCAAACAAAAAAATGAGAGAAAAAGAGAGAAGGGACAATGCTACTAACTTTTTCCACACTTGTGCTTCAAAATAGCACCATGTTCTTCATGATAGAGAGTCTCTTGTTTTGTCACTTTCATATGCTAGTGGAATTTTTCATTATATAACTTGGCTTGTATATTCCAATGATGGGCTTCCTAAATTGCCCAAGGTCTTCGTGAGCAAGCAAGTTGGATGCACACCCACTAGTTTTTATTTTTGAGCTTTCATACACTTATAGCTCTAGTGCATCCGTTGCATGGCAATCCCTACTCATTCACATTGATATGTATTGATGGGCATCTCCATAGCCCATTGATACGCCAAGTCGATGTGACCATCTCCTCCTTTTTGCCTCACAACCTCCACCACACTCTATTCCATCTATAGTGCTATATCCATGAATCACGCTCATGTATTGCGTGAGAGTTGAAAAAGTTTGAGAAAGTAAGAGTGCGAAAACAATTACTTGGCCAATACCGGGGTTGTGCATGATTTAAATTTGTTGTGTGGGGATGATGAAGCATAGCCAGACTATATGATTTTGTAGGGATAACTTTCTTTGGCCTTATTATTTCAAAAGTTCATGATTACTTTGCTAGTATGCTTGAAGTATTATTGTTTTCATGTCAATATTAAGCTATTGTTTGGAATCTTATGGATCTGAACATTCATGCGACAATAAAGAAGTTACAAAGAAAAAATATGTTAGGTAGCATTCCACATCAAACATTCGGTCTTTATCACTTCCCTACTCGAGGACGAGCAGGAGTTAAGCTTGGAGATGCTTGATACGTCTCCAATGTATCTACAATTTTTGATTGTTCCATGCTGTTATATTATCAACTTGGGATGTTTTATATGCATTTATATGCTATTTTATATCATTTTTGGGAGTAACTTATTAACTCAGTGCCCAGTGTCCGTTTCTATTTTTTTCGTGTTTTTGACCTTTTTCAGATAAGAATATTAAACGAAGTCCAAACGGAATAAAACCTTCAGAATGATTTTTTTCCACGATATGAGAGATCGAGAAGACTTGAGAACCAAGGCATAGGGCACCGGAGGAGGCCACGAGCCCCCTAGGCGCGCCCTAGGGGGTGGGCGCGCCTAGCAGGATCGTGGGCCCCTCGTGCCTCTTTTGCCCTACCTCTTTCACCTATAAATTACCTAAAATCCCAGATTCGACAGAGAGAGCCATGAAAACACTTTTCCGCCGCCGCAAGCTTCTGTTTCCGCGAGATCCCATCTGGAGACCGTTCCGGTGCCCTGCCGGAGAGGGATTTGGACACGAAGGGCTTCTTCATCAACACCATTGCCTCTCCGATGATGCGTGAGTAGTTCACCACAGACCTTCAGGTCCATAGCTAGTAGATATATGGCTTCTTCTCTCTCTTTGATCTTCAATACAAATTTTCCGTGATCTTCATGGAGATCTATTCGATGTAACTTTCTTTTGCGGTGTGTTTGTCGAGATCCGATGAATTGTGGATTTATGATCAGATTATCTATGAATATTATTTGAGTCTCCTTTGATTTCTTATATGCATGATTTCGTATCCTTGTAAGTCTCTTCGAGTTATGGGTTTCGTTTGGCCAACTTGATCTATAATTCTTGCAATGAAAGAAGTGCTAGGTTTTGGGTTCATACCGTGCGGTGTCCTCACCTAGTGACAGAAGGGGTAGCGAGGCACGCATCATGTTGTTGCCATCAAGGGTAAAAAGATGGGGTTTATATCATATTGCATGAATTTATCCCTCTACATCATGTCATCTTGCTTAAGGCGTTACTCTGTTTGTTATGAACTCAATACACTAGATGCATGCTGGATAGCGGTCGATGTGTGGAGTAATAGTAGTAGATGTAGAAAGTATTGGTCTACTTGTCTCGGACGTGATGCCTATATGTATGATCATTACCTTAGATATCGTCATGAATTTGCGCGATTCTATCAATTGCTCGGCTGTAATTTGTTCACCCACCGTAATACTTGCTATCATGAGAGAAGCCTCTAGTGAACACTATGGCCCCGGGTCTATTTGACACATTATATATTCAGATCAACATACGAAAATACAAAAAATACCTTGCTGCACTTTTATTTATTGATTTATATTTGCCTATTATCGCTATCAGATCTCACCTTGCAAGTAATCGTAAAGGGATTGACAACCCCTTTATCGCATTGGGTGCAAGTTTGTTTGTTTTTGTGCAGATGCCTTGGTGCCTCATCTTGATACTCCTACTGGATTGATACCTTGGTTCTCAAACTAAGGGAATTACTTATCTCTACTTTTCTGCATCACCCTTTCCTCTTCAAGGGAAAAACCAACGCAAGCTCAAGAAGTAGCAGCTCGCCGGGCCTGTCGGGCTTGCCGGCTGCCTCAGGCTTGCCAGCCTCGCTGTAGGAGAGGGAGAGGTCGCGGTAGAGGTGGTGGTGGTAGGGATTGATACGGTGGTAGTGAAAGAAAAAGGAAAAGTGTTTTCATAGAATGTGACATGGCGAGAGACAAGCACGCGACCAAAAGATGGATCGAAACAGCAATATTCTTTGTGATCGTTAGAAAGACCAAGATGAATGCAAGGTAGTGAACGTGGTTCGAGTTTGTTGGAGGCGGTAGAGGCGGTGGTCGGAAGACAAAGACAATAAAAAACACACGAAAAAGAATAATTGGGATGGGAGAGAAAAGGAGATTGAAAAGATGAATAAAGAGGACATGTCTTAGTTGGTCAAATATTTAGAAGTTGTGTGGCAGTGCGAAGGGCTTTGGCCCAAAAAGGTGAGGGAAGAGAAGCTTGTAATAGCAAGGTGCGAAGAATATCGTTAATGGAGCGAAGAGAGCATTCAACTTTACCATGTTGAGGAGAGGTATAAGGACATGAAAAACGAAGAAGAATGCCTTGAGAGAGAAAGAAGTTGCGGTTTTTAGTGTTGTTAAATTCTCGACGATTAATACATTGAGTAAATCTAATTGGCAAGCCAAAGTGTGTAAAAACATATTGTCAAAAATTGAGAAAGAAGGCATGTACTTTAGGTTTAGCACGAATAGGAAAGTCCAAATATAATGAGAACAGTAATCCAAAATCACAAGATAATATTTGTAACCAGAGACACTAGGGACGGGAGAGGTCCATAAATCACAGTGAATTAATTCAAACTGAAAAGTGCTAAGGGTAGTAGAGGTTCCAAAAGGTAATCTAACATGTTGCCGCATTGATAGGCATGACAGTGAGAGGGACTATGAGGAACACTAGAATTAGAAATACAAAATTCTTGAAGCGAAGATGACAAGGTGGTTTTATTGGGGTGTCCTAGAAGACGATGCCACAAATCAACCAATGCAAGCATGGCTCGGGGAGTGGATGAAGGTGCGCCATGAAGCGGATAAAGATCACCCATGCTATTGTACCGAGCGGGGACCTCCCCCGTTGTCAGATCCTTCACAGACAGACCAAAGGGTCAAAAGCCAAAATAACTTCATTGTCAATGAAAAATTGGCGAACAGAAATAATATTTTTTATTAGGGAAGGGACAACAAGAATATTGCGGAAAACAAAATTGGCGTAAGAGGAAGAGATGTAAAAATGACTAGTGCAGGAAACACGTATGGTGAAACCATCACCAATGGTGATCGTAGAAAAAACAGAAGGGAAACAAGATGACATATGCGAGGATGCACCAAAATCGAAATCCAATCCGTACCCTCGTGATTGAGAGTAAAGTTGTTCATGGCGTTGATGAAGGCGGCTGGATCCCAGGCCGGCTGCGGTGGAGGAGCAAAGGGGCCAGTAGCCTGCATGGGAGCGTAGGGCTGGATCAACGGCTGGGGCCTGCATGGTGCCGTAGGAAGCCGACATGGTGTAGTAAGGTGGCAGAAGTCCTGGCACGCTGGGAGGTGGCGTAGGGGTGGCAGTGAAGATTCGCCGGCGGCTTGGGCCCAAGGAGTCCAGGAGAGCCAGTGGCCGGGCGAAGACCGGGGCTCCACGTGCCCATGTAAGCAGGCGGGTCGCCGTACGGCGAAGGGGCCGACCAAAGCATCGGTCAATCTTGAACAAGGCCGTTCCAGGGATCATGTTGAGGCTGCCATATCGAGGAGCCGATGGCGATGGAGCGGCCGATAGCGGAGCTGGTGCAGCGTCGGTGGAGCGAGATGCAGTGTAGATTGTTGGTAGTTGAGGTGGAGCTAGTTGGGTGGTTGTGGAGGAAAAAGAGGTAGGGGCACCGGCGGCACGAAACTCGGCCATGGAGAGGAGGGGCCGAGTCGGCTGGGGTGGCGACGTTGGCGACGATGCCATGCCAGGTGCGGAAAAACCTAGGCATCTGATACCATGATAATTGGAGAATAATAACTTTATTGATTGATGCCTCAAAGGACTGTTTATATAGATTTCAAAACTTCGACTCTAAAACTAATAGAGATAGATTACAATTCAAAACCGGCCGGTAATAGTTTCCGTATACTCTAATAAGTAGGACGTAGCTAATCCACATTCTAGTCTTCATGTCACAAATGGATAACTACATGGGAAACACTTGCGTTCGAAGCGCCGGCCGAACGCTGCGCCGGTCGCTCTTGCTCTTTCGCGTATGACTTGCACATAGCGGCCTGCATATCCATGTGGCCATGGTCCTACGCGCAGTTAATCTCAACCTTTCACCTTTTTCACCGCACAAGCCTCTTATCTCTTCCCTAGTGTTGGTCGCCATGCACTTTTCTTCCACAGGAGAGAGGAAAACACGCATCGCCGCCATTGTGCTTAGCCAACAATGCGCCCTGTCATGCTACCTTCGCACACCAGCTGTGCTACAATCAGGGCCGAGCCGTGCTATAATCGGCATCTCATTTTGTTACAATTGTTCATTAAAAAGATTGTATTGTATCCATGTTCGTCAGAATTGTAACTCGAGTTTACCAGAGTTGTAGCTATGGCCATTCAGCGATTTTTTGCTACAACCGACATCTTATTTTGCTGTAACCGTTCACTAAAAGAACTGTATCCACGTTTATTCGAGTTGCAACCCAAGTTCGTCGGAGTTCTAGTCATGGTCATACAGCGATTTTTTTGCTACAACCGTTCATTAAAAGTCTATATCCACGATCATCAGAGTTACAACACGAGTTTGCCGGAGTTATAGCCGTGATATCCAGCAATTTTTTGCTACAATCGCACCTTTCATGCTGCGACGCGGCTGTGCCATTTTTGATGGTGCAACCAGCGACGAGGGATGGCCGGTTGCCATCGGAGCTGCGGCCCTTGCCATGGGTTAGAACGCTTGAATCTGGAAGAGAATGAATAGGCATCGGTGTTGCAAGCCTGCAACTGGCTAGCGTCGGCGGCGCCACAAGTACTGGCGCGCAGCGGCGAGTCGGCGAGGGCAACGAGCGGCGCCGAGGACGGCCAGTGAGGACAGCCACTCGCGACAAGGACAGACAGCAAGGGCGGCCCCTGGAGACGAGAAGGTGCGGCCATGGGCGGACGGCATGCTCATGTATTCAGTTGTAGCGTTGACTAGTATAGAGACAGGAATAAGGAAGGCCATTAAGTGAGATGGGATCTAATCGCATGGCTATTGGTGATTTAATCACGCGGCTACGGTGCGACCGAAACAAATTTGTGCCGGCGCGGCGACGCGTATTAGTGCCTTATAAGCCCCTAACTACGTTTAATACTTTTTTCAATCTTTTTAGTCTATATATAAGTTTTTTTCAAAGTTAAAGTATCGCTACTTTTAGAAAAATTACGAAAATATATGTTACAACATTCACAATGCCAAATCAACATTCTTAGATTCATTATATAATATAGTTTCATAGTATATCTATTTGGTTGTGTAGATGCTAATATTTTTAATATAAATTTGATCAAATTTAACAAAGGTTGACTTTACAAAATTCTAATATGCGAAGTAAAAAGAACTGGAAAGAGTATAGCAGAAGAAACGGGATCGTGGAGCTGAAATGGACTGCGATCAATGCGGCCCATTTGCACCTGTTCTTTTTTTATAAATTTGTAAAATGTATGCAAAATATTGTCTTGGTAAAAAATAATGTTTAATTATTCATGCATTATAAATATTATACAAACTATTGAACTGGCATATCAAAATTGTTCACGTATTATTTTCAAAATATTGATATATTAAAAAATGAATTATAATAATGTTTGGATTGGACAATTTATAAAAATAAAAATCATTTTAACATTACAATTACAAAATATTGTTTTAATTATACAAATTTTCCATAATTATATACATATTTTTGTAGTTGAATGTTTGTATAATTAAATATTAATAAGTTAAAATTTAAATCCTCATATGAATATTCATTCTTGGCTAATATTAAAAAAAACTACATTAAGAGTTGTTATCAATCTTTCTCTTTGCATAGTGAATGGTGGAGTGACTTGGACGGCTTACTAACCAATAGTTTATCTCGAACACGTCTTTTCTCTTTTTATTTATATCACGTACAGATTATAATTTGCATACATTTTAACGGTTGTCGCGTTGATATGGGCTGTTTGTGAGAAATATAATTTTTTGAGGTATTTTTCGCTGAAAAGCAGGCGACACAAGCTTCTGTATATCTTCCGGTTACTGACAACGGGCGTCACGCAAAGTTAACATCAATTTCATATCCAGATGCGATTAGCACCGTGTGTGCACCGGAACACTACGACACCCACCGGGGGTTGTGACACGGACACCACGGCCAGCGGTGGCCAGATGCTGGAAGCGTGGTGGCAAAATCCTAGAACTCACAGCTTTCGATGGTGACCACGTCGGCTGGATGATGCAACCATGGTGGCTGGAAAGGTGTCAGCTAGATGATGGAACTGATAGGTCTTCGTTGTATCTAATTTTTTTATTGTTTCATGTTAATATTTTATAATTTTTATATACATTTTGGTAACATTATATATCTATTTCTCCCCGTGCATTACCAAAAGGTCTATCACGGTCAGAAATAGGAAGAGCGACCAGCACGATAACAATCTATGTTCTATCTCTCAACAAAAATTTGTGCAAGCATGCCGTCAACGTTCATTCTGAGCCACGATCAAACTCGATCATCGGTCCTGGTCGCTCCTCCCTTCGTCCCCACATGCATTACCAAAATGTCTAGCACACGGGAAAGACAGAGGAAGCGACCCCACGACAACTGTCGGGATTCTTCATCTTTGATATTTCGACCGCCGGTGATGATCACTCTTCCCTTCGTCCCCGCGTGTATTATCAAAATGTCTAGCACATAGGAAAGAAGGAGGAAACGCCCTCACGACAACAGTCGGATTCTTCATCTCTGATATTTCGACCTTCAATGATGGTCGCTTCCACTAGTTCTATCGCGGATTATACCAAGGTATATATCGTGAGTCGAAGAAGAGGAAGCTACCTCCATGACAACAGTAGGGATTCCTCCTTCAAGAACAGATTGAAAGTCACACAAGGAGCTCCGACAGACTGAAAGTTAACTCTAAGCATCAGTTAATTAACATGGCCTACGTTTTGTCGGAATGTCGTTTAATTCTTGTTCTAGGAAATCATGGGAAATCGATATTTCCTACTTTAAAGCAAAAGTGTTAGTGAAATCGACGAAACAATTTGGCATGATCTTTGCTAAAATAGGACATATCGAGCGCCTGGAATTTGCCAGAACGGAAATGAATCAACATTCCGACAAAATATAGGTCACTTGGAAGTGTTCCCTGCAATATGATACACACTTCCAAGGAGACAACCAATACATGTCCAAATATCATCGACTTTTAGCGACATAACTTTTTAGTGACATGAGCGGAGGAGAAGGAGGACGTGGACTTTTAGCTCACCGACTAGAGTGGAGAGGAAGTTTAGCAAGCCCCAACGACGGTCACTAGAGACGCGACAGTAGAAAGCCTGCATACTCCACTGAGTGAAAATTTTAGATCATCAAATCTCATATAGCATTCTTTGATGACAAAGTGATAATGACATGAAAATAATTAATGTGTCCAACACATTTCTATATTCAAAAAAACTATACAGTTCCTAAAACATTTCTATATTCAAAAAACCTATTTGATACCTAAAATATTTAAAGATATTTTCCATTTGATTATAAACTTTTTTACTGAAAATTAACTAAGCAGCAACTATATCCAGACCTAAGCAGCAACTAAGCAACAAATATTCAAAAAATAGGGTTCATACATTTATAGATATACAAGGTCATCTAAAATTCTTCCAACACATCTAAAGAACCCTAGCTAATTTGTCCTATGAATTAACTGTTGGGGAACGTCGTATGGGAAACAAAAAATTTCCTACGCACACGCAAACCTATCCATGATGATGAGCATGTATGAGAGGGAGAGTGGATCTACGTACCCTTGTAGATCGCTAAGCGGGAAGCGTTAAGAAACGCGGTTGGTGTAGTCGAACTTCTTTGCGATCCAAATCGCCGAGCGTCCCGCGATCCAATCACGAACCGTCCCGCGAACACATCATGATCCGTCCCGTGAACTCATCACGATCCGTCTCACGATCTTGATCACGATCTGTCCCGCGAACTCATCACGATCCGTTCCATGATCACATCACGAACCGTCTCGCGATCTCGATCACGGTCCTTCCGATCTAGCGCCGAACGGACGGCACCTCCGCGTTCAGCACACGTGTAGCTTGATGACGATCTCCACCGTCTCGATCCAGCGAGAGGAGGTGGAGAGGAGAGAGAGTTCACCGGCAGCGTGACGGCGCTCCGGTGATGGTGGTGGAGCAATTCCGGCAGGGCTTCGCCTAAGCGCTGCAGAAAACCGATCTAGAGGAGAAACTATGCACCGGTGTAACGGGTAGCACGTGGCCGGAAATTCTGTCCAAAAACCACCCAATCCACTAGTATATATAGGAGGAGAGGAGAGGAGAGGCAGCCAAGGCCTTTGGGTCGACCGAAATAGGAGGTGGGAAGCAATCCTACTTCACCTCCAATCCTAGTTGGAGTAGGATTGCCTCCTATTGGCTGATTTTCCACTTTTTGCTTTAGGACTTTCTCTCCTGCGCCATGGGTCTTTGTGGATGTTTTCCCAGCCTACTAAGGGCTGGTTATTATTCTCCC
Organism: Hordeum marinum; assembly: GCA_022496015.1. Classification (NCBI taxonomy): domain Eukaryota; kingdom Viridiplantae; phylum Streptophyta; class Magnoliopsida; order Poales; family Poaceae; genus Hordeum; species Hordeum marinum. The sequence goes on from CM039675.1 coordinate 491,264,450, forward strand.
ACAGCCCATGGACCTCTTGGGGTCGAAATACCCCTCCCGGAGGCCTCCCGGTACACTACCGGCACTCCCGGTACACTACCGATGAGCCCGAAACTTTTCCGGAAACTTTTCCGGAAACTTCATCAGTGAAGGTAAGAAAATAACGATATCCACTGCATGCTACAAGACTCACTAGATTGCATACATCAACATGTATCATTTCCAATGAATCACTTGCCCGCTCCATCCAACGGGGTCCTTTAGTCATCTTGCCCAAGAGGCATGGTTCGCATGTCTCAACCGATTCGAAATCGAATGAGTCCAAATATCCATCAGCATGGACTTTCTACATGCGCTTTATACCAATATGACATTTAGCGGTAGTGCCACAAGTATGTGGTACTATCATTATTAACTTTGTATCTTTTGACATCAATGTTATGAACATGTGTAATACTACGATCAAGATTTCAACAAACCATTCTCACTGGGTGCATGACCATTGAAGGTATTATTCATGTAAACAGAATAACCATTATTCTCTAACTTAAATGAATAATCGTATTGCAATAAACATGATCTAATCATGTTCATGCTCAACGCAAAACACCAAATAACATTTATTTAGGTTCGTCACTAATCCTGAAGGTAGAGAGAGCGTGCGATGTTGATCACATCAACCTTGGAAGCACTTCCAACACATATCGTCACCTCACCCTTAGCTAGTTCTCCGTTTATTCCGTAGCTTTTATTTCGAGTTACTAACATTTAGCAACCGAACCGGTATCCAATACCCAGGTGCTACTAAGAGTACTATCAAGGTACACATTAGTAACTCGTATATCAAATATACTTCTATCAATGTTGCCAGCCTTCTTATCTACCAAGTATCTAGGGTTGTTCCGCTTCAGCAACCGCTCACCTCATAACAGAAGCACTTAGTCTCGGGTTTGAGCAACTTTGGGTTGCTTCACTGGAGCAGCAACTGACTTGCTATCCATGGAGTTTCCCTCCTTGCTGTTGCCCTTCTCGAAACTAGTGGTTTGATTAACCATCAACACTTGACGCTCCTTCTTGATTTCTACCTTCGCGGTGTCAAACATCGCGAACAGCTCAGGGATCAACATTTCTTTCCCTGGCATTTTCTAGTTCATCACCAAGTTCTAGTAGATCAGTGACAGTGACTTGGAGAACTACATCAATCACTATCTTATCTGGAAGATCAACTCCCACTCGATTCAAGCGATTGTAGTACCCAGACAGTCTAAGTGTTGGGGAACGTCGCATGGGAAACAAAATTTTCCTACGCACACGCAAACCTATCCATGGTGATGAGCATCTACGAGAGGGAGAGTGGATCTACGTACCCTTGTAGATCGCTAAGCGGGAAGCGTTAAGAAACGCGGTTGGTGTAGTCGAACTTCTTCGCGATCCAAATCGCCGAGCGTCCCGCGATCCAATCACGAACCGTCCCGCGAACACATCATGATCCGTCCCGTGAACTCATCACGATCTGTCTCACGATCTTGATCACGATCTATCCCGCGAACTCATCACGATCCGTTCCGTGATCACATCACGAACCGTCTCGCGATCTCGATCACGGTCCTTCCGATCTAGCGCCGAACGGACGGCACCTCCGCGTTCAGCACACGTGCAGCTTGATGACGATCTCCACCATCTTGATCCAGCAAGAGGAGGTGGAGAGGAGAGAGAGTTCACCGGCAGCGTGACGGCGCTCCGGTGATGGTGGTGGTGGAGCAATTCCGGCAGGGCTTCGCCTAAGCGCTGCAGAAATCCGATCTAGAGGAGAAACTGTGCACCGGTGAAACGGGTAGCACGTGGCCGGAAATTCTATCCAAAAACCACCCAATCCACTAGTATATATAGGAGGAGAGGAGAGGAGAGGCAGCCAAGGCCTTTGGGTCGGCCGAAATAGGAGGTGGGAAGAAATCCTACTTCACCTCCAATCCTAGTTGGAGTAGGATTGCCTCCTATTGGCTGATTTTCCACTTTTTGCTTTAGGACTTTCTCTCCTGCGCCATGGGCCTTTGTGGCTGTTTTCCCAGCCCAATAAGGGCTGGTTATTATTCTCCCACAGCCCATGGACCTCTTGGGGTCGAAGTACCCCTCCCGGAGGTCTTCCGGTACACTACCGGCACTCCCGGTACAATACCGATACTCCCGGTACACTACCGATGAGCCCGAAACTTTTCCGGAAACCAAACTGGGACTTCCTATATATGAATCTTTACCTCCGGACCATTCCGGAGCTCCTCGTGACGTCCGGGATCTCATCCGGGACTCCGAACAACCTTCGGTCACCACCATACATAACTCTCCACTACCGAAACGTCACCGAACCTTAAGTGTGCAGACCCTGCGGGTTCGAGAACTATGTAGACATGACCGAGACACCTCTACGGTCAATAACCAATGGCGGGACCTGGACGTCCACATTGGTTCCTACATATTCTACGAAGATCTTTATCGGTCGAACCTCTATGTCAAGGATTCAGTTAATCCCGTATAACGTCCCCTTTGTTCTTCGGTATGTTACTTGCCCGAGATTCGATCGTCGGTATCTCCATACCTAGTTCAACCTCGTTACTGGCAAGTCTCTTTACTCGTTCCGTAATACAAGATCCCGTGACTAACACTTAGCCACATTGCTTGCAAGGCTTGTTGTGATGTTGTATTACCGAGTGGGCCCTGAGATACCTCTCCGTCACACGGAGTAACAAATCCCAGTCTCGATCCATGCCAACTCAACAAACACCATCGGAGATACCTGTAGAGCACCTTTATAGTCACCCAGTTACGTTGCGACGTTTGATACACACAAGGCACTCCTCCGATATCCGTGAGTTGCATGATCTCATGGTCATAGGAACATATAATTGACATGCAGAAAACAGTAGCAATAAACTGACACGATCATATGCTATGTTTGTAGTTTGGGTCTTATCCATCACATCATTCTCCTAATGATGTGATCCCGTTATCAAATGACATCTCATGTCCATGGCTAGGAAACCTTAACCATCCTTTGATCAACGAGCTAGTCCATTAGAGGCATACTAGGGACATGGTTTTGTCTATGTATCCACACATGCATTTAAGTCTCCGATCAATACAGTTATAGCATGGATAATAAACGATTATCATGAACAAGGAAATATGATAATAACTAATTTATTATTGCCTCTAGGGCATATTTCCAACAGTCTCCCACTTGCACTAGAGTCAATAATCTAGTTCACATCACCATGTGATTCGCATTGTTATGAATCTAACACCCAATGAGTTTTGGGGCTCGATCATGCTTTGCATGTGAGAGAGGTCTTATAGTCAACGGGTCTGCGATATTCAGATCCGTGTGTACTTTGCAAATCTCTATGTCAAACCGTAATCACCGCTACCACACTCCACTTGGTACTATTTCCAAATGGCTGCTCCACTATACGTATCCAGATTGCTACTACTAGTCATCCGGATAGGTGTTAAAGCTTGCATCGACGTAACTCTTTACGACGAACTCTTTATCACCTCCATAATCAAGAAACATTTCCTTAGTCCTCTGGTTACTAAGGATAATTCCGACCGCTGTCCAGTGATCCACTCCTGGACCACTCTTGTACCCCTTGACAGACTCGTGGCAAGGCACACATAGGTGCGGTACACAGCATGGCATAATATAGAGCCTATGGCTAAGGCATAGGGGACGACATTCATCCTTTCTCTTTCTTCTGCCGTTGTCGAGCTTTGAGTCTCACTCAACTTCACACCTTACAAATCAGACGAGAACTATTTCTCTGGCTGATCCATTTTGAACTCTTTCAAAATCTTGTCAAGGTATGCACTCATTGAAAGTCTCATCAAGCATCTTGATCTATCTCTATAGATTTTGATGCTCAACAATTAGGTAGCTTTATCCAGGTCTTCCTTAGAAAAACACTTTTCAAACAACCTTTTATGCCTTCCAGAAATTCTACATTATTTCCGATCAACAATATGTCAACCACATATACTTATCAGAAACTCTATAGTGCTCCCACTCACTTTATTGCAAATACAAGTTTCTCGTAAACTTTGTATAAACATCAAAAACTTTGATCACCTCATCAAAGTGTATATTCCAACTCCGAGATGCTTGCTTCAGTCCATGGAAGGATCACCAAAGCTTGCACACCTTTTAGCATCCTTAGGACTGACAAAACCTTCTGGTTGTATCACATACAACCTTTCCTCAAGTAAACCGTTAAGGAAATGATGTTTTGACATCCATCTGTCAGATTTCATAATTGAAAACGCAGCAACTGCTAACATAATTCCAACAGACTTTAGCACCACTACGAGTGAGAAAATCTCATCGTAGTCAACTCCTTGAACTTGTCACAAACAACTTTGCAACAAGTCGAGCTTTACAAATGGTGATATTTACCATCAGCGTCTGTCTTCATTTTTAAAGATCCATTTGTACTCAACGACCTGCCGTCCAACGAGCAAGTCTACCAAAGTCTATACTTGGTTTTCATACATGGATCCTATCTCGGATTTCATGGTCTCATCCATTTGTCGGAATCCGGGCCCATCATCGCTTCTCCATAGCTCGTAGGTTCATCGCTGTCCAACAACATGACCTTTAAGACAGGGTTGTTGTACCACTCAAGAGCAGTACACGTCCTTGTCGACCTACGAGGTTCGATAGTAACTTGATCCGAAGCTTCATGATCATCATCATTAACTTCTTTCTTCAACTAACATAGGCTTCACAGAAACAACTTTCTGCGCTGCGCTACTCTGATTGAAACAAGGTTCAATAACCTCATCAAGTTCTATCTTCCTCCCACTCAATTCTTTCGAGGGAAATCTTTTCTCAGGAAAGGATCCATTCCAGCAACAAACACTTTGCACTCGGATCTGAGATAGAAGGTATACCCAACTGTTCTTGGCGTATTCTATGAAGATGCATTTGTCCGCTTTGGGTTTGAGCTCATTAGGTGAAAACATTTTCCACACAAGCTTCGCAGCCCCAAACATCAAGAAATGACAGCTTTAGGTTTCTATCAAACCATAATTCACACGGTGTCATCTCAACGGATTTAGATGGTGCCCTATTTTAAAGTGAATGCGGTTGTCTCTAATGCATAACCCTAAAACGATAGTATTAAAACGATAAGAGACATCATAGTATGTGCTATATCAAATAAGGCATGACTACGACGTTCGGACACACCATCACACTATGGTGTTCCAGGTGGCGTGAGTTGTGAAACAACTTTCACATTGTCTAAATTTGTATGCCAAACTCGTAACCCAGATATTCACCTCCACGATCATATCGCAGAAATTTTTATCTTCCTGTCACGATGATCTTTAAACTTCACTCTGAACTTTGCTTTGAACCTTTCAAACAATTCAGACTTGTGTTTCATTAAGTAAATATACACTATATCTACTCAAATCATCAGTGAAGGTAAGAAAACAATGATATTCACTGCAAGCTATAAACACTCATTGGATCGTATACATCAACATGCATTGTTTCCAATAAGTCACTTGCCCGTTTCATCAAGCCAGAAAACGGGGTTTAGTCATCTTACCAAAAGGCATGGTCCGCATGTCTCAACCGATTCAAAATCGAATGAGTCCAAAGATCCATCAACATGGAGTTTCTTCATGCGCTTTATACCAATATGACATTTAGCGGCAGTGCCACAAGTATGTGGTACTATCATTATTAACTTTGCATCTTTTGGCATCATTGTTATGAACATGTGTATTACTATGATCAAGATTCAATGAACCACACTTACTAGGTGCATGACCATTGAAGGTATTTATTCATGTAAGCAGAATAACCATTATTCTCTAACTTGAATGAATAACCGTGTTGCAATAAACATGATCTAATCACGTTCATGCTTCAATGCAAAACACCAAATAAAATTTAGGTTCGTCACTAATCCCGAAGGTAGAGAGAGCGTGCGATGTTTGATCATATCAACCTTGGAAACATTTCCAACACACATCGTCACCTCACACTTAGCTAGTTCTCCATTTATTCCGTACCTTTTATTTCGAGCAACCGAACCGGTATCCAATACCCAGGTGCTACTAGGAGTACTAGCAAGGTACACATCAATAACATGCATATCAAATATACTTCTGTCGACTTAGCCAACCTTCTTATCTACCATGTATCCAGGGTTGTTCCGCTTCAGTGACCGTTCTCCTCATAATGGAAGCACTCAGTCTCGGGTTTAGGTTCAACTTTGGGCTGCTTCACTGGAGCAGCAACTGACTTGCCATCCATGAAGTTTCCCTACTTGCCCTTGCCCTTCTCGAAACTAGTGGTTTTTACTAACCATCAACACTTTGATGCTCCTTTTTGACTTCTACCTTCGCGGTGTCAAAACATCGCGAGAAGCTCAGGAATCATTTCTATCCCTGGCAATTTATAGTTCATCACCAAGTTCTAGTAGCTTAGTGATAGTGACTTGGAGAACTATATCAATCACTATCTTATCTGGAAGATCAACTCCCACTCGATTCAAGCGATTGTGGCACCTAGACAATCTAAGCACATGCTCAACTATTGAGCTATTCTCTTTCGTCTTGCAAGCAAAGAATCTTTGTTTGAGATCTCATATCTCATAACACGGGCACGAGCCTGAGATCACAATCTCAGCTCTTAGAACATCTCGTATGTTCCGTGACGTTCAAAACGTCTTGGAGCCTCAATTCTAAGTCGTAATGCATGACGCACTAAACTATCAAGTAGTCATCAGAACGTGCCTGTCAGATGTTCACAACATCTACAGACGACGCTAGAGGGGGTGGCGTACCGAACGGTGCATTAAGGACATAAGCCTTCTGTGCAACAATGAGGACAATCCTCATATCACGGACCCAGTCCGCAATATTGCTACCATCATCTTTCAACTCTATTTCTCTAGGAACATATAAAAACACACGGGAGCTACAGTGCGAGCTAGTAATCTACAACATAATTTGCAAAGACACTACTGACTATGTTCATGATAATGAGTTCAATTAATCATATTACTTAAGAACTCCCACTCAAATTGACATCCCTCCGATCATTCGAGTGATACATGATCCAAATTCACCAACTCGAGTCCGATCATCACGTGAGTTGAGGTGGCTTCAATGGTGAACATCATTATGTTGATCATATCTACTATATGACTCATGCTCGACCTTTCGGTCTCTTGTGTTCCGAGGCCATGTCTGTACATGCTAGGCTCGTCAAGTTTAACCCGAGTGTTCCGCATGTGCAAATCTGTCTTGCACCCGTTGTATGTGAACGTAGAGTCTATCACACCCGATCATCACGTGGTGTCTCAACACGACGAACTTTCGCAACGGTGCACACTTGGGGAGAACACAATTTATCTTGAAATTAAGTGAGGGATCACCTTATAATGCTACCGTCGTCCTAAGCAAAACAAGGTGCATAAAAGGATTAACATCTCATGCAATTCATAAGTGACATGATATGGCCATCAACTTGTGTTTAAGATCTCCATCTTCGAAACACCGGCATGATCTCCATCATCACCGGCACGACACCATGATCTCCATCAACGTGTCGCCATCGGGGTTGTCACGCCCTGCATGCTTCTACTACTATTGCTACCGTAGCGATAAAGTAAAGCATTACATAGCGCTTTAATGATTGACACGCAGGTCATACAATAATTAAAGACAACCCTATGGCTCCTGCCGGTTGCCGTAATCACCGACATGCAAGTCGTGATAATCTATACATCACATGATCATCTCATACATCACATATATCTCATCATGTAATTGGCCATATCATATCACAACATACCCTGCAAAAACAAGTTAGACGTCCTCTAATTGTTGTTGCATGTTTTACGTGGCTGCTACGGGTATCTAGCAAGAACAATTCTCACCTACGCAAAACCACAACGGTGATACACTAGTTTGCTTTTCAACCTTCTCAAGGACCGCCTTTGTCGGATCCGATCCAACTAGAGTAAGAGAAACTGTCACCCGCAAGCCAGCTAAGCAACAAGTTGCATCGCGGGAACCGGTCTCTCGTAAGCGTACGAGTAATGTTGGTCCGGGCCGCTTCATCTCACAATACCGCTGAACCAAAATCCGACCAAGGGAGGAAGCAATCTAAGCATCAACGCCCACAAACCTTTTGTGTTCTACTCGAGATCTCATCGAACCATCAACCTAGCTCATGATGCCACTGTTGGGGAACGTCGCATGGGAAACAAAATTTTCCTACGCACACGCAAACCTATCCATGGTGATGAGCATCTACGAGAGGGAGAGTGGATCTACGTACCCTTGTAGATCGCTAAGCGGGAAGCGTTAAGAAACGCGGTTGGTGTAGTCGAACTTCTTCGCGATCCAAATCGCCGAGCGTCCCGCGATCCAATCACGAACCGTCCCGCGAACACATCATGATCCGTCCCGTGAACTCATCACGATCTGTCTCACGATCTTGATCACGATCTATCCCGCGAACTCATCACGATCCGTTCCGTGATCACATCACGAACCGTCTCGCGATCTCGATCACGGTCCTTCCGATCTAGCGCCGAACGGACGGCACCTCCGCGTTCAGCACACGTGCAGCTTGATGACGATCTCCACCATCTTGATCCAGCAAGAGGAGGTGGAGAGGAGAGAGAGTTCACCGGCAGCGTGACGGCGCTCCGGTGATGGTGGTGGTGGAGCAATTCCGGCAGGGCTTCGCCTAAGCGCTGCAGAAATCCGATCTAGAGGAGAAACTGTGCACCGGTGAAACGGGTAGCACGTGGCCGGAAATTCTATCCAAAAACCACCCAATCCACTAGTATATATAGGAGGAGAGGAGAGGAGAGGCAGCCAAGGCCTTTGGGTCGGCCGAAATAGGAGGTGGGAAGAAATCCTACTTCACCTCCAATCCTAGTTGGAGTAGGATTGCCTCCTATTGGCTGATTTTCCACTTTTTGCTTTAGGACTTTCTCTCCTGCGCCATGGGCCTTTGTGGCTGTTTTCCCAGCCCAATAAGGGCTGGTTATTATTCTCCCACAGCCCATGGACCTCTTGGGGTCGAAGTACCCCTCCCGGAGGTCTTCCGGTACACTACCGGCACTCCCGGTACAATACCGATACTCCCGGTACACTACCGATGAGCCCGAAACTTTTCCGGAAACCAAACTGGGACTTCCTATATATGAATCTTTACCTCCGGACCATTCCGGAGCTCCTCGTGACGTCCGGGATCTCATCCGGGACTCCGAACAACCTTCGGTCACCACCATACATAACTCTCCACTACCGAAACGTCACCGAACCTTAAGTGTGCAGACCCTGCGGGTTCGAGAACTATGTAGACATGACCGAGACACCTCTACGGTCAATAACCAATGGCGGGACCTGGACGTCCACATTGGTTCCTACATATTCTACGAAGATCTTTATCGGTCGAACCTCTATGTCAAGGATTCAGTTAATCCCGTATAACGTCCCCTTTGTTCTTCGGTATGTTACTTGCCCGAGATTCGATCGTCGGTATCTCCATACCTAGTTCAACCTCGTTACTGGCAAGTCTCTTTACTCGTTCCGTAATACAAGATCCCGTGACTAACACTTAGCCACATTGCTTGCAAGGCTTGTTGTGATGTTGTATTACCGAGTGGGCCCTGAGATACCTCTCCGTCACACGGAGTAACAAATCCCAGTCTCGATCCATGCCAACTCAACAAACACCATCGGAGATACCTGTAGAGCACCTTTATAGTCACCCAGTTACGTTGCGACGTTTGATACACACAAGGCACTCCTCCGATATCCGTGAGTTGCATGATCTCATGGTCATAGGAACATATAATTGACATGCAGAAAACAGTAGCAATAAACTGACACGATCATATGCTATGTTTGTAGTTTGGGTCTTATCCATCACATCATTCTCCTAATGATGTGATCCCGTTATCAAATGACATCTCATGTCCATGGCTAGGAAACCTTAACCATCCTTTGATCAACGAGCTAGTCCATTAGAGGCATACTAGGGACATGGTTTTGTCTATGTATCCACACATGCATTTAAGTCTCCGATCAATACAGTTATAGCATGGATAATAAACGATTATCATGAACAAGGAAATATGATAATAACTAATTTATTATTGCCTCTAGGGCATATTTCCAACACTAAGCACATGCTCAAATGATTGAGCTATTCTCTTTCATCTTGCAGGCAAAGAATCTTGTTGGAGATCCTATATCTCGCAACTCGGGCACGAGCCTGAGATCACAATCTCAGCTCCTAGAACATCTCATATGTTCCGTGACGTTCAAAACGTTTCGGAGCCTCAATTCTAAGCCGTAATGCATGAAGCACTAAACTATCAAGTAGTCATCAAAACGTGTCTGTCAGATGTTCACAACATCTACAGACGACGCTATATGGGGTGGCGCACCGAGCGGTGCATTAAGGACATAAGCCTTCTGTGCAGCAATGAGGACAATCCTCAGATCACGGACCCAGTCCACAATTTTGCTACCAACATCTTTGAATTCTATTTCTCTAGGAACATATAAAAATACAAGGGAGCTACAGCGTGAGCTAGTAATCTACAACATAATTTGCAAAGACACTTTGACTATGTTCATGATAATGAGTTCAATTAATCATATTACTTAAGAACTCCCACTCAAATTGACATCCCTCGGGTCATTCGAGTGATACATGATCCAAATTCACCCACTCAAGTTCGATCATCACGTGAGTTAAGGTGGCTTCAATGGTGAACATCATTATGTTGATCATATCCACTATATGACTCATGCTCGACCTTTCGGTGTCTTGTGTTCCAAGGCCATGTCTGTACATGCTAGGCTCGTCAAGTTTAACCCGAGTGTTCTGCGCGTGCAAATCTGGCTTGCACCCATTGTATGTGAACGTAGAGTCTATCACACCCGATCCTCACGTGGTGTCTCAACACGACGAACTTTCGCAACGGTGCACACTCGGGGAGAACACAGTTCATCTTGAAATTCAAGTGAGGGATCACCTTATAATGCTACCGCCGTACTAAGCAAAACAAGGTGCATAAAAGGATTAACATCTCATGCAATTCATAAGTGACATGATATGGCCCTGAACTTGTGTTTAAGATCTCCATCTTCGAAACACCGGCATGATCTCCATCGTCACCGGCACAACACCATGATCTCCATCATCTTGATCTCCATCAATGTGTTGCCATTGGGGTTGTGGCGCCAGCCCTGCTTCTACTTCTATTGCTACCGCTTAGCGATAAAGTAAAGCATTACATAGCGCTTAATGATTGACACGCAGGTCATACAATAATTAAAGACAACCCTATGGCTCCCGCCGGTTGCCGTACTCAACGACATGCAAGTTGTGAAATTCTATACATCACATGATCATCTCATACATCACATATATCTCATCATGTAATTGGCCATATCACATCACAACATACCCTGCAAAAACAAGTTAGACGTCCTCAAATTGTTGTTGCATGTTTTACGTGGCTGCTACGGGTATCTGGCAAGAACGATTCTCACCTACGCATAAAACACAAAGGTGATACATAGATTGCTTTTCAACCTTCTCAAGGACCGCCTTTGTCGGATCCGATCCAACTAAAGTGAGAGAAACTATCACCCGCAAGCCATCTAAGCAACAAGTTGCGTCGAGGGAACCGGTCTCTCGTAAGCGTACGAGTAATGTTGGTCCGGGCCGCTTCATCTCACAATCCCGCTGAACCAAAATCCGACCAAGGGAGGAAGCAATCTAAGCATCAACGCCCACAAACCTTTTGTGTTCTACTCGAGATCTCATCGAACCATCAACCTAGCTCATGATGCCACTGTTGGGGAACGTCGCATGGGAAACAAAAAATTTCCTACGCACACGCAAACCTATCCATGGTGATGAGCACCTACGAGAGGGAGAGTGGATCTACGTACCCTTGTAGATCGCTAAGCGGGAAGCGTTAAGAAACGCGGTTGGTGTAGTCGAACTTCTTTGCGATCCAAATCAACGAGCGTCCCGCGATCCAATCACGAACCGTCCCGCGAACACATCATGATCCGTCCCGTGAACTCATCACGATCTGTCTCACGATCTTGATCATGATCTGTCCCGCGAACTCATCACGATCCGTTCCATGATCATATCACGAACCGTCTCGCGATCTCGATCACGGTCCTTCCGATCTAGCGCCGAATGGACGGCACCTCCGCGTTCAGCACACGTGCAGCTTGATGACGATCTCCACCGTCTCGATCCAGCGAGAGGAGGTGGAGAGGAGAGAGAGTTCACCGGCAGCGTGGCGGCGCTTCGGTGATGGTGGTGGAGCAATTCCGGCAGGGCTTCGCCTAAGCGCTGCAAAAAACCGATCTAGAGGAGAAACTATGAAGTGGTGTAACGGGTAGCACGTGGCCGGAAATTCTGTCCAAAAACCACCCAATACACTAGTATATATAGGAGGAGAGGAGAGGAGAGGCAGTCAAGGCCTTTGGGTCGGCCTAAATAGGAGGTGGGAAGCAATCCTACTTCACCTCCAATCCTAGTTGGAGTAGGATTGCCTCCTATTGGCTGATTTTCCACTTTTTGCTTTAGGACTTTCTCTCCTGCACCATGGGCCTTTGTGGATGTTTTCCCAGCCCACTAAGGGATGGTTATTATTCTCCCACAGCCCATGGACCTCTTGGGGTCGAAATACCCCTCCCGGAGGCCTCCCGGTACACTACCGGCACTCCCGGTACACTACCGGCACTCCCGGTACACTACCGATGAGCCCGAGACTTTTCCGGAAACCAAACTGGGACTTCCTATATATGAATCTTTACCTCCGGACCATTCAGGATCTCCTCGTGACATCCGGGATCTCATCCGGTACTCCGAACAAACTTCGGTCACCACCATACATAACTCTACACTACCGAAACGTCACCGAACCTTAAGTGTGCAGACCCTGCGGGTTCGAGAACTATGTAGACATGACCGAGACACCTCTACGGTCAATAACCAATGGCGGGACCTGGACGTCCACATTGGTTCCTACATATTCTACGAAGATCTTTATCGGTCGAACCTCTATGTCAAGGATTCAGTTAATCCCGTATAACGTTCCCTTTGTTCTTCGGTATGTTAATTGCCCGAGATTCGATCGTCGGTATCTCCATACCTAGTTCAACCTCGTTACTGGCAAGTCTCTTTACTCGTTCCGTAATACAAGATCCCGTGAATAACACTTAGCCACATTGCTTGCAAGGCTTGTTGTGATGTTGTATTACCGAGTGGGCCCTGAGATACCTCTCCGTCACACGGAGTAACAAATCCCAGTCTCGATCCATGCCAACTCAACAGACACCATCGAAGATACCTGTAGAGCACCTTTATAGTCACCCAGTTACGTTGCGATGTTTGATACACACAAGGCACTCCTCCGATATTCGTGAGTTGCATGATCTCATGGTCATAGGAACATATACTTGACATGCAGAAAACAGTAGCAATAAACTGACACGATCATATGCTATGTTTGTAGTTTGGGTCTTATCCATCACATCATTCTCCTAATGATGTGATCCCGTTATTAAATGACATCTCATGTCCATGTCTAGGAAACCTTAACCATCCTTTGATCAACGAGCTAGTCCATTAGAGGCATACTAGGGACATGGTTTTGTCTATGTATCCACACATGCATTTAAGTCTCCGATCAATACAATTATAGCATGGATAATAAACGATTATTATGAACAAGGAAATATGATAATAACTAATTTATTATTGCCTCTAGGGCATATTTCCAATATTAACATATGCCAGTGCTAAATTCATTCATTCATTTGTGTATACACTCAAACAAAATTGAATTGTGAGGAGAGGGAGATCCTAGTGAAGGGCCGGCCTAAGCCGTAACAAAGAGGGGGCGGCTGGCGCGGGGAGGGCAGCCACGCATGGGGGTGGGCTGCCGCGCGTGATGGTGCGGGCCGGCAAGCGTGGTGCAGGGCCGGTGCGGGGGATAGAATGGAGAGGGAAAGAGTGAGGAAGGAGAGTGAGGAGAGTGAGGGGTCATGGGGAAGAAGATAACTAGATAAGGTAGGATTTAGCATCAGCGCGGAGCATCGGCCACCGTTACTGCTAAGTGGGGCAAGTGAGGCGGACCTGGGCTGGCCACAGTAGTAGCGACGACATGTGTCTAGCGCTAATGTTAATGAGATTAGAAGTAGCGCTGGAGTGAGACCAATGCTACTAATATGGCCAGCCCGTGGCGTACGGTACAACTCGCCTATTAGTAGCGCTGCATGTAAAGATAAGCGCTACTGCCATATCTTACTAGTAACGCCTGTTTTGGCCAAGCGCTACTACTAACTAATAGTAGTATTAGGCTTTTATCCTTCGTTACTAGTAATATTCTAGACATAAGCTATTTTCTAATAGTGAAGGGTGATGTAGTTAAGTAGCAAAAAGTTCTTCCCCTCAGTTAGGAATCAAGATTTATCGAACCAATAGGAGATCAACAAGCAAACAGACAATAGTCCCTATACACATACAAATAAATACTTGCACCCAATACGGGCAAGAGAGTTGTTAATCCCCTTGTACTCTTTAATTGTAATGATTAATTCTGATAGTGATGGGTAGATAAATCTAAATTGCAAAACAAAATAAATTGCACTAAGAATATTTTTAGGGTTTCAATAATTATAATAAATGAATGGACCCACGGGCCATAGGTGTCTCTAGAGGCATCTCTCTCATGAACATAGCAATGGTGGGTGAACAAATTACTATTGGTCAATTGATTGAAAAGTGAATGATTATGATGATATTCATGGCATGACCAATACACAAGGACTACCTATGTGGTAAGTGCACCAAAACAATTATGTATCTATTACTATTACTCCACCAAACGACCGTATTCTAGCATGCATCTATGGTATTAAGCTCATAACAAACAGAGTAATGCTTGGAGCATGCTTACGTAATGTAGACAAAGTAAGACCAAATAATATGTTCAAACCCCCTCATAAGTAGCAATAATACAAATACATAACCAGATTCTCTTCTCAGTCGAGCACCACCGGAGTTCGAAGATGACGCCGAGGCTTTCCCGTAACCTTCGCCCACGGGATCTCGTTGCAGTTGCTGGAATGAGTGCGTCTGCTTTCATTTTGCTTTCAACAAGATCTGGTATGCTTCGTCCCCATTTAGGGTTTGATTCTACCAGTGTTCATATCGTGTTCTTCATGTTCATCGGAGCCATTGCTAGTAGATCTACGAACTTCTCATTCATTTAACATCCCTGGCCTAGTTGTATTCTCCATATCTTATTCTCGCAAATATATCTAAAAATGATGTTCTGATTGGTAATTGTAAATGCCCCAGCTCGGCTCCTCTGTCGGCTAGAACGTATTCACCTTCCCTTTCTCACATTTATTTAGATCCATCACCGCAACCATCTCGGTAGAAACTTGTTTGTGCATGATTTTTACTAAGTCCTGTGTAGATATGATATGCCTTTGTGCTTCTCTATCTGATTCTGGTGGCTTAAACTTGTTTACACGGATCATTGTCGGCTTGAATATTTCTTCAGTATAATCTGAAATTTATCTTGCCCGTGAACAACCGTAAGTTGGTGGCTCATGTTACGCACCGGCTTAACCTTCTTATCTCCTTTGTAGTTGTTGAGGGAGTCATGTATTAGGGGTTCCTCGAATAGCCGACCTGCTATGTACGGGCCGGACTGTATGGGCCACTTGCCGAACACTAGATGGTTTGAAGGCCTAGTTACCAGGATAGAAGCTTCGAGGAGCACGGCTTGCGCTCCACGTTTGATGTAGTAAATAGGCGTGTTTATCTCTTCGGCATGTATACGACTATATGTAAACCCTAGGCCTCCTCGTCATCTATATAAGTCGGAGGGTTTTAGGGTATAGGAACAGAACAACTCATCTAGGGTTAGAGAAACGATCGCGAGGTAGATCAACTCTATAACCCCTTACACCATCAATATAATCAAGCAGGACATAGGGTATTACCTCCATTGTAGGGCCCGAAACTGGGTAAACTCGTGTCCCCTTTGTCTCCTATTACCGTCGATCCTAGTCTCACAGTTCGGGACCCCCTACCCGAGATCCGCCGGTTTAGACACCGACAATTGTACTTTCTTTGAGATTTCGTCTGTGAGCGAGATGGGATCGACACCTTGCCCAGTCATCAACAAAGAGGTCCGCAACATGGACGTTTTTGTCCCCGGGCAGATCTCCGCCTTCAGCAGCGTTGTGATGCATACTGATTCCACTGGCTATCTAGGCCGCACTGAGAGCTTCGCCCCTGATCAAAAGGTCAGATTCAGAAACTTAGAGTTCTCCGTCGGCTCTCGGGGAGACTTGTCACTAATCGGGCTCACGACTTTGCCGGTAGTCCCCGAGGACTCTGAGGCCTTGGCCTCGAGCCCTTTCTTCGGACATGCCAATGGGGTCACCCATGGCGGCAGTGCAATCTCTCATCCCGGTCTAGCCAGCGAGCCCTATGACCAGACACATGTTCCTTCCAGACACTCCCCATGGGTGGTATTCATGGGGGTTAACCCCACGAGTTCTAAATAGCTGGATCCAATCAGCCCCTCAGCGGTCGACGAGGCCTTGGACCAATTCTCATTGATGAGGATCACCGACGATCCAGCCCCGATCTACGCCCGACCCGGTTACAGTGCGGGCAGGGACGGATTTTTCGACCCTCCCACCACCCACTTGATAGCCACCGTCGAATACTTAACCGACATGCTGGACTACGCCTCCAACGAGGCAGAATACATGGATGAAAAGGACCGTGCTCCCACTCCTGCCAACACCGGGAACTGGACCGCCACTTCTACATATGACGTCTACGTGGTGGATACTCCTGCCACCAATGCCGACAATACGCCTCACAACGACAGTGAAAAATTGGGGGACGCGCCATCAAGGCGCCGTAAATCGCATAAGTGGTCCAAAAGAAGAAAAAAGGGATGAAGAGCTATTATCAGTAGCAGGGACGGTAACATCCCCGCCAATCAAGACAATCCCGATGTCTCCGAACACCAGTTAGAAGGTCCGGACGAACTTGAGGACCAAAACAACCCTGATACCTTCAATGAACCTGAAGGGGACGATTACCTCCCCCCCCCCCCCGTCGAGAAGGAAGACATACCAGAAGCCGATGACTTGTACGTCCCTGATAACCTTGAGGATCAGGAAGAAATCAAGAAGCGGCTCATAGCAATGACTCGCAGCCTAAAGGCCAAAGAGCAGCAATTCAAAGCCGAACAGGCCGACCTCACTGATCGATGAACGAAAGTCCTCTCAGCCGAGGAGGTATACAACACTGGTCCGTCAAATCAGCCCAAAAGCCACCCTCGAAGTGTTGGGAGACATAGTAGTAAATCCAAAAATTTCCTACGACGACCAAGATCTATCTATGGAGAAACTAGCAACGAGTAAGGGGAGATTGCATCTTCATACCTTCGAAGATCGCTAAGCGGAAGCGTTACAAGAAAGCGGTTGGTAGAGTCGTACTCGCAGCGATTCAGATCGCGGTCGACTCTGTTCTGAGCGCCGAACAACGGTGCCAACGCGTTCAACACACAAGCAGCCCAGTGACATCTCCTACGCCTTGATCCAGCAAGGAGGAAGCAGAGGTTGAGGGAGAGCTCCGGCAGCATGACGGCGTGGTGACGGTGGAGCTGCGTGGTTCTCCGGCAGAGCTTCGCGAAGCACTACGGAGAACGAGGAGAGGGAGGAGTAGGGTTGCGCAGTGGGAGAGAGAGATGCGTGTCCCCGGCAGCCCCAAGGGATCCTCTATTTATAGGAGGAAGAGGAGGGAGGGCTGCGCCCTAGGGTTCCCACCCTAGGGTGGTGCGGCAGCCCCCAGATCCCATCTGGCCAGCGGCTACATAGGGAGAGGGGTGCGGCTGCCCTAGGGTGGGCCTTAGGTCCCATCTGCCCTAGGGTTTGCCCCCTCCCACCTTCAGCTGCGCCTTGGGCCCTTGTGGAGGGCGCACTAGACAACCTAGGGGCTGGTTCCCTCCCACTTGCGGCCCATGCAGCTCTCTGGTGCTGGTGGCCCCACTTGGTGGACCCTCGGAACCCTTCCGGTGGTCCCGGTACGTTACCGGTAATCCCCGAAACACTTGCGATGACCAAAACCTCACTTCCTATATATGAATATTTACCTCCGGACCATTCCAGAGCTCCTCAGGACGTCCGGGATCTCATTCGGGACTCCGAACAACCTTAGGTAACCATGTACACTATTTCCCTATAACCCTAGCGTCATCGAACCTTAAGTGTGTAGACCCTACGGATTCGGGAGACACGTAGACATGACCGAGACACCTCTCCTGTCAATAACCAACAGCGGGATCTGGATACCCATGTTGGCTCGCACATGCTCCATGCTGGTCTCATTGGATGAACCACGATGTCGGGGTTTCAATCAATCCCTTATACAATTCCCTTTGTCTATCGGTATGATACTTGCCCGAGATTCGATCGTCGGTATCCCTATACCTTGTTCAATCTCATTACCGGCAAGTATCTTTACTCGTTCCATAACACATCATCATGTGTCTAACTCCTTAGTCACATTGAGCTCATTATGATGATGTCTTACCGAGTGGGCCTAGAGATACCTCTCCGTCATACGGAGTGACAAATCCCAGTCTCGATTCGTGCCAACCCAACAGATACTTTCGGGGATACCTGTAGCATACCTTTATAGCCACCCAGTTATGTTGTGATGTTTGGCACACCCAAAGTAGTCCTACGGTATCCGGGAGTTGCACAATCTCATGGTCTAAGGAAACGATAGTTGACATTAGAAAAGCTTCAGCAGACGAACTACACGATCTTGTGCTATGCTTAGGATAGGATCTTGTCCATCACATCATTCTCCCAATGATGTGATCCCGTTATCAACGACATCCAATGTCCATGGTCATGAAACCATGACCATCTATTGATCAATGATCAGCCAACTAGAGGCTCACTTGGGACATGTTGTGGTCTATGTATTCACACATGCATTACGGTTTCCGGTTAATACAATTATAGCATGAACAATAGACAATTATCATGAACAAGGAAATACAAAAATAACCATTTTATTATTGCTTCTAGGGCATATTTCTATCAGTCTCCCACTTGCACTAGAGTCAATAATCTAGTTACATTGTGATGAATCGAACACCCATAGAGTTCTGGTGTTGATCATGTTTCGCTCGTGAGACAGGTTTAGTCAACGGATCTGCGACATTCAGATCCATATGTACTTTACAAATATCTATATCTCCCCCCTGAATGTAATCACGGATGGAGTTGAAGCAGCGATTGATGTGTCTTGTCTTCTTGTGAAACCTCGGCTCCTTGGCAAGGGCAATAGCTCCAGTGTTGTCACATAATAGAGTCATCGGGCCCGACGCATTGGGAATTACTCCTAGGTCGGTGATGAACTCGTTCATCCAGACTCCTTCCTTTGCTGCTTTCCAAGCAGCTATATACTCCACTTCACATGTAGATGCCGCCACGACGCTTTGCTTGCTGCTGCACCAGCTGACTGCCCCTCCTTTTAAAATATACACGTATCCGGTTTGTGACTTGGAGTCATCCGGATATGTGGCGAAGCTAGCATCGATGTAACCCTTTATGACGAGTTCTTCGGCACGTCCATATGCGAGAAACATGTCCTTTGTCCTTTTTAGGTACTTCAGGATATTCTTGACCGCTGTCCAGTGTTCCGCTCCCGGATCACTTTGGTACCTCCCTGCCAAACTTATGGCAAGGTTCACATCAGGTCTGGTACACAACATGGCATACATAATAGAGCCTATGGCTGAAGCATAAGGGATGACACTCATATCTTCTCTATCCTTTGCCATGGTCGGGCATTGAGTCGTACTCAATCTCACACCCTGTTAAATAGGCAAGAACCCCTTCTTGGACTGATCCATATTGAACTTCTTCAATATCTTGTCAAGGTATGTGCTTTGTGAAAGACCTATGCGACGTCTCGATCTATCTCTATAGATCTTGATGCCTAATATGTAAGCAGCTTCTCCAAGGTCCTTCATTGAAAAACATTTATTCAAGTAGGCCTTTACACTTTCCAAGATTTCTATATCATTGCCCATCAACAATATGTCGTCTACATATAATATGAAGAATGCTACAGAGATCTCACTCACTTTCTTGTAAATACAGGGTTCTCCATAAACCTGTATAAATCCAAACGCTTTAATCACCTCAATAAAGCAAATGTTCAAACTCCGAGATGCTTGCACCAGCCCATAGATGGAGCACTGGAGCTTGCATACCTTGTTAGCTTCTTTAGGATCAACAAAACCTTTCGGCTGCATCATATACAGTTCTTACTTAAGGAAACCATTAAGGAATGCCGTTTTGACGTCCATTTGCCAGATCTCATAATCATAAAATGCGGCAATTGCTAACATGATTCAGACAGACTTCAGCATCGCTACGGGTGAGAAAGTCTCATCGTAGTCAACTCATTGAATTTGTCGATAACCCTTAGCGACAAGCCGAGCCTTATAGACGGTCACATTACCATCCGGGTCAGTCTTCTTCTTAAAGATCCATTTTTTTCTATGGCTCGCTTATCATCAGGCAAGTGCACCAAGGTCCATCGTTTGTTCTCATACATCGATCCTATCTCGGATTTCATGGCTTCAAGACATTTGTTGGAATCCGGGCCGCCATCGCTTCTTCATAGTTTGAAGGTTCACCGTTGTCCAACAACATGATCTCCAGGACAGGGTTGCCATAGCACTTTGGTGCGGAACGTGTCCTAGTGGACCTTCGATGTTCAATAGTAACTTGATCTGAAGTTTCATGGTCATCATCAGGAACTTCCTCTCGAGCCGGTGCAGGCTCCACAGAAACAACTTCCTGTGCTATGCTACTCTCTGGTTTGAGTGGAGGTACAATTACCCCATCATGTTCTATTTTCCTCCCACTTACTTCTTTCGAGAGAAACTCTTTCTCAAGAAAGGATCCATTCTTGGCAACAAAGACTTTGCCTTCAGATCTGAGGTAGAAGGTATACCCAATAGTTTCCTTGGGGTATCCTATGAAGACGCACTTTTCCGCTTTGGGTACGAGCTTCTCAGGTTGAAGTTTCTTAACATAAATATCGCATCCCCAAACTTTTAGAAATGACAACTTAGGTTTCTTTCCAAACCATAATTTATACAGTGTCGTCTCAATGGACTTTGATGGTGACCTATTTAAAGTGAATGCGGCAGTCTCTAATGCATATCCCCAAAATGATAGCGGTAAGTCGGTAAGAGACATCATAGATCACACCATATCCAATAGAGTGCGATTACGACGTTCATACACACCATTTCGCTGAGGTGTGCCAGGCGGCATGAGTTGTGAAACAATTCCATATTTCCTTAGGTGCGTGCCAAACTCGTGACTTAAATATTCTTCGCCACGATCAGATCGTAGGCACTTTATTTTCCTGTCATGTTGATCTCTACCTCACTCTTAAATTCCTTGAGCTTTTCAAAGGTTTCAGACTTGTGTTTCATTAAGTAGACATACCCATATCTGCTCAAGTCATCAGTGAGGGTGAGAACATAACGGTAGTCACTGCAAGCCTCGACCCTCATTGGACCGCATGCATCGGTATGTATTATTTCCAACAAGTCAGTTGCTCGCTCCATTGTTCCGGAGAACAGAGTCTTGGTGATCTTGCCCATGAGGCATGGTTCGCACGTGTCAAATGATTCAAAATCAAGAGACTCCAAAAGTCCATCAGCATGGAGTTTCGTCTTGCATTTGACACCAATATGACCAAGGCGGCAGTGCCACATGTAAGTGGGACTATCGTTATCAACCTTACACTTTTTGGTACTCACACTATGAACATGTGTAACATCATGTTCGAGATTCATAAAAAATAAACCATTGACCAGCGGGGCATGACCATAAAACATTTCTCTCATATAAATAGAACAACCATTATTCTCAGATTTAAATGAGTAGCCCTCTCGCATAAAGCGAGATCGAGATACAATGTTCATGCTCAAAGCTGGTACTAAATAAAAATTATCGAGCTTTAAAACTAATCCCGAAGGTAGGTGTAGAGGTAGCGTGCCGACGGCGATCACATCGACCTTCGAACCATTCCCGACGCGCATCGTCATCTCGTCCTTTGCCAGTATTCCACAACTCCTGCTTGGAGTTACAAATGTGAGCAACTGCACCGGTATCAAATCCCCAGGAGCTACTACGAGCGCTGGTAAGGTACACATCAATAACAAGTATATCACATATACCTTTAACGTTGCCGGCCTTCTTATCCGCTAAGCACTTGGGGCAGTTCCGCTTCCAGTGACCGATACCCTTGCAATAAAAGCACTCAGTCTCAGGCTTGGTTCCATTCTTGTTCTTCTTCTCATCAACTTGGTTACCGGGCGCGGCAACTGCTTTGTCGTCCTTCTTGAAGTTCTTTTTACCCTTGCCTTTCTTGAAACTAGTGGACTTATTCACCATCAACACTAGAAGTTCCTTTTCTATCTCGACCTCCGCTGATTTTAGCATCGAGTACAACTCAGGAATGGACTTCTCCATACCCTGCATGTTGTAGTTCGTCACAAAGCTCTTATAGCTAGGTGGAAGCGACTGGAGGATTCTGTCAATGACCGAGTCATCCGGGATATTATCTCCCAGCTGAGTCAAGCGGTTGTTTAACTCAGACATCTTAAGTATGTGCTCATTGACAGAACTATTTTCCTCCATCTTACAACTAAAGAACTTGTCGGAGATGTCATATCTCTCGACCCGGGCATGAGCTAGGAAAACCAGTTTCAGCTCTTGGAACATCTCATATGCTCTGTGTAGCTCAAAACACTTTTGGAGCCCCGCTTCTAAACCGTAAAGCATGCTGCACTGAACTAGGGAGCAATCATCATAGTGTGACTGCCAATCGTTCGTAACGTCTAGGTCCGCTGGAAAAATGGGTGGGTCACCTAGCGGTGCATCAAGGACATACAATCTCTTGGAAGCTATGAGGATGATCCTCGGACTATGGCCACCCTTACGTCCCTCATGACCCGCTTTTATGCGGGCAAAGATAATTGGCTGGCAAGACGAAGCCACAATTCCGAAGATCCAGTGGCACCTGAAGCCCAGGACGGAAACTTGAAGCCGAAGTGTAATAAGAACAAGCGCCGGCACAATAGTAACGATACCGATGACATGGCGGTTAACGCCGGATTCCGCAACTCCCGACCCGGGCAGCGGAAGAAGCCCCTTAAAGGCAATCATGATGGACCCACTCAGCTTGAGAAGGCATGGACAGGACTTGCCAAATTCATGGAACTCTGGAAAAGCCAGCCAGTCACACACATGACAACTGCTGGGTGTTCAAACAGGCCGACAAGATACAACCCGAAGACCAGGGCAAAAGTTCGTGCAACGAGGATGTAGATGAGCCTCATGGTCCAATGGATAACGGTTAGAAGAAATTCCCTCCCGAAGTCAGAACGTTGAACATGATATACACCACCCAGATACCTAAGAAAGAGAGGAAGCGGGCCCTTCGGGAGGTCTATGCCGTAGAGCTCGTAGCTCCGAAGTATAACCCGTGGTCGGCTTAACCAATCACCTTCGACCGGCGCGACCATCCGACCAGTATCCTATTGGAAATATGCCCTAGAGGCAATAATAAATTGGTTATTATCATATTTCTTTGGTCATGATAATCATTTATTATCCATGCTATAATTGTATTGATGGGAAACTCAGATACATGTGTGGATTCATAGACAACACCATGTCCCTAGTATACCTCTAATAGACTAGCTCGTTGATCAAAGATGGTATGGTTTCCTAATCATGGACATGAGATGTCATTTGATAATGGGATCACATCATTAGGAGAATGATGTGATGGACAAGACCCAAACTACAAATGTTGCATATGACCATGTCAGTTTATTGCTACTGTTTTCTGCATGTCAAGTATCTATTCCTATGACCATGAGATCATGCAACTCACTGACACCGGAGGAGTACCTTGTGTGTATCAAACATCGCAATTTAACTGGGTGACTATAAATGAGCTTTACAGGTATCTCCGAGGGTGTCTGTTGGGTTGGCATGGATGAAGACTGGGATTTGTTACTCCGTGTGACGGAGAGGTATCTCAGGGCCCACTCGGTAATACAACATCACAACAAGCCTTGCAAGAAATGTGACTAAGTATTAGCTATGGGATCTTGTATTATGGAACGAGTAAAGAGACTTGCCGGTAACGAGATTGAACTAGGTATACAGATACCGTCGATCGAATCTCAGGCAAGTGACATACCGAGGAACAAAGGGAAGAGCATACGGGATTAACTGAATCCTTGGCATAGAGGTTCAATTGATAAAGATCTTCAGAGAATATGTAGGAACCAATATGGGCATCCAGGTTCCGCTATTGGTTATTGGCCGTAGAGGTGTCTCGGTCATGTCTACATAGTTCTCGAACCCGTAGGGTCTGCACACTTAAGGTTCGGTGATGTTTCGGTAGTATAGAGTTATGTATGGTGGTGACCTAAGGTTGTTCGTAGTCACGAAGGTCATGAGGAGCACCAGAATGGTCCGGAGGTAAAGATTGATATATAGGAAGTCCTGTTTTGGCCACCGGAAAAGTTTCGAGCTCATCGATAGTGTATCGGGAGTGCGAGGTGGGTGCCGAGGGACCATCAGGAGGGGTGTCTCGACCCAAAGGATATCATGGGCTGTGGGAGGAGTCAAACCAGCCCCTGGTGGGTTGTACTAAGGCCCACTAAGACCCATGCAGCTAGGGGTGGGAAAAACCCAAAAGGTGGAGAGGTGGAAAGAGTTTCCAAGTGGAAAGGAGGAATCCTACTCCTAATAGGATTCGAGTAGGACTCCTCCACCTCCAATTTCGACAAAACCTTGAGGGTTTGAGGCTTCCTCCTCCCCTCCCTCCCTCCTATATATACTAAAGGATTTAGAGGGAAAAGCTAACCCTAATTGCCACGTGCTACCCTCTTCTTCCTCTAGATCTGTTTCTCCTCTTGATTAGTTCTGCGGTGCTTAGGCGGAGCCCTAAAGGATTAGTTCACCATGACCACCAGCATGCCATTGTGCTGCCAGAGAACTCATCTACCTCTCCACTCCCTTTTGCTGGATCAAGAAGGTGGAGATCGTCATTGAGCTGTACGTGTGCTGAACGCGGAGGCGCCGTCCGTTCGACGCTAGATCGGAAGGACCGTGATAAAGATCGCGAGACGATTCGTGATTGGATCGCGGGACGCATCGTGATTGGATCGCGGGACGTATCGTGATGGGATCGCGAGATGCTCGACTATTTGGATCGTGAAGACGTTTGACTACATCAACCACGTTTCTTCACGCTTCTTGCTTAGCGATCTACAAGGGTATGTAGATCCACACTCCCTCTCGTAGATGCCCATCACCATGGATAGATCTTGCGTGTGCGTAGGAATGTTTTTGTTTCCCATGCAATATTACCCAACATATCTGTCATGGGGGCTCGGCTGCCCTCGTCCTAGATCCCGTTATAGATGGGTATCACCTCACCAAAGTCCTAATGGACGGAGGAAGTAGCCTCAATGTGATTTACTCAGACACGGTGAAGAAGATGGGTATAGATCTGTCAAGGATCAAGCGCAGCAACACTACCTTCAATGAGGCCCGATGTACGAGCTCCGTAACCCTGGAAGTTGTGTTCGGCTCGCCCGATAACTTCCACAGCGAAGACTTGATCTTCGACATTGTGCCCTTCCGCAATGGCTATCACGTGCTGCTCGGCCGCACCGCATTTTCTCCGTTCAATGCAGTATCGCATTATGCATACCTCAAGCTCAAGATGGCGGGCCCCAAGGGGGTCATTACTATCAATGGTAATACAGAGGGGTCCCTTAGAACAAAAGAACATGCACTGGCACTGGCGGCCAAATTTAGCTACAAAGACGATCGGCAAGCTTCGGCATTCGCCGTAAAGGCATGGAAGGCTCGGAAGCGAGCTTAGATTCAGACCGAAAACTCCGATACTCCTTCCTCCCCTCAATAGGGACTCGCCTCCCACCACACAAACTCAGCACCAGAAAAGCACGTGCCGAGGAGGCACAACTTCGCACTTAAGATCCCATGGGTGGAGGTGGGGCACTTCCGATGGGTGTTCGGTTGCCCTAAACTGTTATCATCAACACGTCTTCGGACCAGATGGAGGCACTCCTAAAAGAGCCTGCCCACGGCATAAGGCTCATCTTTAACACCACGGTGTCTCAAGATTTTGCTCGCAAGATCCATCCGCAATAACACCCATTAAGGTGCATTTACAAGGAGGAGTCAACTAGCAACAGGGCATATCGAAGACGTCCGGTCACCAATCGAAGACCCCGGGTACAACAATTCTTGTAAGACTTTTTTCTTTTGTTTCGTATACCTATAAACAGTTGCTTTAGCAATTCGAGTTATAAGATTTGTTGAGGAAATGTGAAGTTTCCCGGCGCAAGTACGCCTCATTTGTCTTGTTTTTGGCACATACTTTTTTTTCTTCCCTCCCTTTTCTCGTGAATCTATTCAGTATAGTTCGAAGTCACTGGCTAATAGACCGGAGGTTTGATTTCAAACACAAATCGCCTCAACCATTGTGTGCTTGGCGTCTTGGCATTTGCTTTATATGCATCAGCTCCGAACTGTGTCTTTGGTCATTAAGTTAGGTTGCCCGGCTCCTGTGCTTGCCTCTTTATGTTCCGCTCATTCGGCTAAAATGGCAAAGGGAGCACCCCTGCGATTGTGCTTCTGGATAGTCTGGTCAAGCTCCTCAGGGGAGAAAGCCGAAAACGGACAGTTATTTTATGCGCGAACCGATATGTGAACCCCAAGCCAGAAGTATTATACTTCAACCCTCGTAAGCGGTTATTCCGTATTGTGCGAGGAATTTACCCTTTATGCAACTCTCATGATGTCGGATTGGGCCCCGGTTCATCCGAACATCACAACTATTCCGGTGGCTAATTATGCGCTTCCCGCAGTCCTTTTCGCGCCCCTTTGGTTAAGTGAAAGAAATAAAGCATAATAGTTTGATTGCCTAGTCTGCCGCACCAAACCTCCTTCGGGTTCCGATAATACGGCTAAGTGACATTGTGAATTGGCATAGACACCCCATGTAGTATCTACTTGGGGGCTGAAGCCGACGACTCGCATCTTTCAGTATTAAGCAACCATACAGGAGTTATAAAGGAAGGCAAAATTATAAGAGCGGATAATATTATCATTAAAAGTTATCACAAGTCTTTAGACACATTACAATCTCCTTCAAAATTTCTTTTGCCCGAACACTGCGACGCGATCACCTGCGCACTCTCCAAGACTCCATCAAAGTACAATTCGGGGCGTCAGTGCGACTTTCCAGGTGGCGGCGGGTCGGTGGCGACCTTCATCAGATTGAGCCCCGGCCAGTGCACTTTGGACTTGGCAAGGGCCATCCGGAGTCGTTCGATGCAGGAGAAGCGCTTGACGGCATCGATGCAGCCGAAGTAGCTGCCTAGAAGTGGCTCGCCGGGCCATAAGCGGACGCAAAGGTCCTTCATGGCCGGCTCCGCCAGCTGGTGCAGCTCCATCAGCTGTTTGAGCTGTTCCACCAGCAGAGGAGGACGCTCGGGGGCTCCGAACTGTGCCCAGAACATCCGAGCTTGGTCTTCCTCTCCCCGCGAGGCGAGCAGCTGATTAGCGTCCGCCACGCTCTTCTGGAGATCGGCAGACGCGCCTGAGGATCGCCACACCCGGGTCAGCAATTAGAATCTTCTATCCCCGAATATGCACTTTAGAGAGTACGGCTTACCATGGGCTATCTCCTTGGCTTGGCGAACTTGTTCCTCGAAGAACCGTCTGTCCACCCGCTCCTGCTGGAGATCGGATTTCATGGTGGACAGCTCGATCGAGAGCGCCTTGTTCTTTTGCTCCAAGGCATCACACTTGTTGCTGGCATCCTTGAGCTCATCTTGTATCTCCGCTACATGAGCCTGGTGATTATCACTAGTGGCTTGTAGGGCAGAGAGTGCGGTGACCGCCTACTTGGCCACCTCCTTCTCCATGGCGTCTTCATCTTTGGCAGGTTTAAGATCGGCCTTGAGGTTTTCAATCTCTTTTGATGAGGTTCCAATATGATAAATACTTATTTAAAAGGACTGTGCATTGACAGAATTCGGGGAAACTATTAAGATTTGATTCAAACTTACCCTGCGCCCCATCGAACCTCTTGTTGAGAGCTTCCACCTCATCCTCAGAGCGCTTGAGCTTCCGATGTATCTCATCCAGCTTGGTGCCGTTTTTGATCGCCACAGATGAAAAGGCCTACACCACACATAGAATACATATATCACATCGACACTTACTTCCCAAACTATAGAGATTACCCCTAGGTGAGTTTGTTCAACTCACCTAGGGCTTGGGGACTGCCATGTATACAATACGACTAAATGAAATATCAACAAAAACGACGGGCGACATACTTGAAAGCCTGCAAGAAGACCTTTGAAGGCCTCCTTCAGTCCATTGCCAACGGACTGGACGCTTTATAATACCTCGGGATGGAGGCGCTTGATAGAGCCTCCCCCATGGCCGACCACCCGTTGGACGGCGGTGACGGGGATGATCGGATTTCCCGATCACCCACTGGGGATTGGACTGATGCCTCCAGAGGCTCCATGCGCTCCAGAGACGTTCTCGGAGGGGACCGATTGCCCGCCCGTCCGATCTCCTAGGTGTCCGGGTAGGGGATCATCCCCTGTTCTTTGGTGGCCGAAGCATTAGCCTCGGCAACAGGGGTATCCTCCTCTCCCCCATTGGAGTGTGCCGGGACGACACCTCCACGGCGTCCTTCGTAGCCCTAGGAGTGGGGGTGCGAGGCGTCCCCGCTCTGTGCCAGTTCAGCAGGCGGGGTCTCCCCATCCGATATAACCTCGGTGGGGATGACACGCGGAGGGCTGTTGGACCAACAACCTGCGTGTTAGCGAACTCTGGACCTACTAGCGACAGACGGAAGGGTCTTCGGATCCTAACCTGGTTGGAGGAGGCTTGACCCTCAGGCTCCTTCGAGGAATCTCCTCGGCATCTTTGCACGCGGAGCTTGAGTCTGAGGTGCTGTCTAAGAGGACCATCCACGCTTGTCGGGCCCTCTTCAGGGCAGGAGAAGTTGCCTGCCCCGGGGCGTTCAAAGACGTAGCCCTCTTCTTGGCGTGGGGAGGATTGTCTCCCCCTCGCTCTCGAGCACCTCCGACTCTACCTCTTCCTCCTCTTTGGCCTCCTCCTGATTCGAGGAGGTAGGGGCGTCTACAGAAGCAGCATCAGGCTGATCCTTGATGTGAACACCAGCCTGACCTGGTTTCTTCTTCTTCTCCTTCTTCGTGGGAGGCTCCTCAGGCTTCTGCACGAGCATCTAGGCTAACAACCCGGTCCTCTCGTCTTTGGGCTAAGGAGCTGATACGTCCATTTTGCATCATGCTTTTATATTGATATTTATCGCATCGTGAGTTGTTATAACACGTTATGGTACAATACTCATGCCTTTTCTCTCTTATTTTAGAAGGTTTACACAAAGAGGGAGAATGCCGGCAGCTGGAATTCTGGGCTAGAAAAGGAGAAAGTTTGAGATGGCTATTCTGCACAACTCCAAAAGCCGTGAAAATCAACGAGGAATTATTTTGGAATATATAAAAAAATACTGGTCCAGAGAAGTACCGGAGAGGAGGCACGAGGAGGCCACGAGCCTGCCAGGCGCGGGCCACCCCCTGGCCGCGCCTGGGGGGCTCGTGGGCCCCCTTCTGCCCCTCTGGCCCCCATCTTCTCCTATATGGAGGGTTTTGTCCAAGAAAAACTCAGAACGGAGCTTTCAGGGGGAGACGCCGTCGCCATGAGGCGGGACTTGAGCAGAACCAATCTAGAGCTCCGACAGGGCTGTTCTGCCGGGGAAACTTCTCTCCCGGAGAGGGAAATCGTTGCCATCGTCATCACCAACACTCCTCTCATCGGAGGGGACTCATCTGTATCAATATCTTCACCAGCACCATCTCATCTCCAAACCCTAGTTCATCTCTTGTATGCAATCTCCGTCTCGCAACTCCGATTGGTACTTGAAAGGTCGCTAGTAGTGTTAATTGCTTATTGTAGTTGATGCTAGTTGGTTTATTTGGTGGAATATCATATGTTCAGATCCTTAATGATATTCAATACCTCTCTGATCATGAACATAACCATGCTTTGTGAGTAGTTACTTTTGTTGCTGAGGACATGGGATAAGTCTTGCTAATAATAGTCATGTGAATTTGGTATTCGTTCGATATTTTGATGTGTTGTATGTTGTCTCTCCTCTGGTGGTGTTATGTGAACGTCTACTACATGAAACTTCACCATTATTTGGGCCTAGAGGAAGGCATTGGGAAGTAATAAGTAGATGATGGGTTGCTAGAGTGACAGAAGCTTAAACACTAGTTTATGCGTTGCGTCGTAAGGGGCTGATTTGGATCCACTAGTTTAATGCTATGGTTAGACTTTGTCTTAATTCTTCTTTCGTAGTTGCGGATGCTTGCGAGAGGGGTTAATCATAAGTGGGATGTTTATCCAAGTAAGGACAGCACCCAAGCACCGGTCAACCCACATATCAAACTATCAAAGTAGCGAACGCGAATCATATGAACATGATGAAAACTTGCTTGACAGTAATTCCCATTTGTCCTCGGGAGCACTTTACTTTATATAAGAGTTCGTTCAGGCTTGTCCCTTGATACAATAGGGATTGGGCCATATTGCTGCACCTTTGTTACTATTGCTACTTGCTACCCGTTACAAATTATCTTATCATACAACTATATGTTACCGACTATTTCAGTGCTTGCAGAGAATACCTTACTGAAAACCACTTATCATTTCCTTCTGCTCCTCGTCGGGTTCGACACTCTTACTTATCTAAAGGACTACGATAAATCCCCTATACTTTTGGGTCATCAAGACTCTTTTCTGGCGCCGTTGCCGGGGAGTGAAGCACCTTTGGTAAGTGGAATTCGGTAAGGAAACAATTATATCGTGTGCTGAAATTTATTGTCACTTGTCACTATGGAAACTAATCCTTTGAAGAGCTTGTTCGTGGTATCTTCACCTTGACTGGAATCACAAAGATTTGCTCCTCAAACTACTGCACCTACTGAAAATATTTATTATGAGATTCCTTTGGGTATGCTAGAGAAACTGTTGGCTAGTCCTTTTACAGGAGATGGAACATCACATCCCGACTCGCATCTAATCTATGTAGATGAAGTCTGTGGTTTATTTAAGCTTGCAGGTTTGCCCGAGGATGAGGTCAAGAAGAAGATCTTTCCCTTATCTTTGAGGGATAGAGCATTGACATGGTATAGGCTATGTGATGATACTGGATCATGGAACTATAAATGATTGAAGTTGGAATTTCATCAAAAGTTTTATCCTATGCATTTGGTACATCGTGATCGGAATTATATCTATAATTTTTGGCCTTGTGATAGAGAAAGTATCGCTCAAGCTTGGGAGAGGCTTAAGTTAATTTTATATTCATGCCCCAGCCATGAGCTCCCCAGAGAGATTATTATTATGATCTTTTATGCTCGCCTTTCTCATGACAATCGCACCATGCTCGACACTTCTTGTACCCGTTCTTTCATGAAGAGAGATATTGACTTCAGATGGGATTTATTGGAAAGAATTAAACGCAATTATGAAGATTGGGAGTTTGATGAAGGTAATGAGTTAGGTATGAATCTTAAGTTTGATTGCGTTAAATCCTCCGTAGAAACAAATACCTTTCGTGATTTTAGCACTAAACATGGACTTGACTCTGAGATAGTATCTTCTTTATGTGAATCATTTTCTACTCATGTTAATCTCCCTAAGGAGAAGTGGTTTAAATATCATCCTCTTATAGAAGTTAATGTAGCTAAACCCGTTCCAGTTGAAGAGAAAGTAATTGCTTATAATGATTCTATTGTTCCTACTGCTTACATTGAGAAACCACCTTTTCCTGTTAGAGTAAAGGATCATGCTAAAGCATCAACTGTGATACGTAAGGGTTACATTAGAACACCTACACCCCCTAAGAAAATTAATGTTGAACCTAGTATTGCTATTATTAAAGATCTCTTGACCGACAATGTTGAAGGGCATGTTATTCAATTCTGTGAAGCTTCTGCTAGAATTGCTAAACCTCATACTAGTGATAAGCATAAACCTGTGGTTGGCATGCCTGTTGTTTCCGTTAAGATAGGAGATCATTTTTATCATGGTTTATGTGATGTGGGTGCTAGTGTTAGTGCAATACCTCAATCTGTATATAATGAAATTAAAGATGAAATTGCACCTGTCGAGATGGAATTTATTGATGTTACTATTAAACTTGCTAATAGAGATACCATCTGCCCTGTGGGAATTGTTAGAGATGTTGAAGACCTGTGTGGTAAAACTAAGTATCCTACTGATTTTCTCGTTCTTGCTACCACACAAGATAGCTTTTGTCCCATCATATTTGGTAGACCTTTTCTCAATACTGTTAATGCTCAAATTAATTGTGAGAAACAAACTGTTACTGTTGGCTTTGGAGGTGTATCGCATGAATTTAATTTTTCAAAGTTTAGTAGGCAACCTCATGAAAAAGAATTGTCTAGTAAGGATGAAATTATTGCTCTTACTTCTATTGCTGTGCCTCCTACTGATCCTTTAGAGCAATACTTGCTTGAACATGAAAATGATATGCATATGGATAAGAGGAATGAGATAGATAGAGTTATATTTGATGAAAGTCCTATAATTAAGAATAATTTGCCTGTTGAATTACTTGGAGATCCACCTCCACCAAAGGGTGATCCTGTCTTTGAGCTTAAACAATTACCTGATACTCTTAAGTATGCTTATCTTGATGAAAAAAAGACATATCATGTTATTATTAGTGCTAACCTTTCAGAGCATGAAGAAAAGAAATTATTGAAAACTCTAAGGAAGCACCGTGCTGCTATTGGATATACTCTTGATGATCTTAAGGGCATTAGTCCCACTCTATGCCAGCATAAAATTAAAACTGATCCTGATTCCAAACCAGTTGCCGACCCTCAACGAAGATTGAATCCTAAGATGGAAGAGGTGGTAAGAAAAGAAATACTAAAGCTCTTGGAAGCAGGTATTATTTACCCTGTGGCTTATAGTGATTGGGTAAGTCCAGTGCATTGTGTCCCTAAGAAGGGAGGTATTACCGTTTTTCCTAATGATAAAGATGAATTGATCCCACAAAGAATTGTTACTGGCTATAGGATGGTAATTGATTTTAGGAAATTAAGTAAAGCTACTAAGAAAGATCATTACCCTCTACCTTTCATTGATCAAATGCTAGAAAGATTGTCTAAACATACACACTTTTGCTTTCTAGATGGTTATTATGGTTTCTCCCAAATACCCGTTTCACAATCTGATCAGGAGAAAACCACTTTTACTTGCCCTTTCGGTACCTTTGCTTATAGACGTATGCCTATTGGTTTATGTAATGCACCTGCTACCTTTCAAAGATGTATGATGGCTATATTCTCTGACTTTTGTGAAAAGATTGTTGAGGTTTTCATGGATGATTTCTCCGTTTACGGATCTTCTTTTGATGATTGCTTGAGCAACCTTGATCGAGTTTTGTAGAGATGTGAAGATACTAACCTTGTCTTGAATTGGGAAAAGTGCCACTTTATGGTTAATGAACACATTGTCTTGGGACATAAAATTTCTGAAAGAGGTATTGAAGTTGATAAAGCTAAAGTTGATGCCATTGAGAAAATGCCATGCCCTACAAACGTTAAAGGTATAAGAAGTTTCCTTGGTCATGCTGGTTTCTATAGAAGGTTCATTAAAGACTTTTCTAAGATTTCTAGTCCTCTCACTAATCTCTTTCAAAAAGATATTTCATTTTCTTTTTATGATGATTGTGAAGAAGCATTTGAAATACTCAAGAAGGCCTTGATAACTGCACCTATTGTTCAACCACCTGACTGGAACCTACCTTTTGAAATTATGTGTGATGCTAGAGATTATGCTGTTGGTGTTGTCCTAGGACAAAGAGTTGATAAGAAGTTAAATGTTATTCATTATGCTAGTAAAACTCTAGATAGTACCCAAAGAAATTATGCTACTACTGAAAAAGAATTTTTAGCAGTTGTGTTTGCATGTGATAAGTTCAGACCTTATATTGTTGATTCTAAAGTTACTATTCACACTGATCATGTTGCTATTAAATATCTCATGGAAAAGAGAGATGCTAAACCTAGACTTATTAGATGGGTTCTCTTGCTACAAGAATTTGATTTGCATATTTTTGATAGGAAGGGTGCTGAGAAACCCGTAGCAGATAACTTGTATAGGTTAGAGAATGTTCTTGATGACCCACAACCTATTGATGATAGCTCTCCTGATGAACAGTTAAATGTTATCAATGCTTCACACAGTACACCATGGTATGTTGATTATGCTAATTATATTGTTTCTAAATATATACCACCTAGCTTCACGTACCAACAAAAGAAAAATTTCTTTTATGATTTGAGACATTACTTTTGGGATGATCCTCACCTGTATAAAGAAGGAGTAGATGGTGTTATTAGACGTTGTGTACCTGAGCATGGACAGGGACAGATCCTATAGAAGTGCCACTCCGAGGCTTACAGAGGACACCATGCTAGAGACAGAACTGCACACAAGGTATTGCAATCCGGTTTTTATTGGCCTACTCTCTTTAAGGATGCTCGTAAGTTTGTCTTATCTTGCAATGAATGTCAAAGAATAGGTAATATTAGTAAACGTCAGGAAATGCCTATGAATTATTCTCTTGTTATTGAACCATTTGATGTTTGGGGTTTTGATTATATGGGACCTTTTCCAAAGTCCAATGGGTATACTCATATTTTAGTTGCTGTTGATTACAAGACTAAGTGGGTAGAAGCTATTCCAATTAGTAGTGCTGATCATAACACCTCTATTAAGATGCTTAAAGAAGTTATTTCCCCTAGATTTGGAGTTCCTATATATTTAATGACTGATGGTGGTTCACATTTTATTCATGGTTCTTTCCGTAAAATCCTTGCTAAATATGATGTCAACCATACAATTGCATCTCCTTATCATCCTAAGTCTTGTGGTCAAGTAGAATTAAGTAATAGAGAAATTAAACTAATTTTGCAAAAGACTATTAATAGGTCTAGAAAGAATTGGTCTAAGAAACTTGATGATGCACTGCGGGCTTATAGGACTGCTTATAAGAATCCCATGGGCATGTCCCCGTATAAAATGGTTTACGATAAAGCATGTCATTTACCTCTTGAGCTAGAGCATAGGGCTTACTGGGCAATCAAAGAGCTCAACTTTGATTTCAAACTTGCTGGTGAAAAGAGATTATTTGATGTTAGCTCACTCGATGAATGGAGAACCTAGGCATATGAAAATGCCAAGTTGTTTAAAGAGAAAGTTAAGAGGTGGCATGATAAAAGGATACAAAAACGTGAGTTCAATGTAGGTGATTATGTCTTGCTATACAATTCTCGTTTAAGATTTTTTGCAGGCAAAATTCTCTATAAATGGGAAGGTCCTTACATTGTCGAGGAAGTTTATCGTTCCGGTGCCAGCAAAATCAACAACGCAGAAGGTACTTTTACGAAAGTTGTGAATGGGCAAAGAATCAAGCATTATATCTCAGGTACTTTGATAAATGTAGAAAGCAATATAATTAATACCATAACCCCGGAGGAGTACATAAGGGTTGTTTACCAGCATGTTTCAGACTCCAAAAACGAAGAGGTATGTGATACGATAAGCAAACCGACTCCAAAACCTTTCCAATAGCAAATTTTTTCAATTTTGGAATATTTAAATAATTACAAAAATTTAAGGTAGTACGGAAAGCGCACCAGGAGGCCACGAGCCTGCCAGGCGCGGGCCACCCCCCTCGCCGTGCCTGGGGGTTCGTGAGCTCCTCGTGTGCCTCTCAGACTCCGTTTTCTTGTGGTACACTCCTTATTGTCGGTAAAAATTCATTATATAATCTCCCGAAAGGTCTGACCCTCGTATCACGCAAATATCCTCTGTTTTCGTTTCGAGCTATTTTTTGTCAGGATTCCGAAGGTCAAGCATCATGTCGTCTTCCGCCTCCAATCAAGTGCACGATGATGCTTGGTTGATGCAGGTGGAGTCTCAAGGATCAAAAGTTGGTGAGATAAGCAAGGAGGAAGATGTTGGGGATTCCTCTGAGGTGCACTCTCCGGCTTCAAGGCGGGGCACTTTTGCTGGCATCTCCACTATTCCAAATCCTCATCAGGCCATGGCCACTATCAACAATCGCGGAGGCCATGAAGCACGAGACGGGCTCCTTCCTAGGAGGCCTCTACATAGGTTACATCAGAACAACTTTCGCAATTTGAATCATAACTATGGGGTTTAAAATACACTCCATACACACATACGCTCCAATTGGGATTTATCCCGTCCAAGTGAAAGTAATGCAGGAGAAACCTCATGGGGGCGACCAACAAACACCTTCTGGAAGAAATCCAAAAGAACACCATTATGATTCAGCGCATGCTGAGTGAGTTACTGGATCTGAAGGCTACCTTGAACAAGCCGACCGGTATTCCAACTCCACCACCATCACCTCCGAAGGAAGACAATTAAACACACGGGTATGGGCACTCCCCTTGGCTTGCGCCAAGCTTGGGGGAGTTGCCCCAGTATCGTATCACCATCATATCTTTTGCATTTACCTTTATATTAGTTCGATCCTTTTGGTAGTATCTTTATATAGTAGAATAAAGTTTTTAGTATGATCTAGGCTTGAGTTTTGCTTTGTGTTACCCCCAATGTAATCGAGTTCGTGAGTTATATAATAAAGAGTGTTTTAGTTAAGGGCTTTGCTTCTTGCGAAGATCTAAAGAAAATAATAATAAGAGAACGAAAGAATGGAAGATCATGTGATGATCTTATGGGAAGTGATGACTTCACATATAAAATGAATGTTGACTGAAATTTGTTGTGAGTAGACAAACGTAGACCTTGGTCATTGTTGCAATTAATAGGAAGTAATAAAGAAAGAGAGGTTCACATATAAATATATCATCTTTGACACCATCTATGATTGTGAACACTCATTAAACTATCACATGCTAAGAAGTAGATGTTTGGACAAGGAACACAACATAATGAATCATGTTTACCTAGTTCCCAACAATGCTATATGATTATGGATCCTTTAGCATGTGACACTTGCTTCCACCTCATATTATCCAAAACTTCCGCACTAAGTAGAGATACTACTTATGCATCCATAAAACCCTCAACCCAGTTTTACCATGACAGTCCACTATACCTGCCTATGGATTGAATAAGATCCTTCAAGTAAGTTGTCATCGGTGCAAGCAATAAAAATTGCTCCCTAAATATGTATGATCTATTAGTGTGTGGAAAATAAGCTTTATACGAACCTGTGATGAGGAAGACATAAAAGCGACAGACTGCATAATAAATTTCTTTATCACAGGAGGTAATATAAAGTGATGTTCCTTCACATTAAGAGGTCACACATCCAAACCTTAAAAGCGCATGACAACCTCTGCTTCCCTCTGCGAAAGGCCTATCTTGTACCTTTACTTTTTATCTTTAAAAGAGTCATGGTGATCTTCACCAATTCCTTATTTTGCCATCATCTTGGCAAGCGTCATGTGCTAGGGAAAGATCTATATTCATATATCAACTTGGAAGTAAGCAATCATGAATTATTATTGTTTACATTACCCTTGAGGTAAAGAGTTGGGAGGCGGAACTATAAGCCCCTATCTTTCTCTGTGTCCAACTGAAATTTTGATCCCGTGACTACTGCATGAGTTTTAGCAATTTTAGAAGACTAAAAGATGATTGAGTATGTGGATTTGCTTTACAAGCTCTTATTTGACTCTTTCCGATCTTATGATAAATTGCAATTGTTTCAATGACGAAAGACTATTGGTTGTTAATTTTCAATAAGGTTCTTGATGCATGCTTTACATTGTGAATGAATGGTCACTTTAGCATAAGGGATTACATGACAATATCGCTGTTCTAAATATGATCATGATGCCTGCATGTCCGTATTTTATTTTATCGACACCTCTATCTCTAAATATGATCATCTTGAGGACAAGCGAGGTCTAAGCTTGGGGGAGTTGATACGTCCATTTTGCATCATGCTTTTATATTGATATTTATCGCATCATGAGTTGCTATAACACGTTATGGTACAATACTCGTGCCTTTACTCTCTTATTTTACAAGGTTTACACAAAGAGGGAGAATGCCGACAGCTGGAATTCTGGGCTGGAAAAGGAGGAAGTTTGAGATGGCTATTCTGCACAACTCCAAAAGCCGTGAAAATCAACGAGGAATTATTTTGGAATATATAAAAAATACTGGGCCAGAGAAGTACCGGAGAGGAGGCACGAGGAGGCCACGAGCGTGCCAGGCGCGGGCCACCCCCCTAGCCACGCTTGGGGGGCTCGTGGGCCCCCTGCTGCCCCTCTGGCCTCCATCTTCTCCTATATGGAGGGTTTCGTCTGAGAAAAACTTAGAACAGAGCTTTCGGGAGGAGACGCCGCCGCCACGAGGCGGAACTTGAGCAGAACCAATCTAGAGCTCCGGCAGGGCTGTTCTGCCGGGGAAACTTCTCTCCCGGAAAGGGAAATCATCGCCGTCGTCATCACCAACACTCCTCTCATCGGAGGGGACTCATCTCCATCAACATCTTCACCAGCACCATCTCATCTCCAAACCCTAGTTCATCTGTTGTACTCAATCTCCGTCTCGCAACTCCGATTGGTACTTGTAAGGTTGCTAGTAGTGTTAATTGCTTATTGTAGTTGATGCTAGTTGGTTTATTTGGTGGAAGATCATATGTTCAGATCCTTAATGATATTCAATACCTCTCTGATCATGAACATAACCATGCTTTGTGAGTTGTTACTTTTGTTCCTGAGGACATGGGATAAGTCTTGCTAATAATAGTCATGTGAATTTGGTATTCATTCGATATTTTGATGTGTTGTATGTTGTCTCTCCTCTAGTGGTGTTATGTGAACGTCGACTACATGACACTTCACCATTATTTGGGCCTAGAGGAAGGCACTAGGAAGTAATAAGTAGATGATGGGTTGCTAGAGTGACAGAAGCTTCAACCCTAGTTTATGCGTTGCATCGTAAGGGGCTGATTTGGATCCACTAGTTTAATGCTATGGTTAGACTTTGTCTTAATTCTTCTTTCGTAGTTGTGGATGCTTGTGAGAGAGGTTAATCATAAGTGGGATGTTTTTCCAAGTAAGGACATCACCCAAGCACCGGTCCACCCGCATATCAAACTATCAAAGTAGCGAACGCGAATGATATGACCATGATGAAAACTAGCTTGACAGTAATTCCCATGTGTCCTTGGGAGAACTTTACTTTATATAAGATTTCGTTTAGGCTTGTCCCTTGCTACAAAATGGATTGAGCCATATTGCTGCACCTTTGTTACTATTGCTACTTGCTACCCGTTAAAAATTATCTTATCATACAACTATCTGTTACCGACTATTTCAGTGCTTGCAGAGAATACCTTACTGAAAACCAGTTATCATTTCCTTCTTGTCCTCATTGGGTTCGACACTCTTACTTATCGAAAGGACTACGGTAGATCCCCTATACTTGTCGGTCATCAAGGGCCGGACTGTTGATGTTGATGGCTTTCTTCAGCCATCTCTGCATAAACATATCGAACACAGGTTTATGGACCTTCTATGTAATAAAGCCGATTAGGTTAGGATGTGGCATACCTCGGAGTATGTCTTGGTGGCGTGTAGGCCCTTGTCCTCCTCCTCGGATGGGCAAGTCTTCATCTATTTGAAGAACGCCTTCCACAGCTTCTCCCGCGTAGTGCGGAAGTATTTCCAGACTGTGGGCGCGACGTCGAGTTTCCGAGCCCACGGGGGAGCGTCCCGGCGCTTGCAGGTAAGGATGCCTCTTCGGAACATTACTTGAACCACATCGGCTAGCTTGATGCCGTTCTCGACCAAGGAGCGGATCCGCTTTTTCAGATCGGCCACCTCGTTGCCTGACCCCTAGTCGAGGCCCTTTTCAAGCCATGAAGCTAGTCTGGTCGGGGAACCAGATCTGAATGCGCCGGCAAGGTGCAGACATTGTTCTTGTGTCTTGGTGATGTAGAACCACTCCTTCTTCCACCCCTTGATGGTGTCGATATGGGTGCCTACCGGCCAGTCGACGCCCGTAAGTTTGCCGATGACAACATCGCCGCAATCGGCGTGCTTGCCGCCGACACACTTCGGCTGGAAATTGAAAATCTGCAGCCCAAGCCGGAAATGCGGCTCGATGTCCAGGAATGCCTCGCAGAGAAGGATGAAGGAAGAAAGGTGCATGATGGAGTTCGGCGAAGGGTCGTGGAAGTCGAGGCCACAAAACAACATTAGACCCCTGACGAAGGGGTGCAGCAGAAAGCTCAACCCCCTAATGAAGGGGGAATGAACACAACCCACTCGCCTGGCTTGGGGGTGGGGATTACTTGTCCCGTATCCGTCACGCAATGAGGAATATCGATGGGGAGGTAGCCGGCCTTCTTGAGGTCGAGGATGTGTTGGTTGGTGACCGTGGAAACTTCCCACCGGCCATGGGAGCCCGCCATTCCTGAGCTCTGAAGCGGGGGTGGAATAAACCTAGATCTGTGTTCTAGGGCGCAAGGGAATAGGAGGTGGAGACGTCGAATGGAGAGC
Organism: Hordeum marinum; assembly: GCA_022496015.1. Classification (NCBI taxonomy): domain Eukaryota; kingdom Viridiplantae; phylum Streptophyta; class Magnoliopsida; order Poales; family Poaceae; genus Hordeum; species Hordeum marinum. The sequence continues at coordinate 491,305,360 of CM039675.1, forward strand.
ATGAGGGGCCTCTGGGGTTTTCTTTCCCCTTTTATGAGGTTTGTCGAATCGGGCTCCCCTTGTTGCGCAGTGAATCCCTCGGCTTCCCGGGACGCGCGAGCTGTTGCGGGCGCATGATTAAGTATATCCTGTATAAAACGGGACACGATCGATGTCTGGATCGATCGTGTGGATGAAACGGCCTCGAACCATGCATCGAGTGCATGTAATTGGCCTATCGATCGTTTTGGGATGTTACCTTTCGTCAGAAAGGTCATCAGGAAACATTACCTTTTTTCCCGTTGTTTGGCCTTCAAAACCCAACTTACCTCAGATAATTCGGACGTGCTACAATGCGGAAAGGTAGTTATCATCGGAGGCCGAACTATGGTTCAGCGGAAGGAACTCACCTAGCAAGTCGAAGACTCTGTTTGCAAAGCAATTGGATCTGAAGACCCTTGGCGTTGGAGGCAAGTTCGGGGGCTACTGAGGGAGTCCTGTATTAGGGGGTCCTCGGATAGCCGACCTGTTATGTACAGGCTGATCTGTATGGGACACTTGCCAAACACTGGATGATTTAAAGGCCCAGTTACCAGGATGGAAGCTTCGAGGAGCACGGCTTGTGCTCCATGTTTGATGTAGTAAATAGGCATGTTTATCTCTTCGGCATGTAATCGACCATGTGTAAACCCTAGGCCTCCTCGACAACTATATAAGCCGAAGGGTTTTAGGGTATAGGGACAGGACAACTCATCTAGTGTTAGATATACGATCTCGAGGTAGATCAACTCTGTAACCCCTTACACCATCAATATAATCAAGCAGGATTTAGGGTATTACCTCTATTGGAGGGCCTGAACCTGGGTAAACTCGTGTCCCCTTCGTCTCCTGCAACCGTCGATCCTAGTCTCACAGTTCGGGACCCCCTACCCGAGATCTGCCGGTTTTGACACCGAAAGATGTCTTGTAACTCGCCATGGCCCCTAAGAATGCCAAAGCCTGCAACTGGGCCAAAACCCAAGAATCCAAACTTATTTTGGAGAACCTTGTGAGCCAAGGATTCTTGTCGGCTCGAAAAGAGATAGAGTGGCATGCTGCCAAAGAGGATCCTTATCCGCAACCTTGATAGGGGGAAGTAATCATCTTTGCTGATCACCTACATAGGGATTTTCGACCTCCGGCCCTAGGATATTTTTCCCAATTCAATGACCAACATATGTCAATTCCATGTTCTATGTGAAGTTTATCTGCAGATAGAGCCGTCTGTAACCCTTTTTACGAATTTTTCTGTCTGAACCGCCAAACCGAAACCAATAATGGATCTACTTGGGAACTTTGTGGGATTTCCATTCAGAAAAGAAAGAACAACCTCTTTCCTCACTTAAAGATGATATGTCATCCGAAAGGATGGAAAAAAACTTGGTTCTATTGCCAAAATACCGCCCCTATAGGAGAGAATCCTCTTCCGGGTTACAGGTTATGGCTTGGGAATATTGATTTTTTGGGTTGGTCCTCTGATGAAGAAAGGGATTTGATGGTGCCTAAGTTAAGGGCCCTGACAAAACATGGATTGACCGGAATTGACTTGATCCATTGCTGGCTGAAGTGGCGGACCCAACTTCTCAGCGTGAGAAGCGGCTTGATGTGTAAGTACTCGGGCGAGTCGCCGGATGCTCAACGTTTTTACAGCGAGGACTTATCAGATGATGTCCTTACCAAGGAAACGAAAAGATTCTTTGCTGAGTCAAAGGAAAAATGCGGCGTCACTTTGACAACCTGTGGTGAAAAGATTCTTGGGTCCGTTCAATCTACAGAACCGGTCACCTGCGGTATTTGATCTTTCTTTGACAAGTATATTTTCATCATTCTGCAATTTTACTTAACCCATCTTTCCTATCTTATGCTTTATATTGTTACAAGAGGGCCCCAACTTCTGGACGTTCACACCTCAGCCCCCTGTTGCATCATCAGGCCAAAAGGATGACCTGCCTCTCGAATCATCTTCAAGGCAACATTCTGAGGTAAAACTTGATTCTCTTGGCCATTTGTTTGTTAAACTTACTAACGTGCCATGTTATCAGGGTGACTTAGAATCCAATCAAGCCAGCAACATTGAGGTAATTCAAATATCTTCCAGTTCCTTAGAGACATTTGTTCCAAGAAAACCAAGACAAACCGTCTGGAAGTTTAAACTGTCACATCTAAATACTTACTTACCTACCGATTTTCTTTTGAAGAAAGCTCAATTTGCTGGTCAATCAAAACTTAAAACCCAAAGTGATTCGTTTGACTTAACCCTGGATTGTCTCTCACACCGCCGGCTCATAAGCCACACCTTGAGGTGCCAAATGGTCTAGCAAATATTTCTTGTAGAGCCATTGTTTCTAAACAACCTGTTATTCTATCATACTTAATTTACCAGGAAATTTCTTCATCTTCGGGCGACTCGTGTGCAACACAACTTCCTGCTTTTAACGTCAATTGTGGGTAAGTGTATGAACCTTGCACAAATGTTTGCACACATGATCGCTGAGATATTTCTTCCTCAGTGTGCCATATGATTCCTAACAATTATAGTGCGAAAGATTTTGTGTCAAATCATGTTGCCGGGTCGACCTCAAGTGTTGCAAGCCAAGATGTTCCAAGCACCCCTCGAGAGAATACAATTATTGATGTTGGTCCTTCCAGAATCAATGATCCTGATGCCATAGTTGAGTAGGCAGCAGATGTTGAAGTTCCCAGGCCGGGTGAACCGGTATCTATGGGACCAGCTATGAATGCTGAAAGCACCTCGGTTGATTTATCTGCTCGTCCGCCCAGCCCCGCGCATCCTCCATGCCCAGCGGCTTATGTCAATGTTCCCATTCCACCCACTGATCAGAGCAATCCAGATGTATCATTGTGAAGGAGTGCTTCGAGATTCCTGTTGTTTCCACTTTCTTGTTAAAAATTGTAGCTAAGGATGAGCTAGGAAATTTGGAAAAGGGGAAATCCAAACCGAAAGTCTGAAGCTTATATGCACTTCATGTTGAAGACATTCATCAGCAGTACTTAACTCAGCTGTCAGAAAACTAGGAGCTCGAAAACCTAGGTAACATTCCTGTTTTACCGCTTGGTCATTATACCATGTCTTCAGCCCTGAAGGTCCAACTTACTATGGAAATGGTAAGCTGGTTTTTCAAAATAAAGATACTGCATTATAGTTGTAGCCCCCAATGACCGAGTTATTATTATCATGACAAGTTGGTACTTTAGGCTTGGAGTAGATAAACACAAAATTATATCTAGAGCCGCCAAGGGCCGACTTCTCTCCTTGACTTGACTGGGTCTTCTATTGACTTTGGAAGAATTCGACTTGTAGCCCCCAAGGGCCGGCTCATCTTCTTGAGATGAACCGAGTCTTGTAACTATGCTGACATGAATGTTTTGGCACATTATCCCCCAAGTTTCATGTGGATTGTTAACAAGCTCACGAGACTTAAGATAATACAAAAAATAAGTTTGGAATGACATAACCCCCAAGGATCAAGTCCCCCTTGTAAGGCGGCTTGAGGCTTTTGTAAAAATTACCATTAGTAAAAAATTGCAATGCTTGGCAAGGATATATTGATAATGCTGACTCTGTTGCTGTGAAAATGCAAAAACGGTTTAAGGAAGAAGTGAAGTTGAAATTTGAAGATGGTCTTGTGGTGGCTCGTTCTGAAGATTCTACGCGCGAGGCGTGTGACAGTCTTGAAAAAACCGTAAAAATGTTTGAAGAAGAGAAAGTTGCCCTCTTGAAGCGGGCTGAGAAGGCTAAGGGTGAACTTGGCCCCTTGAAAGAAAATTATGCTACCTTGATGAAGTAGATCAGTGAGATGCTGGCAACTATCTTCGGTATGTATGTATAGCTATTATCACTTGAATTATCGGGTAATGATCATATGCCGACTCATCATCACAATTGTCTTTGCATGCAGGACAAAAAGAGCAGACCCTTGTTGAGCTGCCCATTGTGAAATTGAACTCAATTTTCACATATGTAGAGCAATTATTCACAGTGTCCGTTTAATCCATCACGGCGGTAAAGAACCTGAAAAACCTGCCCAAGAGTATCAAGGACATGTTGGAACAACTATCTGTTGTGCCTCGATGGGTCACAGAGACCCGGAAATCAGCGGCTCGAGGTGGAGCGAACATGGCTCTTGCCCGTGCAAAGGCATATTTTCCAGATCTAGATTTGGAGGATTTGGAAAATGGCTTTCCCGAATATAAACTGGATGACTCAGAGTTTACCCGCGCTGACTTTGCCAAGTATTTCAAGGAGACTCGGCCATTGGCGACTCCGATAGCGGAAGAAATCAACCTTTCTTAGTATAACTCTGTGTATTCCAATGAGAATCAATGTATCGATGCACCCAATGATGAGCCATTAGAATTAGTGCTACCTCGACTTAAGAGACCTTTTGCTGCTGATGTCGATGTATTAAGTCTTATGGATGGGTCTTCAAACTTTGAGTCCTTACTTTCAATTCGGTGGCAACGAAAGGACTAGCTGGCTGAAGATGAGGAAGAGCGGACAAAAACTCATCCATAGGCGGCTAACACAGGCCAAGCTTGAGGACGAGTCCTTGATGATAAATGAGCCTCCAAATGGCATGGGCCCATGAACGTTCGGCAAAAAACATTAATATTTCGTGGCTCATGGTATGAGTCTGTAATAGGGATAGTTTTAAAACTCTGAAATTCCCTGTCATGCTATCGTGCACGTTGACTGCATCTTCTTTGTTATTATCATGACATCTTTGATGTCTTGATCTTCTTTCGAAAATATTATCATGCTACGCTTTTTCGCTTGCCTCTGTATTTTTGATTGAATCAAAGAGCTTAATTCAATATTTCAAAAAGACTTTATTATGAAGTTTTAAGCCTTTAATGAATCCTTCCACAACATTTTCATAGAATATGTAGGATTTGAACTGGCCATGATAGAATCCCAGTTTCATAACCCGGACGCTCGTTTGATGTGCCGGTAACAATATTAAACCTGCAAGGTTATGACATAATAACATATGGTGATAATGATGATGATGATGATGATAATAATAATAAGAATAATAAGAAGAAGAAGAATAAGAATAAGAAGAAGAAGAAGAAGAAGAAGAAGAAGAACTTGCAATGAGCCGGCTCAGTGAGACTCGGCAATGAGACTGGCTTTCGAGGCTCAAGTCTTGCTTCAATGAAGTGGGTATGATAACCCATGGTTTATCCTAGATCTATGTATGCCGGCTATCACGTGACTCAACTGATGTTTAGCCTTGAGCAGTTCAGGGTCCACAGTAGATTGACTTGTCAAGAGTATATGGGGTCACCTGATCGGAGTCACATCAACCATACATGCAGTTTTAACCATTTTTGGTGTTTTTATGTCATGTCATGAGTGTGAGAAAGCTAAACTCGATGAGTTGGAAGCCCCCAAGTGACAAATGATCATGGAAAAGCTCAGAATAGGATATACAGGAGATAACGCTACTCCTACAAAACATCTGGTGTCCAGATAAGCCGGTTTATTTCAGTGATCATAAGAGTATAATGACTCATTGAGCCAGAAGCCCCCCAAGTGAAGTTTAAAAAAAACTCATGAAGCGACAGAGACCCCGAGTTTCGGGGGTGCCAGCTTTATTATATTTGAAAACATAGAAGTATATATAGAAGTTGGGTTCGATACAAAGATAGTGAGCCAATGGCTCTAAGTATGATAAAATTAAAGGTGACCCGGATAAACTCACTCAATTGCTGGTTTTCTTGAGAGGACTCTGATCAGTCGGGTCATCATTGGCTATATTATATTTAAGCTCTTGAACGACGCAGACCGTCTCAGCATAAGCTGCATCTACTTCCTCACACTCCCCGCCTATCTCCGTGTTGCCCCCCATGATTATAGTGCCTTTGGGACCCGACATCTTGACCTTGAGGTAGACATAGCAGGGACGAGCCATGAAGCGAGCGTAAGTTGGCCTTCCAAAGAGAATGTCTTAAGGGCTTTTTATTTTTACCACCTCAAAGGTTAAGGGCTCGCATCTATAGTTACGTTCATCACCAAAATAAACGTCAAGCTTAACCCGCCCAACTAGGCATGCTGACTTCCCAGGAACAATGCCATGAAAAACTATGGTTGATGGTTGCAAACTGCTATCTCGAAGGCTCATTCGTCGAAAGGTTTCCTATTACAGAATGTTGAAGCTGCTACCTCCATCCATGAGGACCTTTGTAACAGTATATCCACCCACCTGATGCGCCACAACCTAGGCTAAACCTCCTAGATTACCAACCTGGGAGGGGTGATCTTCTTTACTCCAGGTGATTGGTTGTTCAGACCAATTGAGGTATCTGGGAACGACTGGTTCTACCATGTTGACGGCTCTCTGCTTGAGTTATTTGTCTCGTTTGCAAGTATTGGTGATAAAAACCTAGTATTGACCACCATTTAGCTGTTTAGGATTACTTTGAAATCCTGCTTGGGTATGATGATGCTGATTTGGCCAGAACGCTGTCCATTGCCATTGTTTCCTTGGAGTTGAAACCCTAACCCTAAGCCACCCTTTCCATTAAAACCTGATCTTGAAAATCTGCCTGGTGAGTCGCCTTGATGACTCTGAGAAGCCTAGCTACGAAACTCCTACATGATGTAACAATTGTCCCATGAGTAGGTAGCCGGCTTATCGGGTACTATGCTTGGGACAAGGCGCTTTGAGTGGCTCCTCATAATTGCGTGGGTTATTCCCATTATAAAGTCCTAGAACGGCCATTCCAGTGCTATTTTCTGAAATCATTGTTGGTATTAGAATCAAACTCTGACCTGCCATGAGGTTGCTTCCGTTTGCTATTGCTGCGTTGACCTCCAGAGTTTCCACCTTGCTGATGACCCTTTCCACCATCACATTTCTTGCCTTTGCCAGTTTTATCCTCGTCTGAGCCTCGATCCTTTGTGCTATCTGACTCGGCATATCTGGTAAGGACATCCATCAAGAAGTCCATTGATATGTCTCCAATGTATCTATAATTTTTTTGATTGTTCCATGCTCACGTATTATCATTCTAGGGTACTTTTGGGTATTTATTTACCAATTTGTAATGTTTTTGAGCACTAACCAATTGACCCAGTGCCTGGTTCTAGTTCTTGTTTTCTTACATGTTTTTACCTTTTTATAGTTACAATACCAATCGGAGTCCAATTGCCACGAAAATTTTTGGTTATTTTTTTGGACCAATACAAGACCTAGAAGCTTCGAAGGAGGGCTAGGAGGTGCACTAGGGGCCCACCACATATGCAACCGGTGCCAAGGGGGCGGGCGCGGCCAAATGTGTGGTGGCCCCTGGAGTGTCTCTTGATGTCGTTCTCTGGCATATAAATTCACATCTACCCTGAAAACACCAGAAGCCCTCCCGAAAACACTTTTTACACTACCGCAAGTCACTATTCCGATAGGAGGCCATCTACACCTCCGTTTGGGCACCCTACCGGAGGGGAGATTGATCACGCAGGGCCTGTTCATCAACCTTGCTACCCTCACCATGATGTGTGAGTAGTTCACCAGACCTACGGGTCCGTAGGTACTACGTAGATGGCAATCTTTCTCTCTCTCTCTCTCTCTCGATCTTCAATACAATGTTCATCAAATCTTTGCCTTGATCTATCAGATGTAATCCCTTTCTATGGTGTGTTTGTTGGGTTCAAATGAATTGTGGGTTTATGTTCAGATTATTCATGAAAAGTATTTGAGTCACTTCTGAAATATTATGATTCTTATGTGCATGATCATCATAGCTTCGTAATGCTTTCCGATCTATTGAGATAGTTTGGCCAACTAGATTGATATTTCTTTGGTGTATGGTGCGTTGTAGTAGGTCCAACCTGACGAGTTTCTATATCCCAGGGACATAAGGGGACAAGTTGCGTCTTTGTGTTGTTTCTACTAACGATAAAATGATGGGGTCTATTCATATTAATACATAGAGAGGCAAGCATAGAAGAGCTCTTGTAGTGGAGTAATAGTAGTATGTGGAGGCAGAACTCGACCTATTTGCTTATGGACGTGATGCCTATATACATATGATCATTGTCGTGAACATTGCATAGATATTCACTTTTCTTTAAATTGCCCAACACTAATTTGTTTACCCATCGTATGCTTTGCTTATGAGAGATGCCACTAGAGAACTCTAAGAATCCCGAGTCTATTCACTTATAAATTCAAAAACTCTATCATTACCTTGTTTTTATTTATTACCTTTTATTTTATTTTGCACTTTACTATTATCTACAATTATCTACACAACTCACTTGCTTGCAAATAACGAGATCAAGAGGATTGACAACCCTCTTGCGAGCATTTAGTGCAAGTTGTCTGTTCTTTCCTATGCAGCCGCTAAAGACGGTTGAGGATTGGTATTCCTATTGGTTCGATAAACCTTGGTTTCATAACTGAGGGAAATACTTACCCACTCTGTGCTGCGATTACCCATTCCTCTTCATGGAAGACCCAACGCAGGTCACGAGTGTCACACATGTCTTGAACTTTACGCTTCAACCAACCAAGCTTCTGGACCAGGGGATGAAAGTGGCAGTTTGTCTCCAAGATGAGCATGGCCTGAGCCGTGATACGTCTCCATGGTATCCACTTGCACAAACTCCTTTGCCCTTGTTTTAGACTCTAATTTGCATGATTTGAATGGAACTAAGAATAATTGCCTTGGTGTTATTTTTGTGCAGAAATAAAAGTTCTCGGATTGACCTGAAAATTTAAGGAGATTATTTTTGGAATTAATACAAAAATACTGGTGAAAGAATCAACCGGACGGGGGCCACCCATTGGCCACAAGCCAGGGACGCGACCACCCCCTGGCCACGCCTAGCAGGCTTGTGGGCCCCCTGGAGCTCCACCGACCTTAATTCCAACACCATATATTAGATAGGAGAGTTCATCGCATTTCACGATATAGAGCCGCCGCCACCTCCTGTTCTTCCTCGTGAGGCCAGATCTGGAGTCACTTGGGATTTATATCTATTGATCACTATGAAGAATCTGAAAGACCCAAAAACCAAGATCTATCCCTCTACTACAAGGGGAGGTAAGGAACTGCCATCTAGATCTGCACTTGATTCACCTTCTGTTATGAGTAAATAGGCGACACCACCACCTGCTATTGATTTCGATATGTCGCAAGTAATTGGTGATGCCACTTCTTCTGTGCATAATGCTTGTGATGATACTTTGCTTGATAATACTGTGCGACTGGGTGAATTTCTTGATGAACAAATTGCTAGAGTCAATGTGGAAACTGATGATATTTATGAAATTGATAAATTAGTGAAACTGAACACTATGAGATACCTATTAGACCTTGCTCTCCTAGAAATGAATTGCCTAAAATACCTAAGGGTTATGTATGGAGGGAGAGGTAGCTAGGGACTTTCTTTCTTGTAAGGATAGAGATGATCTTAAGAAATTGCTATGCAAGTGGAAGGAAAAAATCTTTGAATACTAGAATGCAATATGGTCCTAAGTTTGATACTTCACCTATCTTTGTTACTTATAAGGATTGTGAATTCTCTATCGATCCCGAGTTAATTACTTTGGTTGAATATGATCCTTTCCATGGTATGAATCTAAAACTGTTGTGGCACATCTTACTAAATTGAATGATATAGCCACCCTATTTACTCGTGAGGAAAAATTCATTATTACTATATTCTTAAGTTGTTTCCTTTATCATTAAAGGGTGATGCTAAGATATGGTTTAATTCTCTTGCTCCTGGTTGTGTGCATAGTCCCGAGGATATGATATATTACTTCTCTGAAAAATATTTTCCTGCCCATAGGAAACAAGCTACCTTGCAGGAAATATTTAACTTCGTGCAAATTAAAGAAGAGAGTCTCCCACAAGCTTGGGAGAGGTTTCTCCAATTACTTAATTCTTTGCCTCATGATCCTCTCAAGAAAAAATGAAATACTTGATATCTTTTATAATAGACTAACTGATGCTTGTAGGGACCACCTAGATAGTTGTGGTGGTTGTGTTTTTAGGGAACGAACTGTTTAACAAGCTGGACTACTATTGAATAATATATTGAGCAATGATAATGATTGTACTATTACCGAACCACCTCCAAAGCCCACTCCGAGGAAAAGAGATATTCTATTTCTCAGTCCTGAAGATATGCAAGAGGCAAAGCAATCTATGAAAGAAAAAGGTATTAAAGCTGAAGATGTTAAGAATCTACCACCTAGTGAGGAAATACACGGTCTTGATAACCCGACACAGGTAGTAGAGGTAAATTCTCTCCGTAGATTTAATGAAGGTGATTTTCTTGATACTAAGTCGGCTAGACAATGCTTGGATGAGTTTGATAACTTTGTTGTTAAGCAAGAAAATTTCAATGCTTATGTTAGTAGAAAATTGAAACAAAATGCTTACATGCTTGATCGCTTAGGTGATTATATGAGTAGAACTATTAATGATCTTAGGCTTATTAGTAAACATGCTTCCATGGTAACTAATGAAGTAGAACAAGTACTTAAGGCACAAAATGATTTGCTTAATGAGCTGAATGGTGAGAACAATGATCATTTTGTTAGAGTTGTGACTAGACGTGGTAAAATGACTCAAGAACCTTTGTATCCCGAGGGCCATCCTAAGAGAATTGAGCAAGATTCTCAGGAGATTAATACTGATACACCTAGTTGTTCCATTAATAAAAGGAGTAAGAATGATGATAAGACTTTGCATGCTTCTAGTGAACCTGTTATAGATACACCTAAAAACCCAAATGATATTTCTATTTCTGATGCTGAGATACAATCGTGTAATGAACATGAGATTAGTGATAATATTAATGATGATGTTCATGTTGATGCTCCTAGTAATGCTAATGATGTGGAGATTGAACCTGTTGTTGATCTTGATAACCCACAACCTAAGAATAAAATATATGACAAAAGAGATCTTGTTGCTAGGAAGCATGTAAAGAAAGAGAACCATGGGTTCAGAAACCCGTGCCCTTTCCTCATAAACCATCCAAAGAAAAGGATGATGAGCACTTTGAGCGTTTTGTTGAAATGCTTAGACCGGCCTTTTTGCGTATGCGCTTGACTGATATTCTGAAAATGTCTCCTTATGCTAAATATATGAAAGATATTGACAAATAACAGAAAGATAGAGGAAGATGGGATTTCCACCATGCTTTCTAATTATATATTTAAGGGTGGAATACCAAAGAAACTAGGAGATCTAACCTACTATACCATGCTCTATTAAAATAAATCATGTTAAAAATGCTTTATGTGACCATGGAGCTGGTTTTGTGTTATGCCTTTCTTGTTGTATCGTGGACTTGATTTGAATAAGCTGACATCTACTAAAATCTCTCTGCAAATGGCTGATAAATCAACTACTTTACCCATCGGTATTTGTGAGGATGTGCCTGTCGTAGTCACAAAAGTTACTATCCTAATGGACTTTGTCATTCTTGATATTCCTGAGGACGACATTATGTCGATCATCCTCGGTAGACCCTTTTTGAATACTGCAGGGCTGTTATTTATTGCAACAAGGGCAAAATCACTTTTCATGTTAATGGTAATGAGCATACAATACACTTTTCGAAGAAACATCCTCAAGTTCATAATATCAACTCCATTGAAAAAAATTCAACGATTATTGTTGGAGATTTTGAATTTTCACTCCCTACTGTCAGGAAGAAATATGAAATAATTATGGTAAGGGACATGCGTGTCCCCATTCAGGTAACTTAGTGTTATTCGAAAATTCTCCGGTTTCATGTTACTCGAAAGAAGTTTGTTAATAAGATTTGATCAACCTTATTGATGGATTTCTTTTGACGGGCATGAGATGGATGAATTTAGAAGGCACAACCATATGTACCCAACTTTTACTTTCTGTTGTTTAGAATAAATAAAGTAAAAATGCTATTATTTTTCTATTTTCTAATTTACCCGTGCAATAAAAGATGACATGGAAATAAAAGTTGCCCAAATGCGCTGAAAATGTAGTATGCTTTTTTCTGAATTATTTAAGAATTTATGGCACTAAGAACATATTAGGGGGTTGCACTAATGGGCAACAAGCTCACAGGGCGCAACCACCCCCTCGCCGTGCCCAGGAGGCTGGTGGTCCCACGTAGGCCCCGCTTACTTATTCCAGCACCCATCCACTTTGTCTTCCTCTATAAAAAATCCCACCATTGCTCAAACCCATGTTCTAGCTCATTTTCTGCCATTTTTGATCTCCTTGTGCAAAGCTCCAATTGCAAAACTGTTTTAGGGGACTGATCTTTGGTATGTGACTCCTCCAATGGCCCAATTAGTTTTTTTAGTGCTTTATATATTGAAAATTTTGCTTCTGTGGTGACCTTGTTCTTGAGCTTGCATGTCAAATGTGTATGGTACCAAGTAGTTTTGATGCATAATATAGGCTCTAGGCACTTGTGGCACTAGTTGCTATAAGTTTGGTGGAGGTTTCTTCACCTTTGATTTGAGTCACTAAAAAATCAGAAAATTTTCAGAGAAAGAAATGATGAGGAGATTGTCAAGAGGCTCTTCAAGTCGGGACTCTAAAGAAGATGAAAATGAGGTGAAGAGTCCAAACAGTCTTCCTCGCGTCGCAGAGGTTCGGCCATGTGAATGGCCAAGTGATGCATTCTCGAGGGCGGCCAGAATTTATGAAGATTTCTATTATTTGGTAGAGAATACAGGCATCACCAACTTCCTCAACGATAAGTGATACCAGTACCTCTTACTCACTAGTATCTTCATGCAAAACTTTCACTTTCACCCTAGGAAGGATCCTCCCAGGGTAGAGTTTTACTTGTATGATGTGGCAAAGAATATGACACTTTACGATTTTTGCAATGTTTGCAAAATACCTTACAAGGGCAGCATCAGTGACCACATCCTAGAGACATGGAGGACTTTATTGCCGCAACAACTATGGGGGAAGAGAGAGGGGTGTCAAAGGCAAGAGCAGCTAGTTTACATTTTCCTGTTATACGCTATTATTCATTATCAGAGGGGAGATGTTTAGTTGGTCGTGGGGAGAGTTGAGGCCTTAGTGCTCGTGACCTTGCCATTCTGCGCCACGCTTTACTTGCTGATATAACTTTTAGTCTAGGCCCTATGGTGGCCCAACGGTTGAACTTAAACCGTTCAAAGGGGAACATATTCGGAGGTATCTATGCATCTCGCCTAGCCACACACTTTAAGATACCCATTAGGCTTGACGAGGAAGAGGAAATGCTGCTACCTACAAGATATTTAGACTATGATAGTATGGTAACGCAGGATTTTATTAGAAAGAATAATGGTAGGAGGTTGCTTTACAACTGCGTGTTTAGTCAAGGCACTTGTGAGATTATTGTTCTGCCTGCTTCTTCTTTGTTTGATATTCATTCTGGCAGGTACACTATTATGCCCGGCCGAGGGCAGCTACAGATAATGGGGTCTGTTGCAACCCCCAGCACCTAAGCCGGCACCAACTCTTGATCCGTATCAGGATCCAATTTTTCAGTGGGAGCTGACGAGGATATGTACCTAGGGTAGGGTCTTAGGCCTGACCTAGATACCCTACCTAAGGACACTCTATTGGAGGATTCAAAGATTACAAGAGAGATTCCGACTGGATTCACCATGGTGCTCAAAGTCACTCGACATCTTATCCACTCGATATCTTCTCCATCCACTCGACAGTCACCTGTCACTCGGAGAACCTCGCTTCCAGTCGACGCCAGAAGACCAGAAGCCACCCCAGGGAAACCATCAGGAAGGCGTTAGGCCAATCGTCAATAGTAGAAATTATGATGTACGTTACTAGTAACGCTCGTCTTTATTCGCACGATCGAACCCTTGGATGCCTGGCAATTATGAGGGGCAGCGTACTCTATATAAGCCTCCCCTCCCCTCTGGCACAAGGGTTCGCACCTTCTGTAACTCATACTTTCCACGCGACAAGAGCTCCCAAGCAATGAGACATAGGGATGTTACCTCCACAAGAGGGGCCTAGACTCATCCATCCGTGTATACATCCTCGCAGTAGCTAGGACTCTGCCCTCTCCCTTCGTACCCCTACTTTCTACTACCAGACTCGTTCCCACGATAATTGGCGCCCACCGTGGGGCAGGCGTCTAAGCGACTTCCGGTGAGGTAGAATTTGCCCCCCTTCATCATCTCTTCTGGTGGTGTTTTTTCCTTGGGCCACGATATCCGTTTCGGAGCGCTCACCTTCATCGCCGATGATTCGGCATGGCTCCATGAAGCGCCTCTCGATGTTGAGGCGCTCCTGATCCGCGGGGCTGCGCCCTTCCATGCAAGTTCTTGCGGTGTACTTATGCGGCAGCCATCGACCCCGTACTCTTCGGCTCTCCCCGCTGCTCGTCGTCGCAAGCGACCATTCACTCACGGCTCCAGCATTGGGTGAGGCATGCGGCGGCCCGCCAGGTTTCATCTCTGCAGATTGCGGTGATCGGGCCCGCCGAGTCACTTCACGGCGTGTTTGAGTCGGACTCCAATCAATCTGACATTCCCTCCGAGTGCGAGAGCTGCGATCCTATAGCAGAGGTTCTTCTGGCTGGTTCTCATCAGAGCCCGCCGCTGGGCTTCGGCCGCGACACGCGAGAAGATGGTGGGGCGCCAAATCAGCAGCCACACCAAGATGAAGAGGTCCTTCATACGCCCATCATCGTTGCGACCGCTGAGGCTCGGGCCTTGGAGGCCTCGCGCATTCGGCTTGAAGAGATCCAGAGGGAGCTCGACGAGCGCGCTTGCCAGCATCCACTAGCTCCCGATCGACATTAGTGACAGCTGTTCCCGAGTGGTTCACAGAACAACGTTGAGGTGTACTGTACTCCAGTTTTGAATGTCGTAGAAGCAGCTAGGATAGCCGATTCCATTCAGCCATTACGTTCAGAGGCTGGTAGGGGTTTTTTGTAGGTCAGAGCATTGCTTGATGCAGCGCAGCGCCAAAACTCAGTTGTGTCACAGTCGTGCAATAGAATACATAGTAATTCACCAAGAGCAGAGACTGTTCAATCGACACAAAGTCCTGGTTCGCCTCTGCATCACAGGGGTGGAGGTCTCCATGAAGATCAGTACAAGGATTGGGGACGAGATCAGTTTCACCATGATGACCACCGTCAAGTGCCCACTCCTCCGCGGAGTGGTCCGTACGTGCCCCGGCACCAGGAAGAAAGGCACCCATTCAGTGAGGAGCGGAACCCAGGGTTTGATGCTAGAGACGTCCTCACACATAGGCGGATCGACAAAGGCAGAGCCCACAAAGATGGGTATGACAAAGATTACCCGAGTGGTAGCAGTGTTGTTATTTCTAGTCCCGAGTGCTTTAGCAAAGCTATACGTTCTGTAGAGATTCCCCCCAACTTTAGGAAGGCGGATGGGATAGGCAAGTTCTGTGGCGAGTGTAAGCCGGAGACATGGTTGGACGATTACCGAGTGGCTGTTCAGATTGTTCGTGGAAACGAGAACATTGCAATGAATCATTTGTCCTTGATGTTGGATGGTTCGTCCCATGCATGGTTGAATTGCTTCGCTCGTTCTAGCATCCATTGTTGGGAGGATCTTGCCCGAGTGTTCATCAGAACGTTCGAGGGCACTTGCAAGCATCCTGCCAGTTTAATTGATTTGCAACATTGTGTTCAAAAGCCCAACGAGTCATTGAGGGATTACATTTAGTGCTGGTCCACTTTGCATCATACAGTGGAGAATGTTTCTGAGCATCAGGCTGTTTGTGCTTTCAAGGCCGGAGTGAAGTACAAAGTGCTTTACCTAAGTTTGGGCGAACAGGTGATATTTCACTAAGTAAGATGATGGAAATCATTCGGTACACCAATGGCGAAGAAGAAGACCGCCTCCGTAGCGGCAAAGGAAAAGCAGTCGACAATGATGCCGGTGGCAGTTCCAGTCGGATGCAGAAGCGGAAGGCTGATGGCCCTTTTCAGGCAGAGGCAGCCGCCTAGCAACACAGGGGAAAAACAAGGGGATGTCCAAGGGACGGTTCAACCCCAAGAAAGGAAAGAGTCAGTCAGGAACTGATGTCATGGATTTACCGCGTGCAATCCACATGAGGAAAGACGAAGAAGGCAATTTGATATGACGAAGAAGACAATTTGATATTGCCCAAGCATACCACTCGACAGTGTCGACTGCTGATTCAACAGGTCAAAGAGGGCTTGTCGAGTGAGAAAACCCCAGATAAAGAGGATGATGAAGACAAAGAAACTTTTCCCGATGTCAACGCCACTCTGGTGATTTTTGCTGATGTTGAAAGCAAGAGTCGATTGAAGGTTATAAACAGAGAAGTCAACATGGTCGTGCCTACAACCCCCACGTACCTCAAGTGGTCTTAGGCTGCCATCACATTTGATCAGTCAAATCATCCTGCTCATGTCGCCACTCCCGGTCGGCAGGCTTTGGCAGTGGATCCCGTTGTAGGAGGCACTCGACTCCGCAAGCTCATTATGGATGGAGGAAGCCGACTGAACATTCTATATGCAGATACCCTTAAGGGGATGGGCATTCCGATGTCTTGACTAAATGAGAGCAACATGCAGTTCCACGGAGTTATCCTAGGGAAGAAGGCCAGGTCACTCGGCCATATTGCATTGGATGTGACATTCGGGATGGATAATTAATTTCGCAAAGAGAAATTGACGTTTGAAGTCGTGGACTTCCAGAGCGCGTACCATCCTATCCTTGGTTGACCAGCTTATGCCCGTTTCATGGCCCGTCCATGTTATGTGTATCTCAAACTGAAGATGCCTAGACCCAAGGGTGTGATCAAAGTTATTGGCAACCGACAGAGGGCTGAGGAGTGCCTCCAGCAGGGCTCCATAATTATTGATCACCAAATGGCTATGGTCGAGCTAGAAGAGTACAAGAAGAGCGCTGACCCTGCTGATTTGCTGCATGCTAAGAAGCTTGCTTCAGAGTCAGCTTTTTAGTCTGCAGGGGAAGGAAAAAGGTGCATATTCACCCGATAGATTCAACTATTGCCCCGACCAACATATCAACAACACTCGATAGCAAATAGGAAGCCGAGCTCATCCAGTTCCGCCATGAGAACTGGGATGTCTTCGCATGGAAGCCTGCTGACATGCCGGGGGTTCCCAAGGAGCTGGTTGAGCACCAACTGAGAGTTGATCTGAAGGCCAAGCCGGTGAAAGAACATTTGCATCGGTCGGCAGCGGAGAAACGTAAGGCAATCAACGAAGAGGTGGCTCGTCTCTTGGCAGCTAAGTTCATTTGAGAGATTTACCACTCCGAGTGTCTCTCAAATGTCGTCATGGTCCCCAAGAAGGACAAGTCTCTCTGCATGTGTATTGACTTCAAGCATATCAATCGGGTCTGCCCGAAAGATTATTTCCCACTCCCTCGCATCGATTAGATTGTTGACTCGAGTGCGGGGTGTGAGCGTTTATCGTTTCTAGATGCATACTCCGGTAACCATCAGATCCGTCTGTTTGTCCGGATGAAATAAAAACTGCCTTCATCACCCCATTCGGTTGTTTCTGCTATATCAACATTCCTTTTGGTCTGAAGAATGCTGGCACTACTTTCATACGCATGATTCAAAGTGTTTACTCGACCAGATCCCTCAGAATGTTGAAGCTTACATGGATGATATTGTTGTCAAGTCCTGCAAAGGTTCCGACCTGCTAGTTGACTTGGCTGAAACATTCGCCAATCTGAGGAGGTATGATATCAAGCTAAATCTGGCTAAGTGTACTTTCGGTGTTCCTGGTGGCAAGTTACTCGGTTTTCTCATTTCCGAACAAGGAATCGACATCAATCCTGAGTAGATCAGCGCATTACCCGAATGAAAAGTCCCGTGCGAGTGCACGATGTTCAGAAGCTCACAGGTTGCTTGGCAGCATTCAGTCAATTCATTACTCATCTTGGTGAGAAGGCATCTCCTTTGTACCGACTGATGAAGAAGTCTGACACGTTCGAGTGGACTCCAGAAGTTGAAGCAGCGTTTGTCGATCTCAAAGCCTTGCTTTCCACCCAGCCGGTGCTTGCTGCTCCACACAGCAAAGAGCCTTTGCTCCTGCACATCGCGACCACTAATCAGGTCATCAGTACAGTTCTGACTGCCGAGCGGGAAGAGGAAGGCAAGGCCTACAAAGTCCAACGCCCAGTCTACTACATTTCTGAAGTGTTGACTCCTTCGAAGCAAAGGTACCCGCATTACTAGAATCTTGTCTATGGTATCAATCTGTTAGCAAAGAAGGTGGCACACTGCTTTCAGGATCACTCAATTTCAGTAGTCAGCAATGCTCCATTGTCTGAGATACTCAACAATCGAGATGCGACCGGTCGAGTGGCCAAATGGATGATTAAGCTCCTATACTTTGACATCAAGTTTGAAGCCAAAAAGGTGATCAAGTCTCAAGCGTTTGCTGATTTCCTGGCCGAGTGGGTTGAACAGTAGTAGCCAGTCCACATTCACTCGGCGCATTGGATCGTGTTCTTTGATGGCTTGAAAATATTGAATGCGTCCGGTGCTGGCGTTGTTTTGGTATCCCCAAAAGCTGACAAACTCAGTTAGGTCCTGCAGATTCACTTTGATTCCTTCAACAACGAAGTAGAATATGAAGCACTCTCATATGGGTTGCGCATGTCCATCTCACTCGGTGTCAAGCACTTGATGGTTTACGGCGACTCTGATTTGGTGGTCAATCAAGTGGGTAAAGAGTGGGATGTTCGGAACCACGCTATGACTGGATACTATAATGCTGTTAGAAAACTTGAGAAGAGGTTTGAAGGTTTGGAACTCCATCATGTTCCCCGAGTGAAGAATAAAGCATCTGATGAGCTGGCAAAGATTGGATCCACTCGGCAACCTGTCCCCAGCAATGTATTCTTAGAGCATCTTCATACTCCTACAGTGCAGGAAGATCCCTTCACTGAAGAGCCCCCACAAGCTATGAGCGCCTCTGATCAACCTGAGGTTGATTGCCCTGCAGTTATTTATCTGATCATGGAGGTTCTGGTCCTCATTCCCGACTGGACAGTGCCCTATATTGCATATATCTTGAGGCAAGAACTCCCTGGAGAGACGAGACTGAAGCCCAACAGATCGTGCATAGATCCAAAGCTTTTACTGTGATGGATGATCAACTGTACAGAGAAAGTGTAATTGGTGTGACGCAACAATGCATTTCCCCTGAAGAAGGTCGAATGATCCTAGAAGAAATCCACTCGGGAACTTGCTGCCATCATGCATCCTCTCGGACAATTGTCGCTAAAGCGTATCGAGCTGGTTTCTTTTGGCCGCGTGCCAATGAGATGGCCAAGGACATTGTTGATCACTATGAAGGGTGCCAATTCTACGCAAACTTGTCTCACAAACCCGCTTATGCTCTGAAAACCATTCCCCTCACTTTTCCATTCGCTGTCTGGGGTTTGGATATGGTTGGTCCCTTCCGGACAGGATATAGTGGATTTACTCATTTGCTCGTTGCAGTCGACAAGTTTACGAAGTGGATTGAGGCCAAGCCTGTAAAGAAATTGAACTCTCGCACTGCGATCAAATTCATGAGAGAGGTATTCTTCCGGTATGGAGTTCCCCATAATATAATCATAGATAATGTCTCAACCTTCGACTCGGAATAGTTCAGGCACTTCTGCTTCTCCCAAGGCACCCGGGTGGATTATGCATCCGTTGCACACCCGCAAACCAATGGCCAAGCTTACTGAGCCAATGGCCTCATCCTACAAGGTCTGAAGCCTCGTCTCATGTGAGATTTGGAACATGCAGCTGGAGCCTGGGTGTCCAAGTTGCCATCTGTTTTATGGGGTTTGAGAACAACACCTAATCGGTCGATTGGACGGACTCCTTTTTTCCTGGTCTATGGAGCCGAAGCTGTCTTGCCGAGTGACTTATTTCCTAATTCTCCTCGAGTGGATCTTTATTACGAAGATGAAGCTTAGCAAGCAAGACAGGATAGCGTAGATCTCCTAGAAGAGATATGGGAGATGTCTTTGATTCAGACGACTACGTATTAGCAAGGTCTACGATGTTTCCATGCGAAGCACGTTAAGAGTCGGTCTTTTCATGACGGTGACATGGTACTCTGAGTGGATCAACAGCGACCTCACAAGCTCCTTTACAACCTAAAGAAGAAGATTGATGAGCCGCGATCCTGGAATGCGGATCTGCTCCGGCGTTTCTATACCTAAAAACAGAGTTGTTTTGATGTAATAAATGTATTTCAGACAATGCCATTTATGGAAGTATGACTTCCGCAGTCTTTCGTCAATTCCGATACGCAATTTCACATTTGGGAACGCTCCGAGTGTCGAGCGATCCTCACACTCAGGGGCTTAGTTGCGAACATGCTTTTGCCTAAGTTAAAAACCCTGTCGAGTGGATAGCAGTCCATTCACTCGGAAACTTAGCTGTAAACAATTCTTCGTCTAAATTTAAAATTAGTCCAAGTGTCGAGCGATCCTCACACTCGGGGGCTTAGCTGCGAACATGCTTTCGCCTAAGTTAGAAACCCTGTCGAGTGGATAGGAGTCCATTCACTCAGAAACTTAGCTGCAAACTAGTCTTCGTCTAGGTTTAAATCACTCCGAGTGTTGAGCGATCCTCACACTCGGGGGCTTAGCTGCGAACATGCTTTCGCCTAAGTTAAAAACCCTACCGAGTGGATAGCAGTCCATTCACTCGGAAACTTAGCTATGAACCAGTCTTCATCTAAGTTTAAAATCACTCCAAGTGTCGAGCGATCCTCACACTCGGGGGGCTTAGCTACGAACATGCTTTCGCCTAAGTTAAAAAAACAACCGAGTGGATAGCAGTCCATTGACTCGGAAACTTAGCTGCGAACCAGTTTTTGTCTAAGTATAAAATCACTCCGAGTGTCGAGCGATCCTCACACTCAGGGGCTTAGCTGCAAACATACGTTCGCCTAAGTTGAAAACCCTATCGAGTGGATTATAATCCATTCACTCGGATACTTAGCTACGAACCAATCTTTATCTAAGTTTAAAACTACTCTGAGTGTCGAACGATCTTCACACTCGGGGGCTTAGCGGTGAACCAGCTTTCTCCTAAGTTCAAAATGCTTCTGTGTGGAATAAAATTCGTTCACTCGGAAACTTAGCTATGAATCAATATTCGTCTAAGTTCAAAACTTAGCTATGAACCAGGTTTCTCCTAATTTAAAAACTCGACCCGAGTGATGAATATACTTCTCATTCAAGGGGTCCAGAAAAACAAATTCAGTCAAACAAATGATTGAAAGGTAATTGCGGATATATCCAAAGGTTTCAGCGCGAATAAAAGTTCTGGGTGCAAGCAAAGGTACCCAGGCTTAAGGCCTGAATGACGTTTTACGACCATTACATTTCCACTCGGCATTCCTAGGCGAATAAAGTTCTCATAGCGAATAAAGTTTTTCAAGAACCAGACGAACTTGCTGGCTCGATGAAGGTGTCCAAGTCGATCCCGTTTGCGATCCGAGTGGCTACGTTGATGAGGGTCTCCATGAAGTCTTCAAACTAAAGTTCCTTCGTGTTAATCACTCGAAGGTCCTTCAACTGTCATAGTTTTGTCACGACAGATGTACTCATTGGAGAACTTAGGTGTGAGTCCATTTTTGCTATGTGGCGACTTGAAGGGGTTGATTGGGAACGAGACACTGGTTTACCTACGTTCACCCCCCCGATGGAGGTAAAAGCCCACGTCCTTCTTTTGTGTCTATATTGATGATGATCTCGATTACAAGGGTGTGCAATCGCTAACCTACTTTTCGAGGGGGGTTTTAACTTATCGCTTTGGCCTCAGGGGTCACCATTATATACAGGTCTAGGTCCTGGGTTTACAAGAGTCTGGATCATGTTATGAGTCGTGACCTATTGCATATCTACCTTATCTTGCCTCTCGGGTAAGGAAAGTCTCTAGGATCTTCTGCCCCATGGGCCTTGAGTCGTCATCTTCGTATGTTGGGCCGTCAGGCGGCTTATTTGGTAAGTCATATTTTCCTTATTATCAACAATGCGGCCTATCTTGGGTATAACTCTTAAGCCGCTAGTATGCTGACCCAGCCCAATGGGAAGGTTACACCGCGGGGTCACATCCCCCACACTCCACGTAGCCAGCTTCTGCTGGGTCCATTGACCGGGCACGGTTCCGCCAACATGGACGACGGATGACATGACTTTTGGCCTTGTCCATGCCAGCCATGATGCTAGCTCTGTCGTCCTCCCTGCCCTCCTGCATGGAGCAACTCGCCACTCCTCCACGAGCTGGCTTGGAACAACGAGTTGCATAACCCGATGCCGACGTGCAGCGGCAACTTACTCCATTGGGCTAGGCAAGGGAGGTGGAGCGGCAAGTTGTCTAGATCGTATACGGCGGGCTGGACGGGCCACCCAACCGGCTTTTATGCTGGAGAACTGCTCTCTCGGCTTGTTGGATTCCATCAAAATGGTGTAGAACATTGTGGAACGACAAGACAGGAGCAAAGGAGTGATGCGATTCTTGCCCTTCATTTGGCCTCCTTCAAATAGTGAGCCAGCGTGAGGAGCTAGCCTTGTGTTCTGTTTGACGGGGTTATTACCCCTAGGTAGGCCAAAGCAACGGGGTTCTCCCCCTTCCACTTCGAGGGAAAACAACACGGTCGGCTGCCCATGGACGACTGGAGGACGGCCCGCTCGAGCTACCGCCGGCTGGCGACACGGACGGCTAGTCGTGCAACCGGCTTGACCCCTCGCTGGCTGGGCGCGGCCGGCTGCCTTCCGGGCTGCCTCCTCCGTTGACCCCGCGGTGGAGGTGGGACGTCTTGTCCCCCTGCGCGCGGGTACGATGACAAGACATGACCGCTGCGATGGGCGGCCCTGTGGCCACAGTGGCCGCTGACACACCGGAGCGTATGGCTACAGTCCGGCCGTCCAGACCGCTGACCTTGGCAAGCACGACTGGGCGGGGAAACAGTGTCGGCACACCCTCGCCCACTCGATTATCTGCACCAGTATGGCTATAGTGCGGCTGGCCGTACCGGATACTTCGGCCGGCTGGCGCTAGACGACGCCTCCCGGACGACCCATGACGCGGCAGGCGGGCAAGGGCCAATCGCAGAGCCGGCTGGCGGGCCCCAGCGGAAGACGGGACCGCTCATCTGGTGGACCCTATAGACGACGAGACGGCATGAAGGGCGGGACCCCCTGGCCAGCTGGAGAGACTGCCAGCCGAGTAGCAATAAACTGACACGATCATATGCTACGTTTGTAGTTTGGGTCTTGTCCATCACATAATTCTCCTAATGATGTGATCCCGTTATCAAATGACATCACATGTTAGTGGCTAGGAAACCTTGACCATCTTTGATCAACGAGCTAGTTCACTAGAGGCATACTAGGGAAAGAGTGTTGTCTATTTACCCACACATGTAATGTGTTTCCAATCAATACAATTATAGCATGGATAATAAAAAATTATCATGAACAAGGAAATACAATAATAAACACTTTATTTATTGAATCTAGGGCATACTTCCAACACATCGTGTGTCGCCACCGCTTGTGCCCAATCTCGCACCCGGAGCCCGTCGACGTCCTTCGGCCCAAACCACCTATGATAAGCCTATCCATGGCATATGTCGTGAGAAAACAACGACAGTTGGCGCCCACCGTGGGGCCGTACGTGGCACCGACCGGATTCATGCTCTGGGCAGGACCCCTCGCCATTCCCCGTCGCAGCTACACGTCCAGGCGAAACTTCGGGCTTGTGAGGCTTTCTCCGGCACACCCTGCGGGTGACCCCGTCGACCTTGCGGCCGACATCGACGCGCTCATCGAGCGCTTCGGCAGGCTCAGCCTCGCCGAGGCTTCGTTCGCTGACGAGTACCCCGGGCAGGTGCTCGTTTGCGCCAATCCGCCCACGGCCGTGGGGGCACTTGCTGCGACCCAGTCCAGCGACTATCACGATCGCGTGCGGGCAATGTCCATCATCTCCTCCACCTCCTCTGGATGTGCGCGGGCCGGGAAGACACCGCCACGGCCCGTGTCGGCACTTCCGACCTGCTCAGTGCGGCCCTCCGAGGCTTGAGCACCCTTATCGCCCCGATGGCTAACCCCGACATCACCGTGGTTGACCTCGAGGTGGCTCGCCGCGTCCTGTTCGAGTACGCTACCGCCCTAGCGGCCACACGGTGCCGCATGGAGGCTGCCCAGCAGGAATACGCTTCCGCCTACGGTCTCACACCGGCTGGCACCGAGCCCAGCCGGCGTGGGGCTATGCGCGACTGCGGCCGTGTGGTCGCCGAAATCCTAGGCGGCAAGATGCCCGTCTACGACACCCCCGCAGCCAACCTACGGGCCCTCAAGGTAGCCTATGAGGACTTGGCTACCTTGGAGGGCGAAGAACGTGCCGCCCATGAGCGTCACATCAAGGAGCTCATTGACGCCGCTTACGCGCAGGAGCATCTGCTCGCGTCAGGCGGTGCCGCCTCTAGAAGCCCACGCCATGAGCGCGAGTGCACGGGGATGGCGGGCCATCAGCCGGCTTAGCACTCCTCTTCCCCTCGCACCTCCGGCCATCTGGCCAAAACAAACAACCGTCGGCCCTCTCAGCTGCCGGGGAGCGAGCAACCGGTTGTTAGCAGCCGACGCACCAACAACTCGCCTCGCAGTGGCCGCCATCATGAAGCGCCAGCAGCCAATAGCCGGCGCAGCCACGGGCACACTCCACCCCCGCGGCGGGAGCCAAAACGATCGGTTCTGACTGTCATCCGCCCCGAGCTCTCGGCCCAGATCGGGCCGCGCGTCCCCCACAGCGAGAACGACGCCCGCAACCACATCGACCACCTTGTGCAGTCAGCCCTCCTCGAAGAGGAGGGCTCAATCGATCTGACCTGTTTTGGCCCTTGGATCCGCAACGAGCAGTTCCCGACCAGCTTCAGTCTCCCTCGAGACACTCCTAAGTATAACAGGGCCGCCAAGCCCGAGGACTGGTTGATCGACTACACCAACGCGGTCGGCATCGCCAGGGGAAACTAGCGCATAGCCGTTCACTACGCCCCCCTCATGTTGATCAGCTTAGCCCGCACCTGGCTCAACAGCCTGGCGGCCGACAGCATCAACACCTGGACGGACTTGGAGGAGGCCTTCGTCCGCAACTTCACCGGCACCTACAAGCGACCCGGCCGCTCCCGTGAACTCGCCATGTGCGTTCAGGGGCCAGACGAGTCCCTCCGCGACTACCTCACACGATGGACCGAGCTTCACAACTCCTTCGAGTTGGTACATGAGGTGCAAGCCGTGTAGTACTTCATCAAAGGTTGTCGAGACGGCATTCCCCTCAAGCACATGCTTCTATGCTTTGAGCCAGCCACGCTTGCCGAGCTCAGGACCAAGGCGGACAAATACGCCACGGCAGATTCAGCCATCCGGGTCAACACGAGCCCACCCGCCAAGACAACGACAACGTTGGCATTGTCTCGGCCGGCTGCCGCTAAACGGCAGCCGTAGAACAACAAACGCAAGAACGACCAGCAAGATCCCCGCTACGGGAGCCGACAGGTCAACACCATTGAGGAGCAGGAGCCGGCTGTCCAGCCTTCCAGTTAGCGCCAACGCACTGGCAAGGCTGCCTGGCTGCCGAAGCTCACCTTCAAGCAAATGCTCGACCTCCCCTGCAAGAACCACTCGGGGGCCGAACCCTCTACGCACACGCTCCGGCAGTGCAACTTCTCACAGCGATTGGCCCGGGGGGACGGCCTTACATTTCCTCCCACACCGCCTGCCCGCGCGTCGGCCCCTGCCCAAGCTGCCGCCCTGGCGCCGGCTTTGGCTCCGGCCCAGAACGACGGTCGTCTGATCGACCAGTTCCCTAACCAAGACGACTGTTATGTCATCTTCACCAGCAAAGACACGAGCAAACACGCTCAGCGCCGGCTCCACCGAGAGGTGGA
Source organism: Hordeum marinum (assembly GCA_022496015.1). NCBI lineage: Eukaryota > Viridiplantae > Streptophyta > Magnoliopsida > Poales > Poaceae > Hordeum > Hordeum marinum. Next base: position 491,331,329 of record CM039675.1, read on the forward strand.
CGCCACCATGTCCGCAACTCCCCAGTTCATGCACTGGTTAGAGAAGTTGGTCACCCCTCGTAATGCCAAATCCCGGCAGCTACGCCCTGATCCTCGACCCCACCATCGCCACCAAGAACTGCACTTGCTGCTTCAAGAGGGTGCTGGTTGATGGTGATAGCAGCATCAACATCCTGTACCTCGACACGATGCACAAGCTCGGGCTGAAGATAGAAGACCTATAGGCAAGTCGGACGGTCTTCCACGGCATCGCGCCTGGAAAATCCTGCTCCCCTGTCGGCAAGATCACGATCGACGTCCACTTCAGCGAACCCGGCCACTTCCGCCGCGAGCCAGTGTTGTTCGAGGTTGTGGACCTCGCGAGCCCCTACCATGCGCTACTGGGCCGGTCGGCCTTGTCAAGTTCATGGCGGTCCCCCATTACGCCTACCTCAAGCTTAAGATGCCGGGCCCCAAGGGAATCATCACCATCGCAGGTGACTACAAGATGTCAATCAAGTGCGCTCGAGACGGCAGCCGGCTGCCGAGGCCCTGGAAATCGTCAAGGAGAAGCGGCAGCTCGAACGGCTCGTGGCCCTTGCCGCCAGCCAGTCGGTCATGTCGTCTGACCTCTTGCAGTCCGCCGGCAAGGCCTCCTTCAAGCCGTCCAAGGACACCAAGAAAAACCCGCTCGACCCGGCAAAACTGGCTCAGTGCGTCACCATCGGCTCCCGCCTCGACAGCAAATAGGAAGGCAAGCTCGTCGACTTCCTTCGTGAGAATCGGGACATCTTCACATGGTCTCCCAAGGACATGTCGGGTGTTTCGAGGAAGTTCGCCGAGCACAAACTACACATCCGGCCGGACGTTAAGCTGGTCAAGCAACCCCTGCGCATGTACCATAGGAGAAGCGGCGTACCATAGGAGAAGTGGCGTACCATAGGTCAAGCAACCCCATCCGGCTCGGAGAAGCGGCATACCATAGGAGAAGAGATCGCCCGGTTGCTCGCAGCCGGGTTCCTCGTGGAAGTGTTCCAAGACCTGGCGCATGTGCATCGACTACACTAGCCTGAACAAGGCGTGCCCCAAGGACCCATTCGCCCTGCCGCGGATTGATCAAGTCATCGACTCCACGGCCGGCTGCGATTTGTTGTCTTTCCTAGACGCCTACTCCGGCTACCACCAGATCAAGCTAGACCCGGAAGACCAGCTCAAGACCTCCTTCATCACGCCCTTTGGGGCCTACTGCTACATCACCATGTCCTTCGGCCTGAAGAACGCAGGCGCCACCTTCCAGCGGTGCATGCAGAAGTGCCTTCTACCTCAGATAGGCAGGAACGTCCACGTCTACGTCGACGACATCGTCATCAAAATCAAGAAGCACTTCAGCCTCCTCGACGATCTCCGGGAGACCTTCGTGAACCTGCACGAGTACAAGATCAAGCTCAACCTAGAGAAGTGTGTCTTGGGCGTCCTAGCTGACCAACTCGTGGGTATCTTCGTGTTCGCTCGCGGCATCGAAGCGAACCCCAAGAAGATCAGCGCGATCGAGCGCATGCCCAAGCCGACCCGGCTCCGCAATGTCCAAAAGTTCACCGGCTGCCTTGCCTCGCTCAGCCGGTTCATCAAACGGCTGGGGGAGAAGGCCCTGCCCCTCTACGGGCTCCGTCACAAAACGGCTTTGGTTGAGCCGGGTCACACCAAGAAACCAGGCATGTTCGATTGGCAGACAAGGCCTTCCGCGGCCTCAAGAAGGCTCTCACCCGTGCGCCCATCCTGGTCGCACCGGCTGAGAAGGAACCACTGCTCGCCTACATCGCGGCGACCACCTGCGTCATCAGCGTTGTCCTGGTGGTCGAGCGGTCGCAGGAGGGAAAGTCCCTACCGGTCCAGCGGCCTGTCTACTACCTTCGCGAGGTCCTCTCCGCGTCCAAGCAAAACTACCCCCACTACCAAAAGAAGTACTACGGCATATACTTCGCCACCAAGAAGGTCAAGCAATACTTCCAGGAGCATACCATTACCGTGGTGAGCAGGGATTCGCTCGGCCAGATCATGAGTGGTCGGGATTCCATCGCCGGATTGCCAAATGGGTCATCGCCCTCGCCGATCATGAGATCCGGTATGAGCCAAGATCCGCCATCAAGTCATAGGCATTGGCTAATTTCCTCGTCGACTGGGCAGAGACGGAGTTCGTGTCGCCTCCCCCAGACTCCACACATTGGCGTATGCATTTCGACGGCTCGAAAATGAGGACTGGCCTGGGTGCCAGCATAGTCCTCTCCTCCCCGAAAGGTGACAATCTCAAGTACGCCCTCTAGATCCACTTCGTCGCCTCCAACAACGGGGCCGAGTACGAGGCCATTGTCCATGGCCTCCGGCTCACCAAGGACATCGGCATCAGGCGCATTCTATGCTTCGATGACTCCAACCTCGTGGTGCAGCAAGTCTCTAGCGAATGGGAGGCCAGGGACGCCAAATGGCCTGCTACCGCTTCCTCGTACAGCAGCTCACCGGCTCCTTCGAGGTCTATGAGTTTCATCACGTCCCACGAGCGGACAACGAGGCGGTCGACGCGCTGGCAAAGATTGGCTCCACCCGGCATGCCATCCTACCTGCGTCTCCCTTGAGCATCTTCTCAAGCCATCGATCAAGTCTTCCCCAGAATCGGACTCAATCTTCATGTCGGCAGACGCTGCCGGCCCATCGGCGGATCTGGCTGCCCCTTCGGCCTCTTCACCACCGGCTCCTGCAACCTTGGCTGCCCTACCGGCACCAGTTGAGACGGCTGCGTCCGAGGAGGCCAGTTCCAACAACGCGGCCGTCATGACGACAATCGACGAGCCAGCCTTGGGGACTGGCGAGCTGGCCCCGTGGGCTGGCGAGCCGGTCTCGGGGGCTGATCATCCAGTCCGGCGGGCTCCCGAGCCGGCCCCCGTCTCGGCCCTCTCATGGGCCCAGCCTATCCTGGCGTTCCTTCCACAAGGAGAGCGCCCCCCCGGACGAGGCCTTGGCAAGGCAAATCCAACGCAGGGCCCCAGCGTACAACATCGTCAACAACGAGCTCGTCCATCGCAGCACCACCGGTGTTTTCCAGCGATGCGTCGAGCTGGAAAAGGGCCTGAAGATCCTCCTCGATATCCACCAGGTTGAGTGCAGGCATCAGGCCGCCTCCAGGTCCCTGGTGGCGAAGGCCTTCCTCCACGGCTTTTACTGGCCCACTGCGCTCGTGGCGGCCAAGAAATTGCGAAGGCTGTCAGCGCTTCAGCACGCGGAGCCACCTGCCGGCATCAGCTCTCCAAACCATCCCCCTCTCATGGCCCTTCCCCGTCTAGGGGCTAGACATGGTGGGCTCCTTCAAGACCGCACGAAGCGGCATGACACACATGCTGGTGGTTGTCGACAAATTCACCAAGTGGATCGAGGCATGACCAATCAAAAAGCTGGATTGCCCCACGGCCATCCGGTCATCAATGACATCACGGTTCGCTACGGCGTCCCCCACAGCATCATCACCGACAACGGTACAAACTTCACCAAGGGCGCACTCGCGTGTTACTGCTCCAAGCAAGGAATCCGGCTCGAGCTGGCCTCCGTCGCTCATCCATAGTCAAACGGACAGGTCGAGAGCGCAAATAGCATCATCCTGTCCGGCATCAAGCCTGGCTCGTAACGCCACTAGTAAGGTCGGCTGGCTGCTGGATCGACGAGCTGTCGGCCGTCCTTTGGAGTCTTAGGACCACCCCCAACCGATCAACCGGCTACACTCCCTTCTTCCTTGTATACGGGTCCGAGACGATCATCCCCACCGACATCGAGTTCGACTCGCCTCGGGTCACCCTATACATGGAGAATGATGCAAAGGAGGCAAGAGCAGACGGTGTCGACCTACTCGAGGAAGCTTGCGAACTAGCCTTGAGCCGGACGACAATCTACCAGCAGAAGCTCTGACACTACCATAGCAAGCGGATCCGCCACTCTCCTTTCGTGAATGGGACCTTGTCCTCAGGCGGATCGAGCGGACAGCCGGACAACACAAGCTGTCCTCCCCATGGGAAGGCCCGTTCATCATCATCAAGGTGTTGCACAACAATGCATACTACCTAATAGACGCCCAGAAGCCGCAGAAGCGCAAAAGAGATGCCTCCGGCGAGGAGACGGAGCGCCCATGGAACGCGGCGCTCCTCCGCCCGTTTTACTACTGAAAAACCAATGTATGTATGTATCCCTACCCTTTTGGGCTTATGAATGCAATGGGTACCCCAGGACGGCTCTTGGGGCACGCCCTATTTCGCTTCCCTCAAAGGTTTCCTCGCTCACCGGCTCCTCGGCCCGGCTCCCGGGCCCGGGGGCTTGCCGGCTGCTCCTAGGTCCCTTTTTTGGAAAATTGCCTAAGTAGTGTGAGCCAGTCAAACCCTCCCAGCTACAGATCCGGCTCCCGGCTATCCGGCTGATGGGGCTCTGGGGCGGCAAGGCTTAGCTCACATGAAAGATCAATCAAAAGGAGATATCGGCTAGGCCCAGCCGGACCACCGCCTCGCCTCTACCACTCTACTTATCCTGAAAGGCCCTCGCGGTTCCTAAGTTCCGAACCAGCACCCTTGAGGCGAACACCCTGACCTAGCTACGGACCGGCTCCCAGCTGTCGGGCTGGCGGGGCCGAAACCAAAGGGGAAAATGGGGGGAGGGGGTTGAATAAAGCCAAGAAGGCGAACAAGGATAAGGACAAGCCGGCACGAGAAATAAGGCAAACACAAATATTCACAATGCAAATGTTAAAACAAAAGTGGCCCACGGCTAGCACGGTTCATTACATAACACCCCCAGTGGGTGGGCTCGAGTCTAACTTGCAGGAAAAAAAGAAAGATGAAGGCGCTCGCGGGCTCAGGCCCCCGGCGCGTCGCCAGCCAGCGCATCGCTGGGCGGCTCGACTCTCGCCTCGGAGGTGGTCGCAGCCTTCGGGGCGGCCTCCTTGGCCTTCGAAGCGGCCTCCGCGGTTCCGGCCGTCTCGCCGCTCGAGTCGGTGCTCTCGTCGGCAACCTCCTCGTTCGCTGGGCCTTGGGGGATGTCAAAGGAATCTTCAGGCACTGGCTCGCTGTCCTCGCCAAGGGCCGGCAGGAACTCATCCGCGTCAACATAAGACGCGAGCTCATTGGCCCAGTGGACAAGGGCCGGCTCACGGGCCTCCCATTCCTCGACCGGCTCATCCCGCATGGTGGCCAGCCGGCCCAAGTCCACGCCGCGATACCATGACATGATGAACCGGAGCGCCATCTGCGCACCGAATCGGGCTGCTTACGCCTTCCAGGCCTCGAGCCGGGCCACGCCCTGCTCCAGCCACAAGGCCACGCGGTTCGCCGGAGCTCCCCCGGGGCTCGACCACAGAGCGGCGATGATATCCTTCCCAACCATCTTCATCCGCTCCACGCTCCGCTCGAGATGGGTCAGTCGTATTTGATGGCGACCCCGAGCTCATGCACGTCCCACGCGGCGTCCTCCTCGATGGAACGCCCGTGCTCGCGAAGGTATTCCCGGTGCTCCTTGACGGCGCGCTCAGCATGGCGCTGAGTTTTCGGGAAGCGCCCTGGGAGAAAGGGGAAGAAGAGGAAAGAAAGGCAAATCAAGCACAAGAACCAGCAAAAGAAAAAGCAACCGACTGGAGAAGGGAAAAACGGGCACTTACCTTCAATGGCGTCGTCCACCCCAATGGCGAAGTTGAGCGCCGCCTTCCGCTCCGACGCCAGCGCCGCCTCTGATGCGGCAAGGGAGCCCCTGACCTCTTCAAGCGACCTGTCAAGGCGGGTCACCTCGTCTTAGAGGACGGCGGTCCTCCGAGCAGCCTCAGCCACCTCCTTGACGCCCATCTCCTTGGCCACCACCTCCTTTGCCAAGGCAGCCTTGAGGCGGTCCTGGGCCGCCTTCCCGTCAGCCAGCAGAGCGGCCTGGCGGTCTTTCTCGTGCATGGCCATCTGGACGGCTTGAGCCAGCCGGTCCCGCTCGGAGATGAGCCCGGTCTTCTCGGCATGGAGGGCGGTCAGATCGCCTGCAAGACGAGGCAGGCGCCAGCCAGCTCTCGGGGGCTACGTACCCCTCCCGCGAAACTCAACTTACCTTGCATGCACACCAGCTCCTTCTCCAGGCGGTAGAAGCCATGCTTGCCATGGTCGTGGATGGTGACTGCCTCCTCAAACAGCTTCTGCCGCAAGGAGTGCCCCACCTGTTACGCGGAGCCAAAAATCAATACATGCTCAAAGAGATCCAGCCCAGCTGCCCGTCAGCCGGTCAGTCGGCCCACATCTCGGGGGCTACACCTCGTGGGTGCGCTTGCGCGCCCCCAGAAAAATCTAAGACAAGGGCAACCTTGCTTACCTCCGCACGCTGCAGAGTGGCATCAGCCGCCTGGGCAAACCGGGCCAGCTCCTGCTGGCACCGGTCCAGGACGCTCCCTAAGTCCCCGAATGAGGGAACCGGGCCGCCCGCCTAGGGAGCCGGTAAGGCCGGCACGCACGCCAGTGCCTGCCAGTCTCGGAGCACCTCCTGCATGGTCTGCAGGGTCCTCCGGGCCCGGTCGCCGTTGCCGCCCAGGCTCGCCACAGTACCAGCCGGCGGCGGCAGGTCGACAACGGCGAGCGTCCGGTAGTCGCCCCGCATCGGCCCTTCACCCGATGCCGTCGCCGCCTCCACCTCCTGCCGCTCCGGCGCGACGATCGCGACAGAGGGCGCCTCCACCTCCATGGCCGCCACCTCTGGCGCCGCCTCTGATGCCGCCCCTGAGGCCACCGGGGCCTCCAGCACGTCGACCCGGGCCGACTCGGCCATGGGCGGTATCACGTCCGGCACCTCCGGCCGGGTCGCCTCGGGAGCCGGCTCCGCTGCCGCTGCCCTCGCTTGGGTCGCCTCCTCTGGGATGTAGGCGCAGGCGGGTCCATGGCCGCCCCTTGCGGCTCGCTCGACGGAGGCCTTGACAGACGGGTCGATTCCGCCACCGAGTCCAACGCCCGCGTGGGGTCCGCGGACCTCCTCCGCCGCCCGCCGCTCGAAGTCCCGGAATGCGAGGCCCCGCTTCGCATTTCGGACTTCGAGGCTCGCAGCTCCGTGAGACTCCTCTTCTCCTCCCGCTGGGTGGCTGCGTGCTCGCAGGCCAGCTGACTGGCGGCATCCGTCAGGTCCCCCGCCGACTCCCCCTCGTGAAGCTCGATGGGGTCCCTTTAGCGCGGAAAAGTCCGGTCACCCACCGGCTCGCGACCTGGAAGAAAACACACGCAATATGCAAAAAAGAGACTTACCCGATGACGAGGGGCAAGGCCCTCTTGGCGCGCGCCGGTGGCTTCTGCGCCGCCACCTTAACCCGCTTAGGGACTGGTGGCGGGGCCCTCGGCCCGTCCTGAGCCGGCCTCTTCGCCCGGCCGGCGACCCCGGCCGTCGGGGCTTGAGCCGGCCGCTCCTTGCTCCGCTGATCCTAACGCGCTGAGGGAGGAGGCTCGTTCAGAATCATTACATCATCATCGTCATCGTCATCATCGTCGTCCGTCCAGTCCCTGATCATGGGGGCAAGAAGGAACTCACCCGCTCCGCTGGGCTCCCCGGCTGCGCCAGATCCTCCGGCTCCACTGGGCTCGCCAGCTCGCTGGTCCGCCGGCTTGTCGACTCCTCCCGAGGAGTCTACCCTCTCCTCCGATGGGCCTCCTCGCTCGTAGTCTTTGGAGTCAGAGTGTTCTTGCTCCGCCTTGAAGATTTGGGGGTGCGGGCCATCCGGCGAGTTCTGTCGCACCAACAGCTGCGGTCAGCACGGCAAAGTAAGGTCCGCAGCCGGCCGACGGCTGGAAAGAATCAAACGAAGAAAAACCGTCTCCTTAAAAGACTTACCAGGGGGCGGTTGATGCGGTCTTACGGCTCCATGTCGAAAGATCATGACTCGGGCTTCAGCTTGAATGTCGTGAGGGCATTTACCCGCTTCACCACCTGAGCCGGCATTAGGTCGACGGTGGACAACCGGCATGGGTTGCGGCGGCTGGAGATATCGCAGATCCGGTGCGGCCTCAGCTAGAGAGGCAACACCCGGCGCGAGATAAAGGCCGCCACCAGATCAGCGGCGACCAGACCCTCGGAGCTCTTCAGCTGCGCGAGCCGGCCGAGCTCCGCTAGGGCCACGCCGCGCGGGGTGGTCGCCAACCAGTTCACCTGGGTGGACTGCGTGTCGACGAACGGTAGCAGCCGGATGAAATCCAAGTTCGGGTCGACGTTCTTCACGTAGAAGAACATCCAGTGACACCCCTTGATGGAGTCGATGAGAGAAAGAGGTGGGAAGCGCGTGGTGCCGCGGCAGCACATCATGGTGCCCGCACAGGCACTGCTCTTCAGCGGCTTAAGATAGAAAAGGGCATTGAAGAACTCGAGGAAAGGAAGGATCCCGAGATATCCCTCGCAAAACATCACGAATGCGGTGAGGTACAAGATCGCGTTGGGGCTGAGGTGATGCAGCTGGAGGTCGAAGGTGTCGAGGAATAGGCAGAAGAAGTGGCTTACGGGGAGCCCGAAGCCTCAGACGAAGTGCTACAGGAACATGACATGTTCCCCCGGCTATGGCGTCGGCGCCACCTCGTCGCCAAGCACACGTGCGACCACCCGCTCCGCTGGCGACAGCATCCGCGCGCGGAGAAGCTCCGCAATGTCTCCCTCGGCGAGGACGGGGCCGGCCCAGCTCCCTCTGCGTCCATCGGCCATTACGGCAGTGGGGCGGCGTATGGGCACGGTTGCGGGCTCGAGCATAGTGTTGCGCAAGGGGGCGAGGAGGACGAAGAAGGCAAGAAGACGAGGCAGCAGGGGGGCAACAGGGATGCGGGTATCTCCGCCCCTGCCCTTCCTTCCCTTTTATAGGGGAGTCCATGATCGGGGGACGTGGGATTAACTGCGCCCACTCCCCCCGAAAACTCCGCGCGCACATGGGTGGCCCCGAATCGTAACAGCCGCCTCGAGGACTTGGGGATCTCAGTCTGCGTCCCGAGGCCTACTGGGCTATGCTCGGGGCCTAGCAGGCTAGGCCCTGGCCGACGTCCCATTTCCTCACGTGCGCGGGGCCCACCGCATCATTACTCACCATATGGCGCGTGGCGGGCCGGTGCGGGTCCCGGGGCGACACGCCTGTACCCGAGGCGTCGGGTCCAACGGCCGACCCGGCTGCCCCTTCGGCTTCACGCCGGAGGCGGGTACCGCTGGGGGGAAGCCGTCGGCTCCCCTCCGTCTGTCGGACGTGGGCCCCCACCGGCTTCAGGGACTATTGGTGGGTTTATTACCCCTAGGTAGGCCAAAGCAACGGGGTTCTCCCCCGTTCCGCTTCGAGGGAAATCTACGCGGCCGGCTGAAGGACGGACGGCTCGAGCTGCCGCGGGCTGGTGACACGGATGGCTGGTCGTGCAACCGGCTCGACCCCCGGCCAGGTGGGCGTGGCCAGCTGCCTTCCGGGCTGTCTCCTCCGTTGACCCCGGGGCGGACGTGCGACGTCTCGTCCCCCTGCGCGCGGGTACAATGACAAGACATGACCGCTGCGACGGGCGGCCCTGTGGCCATAGTGGCCGCTGACGCACTGGAACGTATGGCTACAGTCCGACCGTCTAGACCGCTGACCTTGGCGAGCGCGACCGGGCGGGGAAACAGTGCCGGCACACCCTCGCCCACTCGATTACCTGCCCCGGCGTGGCTACAGTGCGGCCAGCCGTACTGGAGACTTCGGTCAGCTGGAGCTAGACGACGCCTCTCGGGCGAACCGTGCCGCGGCAGGTGGGCGAGGGCCAATCGCAGAGCCGGCTGACGGGGCCCAGCGGAAGACGGGACCGCTCAACCGGTGGACCCTACACACGACGAGACGGCACGAAGGGAGGGACCCCCTGGCCAGCCGAAGAGACTACCAGCCGGGTCCCCCACCCATGTACTTTAGAACATATTATAGAGCCGGGGGGTGGGCCTATAAAAAACCCCAAGCCCCCCATGCAATGGGGACGGACGATCATTCGCATACACCAATATAGAGCTTTCCTCTCGTACCATCGCTAGCAACGGAGGAGGACGAGCCGGCTGCTCCTTCTTTCTCCTCTAGAGACAGCTTTAGGAGCACCCTTGTAAACACAACCATCCATCCAACTAGACCAAGCAGGACTAGGGGTATTACCTCCCTCGGAGGGCCCTGAACCTGGATACATCATGCGTCGCCACCGCTTGTGCCCAATCTCGCATCCGGAGCCCGTCGGCATCCTTCGGTCCCAACCACCAACGATAAGCCTATCCATGGTATCTGTCGTGAGAAAACGACAACACTGTTTAATGTCGGCCGCCTCACGAATGGACGTGTGTCGGACTAGGTTTGTCGGCACATGCATGGTCTTAATGGGGCGTTTGAATGCAGCAAGGAGGCGTGTTCGGCCAGGCATGCATCGGCTAGCGCCCTCGGCCAATGCGTCGCTTCTATGCCGAAGCCAGTGTGAGGTCGCTTCCACTCAGGTACTTATTAAATGTGGAGCGGCCGTTCCACAACGGCATGAATACGGGCTGCTTGTGCCAAGGAAAACACGCATAGGCGAGGAAGAAGGGTTTCGAATGGGCCAGGGCAGTCAGAAGCAGACATGGATGTTGTCCAGATACCCGCAAAGCTTCCCCATGTCCGTCTTCGGTTTTCAAGAAAAAACGTCTCCGAACCGGTCTGCGGATTCGATGCAGGCCATGTTGGATGGCTTCCTTGCTTCGGACCACGTGGTCCAGACAGAAATGTCAAGTGTATCGGCGTTGGAGATACCTTAAAATGATTGTTTTTAAGGTATTTTTATAATCCGAGTGGATTTTTAGAGCTGTCTGCTTATACACATCTTTACCAGTGCCTAAAATCTGTTGGGCTGGCGCCTGTGCCACTCCCCGTGTGCTTGAAATTGAACTAGTGTTTGGGGCCATCATTGCGGACTTCTTAAGAAAAAGCTCTGCACGTATTTCTCTCTTAAAAAAAACTCTTCTTCCTCTTATAAAATTGAAAAAAAATCTCAAAACACGTGGAAATCACATCAATCTCAGAAAAAAAGAAAAAGGCCTAAGAAATTTCACAAAAATCAAAATAAAAAATCATCACATCCATTTTTCAAAAAATAATCTCCAAAAGAAGCTTATCAAAAGGAAAAAAAAGTCTTACTTTAATCTTCCAAAAATAATCAAAGAGTTTCTCGCTACGGCCAAAGAGCATGCGCCACGCGGCCATGCTGGCTGGTCTCCCTTCTCCCACACGTTTTGTTTCTGGGATGAAATACTACGATTCCAGACATAACACATGTCTAGTCAAGATGCTGGCCCGACGACCATTACATCATCCGAGAACGCCTGATCAACAACTTGGCCTGCGCCAAAAGCAGCTAGTGCATGCACTAACCTTTACAAGCCCGCGGGGCAAATGTGATGGAAACATAATTAAAGTTCTGCGAGCAAATTCACAGATCCTATATATACCTCTTTTTTTTAAAAAAAAGGAGCAAATTCACAGATCCTATATATACCCACAGTCTCTGCATGCGGTCATTTTATTGATTATTCTCGAGAACCTTATAAAGTAGTACAACAATATGCCTGAATCCGTCATTTTCACAACATTTGTCGCTACTCCTATCGATATGATAAAGGGGTGCAAGCTGGGCCAAATATACATACCTCTCACCTAAGCCTAACAACTAAAGCCGGAGGCCCGACCGAGCCACCTACCGGGTCCGGCGCACAAACCGGTCTGACGCACTCACATGTGTCGCCGCCACTATCTTCCACTGATTCATCTTCAGAGCAGATTGAGGTGCCAGCCTTGGCAGGTGCCTCCGCCATCGACGCCACCATGACGTCAAACCACGACCTTCACCTACGCGAGTCCATCTCCAAGTAGCGGATGCAGATCCATACTAGGATAGGGCCGCACCATCGCCGTCGCCCACCACCCACAAGCGCCACCCAGCCCCAAGGTTCCCAAAGTGGTGCCTACAAGAAGGGAACGACGCCGTGAGCGCCGCCATTGCCCAACAAAGTTAGGTCTTTCGCCCGGGAGACCTAGGGGAAGGGGAAGTGAGGGGATCAGTCCATATCGACGCCTCCAAGGAGGGAAGGGAGTGAGGCCGGAGGGAGGCTAACAACTCAGTCAGATCCTATATATACCTAAGAAGTTCATCCCACTATCTTATTTGTCTAGATATGTAAGTATGTCACATCATCATATAATTATGAAAGGGACAAAACCCACCTGAACATGCAATCATAAATAAAAAAAGACACACCACCACATGCAACCAGGCATATGATTTTATTTCATTATATTATTCTACTTATATTCAATAGATACTATATAACTATATACATCGTATGTATTTTCAGTTTTGGTTCGACGTGTTAGAAATCTAAATATTATTTTCCACACAATCTAATCTAATTAAAATACTACCTCCGCCCCGAAATAGATGGTGTATAAATTCAGCCAAAAAGTCAATACTTTTTAAGTTTGGCTAACTATATATAAAATATATTAAGATAAATAATATTGAAAATATATCAACATGTCAACCGTTAGATTTTTTTTTTCATAATCTATTTATTAAACATTGTAGTGGTTGATAGTTTGTTCGATGTACTTGGTCCAACTCAGAAAGAACTGATCTTTGACTATGTGTATACACAATGTAATCGGGGATGGAGAGAATAAGTTGAACTGATTCCCACAGCAACGCATGGGGTATAATTTAGTTTCTTTAAAGAGTAGGCCTTGAGTTGCTTGGTCCGTTTTCTTGCTCTCCCGCATGTTAATGTGTTTAATGTTGGATGCCGGTTTCATTTCTTGAAATGGAACCGTTATGTGGCTTGTTCTTCTAAAAAGGTCATAAAAACCAAGATTTTGTCTGTCAGCAACTGCATGACGAGCATGACTTGCTATTCGAACGACCAGCTACGTACATTGGATGCTAACGAACGCTTCAGCCGGAAGTCGCAACATGCCAAGTAGAACAGTGCAGGCAGTCATTGCCGTTAACAAAACTAAGGCAGCCTGGGCAGAACAAATGTTTATCCAACGTGTATTTTTTACATTCATTCTAAGGGCAACTCCAACACCAACCCTTAAATAACCCGCAATACGTTCGGAACTTATGATTCGGACGTGTTTTGCCATCCAATGGGGGACTTTGCAGAAGTCTGGATAGCAGTCACGTAGAATTCCGAACCCCGGTCCATTAAAATCCCCTCTTCTAGTCTTATGTTTTTCCAATCCGTCTATTCCCCTTGCTTCCTCCTCCAATGTTGCCATTGCACCTCTCCAGCCGTCACATAGCATTGCCGAAGTCCGCAACCAGGACCCATATGTACCCAGGTACACTCCCCTTCCCCCCCCCCCCCCCCCCCACCCCCAACCGACAACATAGATGGTGGACACCATGCCCGATAGGCCTTCTATCAAATGCCATTGCGCTTATTTTTGAATCACATATCTTATTTTTCTAGACTACCAAGGATGGCGGGGTACTCGAACATGAAGGATGACTTGTTATGCGATGCATGGTAGATTCGTTTCACATGCGAAAGCAAATAGCGTCCTACAACATGCACATCATGAAATAACGCAATGTGGAGTCGTTATCATATCGACGGTATGCCATCTAGACCATCATCATGAAGTTTTTTGATGCGTTTTCTCGGCTGGAGGCAAGGTGATCATTGTGTGCGATAGCAGAGAAGATCGGAAGTTTTGCTTCGTCTTGCTCAACTTCTTGATTAAATCATTGTTCACTCAATGTTGCACTACACATTGTGTAGTCCATGCATACACGTTGATGTTGTTGGAAATGTGCCCTAGAGAAATAATAAATTAGTTATTATCATATTTCCTTGTTCATGATAATCGTTTATTATCCATGCTACAATTGTATTGATCGGAGACTTAGATACATGTGTGGATACATAGACAAAGCCATGTCCCTAGTATGCCTCTAATAGACTAGCTTGTTGATCAAAAAAGGTTAATGTTTCCTAGCGATGGACATGAGATGTCATTTGATAACGGGATCTCATCATTAGGAGAATGATGAGATGGACAAGACCCAAACTACAAACGTAGTGTGTGATCGTGTCAGTTTATTGCTACTGTTTTCTGCATGTCAAGTATATGTTCCTATGACCATGAGATCATGCAACTCACGGACATCGGAGGAGTGCCTTGTGTGTATCAAACATCGCAACGTAACTGGGTGACTATAAATATGCTCTACAGGTATCTTCGAGGGTGTCTGTTGAGTTGGCATGGATCAAGACTGAGATTTGTTACTCCGTGTGATGGAGAGGTATCTCAGGGCTCACTCGGTAATACAACATCACAATAAGCCTTGCAAGCAATGTGACTAAGTGTTAGTTGCGGGATCTTGTATTACGGAACGAGTAAAGAGACTTGCCGGTAACGAGGTTGAACTAGGTGTGGAGATACCGACGATCGAATCTCGGGCAAGTAACATACCGAAGAACAAAGGGAACATCATACGGGATTAACTGAATCCTTGACATAGAGGTTCGACCGATAAAGATCTTCGTAGAATATGTAGGAACCAATATGGGCATCCAGGTCCCACTATTGGTTATTGACCGTAGAGGTGTCTCGGTCATGTCTACATAGTTCTCGAACCCGCAAGGTCTGCACACTTAAGTTTGGTGACATTTCGGTAGTACAGAGTTATGTATGGTGGTCAAATAAGGTTGTTCGGAGTCTCGGATGAGATCTCGTACGTGACGAGGAGCTCCGGAATGGTCCGGAGGTAAAGATTGATATATAGGAAGTCCTATTTTGGTTGCCGAAAAAGTTTTGGGCTCACCGGTAGTGTACCGGGAGTATCCGTAGTGTACCGGGAGACCATTGGGAGGGGTATTTCGACCCAAGAGGCTACATGGGCTGTGGGAGAGTGAATACCAGCCCTTAGTGGGCTGGTGGAAGTCCCACACAAGTCCCATGAGGCTAGGAAGAAAAGCCCAAAGAGAAAAAGGTGGAAAAAGGCAAAAATAGGAAGAATCCTAGTCCTACTAGGATTGGAGGTGGATTCCACCTTTCCTACTTGGTTTGGCCGACCCAAGAGCTGGCTCTTTGAGAGTCAAGCCTCCTCCTCTCTTCCTCTTATATATACTAGAGGTTTTCAGGTTTTTTGCACCTGATGTTCAGCCACGTGCTACCCGTTCCTCTAGTGCATAGTTTCTCCTCAAGATTGGATTTCCGCAGTGCTTAGGCGAAGCCCTGCCAGAATAGCTCCACCACCATTGCCGGAGCGTCGTCATGCTGCCGGAGAACTCTTCTACCTCTCCGCTCCCTCTTGCTGTATCAAGAAGGCGGAGATCGTCATCAAGGTGTACGTGTGCTGAACGCGGAGGTGCCGTCCGTTCGGCGCTAGATCGGAAGGACCGTGATCAAGATCGCGAGACGGATCGGGATGAGATCGCGGGACGGATCGTGATGAGTTCGCGGGACAGATCGTGATCAAGATCGTGAGACGGATCATGATGTGATCGCGGGACGGATCGTGATGAGTTCGCGAGACGGATCGTGATTGGATCGCGGGACAGATCGTGATGAGATCGCGGAACGCTCGGCGATTTGGATCGCGAAGACGTTCGACTACACCAACCGCGTTTCTTAACGCTTCCTGCTTAGCGATCTACAAGGGTATGTAGATCCACTCTCCCTCTCGTAGATGCTCATCACCATGGATAGATCTGTGTGTGCGTAGGAAAATTGTTGTTTCCCATGCGACATTCGCCAACAGTGGCATCATGATCTAGGTCTATGTGTAGATGAGATCTCGAGTAGAACACAAAAGGTTTGTGGGTGTTGATGCGTAGATTGCTTCCTCCCTTAGTTGGATTTTGGTTCAGCGGTATTGTGAGATGAAGCGGCCCGGACCAACATTACTCGTTTGCTTACGAGAGACCGGTTCCCTCAACCGCAACTTGTTGCATAGATGGCTTGCGGGTGCCAGTTTCTCTCACTTTAGTTGGATCGGATTCGACAAAGACGGTCCTTGAGAAGGTTGAAAAGCAAACTAGTGTATCACCGTTGTGGTTTTTGCGTAGATGAGAATTGTTCTTGCTAGATACCCGTAGCAGCCACGTAAAACATGTAACAACAATTAGAGGACGTCTAACTTGTTTTTGCAGGGTATGTTGTGATCTGATATGGCCAATTACATGATGTGATATATGTGATGTATGAGATGATTATGTGATGTATAGATTATCACGACTTGCATGTCGATGAGTACGGCAACCGGCAGGAGCCAAAGGGTTGTCTTTAATTATTGTATGACCTGCGTGTCAATCATTAAGCGCTATGTAATGCTTTACTTTATCGCTACAGTAGCAATAGTAGTAGAAGCATGTTGGGCGCGACAACCCCGATGGCGACACGTTGATGGAGATCAAGACGATGGAGATCATGGTGTCATGCCGGTGAGGATGGAGATCATGCCGGTGCTTTCTAGATGGAGATCAAAAGCACAAGTTCATGGCAATATCATGTCACTTATGATTTGCATGTGATGTTAATCCTTTTATGCACCTTGTTTTGCTTAGGACGACGGTAGAATTATAAGGTGATCCCTCACTTTAATTTCAAGATAAATTGTGTTCTCCCCGAGTGTGCACCGTTGCGAAAGTTCGTCGTGTTGAGACACCACGTGATGATCGGGTGTGATAGACTCTACGTTCACATACAACGGGTGCAAGCCAGTGTTGCACATGCAGAACACTCGGGTTAAACTTGACGAGCCTAGCATGTACAGACATGGCCTCGGAACACAAGAGACCGAAAGGTCAAACATGAGTCATATAGTAGATATGATCAACATGATGATGTTCACCATTGCAGCCACCTCAACTCACGTTATGATCGGACTTGAGTTGGTGAATTTGGATCATATATCACTTGAATGATCGGAGGGATGTCAATTTGAGTGGGAGTTCTTAAGTAATATGATTAATTGAACTCATTATCATGAACATAGTCAGTAGTGCCTTTGCAAATTATGTTGTAGATTACTAGATTGCGCTGTAGCTCCCTTGAATTTTTATATGTTCCTAGAGAAATAGAGTTGAAAGATGATGGTAGCAATATTGCGGACTGGGTCCGTGATCTGAGGATTGTCCTCATTGCTGCACAGAAGGCTTATGTCCTTAATGCACCGTTCGGTGCGCCAACCCCTCTAGCGTCGTCTGTAGATGTTGTGAACATCTGACAGGCACGTTCTGATGACTACTTGATAGTTTAGTGCGTCATGCATTACGGCTTAGAATTGAGGCTCCAAAACGTTTTGAACGTCACGAAACATATGAGATGTTTCTAAGAGCTGAAATTAGGATCTCAGGCTCGTGCCCGTGTTGCGAGATATGAGATCTCCAACAAGGTTCTTTACTTGCAAGATGAAAGAGAATAGCTCAATCGTTGAGCATGTGCTCAGATTGTCTGGGTTCTACAATCGCTTGAATCAAGTGGGAGTTGATCTTCCAGATAAGATAGTGATTGATATAGTTCTCCAAGTCACTGTCACTAAGCTACTAGAACTTGGTGATGAACTATAAAATGTCAGGGATAGAAATAATGATCCCTGAGCTGTTCGCAATGTTTTGACACCGCGAAAGGTAGAAATGAAGAAGGAGCATCAAGTGTTGATGGTTGGTAAAACCACTAGTTTCGAGAAGGGCAAGGGAAAGGAGGGAAACTTCATGGATAGAAAGTCAGTTGCTGCTCCAGTGAAGCAACCCAAAGTTGAACCCAAACCGGAGACAAAGTGCTTCGATTATGAGGAGAGTGATCGTTGAAGCGAAACAACCCTAGATACTTGGTAGATAAGAAGGCTGGCAACATCAACAGAAGTATATTTGATATACGTGTTATTGATGTGTACCTTGCTAGTATTCCAAGTAGCACCTGGGTATTGGATACCGGTTCGGTTTGGTAAATTTTAATAACTCGAAATAAAATCTACGGAATAAACGGAGGACTAGCTAAGGGTGAGGTGACGATGTGTGTTGGAAATGTTTCCAAGGTTGATGTGATCAACATCGCACGCTCTCTCTACCTTCGGGATTAGTGACAAACCTAAATAAATGTTATTTGGTGTTTTGCGTTGAGCATGAACATGATTAGATCGTGTTTATTGCAACACGGTTATTCATTTAAATTAGAGAATAATGATTATTCTGTTTACATGAATAAAACCTTCAATGGTCATGCACACAGTAAGAATGGTTTGTTGAAATCTTGATCGTAGTAATACACATGTTCATAAGCATTATTGCCAAAAGATACAAAGTTAACAATGATAGAACAACATACTTGTGGCACTGCCACTAAATGTCACATTGGTATAAAGCGCATGAAGAAACTCCATTCTTATAGATCTTTGGACTCATTCGATTTCGAATCGGTTGAGACATGCGAACCATGCCTCTTGGACAAGATGACAAAGGACCCCATTTTCCAGATGGATGGAGCGGGCAAGTGATTTATTGGAGATGATACGTGTTGATGTATGCAATCCAATGAGTATTGTAGCATGCGGTGGATATAGTTATTTTCTTACCTTCACTGATGATTTGAGTAGATATAGTGTATATTTACTTAATGAAACACAAGTCTGAATCGTTTGAAAAGGTTCAAGCAAATTCAGAGTGAAGTTTATTGCTACTGTTTTCTGCATGTCAAGTATATGTTCCTATGACCATGAGATCATGCAACTCACGGACATCGGAGGAGTGCTTGTGTGTATCAAACGTCGCAACGTAACTGGGTGAATATAAAGGTGCTCTACAGGTATCTCTGAGGGTGTCTGTTGAGTTGTCATGGATCAAGACTGGGATTTGTTACTCCGTGTGACGGAGAGGTATCTCAGGGCCCACTCGGTAATACAACATCACAACAAGCCTTGTAAGAAATGTAACTAAGTGTTAGTTGCGGGATATTGTATTACGGAACGAGTAAAGAGACTTCCCGGTAACGAGGTTGAACTAGGTATGGAGATATCGACGATCGAATCTCGGGCAAGTAACATACCGAAGAACACAGGGAACATCATACGGGATTAACTGAATCCTTGACATAGAGGTTCGACAGATAAAGATCTTCGTAGAATATGTAAGAACCAATATGGGCATCCAGGTCCCGCTATTGGTTATTGATCATAGAGGTGTCTTGGTCATGTCTACATAGTTCTCGAACCCGCAGGGTCTGCACACTTAAGGTTTGGTGACATTTTGGTAGTATAGAGTTATGTATGGTGGTGACCGAAGGTTGTTCGGAGTCCCGGATGATATCCCGGACGTCACGAGGAGCTCCGGAATGGTTCGGAGGTAAAGATTGATATATAGGAAGTCCTATTTTGGTCGCTGAAAAAGTTTCGGGCTCACCAGCACTGTACCGGGAGTACCGGTAGTATACGTGTGCCGGAGAACTCTTCTACCTCTCCGCTCCCTCTTGTTGGATCAAGAAGGTGGAGATCGTCATCAAGCTGTACGTGTGCTGAACGCGGAGGTGCCGTCCGTTCGGCGCTAGATCGGAAGAACCGTGATCAAAATCGCGAGACGGATCATGATGAGATCGCGGGATGGATCGTGATGAGTTCGCGGGACAGATCGTGATCAAGATCGTGAGACGGATCGTGATGTGATCGCGGGACAGATCGTGATGAGTTCGCAGGACGGATCGTGATTGGATCGCGGGACGGATCGTGATGAGATCGCGGGACGCTCGGCGATTTGGATCGCAAAGAGGTTCGACTACACCAACCGCGTTTCTTAACGCTTCCCGCTTAGCGATCTACAAGGGCATGTAGATCCACTCTCCCTCTCGTGATGCTCATCATCATGGATAGATCTGCGTGTGCGTAGGAAAATTTTTGTTTCCCATGTGACGTTCCCCAACAGATGTTATGTACACAAGGATAGACAGACAGTCATTTACGTACATACAATGTTAGATGAAGCCGAAGGGGCAGTACATGTGGTTCTACATGATTTGTTCATGAAAAACTCATTGAACATCCATTTAATGTCGTTGAATTTGAACTGTTGTTATACTATACTTGTTTGTATGCTATCATGTATGGATGATTTGTGCTACCTTCTATTTGAACTTTGATGATGTCTGGTATTAGGACCCGGTTTGAAATTTATGCGGATAATGTTGGCGGGCCGGCTACCGTATGTGTATTCATGGACTAATTCTCCCTGTCTGCGCACAAATGCGAGAGAAAATTTGAAAATGCACTTATTGTAATACACGCATATAGCACGCCATCCTGAAAATGGAAACTTCTCTTTACTTGAGCATCACTGTATTTGTGTGATTAAGCTAAGAGAAAATTTGAAGGCACCCGCATCGCCTAACCTGCGCGACACGGGGGGCGATCTGGCGCCGCCGGCCCAAAGGCCTCCTCCCTCGTCCTCTCTCCCCTGCCGCCGCCGAAGGCCACGCCCGTAGCCTGGCCAGTGATGGTGGCAGCGGGGCTTTCCCCCTTGCGCGGTGGCTGCGTCTTCCCCTGGCGGCGGTAGCGAATGGAACTGCGGGGAACCGGCAGCATGGAGCAGCGGGTTCCCGACGGCGAGTGTGATAACGGCGCCAGCGCAGGCGCGAGACCACGGCAGAGGAGCCCCTGTGGCGGCGGCCCAAATCGCGGATCTCGCCGTGCCCAGATGGGCTTCGGCGGGCCGGCGGATCTGGTGAGCGTCTACAGGTGGGCATGGTGGGCCTGACGACGCCGGCCTAGGCACCGTGGTGGTGCCATGGCCGGTCAGGCGGCGGCGGCGGCCTGGTTTCTCCGTCCAGTCCCCGGCAGAGATGGTGGCGGTTCGTGTACAAGTTGCTTGTTGGACGTTCTCTGTTAAGATCCGGGTGAAAACCTGCTTTTGGCCTCATGCCAAGACCGGCGATGACGGCGCAGTTATGCGGCGTTCCCTTCTTGAAGGCATCGCCGAGGAGAAGTTCAAGACCGCTATCTGCTATCTCCGGGGAAACCCAAGATCAGTAGATCAGATGACGGCGGCGCTCGTGTGTCGTTGCCCCCTTGGGGCGTCATTCTTGGAGGTGTACACGGACTCGAGGGAACGGTGGTCGGTTTCTTTGGTGAGCGGTGCTTCATCTTAAACATTGATGGCTGCTGATCTCAGCAGCATGGTGTAGTGAAGACTTGGCGTCCGATGCTTGGAGATGGACTCGCACAGGAGGAGGACACCGTCTGGCGTCATGGTGGCGTCGATGGCAGAGTGGCCTGACAAGGTATAAGCCTCAATATCTGGTCTGAAGACAGACCTGTGGAAGATGGCGGCGACGACAAATGTGAGTGCGTGAGACTGGTTTGTGCCCCTGACCCGTTATGTGGCTCGGCTGGGGCTTCCGACTTTTGATGATAGGCTTAGATGAGTGGTCTGGGTATATGGCCCAGCTAGCACCCCTTCATCATATGGATAGGAGTAGGGACATATATTGCCAAGATGACGGATTCAGTCATATTGTTGTAATACTTTGTAACGTCCTCAAGAATAATCAATAAAGTGGCTGCATGCAACTCCCAGATGAAGAGGCCGGGGATCATCCTTCTTTTCGAAAAAAGAGAAAATTTGAAGATGCCCTTATTTTGATACTCGCATACAGCACGCCAACCTGACAATGGAAACTTCTCTTTATTTATTGAGCAGCACTGTATTTGTGTGATTAAGCTGACTGCTCCTGACCTGCTTCGAGAAGAAGATGAATCATTCGTTGCAAGCTCGGGTAGAACACTTGTTTTTGAAGCTGTGGGAGATAGAGTAGGGCGTTTTGGAGCATGGGCTCCATGGAGCCCGGATTTTTTGAAAAATTTAAAATTTGTACTTTTCAGTTTTAAAAAATCCGAAAACAATTATACAAGTAAAAAAGGATTTTATGTGTGCGTATGTAAAGTTTGAGGATGAAATATCCTAAAATGCGATCTGTGTAAAAAAGACAAATTCATGGACTTTGAGAATGAATAGTACATCTACTAAAAAGCCTCAAATTTGTTCTTTTTGTGTAGCACTCATTTTAAGGTGTTTCGTCCTGAAAATTTATACACATGTGCTTTATGTCTCTAAGTATATGTGTATTTTTTTTAAAAAAAAATCGAGCCGTGAAAATTTAAATTTTGCTAAAGTCAAACTCGGGCTCCACGAAACCGGAGCTCTAAAGAGCATTTTCGTGGGAGATACTCCTATTAATAAGGAGCCAACCACATGAGCTTCACGGAATCATCATCACAGAATGCAACAGGACAGAGCGCCACTCCCTCGCAGCTAGCAAGCTAGCCTGCTGCCCCCTCAGCGCCCGTACGGCTGCCTTGGACTCTGGACTTCTGCACCGCATTCATGAAAATGTATATACGGGTTCTGTCAAAGCATCATCCGCTCCGCTCTGACTCTCCCTTCTCCTTCTCACCCCCATCTCGAGTCTGGACTCTGTCGACAAGGTCATGGGCCAATGGCATGCATGGAGCATGGTACCCTACGGTGATGCAAGTGTGCGCCTGCACGACAGCAGCAAAATCTTTTCTCCTACTTCAATGCGCGCATGGAGCTGGCCTGCCCCTGGCGAGGGAGTGGGGATCGAGCTGGGAGGACGATGCTTCAATGCGCGCACAGCGAGGGTAGAGTTAACGCGCTCTCTTTCCCTATTCACCCACTCCACCTACTTCAACGTTCATTGCTCCAGCGATGTGAGATCGATCTCCCAGCGCGCACGCCCTTGTGCATGCGTCGTGGGTCATTGCTTCTATCAAAGCCCCTCAGCAAATGGTTTTGCTAAAGGGCACCACTAGGGATCAGACTACTGATCCCTAGCACCCCATCAGACTAGTATGTCACCGTTGGACGGACCAGCCTACCACCATTAGATTTGAGAGAATGTAGTAGATTAATTACAAGCTTATTAGTGCTCATGACGTGGATCTTCTATTCTGCTTCCATATAAATGCACCGTGATTATTGCTTCCTGTTGGTAACTGCACCCCATGAATCACGTATATGCTTCAGTAGTTTTGGTAACTGCACCCTTCAATCACGCCTATGCTTCGGTAGTAGTTTTTTAGTTTACCAACAATAATTTGGTTGCTTCACATGAAATTAGTGGCGCAATGTATATTGCTTTATACGAGTAGGGCGTTTTGGAGCTCGGCCTCCATGGAGCCCTTTATTTTTGAAAAATTCAAAATCCAAACTTCCCGTTTTAAAAAAATCTGAAAAAATATATGCAACTACACAAGGATGAATTGTATATGTGTTCAAAAAATCAGGATGAAATACTTTGAGATACAATCTATGCAAAAAGAACAAATTTATGTACTTTTGAGATGAATAGTATCACGTGTAAAAAAGTCATAAATTTGTCCTTTTTGCACAGACCTCATTTCAACGTATTTCATCTTAAAAATGTACACACATGTGTGTTATGCCTCCATGTATATCCGTATTTTTTTTCAGATTTTTTTGTGATGTGAAAATATGAATTTTCATGAATTTTGGGGTTTTCAAAAACTGGCCTCCATGGAGGCCGAGCTCCAAAAGGGATTTTCGGCTTTATACAAACTATATTATGCATCAATAAATATTTTTATATTATGCGACAAATATAAAATATCATGTTTCGACGTTTGTGCATTTGTGTTATGTACGCAGTTCATTACTTGCTTCCTACATAGTTTTGTGAAGCTTTTTTTTTGAAATAAAAGGTAGAGCATTTTCTACCTTATCCATTTCAAAACAGGTGAAAAGCCTGGGTGACCGAAGTCAATTACATGAGAAACTATGTGAGCGCTACATAAGCAGGTGCAGCAGGCCATAGTCAAGCCTATAAAGGTACAAAAGAAAATACAAGGAACGATAAAGAGGTCAGACCAGCTCCTGTGGCAGAGACAGAGATTGAAGAAAGAGGAAAAACTAGAACAACGCTAGCCAATTGAGCATCATGTGCCTGTGATGTTCTTTCTTAGCGCGGTGGCTCCACAAGTGCAAAAGCTCGTTGATGAAAGCATTGATTCGTGGAAGCCCCCAACATTGATTCTCAAAAATCCGAGCATTCCGAGCATGCCAAATGGTGACCGCGCAGGCTGCGAACAGGATATGCCATAGTGCCCCAAACTTTTCCGCAGTTTCAGGTGAAGAAACAAAAACTGCAATATTTGGTGACCTGAGTGCAAGGTTATCCAGTCCTAGCCGACGCCAAATTAGATCAGCTTGGCGACATCGGAGTATCAGGTGCGCGATACTCTTAGGGGCAGGGCAGACATCACAGCCATTGGTCGGGGCAACCTTGGTCCATCCTTTATGAAACATATAGTCCTTTGTGTTTAGCCTCCCACGGAAGGCAAGCCATAGGAACACTCTGTGTTTGGAAGGAATAATGTTATCCCAAACGATGTTGTTGTGAGGCCGTATAATACCCCTGAAATTAAGCAGCCTGTAGAAGTAAGCTGTGGTCGCCCCAGAATTGTCTGCTGCCGATGTCCTAGTGTCGCTCTCTTCAGGATTCAGTGCAAAATGTCCCAAAATTTGATTTAGCATATCAAGCTCTCTGGTTGCTGTGTAGGACAGATTTGGGAGCAGCTCAATTTCCCAAAGGCCATCCACAAACTGTGATGATACCGAACAGGATGGTGACTTTGCAAAGGAGAAGTAGGGAAAGTGTGGACTAATCTGCCGCTGCCGGACCAGTCATCATGCCAGAAGGATGTCTTCGTAAGTACCATTGCCAACAGTGCATTTTGTTGAACTTAGCACAAAGGGAATAGTATTGCAGATAGCTCTCCAAATGGGCGTTGCGGTGCTACAAGCTTGGAGAGGTATGTAGCGCTGACAGTAGGTAGAGGAAAACCATTGGTAGCAGGGGACCATACTGTCTTGTAGAATTTTAGCAGCCATTTTACTGATCATTGCAATGTTGTGTGATTGAAGGTCCTTGATGCCCAGGCCGCCGTTCAGTTTATTCATAGTGACGACATCCCAAGCAACTAAGCAATGTCCAGCAGTACCGTGGTTAGACCTTTGCCATAAGAAGCCACGCAGAATCTTTTCCAGTTTGTTGAGGGACTCTTTTGGCCAAGTAAAACATGCCATGAAGTAGCTTGGGATAGCCGCGAGCACTGCATTAATCAGCGTTAATCTTCCTCCCCAGGAGGGGTATGAAGCAAGCCATCCCGATAGCCTTCTGTCTACTCGATGTATCACAGGGGGGAGCATGGCGTGAGAGACCTTGTTCATGCTAAGCGGCAGCCCTAGGTAGGTGCACGGGAAGGAGGAGATGGAGCATCCAAGGAGTTCGGCAACAACATTAGTAGTGTCAGCATCCATCCATACTAGAACAAAAGTACTTTTGCTGAAATTGATTTGCAGTCCTGTGTAAGCTGAGAAGGCGGTCAAAATTCTCGTGATAACAACAGCTTGTTCAATGGTCCCCTTAATCATCATTAAAGTATCATCCGCGTAATATAGGACTAGGAAGAAGAAATCCACATCAAGGGGATGAAGCAGGTTACCTTGTGTGAACTCACGGCAACAGAGCTGCTGTAGCACGTCCGCTACAAGGATGAAAAGTAATGGAGATATGGAGTCACCTTGCCGTAAGCCACTTCTGCATTGTATGGCACTGCCAAGCTCATTGTTGACCATGACGCGAGAGGAACTGGTTTGCAAAAGGTCCTTTATCCACTTTATCCAAATTGGGGGGAAGCCTCTAGCAGCCAGAACTTCAAAAAGGCAATCCCAGCTGACACTGTCAAAGGCTTTTTGAAAGTCCAATTTAAGCACAATCATTGGTTTCCTCCTCTTGTGCGCGTATTGGACCAGCTCAGCAGTTAACGCAAAATTCTCGACGATGCATCGTCCGGCTAGGAAGCCAGACTGCAGAGGGTGCACAAGTTCAGGTATAAAATTTTGCAGGCGGTAGGTCAAAACCTTGGAGGTTAGCTTGTAGAGGCTATGGATGAGAGATATTGGGCGGAAATCCTTGATTTCTTGGGGCGCTTCTGCTTCTTTCTTTGATATAAGCACTATAGATGCCACATTGACACCATTGAGGTTTGCTTGTCCTTGGAAAAACTTCTAGAAGTAAATGTTGGGGAACGATGCATGGGAAACAAAAAATTTCCTACGCACACGTAGATCTATCCATGTTGATGAGCATCTATGAGAGGGAGAGTGGATCTACATACTCTTGTAGATCACTACGCGGGAAGCGTTAAGAAACGCGGTTGGTGTGGTCGAACATCTTCGCGATCCAAATCGCCGAGCGTCCTGCGATCTCATCATGATCCGTCCCGCGATCCAATCACGATCCGTCCCGTGAACTCATCAGGATCTGTCCCGCGATCTCATCACGATCCGTCTCACGATCTTGATCACGATCTGTCCCGCGAACTCATCACGATCCGTTCCGCGATCTCATCACGAACCGTCTGGTGATCTTGATCACGGTCCTTCCGGTCTAGCGCCGAACGGACGACACCTCCGCGTTCACATACGTACGGCTTGATGACGATCTCCGCCTTCTCGATCCAGCAAGAGGGAGCGGAGAGGTAGAAGAGTTCTCCGGCAGCGTGACGGCGCTCCGGCGATGGTGGTGGAGTAATTCCGGCAGGGCTTCGCCTAAGCGCTGCAGAAATCCGATCTGGAGGAGAAACTATGCACTAGAGGAACGGGTAGCACCTGGCTAAAATCTGGTTCCAAAAAACCCTAAAACCTTTAGTATATATAAGAGGAAGAGAGGAGGAGGCTTGGCCCTCAAAGGGCCAGCAATTGGGTCGGCCAAATCAAGTGGGAGACGTGGAATCATCCTCCAATCCTAGTAGGACTAGGATTCACCCTTTTTTTTTGCCTTTTTCCACCTTTTTCTCTTTGGGCTTTTCTTCCCAGCCTCATGGGCCTTGTGTGGGATTTCCACCAGCCCACTAAGGGCTGGTATTTACTCTCCCACAGCCCATGTAGCCTCTTGGGTCGAAATACCCCTCCCGATGGTCTCCCGGTACACTACCGGCACTCCCGGTACACTACCGATGAGCCCGAAACTTTTCTCGCGACCAAAATAGGACTTCCTATATATGAATCTTTACCTCCGGACCATTACGGAGCTCCTCGTGACGTCCAGGATCTCATCCAGGACTTCGAACAATCTTCGGTCACCACCATACATAACTCTATACTACCAAAACGTCACCAAACCTTAAGTGTGCAGACCCTGTGGGTTCGAGAACTATGTAGACATGACCGAGACACCTCTACGGTCAATAACCAATAGCGGTACCTGGATGCCCATATTGGTCCCTACATATTCTATGAAGATCTTTATCGATCGAACCTCTATGTTAAGGATTCAGTTAATCCCGTATGATGTTCCCTTTGTTCTTCGGTATGTTACTTGCCCAAGATTCGATCGTCGATATCTCCATACCTAGTTCAACCTCATTACCGGAAAGTCTCTTTACTCGTTGCGTAATACAAGATCCCGTGACTAACACTTAGTCACATTGCTTGCAAGGCTTATTGTGATGTTGTATTACCGAGTGGGCCCTGAGATACCTCTCCGTCACACGGAGTAATAAATCCCAGTCTTGATCCATGCCAACTCAATAGACACCCTCGGAGATACCTGTAGAGCACCTTTATAGCCACCCAGTTACGTTGCGACGTTTGATACACACAAGACACTCCTCTGATGTCTGTGAGTTGCATGATCTCATGGTCATAGGAACATATACTTGACATGCAGAAAACAGTAGCAATAAACTGACACGATCATATGCTACGTTTGTAGTTTGGGTCTTGTCCATCACATCATTCTTCTAATGATGTGATCCCGTTATCAAATGACATCTCATGTCCATGGCTAGGAAACCTTAACCATCTTTTGATCAATGAGCTAGTCTACTAGAGGCATACTAGGGACATGGTGTTGTCTATGTATCCACACATGTATCTGAGTTTCCGATCAACACAATTTTAGCATGGATGATAAACGATTATCATGAACAAGGAAATATGATAATAACTAATTTATTATTGCCTCTAGGGCATATTTCCAATAGTAACCTAGCAGATCATCTTTGAGAGTATGCTTGAACTTCTTATAGAACTCATTTGTGAACCCATCAGGCCCCGGACTGCGATTGTTTGGCATCTTGTTGATAGCAGAGACAATCTCTCCCCAGTGGAAAGGTTGTGCACAATCATTGGTTTCCTCCTCTTGTGCGCGTATTGGACCAGCTCAGCAGCTAACGCAAAATTCTCGACAATGCATCGTCCGGCTAGGAAGCTAGACTGCAAAGGGTGCACAAGTTCAGGTATAAAATTTTGCAGGCGGGAGGTCAAAACCTTGGAGGTTAGCTTGGGGAGGCTATGGATGAGAGATATTGGGCGGAAGTCCTTGATTTCTTGGGGCGCTTCTTTCTTTGGTATAAGCACTATAGATGCCACATTGACACCTCATTTGTGAAGCTTCATAAGTTCTCATTCGGTGCTTCTTCAACAAATAATAAAATAAATAAAACGTGCTGAAAAATTCTTTCCATTCTTTGCTTCAAGAGTAAGCCAACATGTATGCACACGCTCGTATTATTTGCTTCCTGATTATCTCAATAATTTTTCAAGCCACGAGTGTAGAAGATAGATACAACTCATGAAGCATGTATACAAAGATACTTGATATGCTTAACAATTTACATCTATTTTTGCAGTAAATAAATAAATGTTATTACAACAACAATACTTGCACTTCCTCCTAGCCTATGTCCTACTGCGTGCTGAATTGGTTGATCTTGGACGAGCGCAGCCGACGAACATAAATCAACGTCTTGTCCCTCAAAATCACAGTCAACGTGATTGTAACTTCATTGGAATTTTATTGGATGCAAAAATGCATTGCTGGAATAAGGTTTCGTAAAATGTCTGCAAAATAGAAACATGAGTGGTAAACAAGGAAGCACACAGATAGTACTTGAAACAAAAATTACTATAATAAAAAAATACTTAAGAAGGAAGCACAATAGGAACATTGTTGATAAACGATGAAGCACAGACAAATAGTGCTCGAAACAAATTTTACTTAAGAAGGAAGCACAATAGGAACATTATTGTTGATAAACAGATCTGTACGTAAGAAGAACCTCTAACAGTCCAGGATTGGTTGGTCACAGATTGATTGCGAGATGCTATCTTTGTTACCAATCTAACATCCTACATATAGATCTCAAGGAAATAATTTACTCTGCTCTGTACCACTTGAACATACGTGAACTGTAAGAGAAAGAAACATATCGCACACATATGTACGTACCTGGTCGTCCTGGATCTGAAAACAGAGGAAATAGGTAGCCGACCGGCCGGCCGGCCGTGCAGTGCGCTGAAACCAGGGCTGGGACGGTGAGCTTGACGGTGACCAGGGTCAAGCAGCGCTGGAGAAGAGAACTAAGGGTAACACAGTGGGAGGGAGATTTGTCGGCAAGGTAACAAACGGAGAGGGACGAGAAAAGAAGATATTTGGGGATGGAGGTGCCGAACGAGAATTATGGGAGGGTGGGCCCGTCGTAATCGGGTGGTTTAAACAGTTTTTTCCAAGCGAGATCTCGACCGTGGGATGGTGTGGAATAAACGGTGAGCAATTGGTCTGATGTTTCTTTCCTATCAGAAGTATGACCAGAAGTGTTTCCCTTTGCTAAAAACACATTTAGATTTTTTTTAGAAAATGAGTGTTACCTCCGGCCTCTGTATCAGCGTGATGCATACCTCCATTTTATTAAAAGTATTAAAATAAAAAGTCTGTAGATCCAAACAGGCTTCAAAGGAGCTAAGTAACAAAATTATAAGAAAAGGAGATATGTCACAACCGGCCAAAATAGACCTAGATGTTTAACCATCTATTTTATTAGTGGACCACCATCCAAACCGGTTAAATTTATCCCGCGCTATCATCTCCCATCGGACACACCCAGTAACCAAAGGCTCCCTGGTCTCCGCAGGAGTGAGTAACGACCACGTACGGATCAGCGCCGACGCCTTGTGTAGTACCTGCAAAAAATGTATATGTGTTGTCCTGTTAAAAACCAAATCATTCCTGCAATTCCATATAGCCCATAATAATGCACAGACTCCTATGCAAATGTGTCGAGCAATGTTAGTATCCACTCCGTTTAGCCATGTACCAAACAGTACATCAATACTATCCGGAGGGTCAATATGAAAGGTTACTCGAATAGTTTGCCATAATAGTTTTGCTAGCGGACATTGGAGAAAAATGTGTTTGATTGTTTCCTAACTACTACAAAAGCAACATCTAGTATTGCCTGGCCAGTTGCGTTTAGCTAAATTATCCTTGGTCAGAATCACCTTCTTGTGGACAAACCACATAAAAACTTTGATTCTCAAAGGAACCTTAACCTTCCAAACATATTTGGACTTTGGTATCTCCGTTGTGTCTATTAGATCTAGGTACATGGATTTGACTGTAAAGACCCCTGTCTCTGTGAGTTTCCACGTAATCGTATCGGGCTCATCCGATAACTGTATCTCCATAAGGCGTCTAATTAAGTGTAGCCACTCAGTCCAACGATTTCCTATCAGTGATCGCCGGAACTGTACGTTGAGTGGGATGGACTGAAATACTGTGGCAACGTACACATCCTTACGTTGCACAATATTATACAGGACAGGATATTGTACAGCCAAAGGCGTCTCCCCCAGCCACCTATCCTCCCAAAATCTCGTAGCGCCTCCATTCCCAATTATGAACCGCGTCCTCTGAAAGAAGGCAGCTTTGACCTTCATCAAGCCCTTCCAGAACGGAGAGTCCGTCGGTCTAGCAGTAACTTGGGCTAACATTTTGGATTGGAGATATTTATTACATAAAATCGGTGCTCACATTCCTTCAGTCTCCATTGATAACCTGTATAGCCATTTACTAAGGAGACATTTGGTCTTGACCTCTAAGTTTTCAATCCCCAAACCTTCCTGGTCTTTGGGGACTGCAAATTATGTCCCATTTAGTAAGTCTATACTTTTTCTTAACCTCATCACTCTACCAGAAGAACCTCGATCGATAAAAGTCTAGTCTTTGGCGTACCCCTACTGGTATCTCAAAGAAAGACACGAGAAACATGGGCATACTCGTAAGCACCGAGTTAATCAGAATGAGCCTTCCTCCATAAGACAGAAGCTTCCCTTTCCAGCATCTTAGCTTCTTCTCAAAACGATCCTCAATCCGCTTCCACTCTTGGTTCGTTAGCTTCCGATGGTGAATTGGTATGCCCAAATAACTAAATGGCAAACTACCCAACTCACAACCGAACAGTTGTTTGTAATCCTCCTGTGTTTCTTTGGCTCTCCCAAAGCAGAACAGTTTGCTTTTGTGGAAGTTTATTTTCAACCCAGATAGTTGTTCAAACAGGCAGAGAATAAGTTTCATATTTCTCGCTTTCACCATGTCATGCTCCATAAAAAGGATAGTGCCATCACCATATTGCAGGATGGACACACCGTCATCAACTAGATGCGGCACTAGCCCACCCACCAGGCCTTCTTTTTCGCCCTTCCTATCAATATAGCAAGCATATCCTCCACGCCATTGAATAAGATTGGGGACATTGGGTCTCCCTGCCGGAGACCCTTATGAGTCTAGAAAAATGACCAATGTCATCATTCACTTTAATTCCAACACTCCCCTGCTGTACAAAGGATTCAACTTGCCTCCTCCATAGCTCGTCAAAACCTTTCATGCGCAGAGCTTGTTGTAAGAACGACCATTTAACTTTGTCATATGCTTTCTTCAAATCCACTTTGAAGATAACCCCATCTAGTTTCTTCGAATGAATTTCATGTAGGGTCTCATGGAGTACTACCACACCCTCTAAAATGTTTCTCCCAGACATAAAGGTTGATTGACTAGGTTGCATAACTGCATGTGCAATCTGCGTCAATCTATTAGTCCCCACCTTGGTAAATATTCTAAATGACATGTTGAACAGACATATCGGTCTGAACTGTTCGCTGCGCACTGCCCCTTCCTTCTTTGGCAACAACGTTATTGTCCCAAAGTTCAGTTGGTACAACTGCAGATGCCCATCGAACAAGTCCTGAAACATTGGTATTAAGTCTCCCTTAATGATATGCCAACATCGCTTGTAGAATTCAGCTGGGAACCCATCCGGCCCTGGTGCCTTATTGTTTTTCATTTGCGATATTGCATCAAACACCTCTTTCTCCGTAAATGATGCAGTTAATATCTCATTCTCGTCCCTTCCGAGTTGAGGAATATCACTGACCAAGTGGTCATCCAGATTCACATACATATCATCAGGAGCCCCAAAAAGCATCTTATAATACTCTGAGATGTACAACTTTAGGTTCTCATGCCCAACGATAGTATCCTCATCTTTCTCAAATTGGTAAATTTTCTTGTTTCTATGTTTACCATTAGCAATCAAGTGAAAGAATTGCGTATTATCATCTCCTTCAATTAGCTGGCGCACTTTTGCTCTAAGTGCCCACTTCTGTTCCTCCTCTCTAATGACCTGTTTGAGACTATGTTCTGCCTCCGCTTTGGATGCCCTCTCATGCACATCCAACAACTTGGATTTGGCCTTAATATCAAGTTCGTTGATGAAGTCAATAAGGGTTTGTTTCTTAAGCTTGTAGGCCCCACTCTCATGCTTCGCCCAGCCCCGAAGAAACTGTCTCAAGTGCCTAATTTTATTTTGCCATCTATCAACATTGGTTCGTCCCCCTGTAGCTCTATTCCATTCTCTGGCTACAAGGTCAGTAAATCCCTCTCTCTCAAACCAGACCACCTCAAAGGAGAAGACATTCTTATTACCCACATGGGTTGCCTCCCCCGAATCCACAAATAATGGAGTATGGTCTAATATGATCCTCGGCATCGCTCTTACCGTCACCCATGGAAATTTCTGCTCCCGTTCCACGGTTGTCAGTACCCTATCCAACTTCTCATACGTTGGATTTGGTAGCGTATTGTCCCAAGTAAACTTTCTCCCTGTGAATTCAATCTCTCGTAAATCTAGGCATTCGATGATTGTATTAAACATGAATGGCCATCTGCCATCAAAGTTATCATTATTTTTTTCATCCCTACGCCTAATAATGTTGAAGTCCCCTCCCACTAAGATGGGTAACCTCTCATTGCCGCATACCCTGACAAGGTCTGCTAGAAAATCCATCTTGAATTCTGGCTGGGCTGCCCCATAGACCGCGACAAGTGCACATTGGAATCCATCTTTCTTTGAGCGTACTCTAAATTTTACAGCAAAATCTCCCAACACCACATTTCTGACCTCCAGTGGCTCGCACCCTACCCCAAGTAAGATCCCACTAGATCTTCCTCTCGGAGGTAAACAGTGCTAGTCGAAATCAGTGCCCCCAGAAATGGTGTTTAGAAACTAAGAGGTAAAGTTGTCCCTGCCAGTTTCCATTAAAGCAATAAAATCGAGCCTGTGCTCGATAGTCGCTTCATAGAAATCTCCTTTTAGCCAAGTCACCAAGACCTCTGCTATTCCAGAAATTTCCTCTCATCGGTCATCATAATTTTTCTTTGCAGTCTTAAATCGGCACTCCGGCGTACCGCCGACACCGGATATACCTTCCTCTTCGAAGGTCGCTTTGGTATCTCCTCCTCGACAACACGGTCCACATAACCGGTTCCGAGATTCGAACTTTCTATCGGTTTCATCGGGTTCGCATGGCCCATATTACCACACACCTCCTCTTCCTCATTAAAAAGGGATGACGGCACGAGGCCCTCACATAGACGTTCAATAGCCTCCATCCCCAGTTCGTTAATCTCATCATCATTCATAGGTTTAGTTACAGCAATACTACGCAACATATTCATAGCTCTCTCGGCCTCTAAGTCAAGAATATCATTAACGGACGTGAAAACTTTCTTAGCATTGCTACCCATAGACACACCCGACATATTTGCATTGGAAATAATTTCCTCCTCTGAAAAATGCAAAATAGAATGTTTCATGTTTACGGCCATACCTGTCAAAACACATTTAGATATGACATAAGTATTGCACATCTAAGTCCTATATCATTGATCTTACATGAAGATTTGTATGAATATTTTTTTTATAGTTGATATAGTCATTTAAATGTGTAATAATTATGTCACATCTAGATGTGTACTAAACACACCCCCATATAGTAGTATAGTGTTTTTTACTGCTAGTAGCACTAGAGAAGCATCAACCTCGCCAAAGCCAGGCGAAGCGGAGGGGTCGAACTGCAAAGTACAATGATTGTAATGGCGATCCAGTCGGAAGGTACACATTTAAGTTACCACTTGGACGAGAAAGATTCATCTGCCAAAAGAAACACTGCAACAAGAAAACGAAACAGAGTGCGCAGAAGTAGTAGTGCCTCTGTCCAGTAGGCACACGTTGTAATTTGTGCCAATACTACGAGGGTAGACACATGATTTATGACGCCTGCTTTATTTTGCCTTTTTGTAGAGATGATCCAACTTATTTAGATGCACATAATACCATTCCTCTAAAACTATTTGACATGTTCGGAAAAAATCTTTGACAAAAAAACTTTTTATTTATGTGCTAATACTCATTTGTAGGACATTTGTGGTTTAACTGTGCAGTCAATTAAAGTTGAAGAATCTAGATTTTTTTTTTGGATTGACAAGACTAAAGCAATGAAGTACTCCCACTGTAAAGAAATATAGTGATCTAAACGCTCTTATATTATTTTACGGATGGAGTATATGGTATGTAAGACAACTTCTCATTTCTTTATGATATATTGGATCAGCGAACCTAAAGTTCGGATCATGAACTAATCAGTTTTCATAAGTTTATATGGGCAATGATTTATTATTTATATTTATATAGTAGACAAGTGCACGTAACTAAGGTTCAAATCACAAGCTAACAAGTGATGTATGTGCATAGCATTTTATTGTTCTCTATTAAACTTAAATATTTGGCTCCCAGCTGGGTAAACAGCCGGTCTACACCAGTCCAACACGTACACCCATCCGGGAACGGAGCGGGATTGGGCCTCCGGACAGGAGGAGTAGGAGGACGGTGATGATGATGATCCGGATGAATTTGCTGCCGATCCAAAGAAGAGGGGCCGAGGTAAAAGCTTCAACAAGTGGGAGGATGAGTTGTTGTCTGATGCATGTTTGGCCACGAGCCTCAATCTGATCCATGTTGCGGAGCAAAAGGAGACAACATTTTGGGCCAACATTCAATATTAATTCCATGAACACAACAATTTTGAGCCCTACTCTGACGCGTTCATCCGCAGCTGTAGCGCAAAGTATCAACCATTGACGATACATCATCAAAAAGGTTGTGTCGAAGTTTTGCGGCCACTTGAGGTAACTCATCGCACTGTGGTCAAAGTGGAGCAAGTAAGTTGTTATTTGGCTAGATGTGCATTGTTGTGTAGATCACTTGTAGATATGCATTTTATTAGATTATCCGAATATGCATTGTTGTGTTGATCAATTGTCCATGAATGGTTTTGTAGATCATTTAGCCGGTCATGCATTTTTGTGTAGATCATTTATGTCTGTAAATGCATTGTTTTGTAGATCATTTGGCCAGTCATGCATTGTTGTACAAATCAATTGTGTCTGTGTGTGCATCATTTTGTAGATCATTCGGTCGATGATACATTGTTGTGTAGATTAATTGTGTCCGGATGTGCATTGTTTGTAGATCATTTGGCCAGATATGAATTGTTGACAATATTTTATTCTGTAGCCTTTTGTATGTGTATGTGTTCTGGAAGTTTGAGAAGAATAACTTTATCGTTATGCATTCTTGGTTAAAGTATAATGGAAAACCCAAGTGGAATCTATACATTGCCAAGACGTCACCCATGGCATTGAGGAAGAAACCGGTGATCCAACCTACCCAACAAAAGAACCGCTCAAGAAGGTTAAAAGAGGGTTCCAGGGAAAGAAGTAAGAGGAGGATTGGGCGGAGCGAGAAAGGGCGGCGGCTAAGATGATGGAGAGGTTTGAATACATCTTGTCTAAGAAGGAGGAGGTACACGTCAAGCGTTCCAACGTCAAGCGTTCCAATGCTTCGGAGGACACGAAGGTGTTGACCTTGAAGATCGAGGATTTAGATGAGGGCACAAGGATGATCGTGCTTGACCTTGAAGATGGAGGATTTAGATGAGGACACAAGGATAAATTGTGCAAGCGGTCCATTTCAAGGTGCTAAAGCAGCAGAAGGAAGATCTGGAGGCAAACTCATATGCGGAATAGGCGGTGGCAGAGAAGGAGGCGGCCGAGATGGAGGTAGAGGTGGTGATGACAAATTAAGCGTAGAAAACTGGGAATACCGGTCCGACACGGCAGAAAATTCAAGTTTTTACACGGAATCCTGGGCTGATATATTTTTGGTACAGGGCATGTAATTACTATGAACAGTTAGCCTTTTTGGTTGTGATCAGGGAGATGTGATCCAATACTTGTGTGATAGTCGCGCACTATATGATCGATTTGAATTTCGAATTAACCATACAGACAAACATTTAGGAGATAACGTTTGGATGACCTCCTCTCGCATCAGTGTCTGCGGTTTGGTCCGCAGTCCGCGGATGATTTGAGGTCAGCCTTGGAGATGTCCCAAAGGCTGTGCATGTACAGTCTATAGGGTAAAGGCTGTGCTTGTGCTTGCCTATGCTTTTCTTTTTCTTTTTTGTTTGAGAGAGAAGCCTATGGGTGCGTATTTGGCCACACCTCCCCTCCACTGTATAAGAACAGCTGCAGCAGCCCCAAAGTTTACACAAGAAGAACTGAACAAGTGAGCTCCTCTTCTTTTTTCACCTCCCATTTTCATTTCCACGGATCAGTTTCGTTGAATTGACACTATTGCTTGAATCACGTGTACCTTGTATTTCAGGCTGCAGCTGGAGAAGGGCGAAGGAGAAAAGGCTAGGGACGGGAACACCGATCAAACCAGAAGGTAAAAGCTCAACGATCCCTTCATTGAACTTTCCTACAGTATCTGTAGTGTGGTGTAGACTATAGTAATAGCAGGAGTGGTACAGTTCTTGTTCATCTTTCATTCGGTCACACTACCACCGCATCAGCGGCTGCGTGGATCCTTGACATGTCTCTGCCCTCGTTATCCTTTCCCCGAGTTGTTTTCCTTTGCTTCCTCCACAACCGTCTTTTTCCTTGCATTCCTCCACCATGATCGCCTCGCTCTCTATGCTCTTCACGGCTTCACCACCACCGCACCGCCGCATTTGCGTTGGGTTTGCCAGGCCGACGAAGGTGCTGGCAGCGCTGTTGCGGTTAGGCTGCCTAGCGGCTAGTCACTGGAGAGCGGCCAGGTGGTGTGCCGAGGCAGCTACGGCGTACGGTGGTCAGGCTGCAAGGCGAGGCGCGTTGGGGACCGTGGAGCGGGCATTTTCTCCCTTTTGATTTTTAGATTTCCTTTTCTCGAGAAGTGTTTGTTTCCATTGTTCAGATTCTGGTTGGAATGAGTTCAATTGCTGCGATTGTTTGTTTCAGTTTGATTTCTATGATTTCCTTCACAAGTTGTTTTTCTAACAAGTCAAGTTGCAAGTTTAATAAAATGGACCGGATATGTGCTGCATTCGTGCTTGCAAGGCTTCTTCGGTCTTGGTAGAATATATTTGTTTTGACTAGGAATACTGGATGAGAGCTGATCGTTCATCTTTTTGCTGAACCAAGAGTACCCTCTTTTGTGCTACTCGTAAATAACTTCAGTTATGTTGTTTACTCTTGCTCACTTGTACTTACCTTCTTTAGGAAAATGTCGCTTCTCCTCCTTGCGCTCTTGTATTTTGTGTCGGCCACACCTTCGGGGACTTTGGCTGCGCCAAAGAACACGTGCAAGTTTGAACTTGCTAGTATCGCCGTGATCTCCTGCCAAGAGTGTGTGCAGTCTCCTACACCGTCGTGCTGCGATGCTCTCCTTTATGCGGTGGATCTCGAGCCAGAGTTTGAGTTAGACAAGGGTTCTTGTTGCCTGTGCAAATTTATGGCTGCAAGGGATATTCCCTTTGATCTTCCATCCGTGTATCGTTCTTGCCATGGCAAAGACTCCAACATAGTTGTGGCGTGGCCACCGTACATGAAAAATTGCAATGGTATGTCGAGCTAACATTTCTACAAGTTTTCCTCATTTTGACACAACACACGCTAATGGTGAAAACTATACAGATGCTTGCTATGAGGACGATGTCGATGGGCATACACCAGTCCCGCCTGCCCCGTTTACACCAGACCCGCCGGCCCCTTTTGCCAAGGGCAAACAAGGGAAGTCGATAGGCTTAAGAGTTGTTGTTGCAATAATAATTGGAGCCATTTTGATTATTGCTGTGGTGGTAAGTTGTGTCTACTACAAGTGCCCACGTGGCAAGGCACGTGAGTCTCCTGCCACTAGTGATGACGAGTCTATGAGAGGTACTCTTGGCAGTACTTAATTAGTTAATACACATGCTATTATACTACAGAAAAACTAGATTATCTCATTGCTAATCATGTGTACATGTGTACAGGTACTGGCGTGGAGATGGGGGGGATTGAGCGAAACTTGTCGTCCAGGAATCTGCTGTAGAAGCAGAACCTCGCTGCACCGAGGTGACCATGGCAACAACATTATGTGGTTGGCCTCTATTTTAGTTGCGTGTTTTGGCTTGCATGCCATGTGTGCTTTGGCTTGCATGCCATATAATCAGTATGCTAGTAGTTAGGTGTCAAATCGATCATCAACAACTAGCTGTGGTGAGTACTGCCTTAATTAAGACATTTGCTGGCCAACTATTGTAGTGAGATGTTCTTCAAATTGATGCTATGGTACCTACAATGAGATGTCAAATCGATGCAATGCCACCCACGAAATAGTTCACTCCAATCGATTTCTTCATTCACCAATACTTCTTTCTTTAGTCAACAAGAATTGCTGTGCACAAGAGCTGGATGTAGTGCAAAGTATGGAAGCAGCCTAGCTGGCCAATCAGAGGCCACTAATTCGAGAACTATGATGTATATCTTCCAGCTCGGTAGACTAATCCTCATGCTAAAAATCCACTCGTTTAGTGTTCACATGTGTGAGTAAGTCATCTTTACCCACACACTATTCGGTAGGTGACTAGCTAGCAGAAATATTAGAGCAAAGGTCAAATCATGAATGAGCACGATATTGCTTTCAAAGTTAGCTCCAAAATATCTTGCTCGGGCATGCATGTCAAAGTGGCAGCACGAACTAGCGCAAATTTGACGGGGCACGCAGGTGCGGGGGTAGGCATCTATCAAGCCCTGCATGGCCGCTCGATTGTCTGGCTATTCGTGAAGTAGTTAGACCCCGCATGAGGGCATACTAAGTTTTAAATTTCAATCATTGAAACTTGAACGTGACAAGTTATACATATCTGAATACTATAAGCAGCTGTTTGGGACTCCCGAGGACAATTTTGTGTCCATGAATGAGCAGATGGTCGGAGATATTCCTCATAATGGGACAGAATACAATGGGATTTTGACCGCACCATTCACGAAGAAAGAGGTGATTAAGGCAATAACAAAAATGAAGAATAACAAGACGCCATGGCCGGACGGGTTTTGGGCTGAGTTCTATAAAAATGCTGGCACATTATTAAAGGTGACTTACTTCCGATGTTTCATGATTTGTTTAATGGCCACCTTCAACTTTTCCACCTAAATTTAGGACAATTACATTGTTGCCAAAGAAGGAGGGGCGGTGCCAATTGAACAATTCCGTCCTATTTACCTGCTTAATGTGAGTTACAAAATATTGACGAAGGTTGGGACAAATAAATTGACACATATTGCACATGCTATGGTGCAACCAAGTCAGACGGCTTTCATGCCGGGCATAAACATACTAGAGGGTATAGTTGTCCTTCATGAAACCCTACACGAAATTCACTCAAAGAAACTAGATGGGGTTATCTTTAAGGCGGATTTCAAGAAAGCATACGATAAAGTTAAATGGTCGCTCCTGCAACAAGCTTTACATATGAATGGATTTGACGACATATGGAGGAACCATGTTGCTTCTTCTGTACAAAAAGGCAGTGCTGGAATTAAAGTTAATGATGACATAGGTCATTACTTCCAGCGCACAAAGGTCTTCAGCAGGGAGACCCCATGTCCCTTATGCTATTTAACATAGTTGCGGATATGTTGGCGTCGAGGGAGTTCGGGACTAAGGGGTCCTCGGACCGTCGGCTCATCTCTCATGGGCCAGCTTGGTGGGCCGCTCTGTGGCTATTATGGGAAGGCCGGACTATGTTGCGACCCCGTGTTCAATAAGGAAAAGCTCCGAAGACTTGGCGTGTCTTCCAAGTCTTGAAGATAAGATCGGCGTATATATCCCCGGTTTGAAGTTGGTGATGTGTAACCCTAGGTACCCCTGGTGTCTATATAAACCAAAGAGTTTAGTTCGTAGAGGCAAGTCGACTAATCTAGGGTTTTAGCTCATTCGATCTCGAGGTAGTTCAACTTTGTAATCCTCATTCACATAAATACAATCAAGCAGGACGTAGGGTTTTACCTCCTCAAGAGGGTCCGAACCTTAGTAAACACCATCTCCTTCGGCCTCTGTTACACATCAATCCAAGGTCCACAGCTTGGAACCCCCTTACCCGAGATCCGCCGGTATTGATACAGACATAGGTGCTTTCATTGAGAGTTCAGATGTGAGATCGCTAGAGGGTTGATGGCTCGCCTAATCATCAGTGATCAAGTCTTAAATGGGGATACCTTTGTCCGTCGGTAGATTTTCACGTTCGGTAGCATTATGATGCCTACTGATCCGACATGCCATCTTGGATAGATCGTAAGCTTTGCCCCCGTTCAAGAGATCGGGTTCGGGAATCCA
The DNA here is from genome assembly GCA_022496015.1 of Hordeum marinum. NCBI lineage: Eukaryota > Viridiplantae > Streptophyta > Magnoliopsida > Poales > Poaceae > Hordeum > Hordeum marinum. Next base: position 491,372,251 of record CM039675.1, read on the forward strand.
GAATTCTTCGCCGACTCTTGGGGCGATCTATTCCCTATCTGGCTCTTGGTCCCGTCCGATGAGCCCGGAAGTCCCAAAGCTTTAACTTCGGGTGCCCTGCTCGGCCCCGCTCTCGGGTCCATCTCCACCGAAGACCCGACCTCATGCTCGGATCTGGTTATAGCGCCCGAGCACCAGGGTTCGGTTCTTGCCAAACACACACCCTGCGTGGGTACTCCGGAGGTCAGCTCCGAAATCCCCCGAAAGATTGATCCGGTCAGCCTCTCGTTGTTAAACGAGGAGTTTGACCGGATCCAGTCAATGAAAATCATGGACGATCTAACCACGACCTATGTTCAGGTTGGTCTTAAGGCAGGTCAGGAGGAATTTCATAACCCACCCACTACCCACTTGGTAGCCACTATCGAAGACTTAACCGATATGCTGGACTATGCTTCCGAGGGGGCAGAGGACGTGGATGAAGAGGTCAGTGTCTCGACCCCTGTCAATACTGGGCGGTGACAACCACCTCCTCCTACGACGTCTATATGAAGGACACCCCCGCTGACAAAGACGACCACACCCCTAATAAGAATGGTGACAAATCCGGTGAGGAGCCGTTAAAATGTCAGAAATAGTGTAAGCGATCCAAGGCGAACTAGGGAAGGGGAGTCATTGTGGGCACTAGGGAAAATGACGACCCTGAAGACCTCAACGATCTCGAAGCCCTCGAGCAACCACAAGAGGACCTGGAGCGGCTCAAGGATCAGCGGGACCCTGAGGCCCTCAACGATTTCGAGGACGACAACTACCTCCCCCTAGTCGATGAGGATGTAAACCTCAAAGACGAAGACTTCACCGTCCCCGAAAACCGTCAGGACTAGAAAGGGTTCAGGTGGCAGCTCATAGCCACCGCCCGAAGCCTAAAAGCAAAGCAGTAGCAGCTCAGAGCCGACCATGATACCCTCAACGATAGATGGACAGAGGTCCTGGCAGCCGAAGAGGGGTACGACACTAAGCGGACAGATCAAAACAAAAGATACCCATGCTGGCATCTACTGCCGCAATTCGATGACGAGGCCTTGTAGCTAGCCCGTACCTCCCAGATGCACTCAGTACGACCAGCCGGACCGCCCCCCTCGAGGATGGAACATAACGACTGCAGAGGCCGAGTACATACCTATGTTACCCCGTAGGAGAGGAAAGGAACTAGTGCAGTCTAAGGATTGACATGACTTATGGCAGGATATGCATTACAGAGTAGCTCACACTAGATCCATCTACGGATCTAGAGGGTACTCCCCTGTTAGACGGGACGGACACCAACCTTCTCTTAATCGCAGCAGTAGAAATCGAGAGCCATACCGGGCCCAAACAAGAGCTGATTTTCGGCATAACGTAGCCCAAGTCACAGACGCTCCCCACCCACTATGCTTCACATACAACATTATGCAACATCAATTCACCGAAGGGTTTAAACCCGTAAATATAGAACAATATGATAGGACAACAGACCCCACTGTGTGGATCGAAGACTTCATTCTCCACATTCATATGGCCAGGGGAGATGATCTCCACGACATCAAGTACTTACGGCTAAAGTTTAAAGGACCAGCTTAGTACTGGTTAAACAATCTCCCTGAAAACTCCATAGGGAAGAGCTCAAGGATGCCTTCCGATTGAACTTCTAGGGCACTTATGTCCGCCCCCCGAACTCCTCCGACTTGAGCAACATCGTCCAAAAAGCCGACAAATCGGCCAGGCAATTTTGGAATCGGTTCCTGACGAAGAAGAACCAGATCATTGATTGTACGAACACCGAGGCAATAGCCTCTTTCAGGCATAACATCCAGGACGAATGGCTAGCTCGTCAGTTCAGCAAAGACAGGACGAGAACAATTTCCTCCCTTTCTTCACTCATGACCCGCTTCTGTGCGGTTGATGACAATTTGCTAGCTCATCGCGGTCACAACCCCGAACACCCCAGTACCTTGGAAGTTCGGGATGGAGACGGGAAACCACGGTGCAACAAGAACAAACGCCGCCACAAAAAAGGTGACTCCAAGGACACGATCGTAAATGCTGGTTTTCGCAGCTGAAAATACGGACAGCGGAAGAAACCCTCCAAAGGAAATAGATACGGACCTACCGCATTGGACAAAATCATGGAAATGCCGTGCCAGATCCATGGCACCCAAGACAAGGTCGCCACGCACACCAATCATAAATCTTGGGTATTCAGGCAAGCCGACACACTTGCATCTGAGGAGCAAGGCAAGTGCCCATGTAGCGAGAAAGACGAAGAGCCTCGCGGTCTGAATAATGGAGGACATAAGCAATTCTCTCCCGGGGTGAAAACCGTGAACATCATATATGTCACACATATACCAAAAAAGGAGAGGAAGCATGCCCTTCGGTAGGTCTATGCCGTAGAGACCGTAGCCACAAAATTCAACCCATGATTGGCTTCCCCGATCACCTTCGACCGTAATGATCATCCTGTTGGAAATATGCCCTAGAGGCAATAAATAAAGTGTTATTATTATATTTCCTTGTTCATGATAATCGTTTATTATCCATGCTATAATTGTATTGGTTGGAAACACATTGCATGTGTGGATAAATAGACAACACTATGTCCCTAGTATGCCTCTAGTGAACTAGCTCGTTGATCAAAGATGGTCAGGGTTTCCTAGCCATTGACATGTGATGTCATTTGATAACGGGATCCCATCATTAGGAGAATGATGTGATGGACAAGACCCAAACTACAAACGTAGCATATGATCGTGTTAGTTTATTGCTACTGTTTTCCGCATGTCAAGTATAAGTTCCTATGACCATAAGATCATGCAACTCACAGATATCGGAGGAGTGCCTTGTGTGTATCAAACGTCGCAACATAACTGGGTGACTATAAAGGTGCTCTACAGGTATCTCCGATGGTGTCTATTGAGTTGGCATGGATCGAGACTGGGATTTGTTACTCCGTGTGACGGAGAGGTATCTCAGGGCCCACTCGGTAATACAACATCACAATGAGCCTTGCAAGCAATGTGACTAATTTTTAGTTGCGGGATGTTGTGTTACAGAATGAGTAAAGAGACTTGCCAGTAACAAGGTTGAACTAGGTATGGAGATACCGACGATCGAATCTCGGGCAAGTAACATACCGAAGAACAAAGGGAACGTTATACAGGATTAACTGAATCCTTGACATAAAGGTTCGACCGATAAAGATCTTCGTAGAATATGTAGGAACCAATGTGTACGTCCAGGTCCCTCCATTGGTTATTGACCGTAGAGGTGTCTCGGTCATGTCTACAAAGTTCTCGAACCCGCAGGGTCTGCACACTTAAGGTTTGGTGACGTTTCGGTAGTGTAGAGTTATGTATGGTGGTGACCGAAGGTTGTTTGGAGTCCTGGATGAGATCCCGGACGTGACGAGGAGCTCCGGAATGGTCCGGAGGTAAAGATTCATATATAGGAAGTCCCAGTTTGGTCGCCGGAAAAGTTTTGGGCTCATCGGTAGTGTACCAGGAGTGCCAGTAGTGTATCGAGAGACCTCCGGGAGGGGTATTTCGACCCTAGAGGGTACATGGGCTGTGGAAAAATAATAACCAGCCCTTAGTGGGCTGGTGGAACAGCCACAAATGTCCCATGGCGCCAGGAGGAAAATGGCCTCAAGAAAAAGGTGAAAAAAGGCAAAAAGGAAGAGTCCTACTCCTACTAGGAGTGGAGGAGAAGTCCGCCGGCTGCAAGAGGGCTTTTCCCTTGCGCCAAGGCAGCCTCTCCTCTCCTCCTATATATACTGGTGGACTAGAAGGGTTTTGGACATAATTTACGGCCACGTGCTACCCCTTCCACCAGTGCTCCTCTAGATCGGTTTTCTGCAGTGCATAGGCGAAGACCTGCCGGAATCACTCCATCACCATCACCGGAGCGCCGTCACGCTGCCGGTGAACTCTTCCTCCTCTCCACCTCCTCTTGCTGGATCAAGACGGTGGAGATCGTCATCAAGCCGCACGTGTGCTGAACGCGGAGGTGCCGTCCGTTCGGTACTAGATCGGAAGGATCGTGATCAAGGCCACGGGACGTTCGTGATTGGATCGCGGGACGGATCGTGACGAGATCATGGGACGGTTCGTGATTGGTTCGCGGGACGGGTTGTGATTAGATCGCGGGACGCTCGGCGATTTGGATCGTGAAGAAGTATGACTACACCAACCACGTTTCTTAACGCTTCTCGCTTAGCGATCTACAAGGGTACGTAGATCCACTCTGCCTCTTGTAGATGCTCATAACCATGGATAGGTTTGCGTGTGCATAGGAAATTTTTTGTTTCCCATGTGATGTTCCCGAACACATCTGACCAGTTTCCATCATGGAGGTTTGGCAACCCTCGTCTTAGATCCAATCATCAATGCGTACCACCTCACTAGAGTCCACATGGATGAAGGAAGTAGCCATAACTTGATTTACTCAGATACGGTGAATAAGATGGGCATAGATCCATCAAGGATCAAACCCAGTGACACTACCTTTAAAGCGGTAATTCCAGGTGTCGAGGCCTGCTGCTCAGGCATGGTAACTTTGGAAGTAGTGTTCAACTCGCCCGACAACTTCCTCGCCGAAGACATAATCTTCGATATTGTACCTTTTCGCAGCGGCTATCACGCACTGCTCGACCGCACGCCGTTCGCCCACTTTCACATTGTTCCCCATTATGCATATCTGAAGCTCAAGATTCCCAGACCCAAGGGGGTCATCACTGTCAACAGCAATAGGGAGCGCTCCTTCTGAATTGAGGAACACACTGCGGCCTTGGCAGCCGAATATCAGTACGACAACGAAACGTCGAGGCCCCAATCAGCCATCAAGGTGCGACAGGTGAGCAAGCGAGCCCGAGCTCAACCTAATCTCCTGGAGCCATCCCCTGCTCATCACAAATAGGGATACGCTTCCCACGGCACGGATCGACTACCTGTAAGGTATGTTCCTAGAAGGCACAATTTTGCACTCAAAATACCATTGGCAGATGTGGGGGGCCACTACCAAAGACCAGTTGTTCGGTTCGACCGAACTATAGTCAAAACGTGTGTTCGGACAAAAAGCACGTACCATCCAGGACCTCCAAAGCATAAAGCTTACCAATATTACGGCGACTTCTCAAGACCCCCTCTCCAAGGTCCGTTCACCGATAGTAATCACCTTTAAATGAGCACCCCCCTTCGAGAGCAAGGGAGAAAATGCACAACAGGGCACATGGAGGACGTCAAGCCACCCGTCGAAGATCCTAGGTAAACCACTCCTCTATAAAGTTTGTTTAAAAAAATCTTGTAACAGTTGCCTCGGCACTATGAATTATAAGACTTCAGCACAAATAAAGATTATCCTTCACGGACTTTTTGCAGTATTTTATGTTACATAAACTATTTTCCACTCACTAGCGCCAAAGGCAAAACTGTTCGGTACATGTTAGGTGCGACCGACTAATAGACCGGGGGCTTGACTATAAATCTCGCCTCAAGCATCACGCTGTCACTATTTTTGGTGTGTTCGGCATCTCGGATATTGTGTTATATGAATTGGTTCCAAATTATGTCTTGGGTCAATCGTTGGGTCGCTCGGCTCCTGTGTTTGCCCTCTTACATTACGCTAGTTCGGCTAAAAGGGTAAAGGGAGAACCACTGCGATTGTATTTCCAGCTCGCTTGGCCTAAGTGGAGAAAGCCGAAAACTGACTGTCATAATAAGCGAGAACCGGCCTGTGATCCGAGCTTAAGTGTCAAACAAAGAATCGATGTAGGTTATTCCGTGTTATATGAGGGGTTTGTACCTTCACGTACTGGGGGCTAGTTACCAGCCCCCGCAGTCAAGCTCATATGGCATAGTGAAAGCACTAAAGCCACATAGTCTGATTGCCTTGTTTCACTCGCACACTATCGCCTCCGGGCACCGATATATCGGTTAAGGGTCACACTGTGGAGGTCGAAACACCTCTTGTAGTATCTACATGGGGGCTGAAGTCTACGACTGGCAACTTTCAGTTCAAATGGCCACACATGAGTCAAAATAATAAAAAGTATGACACATTGGGCACACGCATTATAAATGAAAACAGTCATACGACACACGATAGTGCGCTCACTCATAAATTACATGTTTGGAGCATTGGGCCTCTATTGCCGAAGCACCCTCCATCGCGGTGGGGAAGTAAAGCTCAGGGTGCCTATGCTCCTTCCCATGAGGCGGGGGTGCGGTAGACATCTCGAATGGCTTTACCCTTGGCCAATGCACCATGGTCCTTGCAAAGGCCATCTGAGCTCCCTTACTACATACCGAGCTCTTCAAGACTTCAACCAGGGGCGCGGCGTCGCAAAGCTTCTGCACCAAGGCAAAATAGCTGCTTGGTAGTGGCTCTGCAGGCCACAGCAGGACATAAAGGTCCTTCATGTCTGCATCTTCCATCCTATGCAACTCCATTAGTTGTTTCATTTTATAGCTGAGAAGGGGACGAGGCTCAAGGGTTTGAAATTGCGCCCAGAACAACCTCGATTCAACATCCCCATCTCGAGTCGCAAAGTGCCTAGCCGCGTCTGCTCTACTCCTCGGGTGATCCGTAAAGGCGCATGAGGAACGTCACACCCGTGTGAGCAAGGCAAACCTATTACCACAAAAGGCACATTGTAGTAAGTATGGCTTACCATCCGCGATCGTCTTGACTTGGCGAAGTTCCTCTTCAAAGAACCACCTATCTACCTGCTCCGCTTTGAGCTCGGAGGACAGTGAGGATAGCTCGACCACTTCGTCCTTGGTCTTTTGCTAAAGGGCTTCACACTTAGTGCTGGCATCCTGGAGCTCCTGCTGCACCTCGGCCACTCGAGATTCGTGCCACTCGCTAACGATCTTCAGCGAGCTCAGTTCGGCAGTCGCTCGTTCAGTCGCTGTCTTCTGGACTGCGGCCTCCTGCTTGGCCTTCTTCCGCTCGGCCTTGAGGTTTTCAACCTCTGCATTCACGGCTTTAGACATAATGGGAAGCATGATCTCAGGAACAAAATCCTGAAAACCTCAATTAATGAGGAAAACAAAGGGTCCAATTAGTATAATTCAAACTTGCTTTACATTTCGTCAAACCGTTTGTTCAAGTGGTTAAGCTCCTCATCGGTGCTCTTCAGCTTCTGGTTCAGCTCGGCCAGTTCCACGGTGTTGGTGGCCACCGCTAAAGACGAGGCCTACGAAACAACTTATATGAATTAAACTCCCAAGCTATGGGCTTTAGACCCTCTGCTAAATCATCTCCGAAATTGTTAGAATTTCGGGGGCCACGTATTGCTTTCATATTTATTCGTGATTTTATGTTCTTTAACCCCCGGACGAGTTTATCAAACCCACCCACGGCTCGGAGGCTACTATACCTATAAGAAATGCATAACCTTACAAATAAATTTCTTCTTGTGAAAATAATATTACATGGCTAGCCTTGAAGCCCGCCAAGAGACCGTTGAAGGACTCCCTCAGTCCGCTATCAACAGATTGAATGCCTTGCAAAACCACACCCATAAGGGTGTAGTGATCTTCGGCGATGGAGGAGCTAGACAAAGCTTCCTCCATCAGGACGGGCCACCCGGTTGCGGTCTGATACGTCTCCAATGTATCTATAATTTATGAAGTATTCATGCCATGTTTACAATAATTCTACGTGATTTTGGTATGATTTATTAGAACTAACCCAGACTACCGCTGTTTTCAGCAGAACTACCGTGGTGTTGTTTTTGTGCAGAAATAAAAGTTCTCGGAATGGGACGAAAATTTACGAAGAATAGTTTTGGAAAATATAAAAATTACTGGAGCGAAGAGTTGGGCCAAGAAGTGGACGAGGAGGCCACAAGCTTGCTAGGCATGGCCACCCCCTTGGCCGCACCTAGCAAACTTGTGGGCCCCTCCAGCACCTCCTTGACGTGATTCCAATGCCAGAAACTACTATAAATCCAGGAACCTCCAAAAAGAAACCTAGACCAGGAGTTCCTCCACCGCAAGCCTCCAGAGCCACGAAAAACCAATCTTGATCCCGTTATGGCACCCTGCCAGAGGGGGAAATCATCACCGGAGGCCATCTTCATCGTCCCGGCGGCCTCCATGACAAGGAGGGAGTAGTTCACCCTCGGGGCTGAGGGTATGTACCATTATCTATGTGTTTGATCTCTCTCTCTCTCTCGTGTTCTTGAGATGACACGATCTAGATGTACCGCGAGCTTTATTGATATAGATTGAATCATATGGAGTTTTCCCTCTCTATCTTCTTGTGATGAATTGAGTTTTCCCTTTGAAGTTTTCTTATCGGATTGAGTCATTAAGGATTTGAGAACACTTGATGTATGTCTTGCGATGGGATATCCGTGGTGATAATCACTATAGGAATCAGGTAATTAGCCGTTTGCCACGGCTGACGGCAAAGGGCAGGAAACCGGACGTCAAAGGCCTTTGCCGTCCGTCAGCAGACGCCAAAAATTCCGGCAAAGAAAAACCCGGTAAAGCAGTCCTTTGCTGTCCACCTCAGGACCACGGACGGCAAGGAATCTTTGCCATGGGGAAGCAGACTTCATAGAGTATGCGGCAGACCCAGGGGCTACGGCTGTCAAGTGTTAATAGCAGTTCTTTGTCGTCCGCTCCCTTTGCCATCGGCCTTTTGCCCCCCTTTCCCATCGGTGGGCGGATGGCAAAGGGTAAGGCCCTTTGCCCCTGGGGTCACCCTTTGTCGTCGGCCTTGGGCCCCTACCTTTATCGTCGGCCTTGCGCATCCCTTTGACGTTTGCCTTGCACCCCCTTTGCCGTCGGTGGGCCGACGACAAAGAGTGAGGCCATTTGCCCCTTAGGGCCCAATTCGCCGTCTGGCCAAGGCCGCCCTTTGTCGTCAGCCGACCGATGGCAAGGAGTAAGGCCATTTTCCTTTTTTTAATTTTATTAAATCCATTTTCACAACAATATGACATATATATATATTTCACAAGAATAAATATGTTGCCATACTGATAACCATATTCAAATAAGTTTCATCCATACATATTATGTAAGTTTCATCCGTACCCAACCATATTACAATAGTTTCATCCGTACATACATAGTTTCATATACATATGTAGCAAGTGTCACATTGTTCATCGATACAAAATAAAAAAATACAAGTAACCCAAGCACTCCATCAATGCAAACTTTCGTGAAGTGAATGTAATTTGCAAAATGGGAAGCTCCAAAATTAGAAGAAGACTAGATGAAGAAGAGAAGGTAAAAATTGGTCATTTAGGAGCTAACTACGGTTATTATGCCATTATTAAGCTAAGTAAGCTAATTATAGGTCATTTAATAGTTAGCTTTGGTAAAATAGGTAATTTTGGAGCTAGCTAAGCTTATTATGCCATTTTGGAGCTAACTAAACTAAATATAGGACATTTTTGATAAAATAGGCCATTTAGGAGTTAATTCAGCTTACTATGTCATTTAGGAGGAAACTAAGCTAAATATATGTCATTTTAGAGCTAACTTAGGTAAAAATAGGCCACTTAGGAGCTAACTATGCTTATTATGCCATTTTGGAGCTAAGTAAGCTAAGTATAGGTCATTTAATGGCTAACTGTGGTAAAATAGGCCATTTTGGAGGTAGGTAAGCTTATTATGTCATTTTCGAGCTAACTCGGCGAAGTATAGGTCATTTTTTTGATAAAAATAGGCCATTTTGGAGCTAATTTCGCTTACTACATCATTTAGGAGGAAACTAAGCTAACTATATGTCATTTTAAAGCTAACTTAGGTAAAAATAGGTCACTTAGGGGCTCAATTTGCTTAGTATGCCATTTTGGAGCTACGTAAGCTAAGTATAGATCATTCAATAGCTAAGCTAGGTAAAATAGGCCATTTTGGAGCTTGGTAAGCTTATTATGTCATTTAATATCTACGATAGGTAAAATAGGCCATTTTGGTGCTAGGTAAGCTTATTATGTCAATTAGGAGATAACTAAGCTTAGTATATAGGACATTTTTCATAAAATAGGCCATTTAGGAGCTAATTCATCTTACTATGTCATTTAGGAAGAGACTATGCTAAATATATGTCATTTTAGAGCTAACTTAGGTAAAACAAATAGGTCACTTAGGAGCTAACTATGCTTAATATGCCATTTTGGAGCTATATAAGCTAAGTATAGGTCATTCAATAGCTAAGCTAGGTAAAACATGCCATTTTGGAGCTAGGTAAGCTTATTATGTCATTTAGGAGAGAACTAAGATAAATGTAGGACATTTTTGATAAAATAGGCCATTTATGAGCTAATTCAGCTTACTATATCATTAAGGAGGAAACTAAGCTAAATATATGTCATTTTAGAGCTAACTTAGGTAAAAATAGGTCACTTAGGAGCTAACTATGGCTATTATGCCATTTTGGAGCTAAGTAAGCTAAGTATAGGTCATTTAATGGCTAACTTTGGTAAAAGTAGGCCATTTTGGAGGTAGGTAAGCTTATTATGTCATTTCTGAGCTAACTAAGCGAAGTATAGGTTATTTTTTTGATAAAATATGCCATTTTGGAGCTAATTTAGCATACTACGTCATTTAGGAGGAAATTAAGCTAACTATATTTCATTTTAGAGCTAAACTAGGTAAAAATAGGTCACTTAGGAGCTAAATATGCTTATTATGCCATTTTGGAGCTACGTAAGCTAAGTATAGGTCATTCAATAGCTAAGCTAGGTAATAGGCCATTTTGGAGCTAGGTAAGCTTATTATGACATTAGGAGAGACCTAAGCTAAATATAGGACATTTTTGATAAAATAGGCTATTTAGGAGCTAATTCATCTTACTATGTCATTTAGGAGGAAACTATGCTAAATATATGTCATTTTAGAGCTAACTTAGGTAAAAATAGGTCACTTAGGAGCTAACTATGCTTATTATGCCATTTTGCAGCTAAGTAAGCTTCATATAGGTCATTTAATAGCTAAGCTAGGTAAAATAGGCCATTTTGGAGCTAGGTAAGCTTATTATGTCATTTAGGAGATAACTAAGCTAAGTATATAGGACATTTTTGATAAAATAGGCCATTTAGGAGCTAATTCATCTTACTATGTCATTTAGGAGGAGACTATGCTAAATATATGTCATTTTAGAGCTAACTTAGGTAAAAAATAGGTCACTTAGGAGCTAACTATGCTTATTATGCCATTTTGGAGCTAAGTAAGCTACGTATAGGTCATTTAATATCTAAGCTAGGTAAAATAGGCCATTTTGGAGCTAGGTAAGCTTATTATGTCATTTAGGAGATAACTAAGCTAAGTATAGGACATATTTGATAAAATAGGCCATTTAGGAGCTAATTCAGCTTACTATGCCATTTAGGAGGAAACTAAGCTAAATATATGTCATTTTAGAGCTAAGTTAGGTAAAAATAGGTCATGTAGGAGCTATCTATGCTTATTATGCAATTTTGACGCTAACTAAGCTAATTATAGATCATTTTATAGCTAACTTGGGTAAAATAGGTCATTTTCGAGCTAACTAAGCTTATTATGCAAGTTTGGAGCTACCTAAGCTTATTATGTCATTTAGGAGGAAACTACGCTAAGTTTAGGTCATTCTAGAGCTAACTTGGGTAAATATCTCATTTTGGAGGTAAGGTAAGGTAAGTAACCATCATTATGCGGTTGTTAAGAAAAACTAGAAAACATACCATTCTCGTCAGCGTGGTGGTTCTGGCTTGTTTCACCTGGAGAAGGCTCCCCTGTAGAAGGGTCGTGCGATGCGTTTCGGAAGATATTCTGCACCAGACATCATTTGCAATGTGTCGTTAGCATGATGACACTCAAAAGATCACTGCATTGAAATGAAACTCACCATCCCCGCCATGTTAATGACTGGTATCACCGGAGGGACGTGGCCAGTCTTCTCGCAGATAGACTGTACATTTGGTTTCGACAAGTCAAACTTTTTATTTATTAATGAAACGAACATTAAAATGCAAGATTTGACAAATATGAAGAAGAAACTTACCATGAAGAGCTCGTACATGGCCCTATTAGACACATCGTTCTGTGTCCTCTCCGCCTCCATCAAACGCAGCCGTCCTCTCCTCCAACTCCTTCATCTCATTATCCTTCGCCGCCAAAAGCGTCTGCGTTGCCTCTCTCTCTTTCAAAATAGCAGCCTGCAAGACAACTCATTGTTAGCATTGTAATCATATTTGTTCGCACACACAACGTAATGCGGAAAGATAGTTGAGTCCATTAAACTCACCTCGATGGCGAGCTCGACTGGCCGTGGACGAGATGTTATCTCAGGACAGGAGCTCGTTTGTCGTGCCTTTATCTGCCGGAGAGTGCTAGGATAACGTATAAGGACGTCTCCAATGGCGATCGAGCCATGGGCCCTCCCGTTGCCAGCTATCATCACCAGCTCTGGATCAATAGGCCCCTGGCTCGGGTTAAACTCCTTCCCTTTCCTTGCCTTCCCGTGATCTCTGTACTTCATGAGCTTGTGGTGGGAGGAGATTTTGGTGAAGTTTTCGGGATGATCGAGGTCAGACCCGGAGAATGTCTTGACCTTATTATACGAGGCAGTATGGGTCATCGCATAGAGGTCGAACATCTCTGGCACCTCCATCTTATTGTGACGCGCCTAAAAGAGAGAGAGAGAGAGGAAAAAAGTATTAGTAAAGGGCTAAAGCTAGCATTAAGAATGAATTGCATGAGTCATGAAGCAAACCACATACCCAGTTCTCACCAAACTCATTTAAGTTGACGCTCCCTTGATGGTGTGGAACACCAACCATTTTGCCATGCCTATCCTTGGCATTGTTGTGGTTGGCCTCCCACTTTTCGGAGCACCAATGATCCACCAAGGCCTCCCAACAATCCATCTTATCCACACACCATCTCGGGGGCACCTAAGTTAATAAAGAGAAATTTGAGTGCTACACGTAAGAATCAAATCAAGGAAACTAACTACAAGGCCTTAATAATATGTAATGACCTACATGTAATGCTCCTTTTGCATCTTAGAATTGCGGCACTTCCCCTTTCTGTTCCTAATACGCCGTGAGGCGTTGTAGTCTCGAATGGCCTGCACCCGAGCCTCGTGCCGCCAGTTTTGAAGTAGGTGGCGGCATTCGGTTTCGATAACCTTTGTCGCGGCCTTCTCGTATCTCTCCTCACACCTTTAGAAGGTCTGCAAACGAGACAACACTGATTAGTACAATAACTAGCTATTGTTGATTTTTAATTGTGTAAAGGAGAAATTACCCGGAACTGTTTGATCACCATGTCGACCCTCGTGTGGCAGAAAACACCGTCGATCTCCACCTCCGGCGGGGCCGAGGCACCCAAGTAGTGCTCCCAGTTCATTCCTATCTCTCGACCCGGACCGGGCAACATAACAAACCCTGGGAAGTTTTTTGGCAAAGCACACCAAGGACGCTGTTGGTCTTGCGGACACCCTTGGCAACAATCTGACCCCTGCAGTATGACAAATTAAAGCCAACACATTAGATATTTGAGAAAACATGAAGGCAAAAGGTTAAATAAGAGTAAATGAACTTACTTGTCCCCACTTGGCTGAATCGACCACCTCTACTCACGGGTCGCCGGCACAAGCAGGAGACCCATACTACCATGCTGGTAGACGGTGGCCCCCTCACCCAGCTCCTCATCGCTATCAGCATGGCCACTTGGCTCCGGCTGAACCAGATCAGGCCAGGTATCCCACTAGGTCTCTTGGGATGTACCTGCATCCCTGCTTTGCTTCGGAGTCTCCTGGAACGAAGCCTCTAGGACACGAGGGTCGTCGACCTGAGGCTCGTGAACCGGACTCCGTGTAGCCTCCACCTCAGACGGGTCCACCCTAGCAGTATTGTGCTTAGGTGAATCATCTGGGGGTTGCAGCAAGGAAGGCGTGGCAGCCACCCTACCTCTCCCGCGACCACGTGTACCTTTAGTATCTCTCTTCTTCGCGAGGGTCGAACTCCTCTCATGGGGGCCGTGGTCATCGAAGAAGCGTCCACTCAATGCAGAGTAGAGAGCAACGCTCTCCGGAGAGACGGGGCAGGAATGGGTGTAACCATCCCACCACCCGCCGACGAAGAAGGAGCCTCGGAGTGCTCTCGACCCTTTCCCACCATCTTTCAACACCTGCCATGACAAATAGTAAATGAAATTAGTACAACATAAATACCAACATGAGTAATAAAATGTACATAATTTAAGTGTATCATCATCATAAATACTAACATGAGTAATAATGTTTTTATATATTTATATAGTAATAGTTGAATACCTGACATGAACTAATAATAATCTTGATCATCTATATATGCTTCGGGATCAATAAATGCATCATGATCATCACTATCATCAATAAATGCAGCATCATCATCACTATTAGGAAGAACATGTGGAAGGCATCCATTGTGTAATCGGTCAAGAAGTGACAGGTCATCTGCAGCAGTAACCTCTTCTTCTTCCGGCTCAGGGGTTAAGACGGATTCACTGTTGCTGTCTACTTCAATGTTCTGGGGTGAAGTAGAACGGTTCTTGAAACATTTTTTGGACATACGAGTTTGTTGGAAGAATTCTACTTCATATGTGTCTGGGTTAATGTGAGGTTCATAATCCTCTTAATTGAGGGTAGGTGGTCTAAAACTTGGCGGCACTTCATAAACGACATCCCAACCTTTCAGATTTGGATCAGTTTGGCAGGCCCACGGTAGATAGAAAACTTGTGTCACTTGTTGAGCCATAATATAGACATTGGGAATATCTAAATGGGTGCTTTGGTTGATTTAGCCCTATATGTTCATGAGTCCTTCTAGTCTCCTTCGGCTGAAACCAATAACATTTGAAGACTATGAAGGTCGGTGGGTTTTCACCATAGAATAGAAGTTCATTAATTGCTTCAACTCTTCCATAATACTTGGTACCTCCTTCGCCGATAGCAGAGACACAACAACTTGTAGTCTTTACGTCGGCCATAGATAGCTCTTTGCCAAAGGTATGAAAGCGATACATGTTGATGTCATATTTGTCAAATGAACGGACCTTATAGTCAAAACCATTAGCAACTTGTCTCAACTCGGCGTCCATAGACTCCGCATCAGCCTACAAGTTTAATACAAAAGAATGGATGCATTAGCCGCAAATTAGACCAAGAAATCAAATGGTCCAGTAATGGTAATTAATTACCCTTTGTTTGAACCAAGAGATGAAACCGGGATAGTCGCCTCCATGCTTTGCCAGAAGCTCATGCTCTTCGACGGAATCCTTTTCTATGACCGCTCCATCCGAGAATCCAGTGACGTATCTACTATATCAAATATCCAGGAATAAGAGAAATTCAAAGGAATTAGAAGTTGCGGAACAATAATTACCGAGAACTTACTCAATTTACGGCTGCACTTGTGTTAGGTTTTTGAAGATATACAATGAAATGGTCCGCTTTTCTTCGACATCCAATGATTTCCCTTTCGGAGCACCGTCTGGTGCGAGCTTCCCTTTGAATAGGCTGAGGTTGGATCGACCTTTTTTAGGCTTGCCATCATTGTACCGAGGCTTTGGGTTATGCAAATGATAATTTTTGGCTTTGTAGTGTGCTGTCACGAAGTTTGCCGCCTCCTAGGTAATGAATGCCTCGGCTATCGATGCTTAAACTCTACATTTATTTTTACATTTAGCTCAAATCGTCTTCTGCATCCTCTCAGTTGAGAAGCACCATCGATATTGAACTGCCCCCCCCAATCTTTCCTCGGTCGGTAGATGCAAAATCAAATGCTGCATTGGATTAAAGAAGCCTGGTGGAAAGATCCTTTCTAATTTGCAGATCAACTCTGGCGCAAACTCTTCCATTTAATCTCGTACGCCAAGCGATAGTTCTTTCACACAAACAGAATGAAAGAAATAGCTCAGCTCTGCCAGTACTAGCCATCCATCCTCAAGGATAAAGCCACGCAACATCACCCGCACTACCCGCTGAAGCCATATGTGCCAATCATGATTCTTGAGACCAAATATTTTCAATTTTTCAAGACTCGCTTCCCTCTTTAGATTCTCAGCATACCCATTTGGGAACATCAACCGCATTTTCACCCACAATAGCATTTCTCTCATAGCTGGCCTTCCAAGATTGAACCTTGCCTTTGGCTTCACTACACTTTGCTTTCCTTTCCGTTGTCGCAAGATTTGTAACGGTCTATCACATAGAGCCTCCTGGTTGATTTTAGCCTTAGGATTATCCTTTGACTTTCCCTCTATGCCGAACAATGTACCAAAAATGGCCTCCGCCATATTCTTTTCAGTGTGCATCATGTCGATTTTGTGTGGACAAATGAGGACTTTGAAGTAAGGAAGATCCCATAAGCATGACTTGTGAGTCCAGGCGTGTTCCGTATTATACCCTTTGAAATACCCTGGATGCAAAGGATCAGGCTCGAGAGCGTTTAACTGATCAAGAGTTTGTTGGCCTGTCAATGCAGGTGCTGCGGTGTTTTTGACAACTCTATCATTGATGAAATTTTTCTTGTCTTTTCTGAACTTATAGTCAGGATCCCGGAACTGTCTATGCATTTCGAAGCAAGAAAACATGCGACCCATCTGTAGCCAACGGAACTGAAGAGCTGCCTTGCATGTGGGGCACGGGAACCTTCAATGCACACACCTGCCAACGAATAGCGCATACGCCAGATAGTCATGCGTCGAGTACATGTACCACACATGCATTTTGAAGTTCTTTTTGATAGCGGCGTCATATGTCTTGATCCCATTATCCCAGGCTTCTTGCAATTCATCCTTAAGCAGCTGCATGTACACATTCATATTCTTCCTCAGATATTTGGGCATTGGAATTATCAACGTCAGGAAAATGTTCTTTCTTTTCATAATCTCTCCGGGGGAGATTGAGTGGAATGACAAATACAGGCCAACAACTGTATTGTGCTGCCATCATACAATACACATTGAACCCATCCATGCTGATGGCAACTTGAGGATGCCTTGGACCTGCCGATTTATCCTTATGTAATGCATCGAAGTGCTTCCGTGCAAAAGCATCTGAAGTGTGTACCAACATCTTGTTCCCATCCGCATCTAGTTCGGTTCTTTTGCCAAATTTGTGCCATGTCATCTATCTGGCCGTCTCTTCGACCATGAAAAGACGTTGAAGTCTTGGTATGATTGGCAGATACCGAAGAACATTTGTGAGGATTTTGGTCTGAATCTTCTCACCCACACCATTGTCTACCACAATATACCTGGAAGAATTGCAAATGGGGCTGTAGTTCAAGGCCGCATACTCAAGCCTAAATAAGGCACATCCATTCTCACAGGCATATATCTTTTCATAGGGCATCTTAAGTACACGGAGGATTTTGTCTTACTAGTACAGGTTTGCAGGCAGTACATGGCCGTTGGGTAGAAATCGTCCAAACATCATCATCATCGTGTCATAGTATTCTCTGCCTAGGTTGAAATTAGCCTTCAGAGCCATTACTTGCTGATACGTCTCCAACGTATATAATTTTTCAAACTCTTTTGCCCTTGTTTTGAACTCTAATTTGCATGATTTGAATGAAACTAAACCGGACTGACGATGTTTTCAGCAGAACTGCCATGGTGTTGTTTTTGTGCAGAAATAAAAGTTCTCGGAATGACCTAGAAACTTACGAGGATTTATTATGGAATATATATAAAATACCGGAGAAACAATTAACCAAAGAGGAGCTGCCAGTGGGCCACGAGCCCAGGAGCCGCCCCCCCTATGGCGCGCCTGGCAGGCTCGTGGGGCCCACGTCGCTCCTCTGACCTCCTCTCCAACTCCATATAGCCTCTTTCGTCCAGAAAAATTAAGAGAGAAGAGTTCATCGCATTTTACGATACGGAGCCGCCGCCACCACCTGTTCTTCCTTGGGAGAGCAGATCTGGAGTCCGTTCTGGGCTCCGGAGAGGGGAAATCGACGCCATCGTCATCATCAACCATCCTCCATCGCCAATTTCATGATGCTCTCCATCGTTCGTGAGTAATCTCATCGTAGGCTTGCTGGACAGTGATGGGTTGGATGATATCTATCATGTAATCAAGTTAGTTTTGATAGGATTTGATCCCTAGTATCCACTATGTTCTAAGATTGATGTTGCTACTACTTTGCTATGCTTAATGCTTGTCACTAGGGCCCGAGTGCCATGATTTCAGATCTGAACCTACTATGTTTTTGTCAATATATGTGTGTTCTTGATCCTATCTTGCGAGTTGTAGTCACCTACTATGTGTTATGACCTGGCAACCCCGGAGTGACAATAGCCGGAACCACTCCCGGAGATGACCATAGTATGAGGATTCCATGTATTCACCATGTGCTAATGCTTTGTTTCGGTTCTCTATTAAAAGGAGACCTTAATATCCCTTAGTTTCCATTAGGACCCCGCTGCCACGGGAGGGATGGACAAAACATGTCATGCAAGTTCTTTTCCATAAGCACGTATGACTATATACGGAATACATGCCTATATTATATTGACGAACTAGAGCTAGTTACATATCACCCTATGTTATAACTGTTACATGATGAATGCCATCTGACATAAGTATCCATCACCGATCCAATGCCTACGAGCTTTTCCTAGACTGGTCTTCGCTACATTACTTTACCGCTACTGCTGTCACACTTGCTACGCAAATCACTATTGCTACTGTCACTACTGTTACTGTTACTATCATACTACTTTGCTACTGAAAATTTGTTGTAGATACTAAATCTTTCAGGTGTGGTTGAATTGACAACTCAACTACTAATACTCGAGGATATTCTTTGGCTCCCCTTGTGTCAAATCAATAAATTTGGGTTGAATACTCTAGCCTCGAAAACTGTTGCGGTCCCCTATACTTGTGGGTTATCAAGACCTTTTTCTCGCGCCGTTGCCGGGGAGAATAGCTCTATTCTCTGAGTCACTTGGGATTTATATCTGTTGATCACTATGAAGAATTTGCGAGATCCAAAAACTAAAGTTCTGCCCTTAACTACAAGGACTGGTAAGGAACTGCCATCTAGCTCTGCACTTGATTCACCTTCTGTTATGAGTAAATTTGCGACACCGCCACCTGCTATTAATTCTGATATGTGGCCTCTGCTTGATGATGCTAGTTCTGCTATACATGATAATTATGATGATGCTTTGCTTTATAAGGATTTGCCACTTGGTGAATTTCTTGATGCACAAATTGCTAGAGTTACTACTGAATCAAATGATACTTCTGAAACTGATGAAATTATTGAAATGGAACCTGCTGTTACACCTGTTAGACCTACCCCTCCTAGATATGAATTGCCTGATATACCTAAGGGTTATGTTATGGAAGGAGAGGTAGCTGAAGACTTTCTTTCTTGTAAGGATAGCTATGATCTTGAGAATTTATTACGCAAGTGGAAAGAAAAATCTCTAAATGCTAGAATGAAATATGATCCTAAGTTTTCTACTTCACCTATCTTTGTTACTAATAAGGATTATGAGTTCTTTGTCGATCCTGAGTTAATCACTTTGGTTGAATCTGATCCTTTTCATGGTTATGAATCTGAAACTGTTGTAGCACATCTTACTAAACTGAATGATATAGCCACCCTATTTACTAATGAGGAAAAAATTCGCCATTACTATATCCTTAATTTGTTTCCTTTCTCACTAAAGGGTGATGCCAAAACTTGGTTTACTTCTCTTGCTCCTGGTTGTGTGCGTAGTCTCCAGGATATGATATACTACTTTTTTGAGAAATATTTTCCTGCCCATAAGAAGCAAGCTGCCTTGCAGGATATATATAACTTTGTGCAAATTGAAGAAGAGAATCTCCAACAAGCATGGGGGAGGCTTGTCCAGTTACTTAATGCTTTGCCTGATCACCCTCTTAAGAAAAATGAAATACTTGATATCTTTTATAATGTACTAACCAATGCTTCTAGGGACCACCTAGATAGTTGTGCTGGCTGTGTTTTCAGGGAACGAACTATGGAACAAGCTAAAATTCTATTAAATAATATCTTGAGCAATGATAATGCTTGGACTATTCCCGAACCACCTCCGAAGCCAACTCCGAAGAAAATAGGTATTCTATTCCTCAGTCCTGAAGATATGCAAGAAGCAAAGAAATCTATGTGAGAGAAAGGTATTAAATCTGAAGATGTTAAGAATCTACCACCTATTGAAGAGATACATGGTCTTGATAACCCAACACAGGTAGTAGAGGTAAATTCTCTTTGTAGATTCAATGAGAGTGATATTCCTTATGATAAACCTGCTAGCTTATGCTTAGATGAATTTGATAACTTTGTTGCCAAACAACAAAGTTTTAATGATTATGTTAGCAAACAACTCGAACAAAATGCTCGTATGATTGATCATATAAGTGCTTGTGTGGAGAGAAATGTTAATGATCTTAAGCTTATTAGTAAACATGCTTCTATGGTCACTACTCAAGTAGAGCAAGTACTTAAGGCTCAAAATGACTTGCTTAATGAATTGAACGATAATTCTGTTAAAGTTGTTACTAGAGGTGGTAGAATGACTCAGGAACCTTTGTATCCTGAGGGCCATCCTAAGAGAATTGAGCAAGATTCTCAAGGAATTAATACTGATACACCTAGTCATCCTGGTAATAGGAAGAATAAGAAAGATGATAGGAACTTGCATGCTAGTAAACCTGTTGCTGTTACACCTGAGAATCCAAGTGATATATCTATTTCTGATGCTGAGACACAATCTGGTGATGAACATGAGCCTAGTGATAATATTGATAATGATGTTCATGTTGATGCTCAACCTAGTAATGATAATGATGTGGAGATTGAACCTGCTATTGATCCCTATAACCCACAACCTAAGAATAAAAGATATGATAAGAGTGATTTTATTGCTAGGAAGCATGGTAAAGAAAGAGAACCATGGGTTCAGAAACCCATGCCCTTTCCTCCCAAACCGTCCAAGAAAAAGGATGATGAGGATTTTGAGCGCTTTGTTGAAATGATTAGACCTATCTTTTTGCAAATGCATTTGACTGATATGCTTAAAATGTCTCCTTATGCTAAATACATGAAAGATATTGTGACTAATAAAAGAAAGATACCTGATGTTGAGATTTCCACCATGCTTGCTAATTACACTTTTAAGGGTGGGACTCCTAAGAAACTAGGTGATCCCGGAGTACCCACTATACCTTGCTCCAGTAAAGGAAACTATGTTATAACTACTTTATGTGACCTTGGAGCCGGTGTTAGTGTTATGCCTCTCTGTTTATATCGTAGACTTGAATTGGATAAGTTGACACCTACTGAAATTTCTTTGCAAATGGCCGACAAATCAACTGCTTTACCTATCGACATTTGCAAGGATGTGCATGTTGTGGTTGCGAATGTTACTATCTTAACAGACTTTGTTATGCTTGATATTCCCGAGGATGATGCCATGGTAGTCATCCTTGGAAGACCCTTTTTAAACACTGCAGGGGCTGTTATTGATTGCAACAAAGGCAATGTCACTTTCCATGTCAATGGTAATGAGCACACGGTGCACTTTCCGAAGAAACAATATCGGGTTCATTGCATAAATTCTATTGAAAAATCTTCATCCATTATTATTGGAAGCTTTGAATTTCCTATACCTACTGTCAAGATGAGATATGCTATACTTATTGTTGGGGATATGCATATCCCCATTGAGGTAACTTAGTGATTTTTCAAAAATTCTTTGGTTTCATGTGATTCAAAAAAGTTTGTCAAGGAGACTTAAGCAACCTCATTGATGGATTTCTTTTGATGACCATGAGATGGATGAATCTAGAAGTCACAACCTTCTGTTCCCAACTTTTACTTTCTGTTATTTAGTAGAAAAATGATAAATATAGCATTATTTTCCTATTTTCTGTATTATCGGTCCAATAAAAAATGACCTGAAAATAAAAGTTCCCAAATGCCCTGAAATTCAAGTATGATTTTGTCTGGAATATTTAAGAATTTTTGAGATAGATAACTAGTCAAGGGGATGCACCAGTGGGCCACGAGCCCAGGAGGCGCGCCCACCCCCTCGGGTGCGCATGGCAGGCTTGTGGGGCCCACATGGCCCGCTCTACTTATTCCAGCACCCATCTCCTTCTTCTACCTCCAGAAAAAATCATCCCACAGCTCAAACCCGTGTTCTTGCTCATTTTGCTGCGTTTTTCGATCTCCTTGTGCAAAGCCCCATTCGCCAAACTGCTTTGGGGAATTGTTCCTTGGTATGTGACTCCTCCATTGGTCCAATTAGTTTTTGTTCTAGTGCTTTATTCATTGCGTATTATTGATGCCTTGGTGATCCTGTTCTTGAGCTTTGCATGTTAATTTTATTTGGTCCCAAGTAGTTTTGATGCAAGATATGGCCTCTAGGCACTTGTAGGAGTAGTCGCTATGAGTTTTGTTATGTTTTGTTCACTTTTACTTTGAGTCACTAAAAATTTCAGAATTATTTCAGAAAAAGGAAAATGTTTAGGAAGAACTATCATGGTGGTTCCTCAAGCAAGAGGGGTCCCCGTCCCGTGATTCGGGAGCCCGATCCTTATCAGCCGAGGTATGCACCGGTGCAACCATGTGAATGGCCTTCCGATGAATTCATGATTAATGCAGGTTTCAAGGACGAGTATGATACATTTATTCGCAACGCCGGGCTCGAAGAATTCATCTCCGATAAATGTGAACAGTATACTACACTCACTGCCTCTTTTGTTTGTAGATTCAAATTTTCAGTTGGCCGTGACACATCCATAGTGTTTTATCTTTATGACAAATCGTATACTATGGATTTAGAGGATTTTAATAGAATATGCAAGATACCTGATTGGGGTAGTCCCAATGACCCTCCTAAGTCCTTGGTTAGAGATTTTATTTCCAGTATAACTGTTGGAGAAACTAGAGACATTACGCAGGCTACCATGGGGAGCATTCATTTTCCTGCCTTACATTATTTTGCCCTCTTCATAGGTAGATGCATTAATGGTAAGCATGACCATAGCCACCTCTGTGCACCTGACCTCAGTATACTTAAGAGTGCAGTAACAGGTGATAGAAGTTTTAACATGGGAGATATAATTGCTAGGAGACTAAATAACAATGCTAATGAAGGAGATTTCTTTGGTGGGATCTATGCCACTCGCCTAGCTAATTATCTTAAAATACCCATCCATACACGAGATCCCCCGCTTCACCGTGCTTTCCTTGATCGTGATGCTATGGTACTCTTCCATTTCCTTGAGAGGAGCAATGAGTCCCTCCTATACCAGTTAATATTTAACCGACAACGTGTTTTTCATATTACCCTTCTTGCTCCTGCCTTCTTCGATTTTCAGAGTAAACGGAGATATTACCTAACCAGAGAAGAGGCAGAGGAGTATGAGGGGGAGGTTAAGGCTGCTCGCCTCCGTGAGGCAGCTTTTCAGGCGATAGCTGCCGCATCCCAATACAACCCACATTATGATTTTGGATATCGGAGTATCCCGGAGCTGGTTACTTTCCTCCTTGGGAGTAGACCAACTTAGGCCAAAAGCCTAAGCTTGGGGGAGTACATGTTTCTCACCGACTTTATATTCATGTTCACACATTCACTTTGATAGTCGGTGTTCACACTTTTTCATTATATCATCCATGCTAGTTTATTTTCCTTTTTTCTCGCATTCTTCTTGTGTGTTTGATTAACTTCAGAAAATCCAAAAAAAATTAAAAATGAGAAACACAAAAAAATTAGTTGTAACTTTACATTCTTGCATGCTTAGTAGTAACTAAAAAGAAAACCCAAAAAGATTTCCCGTTCTTCTTTTGCTTGTTGGGAGCTTTCCCGTGTAAATAGTTTTGTTTTTATTTGGGTCGAGGTAGAAGACCATGATTAAAATGATTAGTGGCTCTCATATGCATTATTGTTATTCGTCAAAGAGCCATATTACTTTGTCTTCTCCTCCGAGTTTGCTTGCAGATTCCAGCTTAGTCCCATGCATGAACACTCTTATTATTATTCACATCATTCGGTCGTGCAAGTGAAAGGCAATAATGACGATATATGATGAAGTGACTGAGCTTGGAAAAGCTGGTATGAACTCGACCAATTTTGTTTTTGTAAATATGACTAGCTCATCATTCCCAATCCAGCATTGTTATGAGAGAAACATGTTTGCAATGACAACTTAGAGATCATAGTTTCTTATGCCATGCTTAATTAGCTAGGAGCTTATAATGGTTTGTATTGGATGCCAACATGAATTTTAAAATGATTGTGATGTAGTATGATAGGATGGTATCCTCCTTTGAATGATTCAAGTGGCTTGAATTGGCACATGTTCACACATGTAGTTGAAACAAAATCAACATAGCCTCCACGATATTCATGTTCATGGTGATTTATATCCTACTCATGCTTGCATTCAATATCGGTTAATCTTATTGCATTTTGATGACTGTTGTCGCTCTCTAGTTGGTCGCTTCCTAGTCTATTTCTAGCCTTCACTTGTAAGTGGGAATACTGCTTGTGCATCCACTTCCTAAACCCAAAGTTATTCCATATGAGTCCACCATACCTACCTATATGCGGTATCTACCTGCCGTTCCAAGTAAATTTGCATGTGCCATTCTCTAAACCTTCAAATAATAATCTGTTTTGTATGCCCGAACCGCTCATGTGGTGACAAGGGGCGGTCAGTATCTTCCATGCTAGGCGTCTTATCCTCGATATGTGTTTATTCACTATCATTCACGAGAAAGGGGCCGGTAATCGGAATGCCGAGTTCCATGCTCAAATCAAATAAAAAGATAATTGCAAACAAAACTCCCCCTGGATTGTTGTTGGTATAGATGACACTCGAGGATTCGGCTAGCCGTGGAGTGTGATTGATTGGTGGTGGGGGAGTCAAAACTTTACTATTCTGTTTGGTAACCTCCTATAATATGTGTAGCATGGAAGATGGTGAAAACTTTGGGTCATCACGTTGACAATGAAAGCATGCCACCACAAAATTATTTATCTCTGTTTTAGAAAGCTTGAGCTCTGGCACCTCTGCGAATCAATGCTTCCCTGTGCGAAGGGCCTATCTATTTACGTTTCTATTGAGTCATCCTCTTCTTATTAAAAGCACCTGCTAGAGAGCACCTCCGTCATTTGTATGCTTTGCTATTAATGGATATTGAGTATGACTATGACTGGATCTTCTTTGCCCTGAATTACAATTCTAGTTGGCCCTTGGTCTTTGAAGGTGCTCTGCATTTATGTTTTGCGGTCTCAGAAAGGGCTAGCGAGATACCATCTATTCATATTGTATCATGATTGTTTTGATTGAAGTGTTGACGTTTGAAACTTATTATTATTACTCGCTAGTTAATTATGCCATTGATTTGAGTATACCATGAGACCTAAATGTCATTTTTTATGTGGTTAGCTTATGATCTTGCTGAAAATCTGAATATGAGTTAGACATAATTACAACAACAAGATCAAACAGAGTTCGTAAAAGTTTTTCTTTTGTCTCTTTCAGTTTATCAACTGAATTGCTTGAGGACAAGCAAGGCTTTAAGCTTGGGGGAGTTGATACGTCTCCAACATATCTACTTTTCCAAACTCTTTTGCCCTTGTTTTGAACTCTAATTTGCATGATTTGAATGAAACTAACCCGGACTGACGCTGTTTTCAGCAGAACTGCCATGGTGTTGTTTTTGTGCAGAAATAAAAGTTCTCGGAATGACCTAGAAACTTACGAGGATTTATTATGGAATATATATAAAATACCGGAGAAACAATTAACCAAAGAGGAGCTACCAGTGGGCCACGAGCCCAGGAGCCGCCCCCCCTATGGCGCGCCTGGCAGGCTCGTGGGGCCCACGTCGCTCCTCTGACCTCCTCTCCAGCTCCATATAGCCTCTTTCGTCCAGAAAAATTAAGAGAGAAGAGTTCATCGCATTATACGATACGGAGCCGCTGGCACCACCTGTTCTTCCTTGGGAGAGCAGATCTGGAGTCCGTTCTGGGCTCCGAAGAGGGGAAATCGACACCATCGTCATCATCAACCATCCTCCATCGCCAATTTCATGATGCTCTCCATCGTTCGTGAGTAATCTCATCATAGGCTTGCTGGACGGTGATGGGTTGGATGAGATGTATCATGTAATCGAGTTAGTTTTGATAGGATTTGATCCCTAGTATCCACTATGTTCTAAGATTGATGTTGCTACTACTTTGCTATGCTTAATGCTTGTCACTAGGGCCCGAGTGCCATGATTTCAGATCTGAACCTATTATGTTTTCATCAATATATGTGTGTTCGTGATCCTATATTGCAAGTTGTAGTCACCTACTATGTGTTATGACCCGGCACCCCCGGAGTGACAATAGCCGGAACCACTCCCGGAGATGACCATAGTATGAGGATTCCATGTATGCACCATGTGCTAATGCTTTCTTCCGGTTCTCTATTAAAAGGAGACCTTAATATCCCTTAGTTTCAATTAGGACCCCGCTGCCATGGGTGGGATGGACAAAAGATGTCATGCATGTTCTTTTCCATAAGCACGTATGACTATATACGGAATACATGCCTACATTATATTGACGAACTGGAGCTAGTTACATATCACCCTATGTTATAACTGTTACATGATGAATGCCATCCGACATAATTATCCATCACCGATCCAATGCCTACAAGATTTTCCTATACTGGTCTTCACTACGTTACTTTACTGCTACTGCTGTCACACTTGCTACGCAAATCACTACTGCTACTGTCACTACTGTTACTGTTACTATCATACTACTTTGCTATTGAAACTTTGCTGCAGATACTAAATCTTTCCGGTGTGGTTGAATTGACAACTCAACTGCTAATACTCGAGGATATTCTTTGGCTCCCCTTGTGTCGAATCAATAATTTTGGGTTGAATACTCTACCCTCGAAAACGGTTGCAATCCCCTATACTTGTGGGTTATCACTTGCGCGATGGCATCTAGCTGACAAAGCTCAGTGTGCTCGTGGAGAGGATGTTTTGAAGACTCCAACCTTTCATAGAAGGACTTTGCAGATTCCTCCATCTCATCGTCTGAATCCTGAGCATCATCAAAGTCTTGCACCTTGTCTTCGATCCCGATACCATGCTCGTCGGTACGACGATGAACCACCTCAGCTCTGGCACGTTGGTCCGACTCACTATGAAAAGTCCACACCGTATAATTAGGCGTAAAACCCCACTTTTGCAGGTGTTTACCCATTTCAAACCGTGTCTGGCTTTTAATGTTGTCACATTTGGGATAGGGGCATCATGTTTTTTTCCTGGCCATTTGCAAATGTGGCTCTAAAAAAAACCCTGGTTTTTGTTAACCATTCATTGGTCATATCTTTCTGACTAGGGTGACCAGTGTACATCCAAGCACGATCACTCATCTTGCCTACCTACTAAACACACAAGATATATATATACATATATATATAATTCATCATCTATATTCGTATGGTAATAAAGTTTTTTAGTTTTATTACGTCCATGCAACCTACATGCTAATAGGTAGATATAGGTCCTAATCCCACCCGAGTATGTGTAGATTGGGTTCGTTTTCCCATGCTCTACTCCGGATCTGACGCAGAATTTCGGCAGCACCTCCCCGCTGTTCTCTTGATACACATCTCGGCAATAAGTAGAGAGGATGTGTACCCAAAGAATAATAGGGAGGCACTGACAAAATTCTGCATTAGATCCGGAGCAGAGCATATGGGAAAACGAACCCAATCTACACATACTCGGGCCGTCCATGGATAATGTTGGTCAATTCGAAAGAATCAGGGTTATAAATATGCAAATGCATGCATATTTAATGATGTAACCCTTTCAAACATGCGACGCATACTGGTCATGCATACTGATGATTGAAGACACCTATAGCTAGCAAGTTTCATCGGCACGAAGACCGGAACAGAGCTAATTTTTTAAGGAGGCCGGGGGAGGAGATGTCATTAGTGCTCACCAACAAACGCAACAAGGGAGCTCATCAAACACATGGGGAGGTCGTCGAACAACGGACCCTCACACGACGAAACAACTGGACATTGAAATGAAACTCGATCAACACCAATATATGACCCGTCGGCCTCTGGAAGGCCAAAGAGCACCTTTTTTGGGATCGGGGTGTCGGAGGTGTCATTTCGGGGTCGGCGCGTCGGGGGTGTCGTGTTAGGGTAGGGGTACTGTGTTGGGGTCGGCGGTGCCAGGTCGGGGTGTGGGGGTGTCGTGTCGGGGGTCGGGGTGTCTTTTTCTACCTTTCCTACTTCTTTTTTTCATCTTCTACTTCTACTTTTTTTCATCATCTTCTTCTTTCTTCTTCTTCATCTTCCTCTTCTTCACCCGCTTCTTCTTCTTCTTCTTCTTCTTCCTCCTCCTCTTCTTCTTCTTCTTCTTCTTCGTCTTCTTCTTCTTTTCTCAAAGTTTTTTTCTTTTCTTCTTTTCTTCTAAGTTTTTTGTAATTAACCTAGTAAAATAACTAAAAAAATAAACTAAATATCTAATTTAACAGAAAAACAGAAAATAAACTAACTATCTAATTTATTCTAATATTTTTATAACCTAGTAAACTAACTAACTGACTAAAGTGAAAGGGGGGCGGCCGGGCACTCACCGGAGTTGGGTGGGGACGGCCGAGGCGGCGGGGGCAGGGGAGCCACGGAGATGGGAGAGCTTCGGGGAGGGGCCGCGCCGTAGGCGAGTGCAGCAGGCGGCTCGGGGAGGGGGACGGCTTGGGGGAGCCGCCGAGGGGAGGGGGCGGCACAGGGAGGGGCGCGACGGTGTAGGGAGGGTGTCGGCACGGTGGTGGGGGCGATGCAGGGAGGGGGTGGCGAGGGGAGGGGCCGGCGATGGGAGGGGCAGCTCAGGGCAGGGGGGCATGGGGAGCTGCCGAGGGAAGGGGGCAGTGCGGGGAGGGAGACGTTCCAGTGGTGGGGGTGGCGCGGTGGTGGGGTGGCGCGATGGTGGGGGTGGTGGGAGGGGGGTGGCGGCAACGATCGCAGGGGGAGGGAGAGTGTGGAGTGGGGGAGGGAGAGAGTGAGAGAGAGAGGAGTGGGGGGCGCGGGGGACGGCCGTTATAGGCACGTATCCTTTGTCGTCTGCCCCCGGACGGCAAAGACACACACGGCCAACGACAAAGGCCTGGCGGACGGCAAAGAGCCCTTCCGTTGGACCTGGCCAAGCCCAAGGTCCAGTGGAAACCACCTTGCCTCTATGTCGTCTGCGCTTGGTCTCTTTGCCGTCTGGGCGCGGACGGCAAAGGACTAGCAGATGGCAAACAGAGACTTTGCCATGCGCCAGTTCTTTGTCGTCTGCTTTTGTTCAGTTGACAGCAAGGAGCATCTTTGCCATGTGCCAGCAGACGGCAAAGGCCTGGCACATGGCAAATAACTGGATTCCAGTAGTGAATAGGGTGTTCTATTGATCCACTATGTATATTTGGGTGATCAACTTGCGGGTTTTGTGACCTTGGGAATTTACGCATAGGGGTTGGCACACGTTTTTGTCTTGACTTTCCAGTAGAAACTTTGGGGCTCTCTT
Source organism: Hordeum marinum (assembly GCA_022496015.1). NCBI lineage: Eukaryota > Viridiplantae > Streptophyta > Magnoliopsida > Poales > Poaceae > Hordeum > Hordeum marinum. The sequence goes on from CM039675.1 coordinate 491,401,841, forward strand.
TGAAGTTCTCTGTGTTGGATTGAACATGATGAATCTAATATTATGTGATGCATATCGTATACTCAAGCCCATGGGTACTTGTGGTGACATTGGAGTATCTAGGTGACATTAGGGTTTTGGTTGATGTGTATCTTAAGGTGTTATTTTAGTACGAACTCTAGGGATGTCCGTGACACTTATAGGGATAGCCCATAAGTTTGATCAGAAAAGAAACTTTGAGGTGGTTTCTATTGGGAGACGTAGTAGTAAATCAAATTTTGCTATGCGTTCACCAAGATCAATCTATGGAGAAACCAGCAACAAGAGGGAAAAGATTGCATCTTCATACCTTTGAAGATCGCTAAGAGGAAGCATTAGAAGAACGCGGTTGGTGGAGTCGTACTCATAGAGATTCAGATCGCAGTGGACTCCGATCTTAGCGCCGAACAACGGCGCCTTCGCGTTCAACACACGTGCAGCCCAGTGACGTCTCCTATGCCTTGATCCAGCAAGGAGGGAGGAGAGGTTGAGGGAGGGCTCCGGCAGCACGACGGCGTGGTGACGGTGGACCTGCGTGGTCTCTGACAGGGCTTCGCCAAGCGCTACGGAGAACGACGAGAAGGAGAAGTAGGGCTGCGCCGAGAGGGATAGAGAGTTGTGTATCAAACAGCCCCAAGGGCGCCACTATATATAGGAAGAGGAGGACGGAGGGCTGCGCCTAGGGTTCCCACCCTAGGGGCCGGCGGCATCCCTAGATGGGACTTGGGCGGCAGCCAAGGGAGGGAGAGGTGGTGCGGCAGCCCTAGCAGCCCAGGGTGGGCCTAGAGCCCATCCAGGCCTAGGGTTTGCCTCAACTCTCTCCTTGCTGTGCCTTGGGCCAGGTGGGATGGGCACACCAGCCCACCTAGGGGCTAGTTCCCTCCACCTTCGGCCCATGCAGCTCTCCGGGATGAGTGGCCCCTCCCGATGGACCCTCGGAACCCTTCCGGTTGTCCCGGTACGTTACCGGTGACGCCCGAAACATTTCCGGTAACCAAAACCTCACTTCCTATATATCAATCTTTGTCTCCGGACCATTCCGGAACTCCTCATGACGTCCAGGATCTCGTCCGGGACTCCAAACAACCTTTGGTAACCACGTACACTATTTCCCTATAACCCTAGCATCATCGAACCTTAAGTGTGTAGACCCTACGGGTTCGGGAGACACGTAGACATGATCAAGACACCTCTCCGATTAATAACCAATAGCAGGATCTGGATACCCATGTTGGCTCCCACATGCTCCATGATGATCTCATCGGACAAACCACGATGCAGGGGATTCAATCAATCCCGTCTACAATTCCCTTTGTCTACCGGTATGATACTTGCCCGAGATTCGATCATTGGTATTCCTATACCTTGTTCAATGTCGTTACCGGCAAGTCTCTTTACTCGTTCAGTAATACATCATGCCGTGGCTAACTCCTTAGTCACATTGAGCTCATTATGATGATGTCTTACCGAGTGGGCCCAGAGATACCTCTCTGTCACACGGAGTGACAAATCCCAGTCTTGATTCGTGCCAACCCAAGAGACACTTTCGGCGATACCCGTAGTGCACCTTTATAGCCACCCAGTTACATTGTGACGTTCGGCACACCCAAAGTATTCCTATGGTATCCGGGAGTTGCACAATATCATGGTCTAAGGAAACGATACTTGACATTGGAAAAGCTTTAGCAGACGAACTACACGATCTTGTGCTATGCTTAGGATTGGGTCTTGTCCATCACATCATTCTCCTAATGATGTGATCTCGTTATCAATGACATCCAATGTCCATGGTCATGAAACCATGACCATCTATTGATAAATGAGCTAGCCAACTAGAGGCTCACTAGGGACTTGTTGTGGTCTACGTATTCACACATGCATTATGGTTTCCGGTTAACACAATTATAGGATGAACAATAGACAATTATCATGAACAAGGAAATACAGTAATAACCCATTTTATTATTGCCTCTAGGGCATATTTCCAACAGTTTCGTACCCTACAATAATTTCTTCGTTTGTTCTCCGCTTTTTGTGACTTTGGAGTGAACTCTTTGTCGCACGAGAGGTATTTACATATGATTCAACTATGTCAATATTGTTGAGAGATATTGCACTAGTGAAAGTATGGACCCTAGGCCTTGTTCCCAAGCATTTATACAACATTTTGCTTGCTGTTTACTATTTGTTACCTTGCTGTTTTTATATTTTCATATTATAAAAACCTATATATACCATCCATATTACACTTGTATCACCATCTCTTCGCCGAACTAGTGCACCTATACAATTTACCATTGTATTGGGTGTGTTGGGGACACAATAGACTCTTTGTAATTGGGTTACAGGGTTGCTTGAGAGAGACCATCTACATCCTACACCTCCCACTGATTGATAAACTTTAGGTCATCCACTTGAGGGAAAATTTCCATTGTCCTACAAAAATCTGCGCTTGGAGGCCCAACACGAGTCTACAAGAAGAAGGTTGTGTAGTAGACATCAAGCTCTTTTCTGGCATCGTTTCCAAGGAGGTGAGTGCTTGAAGGTATATCTTTAGATCTTGCAATTAAATCTTTTAGTTTCTTGTTTTTCACTAGTTTGGTTTTATAAAATAAAATTACAAACAAAAAATGGAATTGAGATTGCCTCATATTCTTCATCTTTTTAATGTTTTTCGTAAAAATGATGGAAAGGAAAAAATTGAGCTCAAGTGCCAGAAGAAGAAGTTATTAAATTTTATGGCACTAAATCCTTGAATGATAAGCATGATTTCAATATTGTTAGTATGAATTCTATGAATATTCATGATGCTAATGATATGTAAAGCCACAAGCTTGGGGATGCTATGTTTGATGAAGAGATATTTTTTGTCCCCCAAATTTTGATGAGCACAACTATTATGATGATAGAAAGCCTCCTATATATGATGATTATTGTGATGAAATGTATGCTATAAAGAGTAATTACAACCATGAAACTTGTCATCATGGTTTTAATATTCAAAGTGGTTATGCCAATCAAGTATCTCATGATAGTTATTTTGTTGAGTTTGCTCCCACTATTATGAATGAGCAGAAAAGTGCTTATGTGGAGAGTGACAAATTTTCTATGCTTGTAGATCATTAAAAGAATGCTTTATGTTCTGCTTATATTGTGGAATTACTTCATGATTCTACTGAAAATTATCATGAGGGATGAACTTATGCTTGTAGGAATTGCAATAATATCAAGTTTCCTCTCTATGTGTTCAAAGTTTTGTAGTTATGCTTGTTTTGCATTCCTATGCTAGTTGATCCTTGTCACCATAAATTGTTTGATCAGAAAATCCCTATGCATAGGAAGTGGGTTAGACCTAAATGTGCTTGCCATGAGATTCATGATTCTCTCTTGCATGTTTCAATTACTATTCCTATGTGAGCATCATTGAAATCATCATGCCTAGCTAAAAGGCATTAAAGAAAAGCGCTTGTTGGGAGACAACCCAACACTTTTACCTTCTCTTTTTATGTGTTCACATGATTAAGCTACTGCAGTAATCATGTTTTGTGTCTTTTATTTAATAAAGTGCCAAGTAAAGCCTTTGGGATACTGTGGATACTTGCTTGTTTGATTCTGTGCAAAAACAGAAAGTTTTGCGTCCAGCATATGAATTATAAGATTTTACTGGAGGGTCAAACAATTATGAAATTTTTACACAACATTTATATGAAAATTCCTTTATTGTTCCTAATTTTTCAGAATTTTTAGTCTCAGGGAAGTATGGTGGTCATTCAGATCTTTATAGAATGTTCTGTTTTTGACAAACTCTATTTTGCATGCATAGTTTGCTTGTTTCAAGTGTTCCTATAACTTATATTGAATAATATGAATTGTAGGAAAGATGGAATATAGTAGTTATCATGTTGGAGTAATTATGAATCTTGTCTTGATAGTACCTAAGTGAATGATCTATCTTTATTACACTAACCCTTCTCACAATGTTTCGTTAAGTTTTGTGTGATTGAAGTTTTCATGTTTTGAGTGAGACACCGATATGAGGAGAATAAGGAGTGACAAGAGCCTAATATTGGGTATACCCAAGGCACCCCCAAGGTAATATCCAAGGAATACTCAAGCGTCTATGCTTGGGGATGCCCCGAAAGGCATCCCCTCCTTCGTCTTCAACACTATCGGTATATCTTACTTGGAGCTATATTTTTTTTGTCACATAATATGAGTTTTGCTTGGACAATAATTTTTTTATCTGTTATGTGTTATTTATAATCTTGTTTTCAAAAAAAAGTTCCAAGAATTTCCATAGGATGCTTGCATTGCATGTTTTGGTATGTGCTGGGTAAAAACAGAAACTTGTTCTGTAGTGTCTGAATTTTCATATTTTACTAGAACGTGGAAAGTTTCTTAAATTCTTGCACAGTGTTTTAATATAAATTACATATTATGTACTAAATATTCAGTATTTTTTGAGTTACATAAGTACACTATTTTCATAAATTTCTACAGACTATTCTTCTTGGACAGATTGCTGTCATAGTTGTGTTATCTACTTATCCTATAGTTTCCATAGCCTATATTGGTAAATATAAATTGTGGAAATGATAGTATACAGTACCTAATGTTTGAAAATTATTGTGTAACTTGTCTTGGCAGTACATGAAGTGTTGATTTATTCTTATGTGTACTAACCTATCTCACGAGTTCTTTTTGAGTTTTGTGTGGATGAAGTTTTTGAGAATAGGTGAAACCGGGATATGTGAGGATTGAACAAGATACAAAATCTCAATATTGGGGATTCCCAAGGCACTCCAAATAAATATATCAAGAAGTCTCAAGCATCTATGCTTGGGGATGCTACGCATCCCACCTCTCTTCATCAACAATTATCGGTTAGCCTATGTTGAGCCTAAATTTTAATTTGTTCACATGATGCATGCTATTATTGGAGTGATATTTTTATTTTGCTTGCTGTTTAAATAAATACTCAGATCTTAATATCTTTGTTGAGAGAGCAAGAGAAATATCTCACATAGCTACTTAATTGTTTGACTACTCATTGATCTTCACTTATATGTTTTGGAGTAGTTTTGTCATTTTCTCTCGTGCTTCACTTATATCCTATGAGTAAATGGTTGAATGAATTGAATATAATATATCCAAAATTATATATGTTTTATCTGCTTATGTCATGGGGAGTAATGGCTTCACATATAAGAAGTATAGGTGGTAAAATTTATTGAAAGTTAGCAAACACCACATTGGCCACTTGAACAATTGATGAAAGAATATTGAAGGAAGAGATATTTCACATATAAATATACTATGTTGGACATCTTCTATGATTTTGAATACCCTTGAATTATTTTCAAACTTGAGCAAATTAGTTGAAGTTGGACAAGGAAGACACCGTAATGAGTTATGCTTGGGTATATTTGTATAGAAGTTATATTGTTATGGATCCTCCAAAATGTGGTGCTTGATTCCACCTCATACTAACCAAAAGTTCCGCACCAAGTAGAAATACTACTTGTGCATCCAAACACCCTTAAACCCAAAGTTGTTCCATATGAGTCCACCATACCTACCTACATGCGGTATTTACCTGCCGTTCCAAGTAAATTTGCATGTGCCAAACTCTAAACCTTGAAATAATATTCTGGTTTGTATGTCTGAATCACTCATATAGTAACTAGGGGTTGTCAGTATCTTCCATGCTAGGTGGGTTATTCTCACGATATGTGTTGATTCACTATCATTCATGAGAAAGTGGCTGGTAATAGGGATTCCCAGTCCCGAAATAAAAGAAAAAAAATGCAAATAAATAAAAAAAACTCCCCCAGGAATGTTGTTGGTATGGACGGTACCCGCGGATTCGGCTCGCCGTGGAGTGTGATTGATTGGTGGAGGGGGAGTAAAAACTTTACCATTCTATTTGGGAACCTCCTATAATGTATCTAGAATGGAAGATACCGAGATCTCTCGGTTGTTATAGTGAAAATTAAAGCATACCCTGCAAAATTATTATTCATCTCTGTTTTAAAGGGTCGAGCTCCGGCACCTCTGCAAGTCAATGCTTCCCTCTGTAGAGGACCTATCTTTTACTTTCATGTACTTACCTTTATGCAAGAGTCATGGTGATCTTCACCACTTCCTATATTTCGCCTTTTTCTCTTGGCAAGCGTCATGTGTTGGGCAAATATCCAATCATATATTGCCATTCAAATATATTTGATCATGAATTATTATATTTGACAATTATCTATATGATAAATAAGTTGGGAGGCGAAACTTTAAGCCCCTATCTTTCTATGTGTTCAACGGATGCAATTTGGTCTAAAAATATGCTTTGAGTGTTAGCAATCATGGAAGACTATATGATAGTTGAGTATGTGGAATTTGCTAAATCAAAGATCTTACATATACCCTTCCGAAAAATAAGATGAAGTGCAATTGTTTGGTGACTGAAAGCATAGTTTGCTAGTCTATACTTTAAGATGTGTATAGCTTGTTATTTCATCATGAGAAGGTTTATGAGATGAGCTACTGTTTATGATATATATTGATGCTGGAAAAAGTGTTTGGAATTATCATTGATCAAATTTATGCACTATGCTAGCATTCACACTTCATAAATTATTTCTTTTATCATTTACCTACTCGAGGACGAGCAACAATTAAGCTTGGGGATGCTGATACGTCTCCAACGTATCTATAATTTATGAAGTATTCATGCCATGTTTACAATAATTCTACATGATTTTTGTATGATTTTATTAGAACTAACCCAGACTGACGATGTTTTCAACAGAACTACTGTGGTGTTGTTTTTGTGCAGAAATAAAAGTTCTCGGAATGGGCTGAAAATATACGGAGAATATTTTTGAAAAATATAAAAAATACTAGAGCGAAGAGCTGGTCCAGGGGGGTGGCCGCGCCTAGCAAGCTTGTGGGCCCCTCGAGCACCTCCTTGACGTGATTCTGACGCCAAAAGGTCCTATAAATCCAGAAACCTCCAAAAAGAAGTCTAGATCGGGAGTTCTGCCGCCGCAAGCCTCGAGATCCACGAAAAAACAATCGGGAGCCCGTTCTGGCACCCGGTCGGAGGGGAAAATCATCACCGGGGGCCATCTTCATCATCCCGGTGGCCTCCATGACAAGGAAGGAGTAGTTCACCCTCGGGGCTGACGGTATGTACCAGTAGCTATGAGTTTGATCTCTGTCTCGTGTCCTTGAGATGACATGATCTTGACGTATCGCGAGCTTTATTGATATAGATTGAATCATATGGAGTTTTCCCCTCTCCATCTTCTTGTGATGAATTGTGTTTTCCCTTTGAAATTTTCCTATCAGGTTGAGTCTTTAAGGATTTGAGAACACTTGATGTATACTTGCGATGCGATATCCGTGGTGACAATGGTATGTTCTATTGATCCACTTGATGTATGTTTTGGTTATCCACTTGCGGGTTTCGTGACCTTGGGAATCTATGCATAGGGGTTGGCACACGTTTCTGTCTTGACTTTCCGGTAGAAACTTTGGGGCACTCTTTCAAGTTCTTTGTGTTGGGTTGAACACGATGAATCTGCAATTATGTGATGCATATCGTATAATCAAGCCCATGTGTACTTGTGGTGACATTGGAGTATCTAGGTGATATTAGGATTTTGGTTGATGTGTATCTTAAGGTGTTAGTTTAGTATGAACTCTAGGCCTATCCGTGACACTTATAGGGATAGATCATAAGATTGATCTAGAAAAGGTAACTTTGAGGTGGTTTCGTACCCTACAATAATTTCTTTGTTTGTACCCCGCTATTTGTGACTTTGGAGTGAACTCTTTGTCGCACGAGAGGTATTTACATATGATTCAACCATGTCTATATTGTTGAGAGAAATTGCACTAGTGAAAGTATGGATCCTAGGCCTTGTTTCCAAGCATTTGTATAACATTTTGCTCACTGTTTACAATTTGTTACCTTGCTGTTTTGATATTTTCAAATTATAAAAAGCTATATCTACCAACCATATTACACTTGTATCACCATATCTTCGCCAAACTAGTGCACCTATAAAATTTACCATTGTATTGGGTGTGTTGGGAACACAAGAGACTCATTGTTATTTGGTTGCAGGGTTGTTTGAGAAAGACCACCTTCATCCTACACCTCCCATGGAGTGATAAACCTTGGGTCATCCACTTGAGGGAAAATTTCCATTGTCCTACAAACTCTGCGCTTGGAGGCCCAACACGAGTCTACAAGAAGAAGGTTGTGTACTAGACATCATGGTCCGCTCTATCACGGGCGGCACCGATGGTGGCACTTCTGCTCTCCCTTATTGGGAAGGCAGGGTTGACGACATCGGAGGCATAGAGGTCTCTCGATCCGTCTTCGGAGGGAGCTTGGACAAATCATGGCCCCTCCTTGCTCACTGGGAGGGTTTCGACCTTCTAGTCTTCGGTGGCCGAGGTATGAAGCTCAGCCATACCCTCCTCGCCCCTAGTGTTTGACCTGGGAGGGGTCTGGCGGGATAACACCTCCGCAAACTCCTCAGCAGATTGAGGGGGAGTGGTGTGATGTAGTCCCGCTCTTTGCTAGCTCGATGGGTGGAGAGTCCCCCTTTGAGACTGGATCGGCTGGGAGATCACATCCTGGGTTGCAATATGGAGGTCGTTCTTCCAGTTAGTAACAAAACTTAACATAAATATACCAGAAGGTGTTCGGATTAAGTCCCTATGGGTTGGGGGCTTGACCCTAGAGTTCCTTCAGGGAACCCTTTCGAAAACCTCAAATTCTCATCGAAATACGGGCTATCATCAGGTAGGAACACTTTGGTCTTGCAAGGCCTTTTCGGGGCGGGAGGAGGCAGATCCTCCTCAGCGTCGTCTAATGCCGCCCTCTTCCTTGTTTGGGGGGAGTCAATCTCCCCCATGATACGTCTCCAACGTATCTATAATTTATGAAGTATTCATGCCGATTTTACAACAATTTTATATGGTTTTTGTATGATTTGATTAGAACTAACCCAGACTGACACTGTTTTCAGTAGAACTACCGTGGTGTTGTTTTTTGTGTGCAGAAATAACAGTTCTCGAAATGAGCTGAAAATTGACGGTGATTTTTCTAGACCAAAAGAGACCCCCGAAGCACAAGAGCTGGGCAAGGAAGTGAACGAGGAGGCCAAATCCCTCCAGGCGTGCCCCACCCCCCAGGGAGGGTGCTTCGGGCTTGTGGTCCCCTTGGGCACCCCCTTGACGTGAGACCTATGCCAAAAATTCTTATAAATACCCAAACCTCCGAAAAAAACACCATATCAGAAGTTCCGCCGCCGCAAGCCTCTGTAGCCCGAAGAATCAATCTAGGCCAGCTCCGGCACCCTGCCAGAGGGGGCCATCATCACCGTAGGCCATGGAGGAGGAAGCCGGAGGGGGCCATCATCACCATGGAGGCCAAGGACAATGGGGAGAACCTCTCCCCATCTAGGGGGAGTCAATGGAGGAGGAAGAACATCCCTCTCTCTCCCTCGGTGGTGCCAGAGTGTCGCCGGGGGAACCATCACCGCGGTGATCGTCTTCACCAACATCACCATCTTCATTATCTTCCTCGTCTCTTTTAAGCGGTCCACTCTCCCACACCCCACTGTAATCCCCTACTTGAACATGGTACTTTATGGCACATATTATGATCCAATGATGTGTTGCCATCCTATGATATTTTGAGTAGATTTATTTTTTCTTTTGGGTCGATTGATGATCTAGATTGGTTTGAGTTGTATGTTTTATTTTGGTGCTTTCCTATGGTGCCTTCCGTGCATTGCACACGTGAAGGATTCCCGCTGTAGGGTGTTGCAATACGTTCATGATTCTCTTATAGTGGGTTGCTAGAGTGACAAAAGCTTAAACCCGAGTAAGGGGGTTGTTGCGTTTGGGATAAAGGGGACATGATATTTTAATCCTATGGTTGGGTTTTACCTTAATGATCTTTAGTAGGCTCGGATGCTTGCTAGAGTTCCAATCATAAGTGCATATGATCCAAGTAGACAAAGTATGTTAGCTTATGCCTCTCCCTCATATAAAATTGCAATAATTATTACCGATCTTGTTAACAATTGCCTAGGATAATTCCGCACATCGATCCCTCATTATTCCACACTCGCTATTTATAATATATAGTAATATATTCTAACTTTTTGTTAACAACACCTATTTTAATATTTTAGTTCTCCCATATCATGCAAAGCTACCCTCTTCATACCCACAACATAGTTTTATTTCTCGTTTCTAGATGGAAGCAAACGTTCAGTGTATGTAGAGTCGTATCAGTGGCAGATAGGACTTGAGAGAATATTGATCTTACCTTTAGCTTCTTGTGGGTTTGACACCCCATAGTTATCACTTCCACCTTTGGAAATTTCTAAGATGATTACTTTCACTTGGGGATTATCAAGCTCTTTTCTAGCGCCGTTGGCGGGGAGCAATAGCGTGGGGTCGATATTCTCATGTGTGCTTGGTTTCTTTCTTCACTAACTAGATTTTGTTTTCTATTTTGTTTTTTTTTCTTTAGTTGTGGGTGAAACAAACAGAAAAATGCAAAGTACAAAAAATGCCTCTTATGCGTAAAAACATTTTTCAGAAAGAGAAGTGATAGGAAGGTTATGCATTGGAGAAGCGAGGGTCGACCATGAACACTTGTGTTCATGCTCATGGAAACAATGTAGAATTTTTCATGGAAGTTTCTCAAATATAATTATCTCCTTATATATATATATCCATTGTATTATAAAAATAATGTGCCAAGATTTTTCTTTAGGATGTTTAGATTGCTTGTTTGCTATATGCGGTGCAAAAATCGAAACTTTCATTGTAGTTTGTGAGTTTACATCTTTTACTGGAACGTCAAAAGTTTCAGAAATTTTTACACAATAATTCTATGAATTTTTCTTATCTTTTCCTAATTGTTCATAATATTTAGAGTTACAGAAGTATGTAAAATGTTTAGATTGCTAGAGATTGTCCTGTTTTTGACAGATTCTGTCGTGGATTTGTCACGACAGATGTCCAGGTGAACGGACTTAGGTTCGCGGCGAAGACGCAACTACGTGGTGACTTGAAGGGGTTGATCGGAATCGAGAGACACAGAGTTTACCCAGGTTCGGCCCCTCCGATGGAGGTAAAAGCCTACGTCTTGCTTGTCTGGTATTGGTGATGAAGAAGATCTCTCGGTTACAAGGGTGCTGTTTTGCTACCTCTAATCACGAGAGCCTCTAATCTGTATGTCTAAACTTGTGGAATTTTTAACTTGTTCTTTAAGGGCGCTCTACCACTCCTTATATAAGTCAAGAGGGTAGGATTACAAATAGAGTCCTACTAGGAGTAGGATTAGGACTAGTCTCTCTGGAATCCTATTCCAGGTCTTGTTGCTCTTGTAAGGGAATCCTTTCTCCTTTAGGCCTTATCTTGTGAGCCTCCTGGCGCCGGCTCACACGCCGGGTCTTGGGCCTGGTTGTCATGCGACCCGCCTGCCGGATCACCAATAAAATGTCATGTCTTTACCGGGCCTCCTGTGAGTCGCTAGGCCTTGGCTTGGTCATACTTCCGGCCGGGTCATACTGCGGGGTATATCCCCGACTCTAGCCCCCAGGTCAGCTTGAATTTATTCATGGTAACCTCCTGAAATAGGAATAGTAAATATGTTAAGTGGTCGGCTTGCTCCTTTGGTCGACTTATAAAATGGCTCCTCGGAAATCCGGGTCTTTTCTACATATGAATGAGTCATCTTGATAATCATCTTGCTTGTCAATGTACATTGAAAAATATTGAGAATAGAACACCCATATGCCATTGAGTCGGCTTCCAATACTCTTGGCGGGTCATCTCCGCCGGGTCATAATCATTGACGATGTCGGGTCACTATCATTGGTGACGCCAGGTCAAATAACTAGAATCCACAAGACTTGATAAAAATATTGGGATGAAAATCCATCTGATGTAAAACCGGAATTTCATTGTTGTGAAGCAGGGCGGCTTATATAAAATCTGGCGGGTTATGATCTTTTGATAACACCGGGTCATAAATGTTGGTGACGCCGGGTCTAACAACTGAACTCCATAATTAACATCTTGAACATTCTCCTCAATGTTTTTGATATGTCCATATTACCTGTAGCCCCCATGCTCCAAGATTATCCATGATGACTTGGTGCTTTGCCATAATATATTGGACTGTGTAGCCACCAAGTGTCGGGTTGTCTGCCTATAGCAACTTGGGACCTATAACTGTCTTATACCTTATGAAACTTCAGCAGGTGTAGCCCCCAAGGGCCGGCTCATTAGTATGTGATGGGTCGGGTCTTCAATTTGAACCTCTTAATTTGTTTGAACAGCCGAGTACTGTAGCCCCCAAGTGTCGGGTCAGTAAGAATTACTGGGCTGGGACTTAGAAAAATATAGAAAGGCCGGCTCATCTCCTTGAGATAATATGGTCTTGATGACAATGTAATGATTTTAAAACCGGCTTGCATTAGCCCCCAAGTGTGGCGGTGCATGCTTGCAGAGACAGGGGACTTGCATAATTGATATAAACTATACTTGAATAGTGTAGCCCCCAAGTGCCGGGTCGTCTGCCTACGGCGACTCGGGACTATGTGAGAATAATATGACTCACCACAATATGAATGAATCCTTGACCATGGTTGAATATAACCTGGAATGACTATTACGGAATAATTCCTTTGTCTTTGACATGAAATTCCTGCTCGTGGTTGCGATGCAACCCGACAAATGTATATTGGAGAAATCCATGAGTGTTGTAGATTACTACAGAGCACAATTAAAGAAATCCGAGAACCGGTCAATTAGATGACACGGCATTATATCTGACAAGGCGGCTCTTGAGAAATAATAAATTCTCCGAGCTAGCTTGAAAACCCCAATCATTTAGTACTGGTTATGATAAACCATGAAGATCCAGCCAAGTTGGCTATTAAATATCCATTTGCTCTTTGCAGAAGTTTTTCATCATACTTAACGACGGATCATCTTAAGAGGTAAAACCTGCAAAAATAAACAAGACATAATATATTTTGCATTGTTTTAAGGGCGTCTTAAAAAAGCACACTTGGAGATGTTATATCTTTCCTTAATTTTTTTTGAAATTATTTGAACAACTCATGTGCCGGTTCTACTTGGCTGACTCACTACTTAAAACTCCTTAGTAGTACAAGGTCTCTACCGAGATTAGCCATCAATTTCTTTGAGCGGCTCAGGGTTTCTAAGCGAGATTAACTGAAAGGAAGTGTGACGTCCTAGAAAAGACACGGCAGTGCATGAGTACCCTGATAGCCCATAAACTGCCTCTCACGTGAAATAAATCCATCGTTTTAACCTTAAACAGTGTAGGGTCCTTGAAGGATTAAATTTCTAAGAATACGAACGAGCCACATAGCGGAGAGTCGGTAGTACATGGGAGAGTTTATCCTTGCTTTCCATAAGCCGGCCCTCTCATGACAAGAGCCGCCGTTTTAACCTTAACCAATGCAGGGTCTCTATGGAGATTGACCGTCACTTTGTTTGAGCCGGCTCAGGGTCTCTAGGCGAGATTAACTGGTAAGAGTTCGGCGGGTCACCTAGCGGACCAGCATCAGCTTACAGGCAGGTTTAACCCTATTTGGCTTAAGAGCCAATCAAGAGAGTGTGTAAGCTAAACCCGGTGGGTTGGAAGCCCCCAATTGACCTTTGTTGACGGAGTCAACTGTTTGGCTTAAGAGGCAACCGATAGGGTGTGATAAGCTACACCCAGTGGGTGGGAAGCCCCCTGGACGATCATGTTGACGGAGTCAACTATTTGCATCATCTTGTAAGTCGTCATCTTGTAATGAAGAAAACGGCAGAAGCCTCCACATGACTTTATGATGATTCAATGACTTCGGGCACCATGGTCGCATCATGGTGGCTCGTCCTCTTGGGCGACTTTAACTTTTTCGCTGATAAGGTAGTGCACCCATGTTTGAACGGTGCATCACGGTGGTTCGTCCTCTTGGGCGGTTTTTAGTTCTTCCGCCAATTAACGTAGTAGCCCCCAGGATCAGGTTAATTTTGCAAAGACCCGGGGTTCTCGTTGAAAAGCGACCAAATGTGTCTCGTCATGTCTGTACTCCCCGAGTCTTAAGTTTGACTCGAAGAGGCGGCTTGAGAATATCCACTGATAGTTGAGGTTGATCGGGGCGGGTTATTGATGATCCCGTATGATTTGTTTCAATAATCCGATCGATGCTTCGTCCCGGCTGGTTGTTGAAGTTAACCAAACTGTAATCGCGATGACTTTGTGCGCCTGTTTGTCGGGCGGCTCGTGCAAGCGAACACCACCCCAATATATTGATGTAAATCAGACTGCAGACGGCCGCTTGCGCGCATCAGTTGGGCAGCTCGTACAGGCGAGCACTGCACCGATATGTTGATGTAGATCAGACCGTGTGCGGCGTCTTGCGCGCGTCCGTTGGGCGACTCATATAGGCGAGCACTACATCGATATGTAAATATAGATTGGACCGCAAGGCGGCGATTCAGAGCCGTCCTTTGGGTGGCTCGTACTGATGTATGCAGCCTCCGGTGTGGTAATGTAGACGTAGAAATCAACCGCGGCGTTTGAAGACGGCGTGGTTGTGAGAGACGGCTATGGTGTTGTAAGCCGATGTTGTTGTGAAAGACGGTCACGATATTGAAGGCCGACGGAAACGGTGAGTCGCCCGTGACATTGGAAACCAGTATGGACGGCGAGTCGTTGAGACGTTGTTAAGCCGGCGCGGATGGTGAGTCACCCGTGGTATTTATAAACCGGCGCGGCGTGCGGGTCATTTGTGGCATATTGATGTCGTCTGTACGGCAGGGCGGCGGCTTACGAATGTCTATTCGCGTCTCACCCCTTCATTGAATTACCCAATGTACTATGGACGCCAAAACGCCCCCATTTATAATTTAATCTGTGCATAAACTCGTACAAGTCAAAAGTACAAAACACTCTTAATAGAATAAGTTCACATGAATAATTTTACCCGAAAATATATCACCTGACGATAAATCCATCCCATCATGGACGGGCCGATTTGGCGAGGTAGACGCGCGAGCAGGGCTGGCTCAAGTTTGGCGCAACGAAGGCGAGACGGAGCAACTCGGTGACAGAGTGGCCTAGCGGCTCTGGCGCATAGTGAAGTAGGGGCTCGTCCGACCAGAGGTGGGAGAGCCGGAACAGCGGTGAAGCATGCGCACGGCTGGGAGCCGGTAGCCGGCGCGCGGGTCATAGTCAGACGAAAAACATAGCTTTCTAAATCGGCCGGTTTGAGTCCCTACAGCGGATTTTTTGTAGGCCTTGGAGTAATTGACCAGTTGATGTGCGCGCATCCCTTAGATCAGTTAAGCCGCGAACATGACGTCGCTTCATATGTTTGCCTCGCGTGAAGTGAAAAAAACCAGGTGGTTTCCCGTGGGCAATAACCTAATCAAGCCATGCTTTTTTTTAGACAATTCTACCACTTGTCCAGACTTAAGGAGAGGCAGCGTGCGCCTCATGGCTAGCTGTTGCTAATTTTTTTATTGTAGAAGGTCCCCTTGGCCGTACGAGAGGCAGAAACAAACTGACGGGACTGCATGCTATGCACGTCCGTCTAGCTGCCTGGCGTGTCTCCAGATGCACGCGCAGATTTGATGCGCTGATGTATAGAGGATCACGTCCGTAGGTAGCCTTGTGCGCATGAACATTGCGCGGCCTCCGGTCACTCTCGGACACAGTATAGAAATCCCTGCGTGGCCTATAGCCCTTTGTGAGAGGCCGCCTTCCACGCCCGTCCACGCGCTGCCATGAAGCGAGGCGAGACGGGGGCGGAGCGAGCCATGGAAAAGGCAGACGGGCGAGGCGAGGCCATGGCCGGGGTAGGCGCGATGGAGCGAGGCGGAGCCGGCAGAACAGTGTTGCGGTGCCTCAAGGCGTGACGGCGGCTCATGGCGAGGCAAAGGCTGGGGCGCGCGAAGGCGATGACGGGGCCAGCTAGGGCCAGGTGGATCCACAGAGGAGGCGGGAGGCGGTGAAGGTGCGCTCAGGAGGCGTGGCAGAAGCGAGCCAGGGTGGCGGCGCGACAAATCAAGGGCGATGGCGGCTCGGATCGTGGTCGATTTTTTCCGGATCGTAGCCGATGCAGCCAATCCTTGTCTAATTTCTCTTACGGGTTGTGGCCTTTCAAATTTTTTTGTTTTGTTTTGACCTTGTATCAATTGATTTCGGATGCGAGACTTCGACTTGCAGCGGCAATGAAAATTAATCCGGCCTCGACGGATCGCCTTGTCGCGTGTTGTCTTCTGTCGGGTTATCCTGCATGATTATTCCATCCTGACTCTTCATCCAAACAATTGCGAGATTCTCGATCCCTGAGTAGATCCCTTTTAAGAACACAACATCACCGTGCGATGGCCCCACGGTGGACCCCAACTGTCGTGTTTTTTAACACGACAGATGTTCGAGGACTTATATTCGAGGCCATCGCTAAGGTGATCCACGAAGGGCACAGATTTACCCAGGTTCTGTTTTTTATGTGTTGTTCATTTATTTTGATGAATCTATGGGTTGTATCGAGGGGTATGAACTATGGTGAAGTTGTAATTCAGTGGATATAATGCTAATATTGTCGGTGTAGTGAACAGGGGGGTGTTTGCTACCCTGGGCATGCACCGGCGAGTCGCATCCTCCAGGCGGGAAGGGCATGGCAGAGAAGAAATCCACTTATAGGACATATCCAGGACCCATGTTTCCGGAAAAGAACTACTTGCCGGGAACAGGTCTACACATCATCGACAAGCTCAAGGCCGGAAAGATAAAGATAGAGTTTCCGGGAAGCATGCCTTTCGAAGAGAAGACCTCCAAACAGGTCACCGAGAAGATCCGATGTTGGCCTCTCGATTCATACGCTCATATCTGCTATCACCGCCGTCTTCTGCGAATGCCTCAGTGCCATCTTAGGTCTTTCTGGGTGTGGGTCCTAACGGGGTTCCTCAAGACATCCCGACAAGATCTTGCCAGGCTCCAGCACGACGACTTGGCTTTCTCGGCTGCCGCATGCCGCTGAGAATAAAGCAACTTCCGGCACTGAAGTACTTTTCGCATCCCTGTTGCTGCAATGGCACATATAAAGAAACAATTTATCTTAGTTAGACCAATCTCTATGTGTGCGACACATGTTTCTTTATGCCAAATGAATGTCTCCTGCTCTCTTGATTAATCCCGTCCTTGCATATATCTTATATCCTATGCTGTTTGGAAACCTTGCCGGTGCGTATACTTGCCGTGATCGCTTTGAGGAATAGGTCCTTAGCAGCCTGCTGGAAATGTCACTACCAGCAAGGTGACTTGCTGGGCCAGAATGCAGCTGCTAAGTTTGCCGAGCGGACTCGAGGAGAAATTAGAGTGTGGGCTAAACATGGCAAGGTCCTTTCGCATGCAGATTGATGTACAAGGACAAAAAATCAATCAAGACGACCCACACTTGCCGGAAAGCTTTCCGGTGTGCACGTTCCAACCGACAACGCTTGAGGAATGGGTCCTTGCAGCTTGCCGGGAACATCGCTTACTGGAAAATCTTACCCTCCCAGCTTTAGTGCAGCTTGTCACATCACTTAGCGGACTCAAAGCAATTAGAGGCGCGGCGAACCCGGGGAAGGTGAAAATATTAACTTCCCAGCTTTAGTGCAGCTGCTCACATTGCCAAGCGGACTCGAAGCGATTAGACGCGCGACTAGTCCTGGGAAGGCTCCTCAGCATACATGTTTATGCAGAAATCTGAAGATAAACTTATTTAGCCTTCTCCTTGAACGATTGCATTTTTGTCCAATGAATCCCTATGCTTGCTAGAATACTCCTCGAATGCGCACGTTCCGGTCGACGGAGCTTAGGATCAGGTCCTATCTAGCAGCATATCAAGAACGCCGCCTCTTTAGGATCTTGACGCTCTAAAAACAGCTGCAGTTGCATCTGTGTTGCTGGGCGGACACAAAACAACCAGGAGTGTGGAGTATTTCAAGAGCGCTCCCTCGCGCTCAGGTTGTACAAAAGAAAACATCAAGGATAAAAGCTAAACGGTTAAAACCCATTAAAGTTTTAGGACTTAGCTTTCGCAAAGAATTTTAGCCGCCCATGTTTCTTCTTGGGCACCACGAGGATGCACGGACCCAGCAACCTCACAGCGATGCTCATCACCCGCGCCCTGAGAAGGTCACGGCGCGTGTGCTGGTGTGGGTGTCTTGGAAGGCGCCCTTCCTTCTTTGGAGTTCGTTGCACCGCTTGTTGGCAGTACAATGCCGTCCTTACATCTAGCGGCATGGACGATGCTGCTCACCTAGCTATGATCACCGGAACATCGCGGAAGCTCTGAACCTCCTCCTCCTCTACCCGTGTCTACACCGTCGCCTGTCTGTGTAGCTTCAGGGACAGCGGACGTGGATGGTCCAACCACTGTAAAACCTTTCCTCTTGGGGGCCAGGGCGATGATAATTATGAAGGAACTGGCGCGCTAGTCACTAGATCAGGGCCATGCGGCCTCTTCCCCTACCTGGCGCGCCAAAGAGATCTTGACGGGATAGCCTACGGAGCCCCGGGAAGAAATGCACCCGGCAAGGCCCCGCCATCCTGCCAGCATAGAGACGAGGTGTCATCCCACCTGGGCATGTGTCGAGGTGCCAGGGATGGAGGAGGCTAAGCGGTGCCAATATAACGGGCCCCTGTCCCGTCCTGTAGAAGGTCAGAGACGCATGACGAAGCATTTAATGTGTTTGTCTTACACCGTCAGTGTTAGGTATGATAACACTGTAGCACTGTACACCCCATGAGCATACTGTAGGCCACTGTTTGTGACCCCTTCGAAACTATAAAAGGAGGCCTAGGGCGTTACGGTAGGGGGGGGGCTGGCCGATTATGCATGATTAGTAGCTGTGTACTATAGCACTGCCAAAACCCGAGCTACAACTCATCCAATTCAACCAAGCAGGAGTAGAGTTTTATGCATCTTTGCGGCCCGAACCGGGGTAAAATCCCGGGCGCCGCTACTCAGATCTGCTCTTTGTGCGAGCGTTCTTCCCCGCCGAACCGAAAGGGGTCCTCCCCATCCCATAGGTGTCGTTTCCCCCGACAAATATGGAATATGAATGAGTATACAACAGTACCTAGAAGTAGTGGTTTGATTTATTATACTAACGGATCTCACAAGGGATTTACTAAGTTTTGTGTGGATTAAGTTGTCGAAGATCCAGGAGTTATCAATATAAGAATAATAAGGAGAGGCAAGAGTTCAAGCTTGGGGATACCCAAGGCACCCCAAGTAAATATTTCAAGGATACTCAAGCATCTAAGCTTGCGGATGCCCCGGTTGGCATCCCATCTTTCTTCTTCAACAATTATCAGTATATCTCGGTTTTTGTTTTGTTCACATGATATGCGTCTCTTGTGTTTATTTTTTTTCTTTTCCTTTATGCACCATGGTAGTATGAAATAGTCCTTCATTGATTTAAAGAATGCTTCATGTGCTTCACTTAAATCTTTTGAGTATGGATTTATAGAATGCTATTTGTGCTTCACTTAAATCTTTTGAGTATGACTTTATAGAATGCTCTTTGTTGTTCACTTAAATCTTTTGAGTATGGCTTTATAGAATGCTTTGTGTGCTTCACTTATATATTTTGAGATTGGATGTTTGTCAGTATATATTAATAGTAGAATTCTCTATGAACTTCACTTATATATTTGAGAGTATGAATAAAATTATCATCAAAATTGGGCTAGGAAGAGTATCATTAAAATATTATGCCTAGCTAAAAACGCATTGAAGAAAAGCGCTTGTTGGGAGACAACCCAATATTTACCCCTACTGTTTTTTGTGTTCTCATGATTATGGTACTATACTAATCATGTTTCATAGCTTTTTTCAATAAAGTGCCAAGTAAGACCTTTGTGATGATCTATGGTGATAGTTGATTTGATTGTGTGCAAAAACAGAAACTTCTCTGCTCATTGCCAGAATTTTAAAAACTCACAAAAGAGTGATTTTGATTTGATTTTTTTACACAATATTTACGTAGAAAAATTGCCTAGGTTGTACTAATGTTCAAGAATTTTTGGAGCAACAGAAGTTTGGCCAATATTCAGATCATTATAGACTGTTCTATTTTGACAAATTATATCCTTAAAGCATAGTTTGCTTGTATTATAGTTTATATGGCTTATAATGCTTAATGTAAATTGTGGAAGTTATAGAGTACAGTAGAATTATGTGGAAACAATTATGAACATTGTCTTTCATAGTACCCAAGTGAATGATTTGTTTTGTCATACTAACTCATCTCACAAACTTTTGTTAAGTTTTGTGTGATTGAAGTTTTCAAGTTGTGGGTGAGATATCGATATGAAGAGAATAAGGAGTCAAAAGACCTTAAACTTGGGGATACCGAAGGCAACGCAATATAAAATTTAAGGAATATACAAGCAACTAACCTTGGGGATGCCCTGGAAGGCATCCCCTCTTTCGTCTTCAAAACTATCAGTATACCTTACTCAAAGCTATCTTTTTATGCGTCACATGATATGTGTTTTACTTTGAGCGTATTTTCAATTTACTAGTTGTTTGAATAAAATCATTGGATGTGAAATCTTGACTGAGAGAGATTCCTCACATGGATATATAACTACTTGATTACACATAGATCTTCACTTATAACTTTTTGGAGTAGTTTTGACATTTACTCTCGTGCTTCACTTATATCCCATGAGTAAATGATTGAATGAATTTAATATAATAAATCTGAAATTATAGATGTTTTATATGCTTTTCCCATGGGGAGTAATGACTTCACATATAAGAATTATATGTTGGAAATATGCCCTAGAGGCAATAATAAAATGGTTATTATTATATTTCCTTGTTCATGATAATTGTTTATTATCCATGCTATAGTTGTATTGATTGGAAACACATTGCATGTGTGGATATATAGACAACACTTTGTCCGTAGTGTGCCTCTAGTAGCATAGCTTGTTGATCAAAGATGGTCAAGGTCCTAGCCATTGACATGAGATGTCATTTGATAATGGGATCACATCATTAGGAGAATGATGTGATGGAAAAGACCCAAACTATAAATGTAGCATTTGATCGTGTCAGTTTATTTCTACAGTTTTCTGCATGTCAAGTATCTGTTCCTATAACCATGAGATCATGCAACTCACTGACATCGGAGGAGTACCTTGTGTGTATCAAACGTCACAACGTAACTAGGTGACTATAAAGGTGTTCTACAGGTATCTCCGAGGGTGTCTGTTGGGTTGGCATGGATCAAGACTGGGATTTGTTACTTCGCGTGACGAAGAGGTATCTCAGGGCCCACTCGGTAATACAACATCATAATAAGCCTTGCAAGCAATGTGGCTGTGTTAGTCACGGGATCTTGTATTATGGAACGAGTAAAGAGACTTGCCGGTAACGAGATTGAACTAGGTACAGAGGTACCAACGATCGAATCTCGGGCAAGTAACATACCGAAGAACAAAGGGAACATCAGACGGGATTAACTGAATCCTTGACATAGAGGTTCGACCGATAAAGATCTTCGTAGAATATGTAGGAACCAATATAGGCATCCAGGTCCCGCTATTGATTATTGACCGTAGAGGTGTCTCGGTCATGTCTACATAGTTCTCGAACCCGCAGGGTCTGCACACTTAAGGTTCGGTGACGTTTCAGTAGTATAGAGTTATGTATGGTGGTGACCGAAGGCTGTTCGGAGTCCCGGATGAGATCCTGGATGTCACGAGAAGATCCAAAATGGTCCGGAGGTAAAGATTCATATATAGGAAGTCCTATTTTGGTCGCCGGAAAAGTTTCGGGCTCATCGGTACTGTACCGGGAGTGCCGGTAGTGTACCGGCGGACCATCGTGAGGGGTATTTCGACCCAAGAGGCTACATGGGATGTGGGAGGTTAAATACCATCCCTTAGTTGGATGGTTGAAGTCCCACAAAGGGCCCATGCGGCTGGGAAGAAAAGCCCAGGGAGAAAAAGGTGGAAAAAGGCAAAAAGTCTAAATAAGGAAGGAGTCCTAATCCTAATAGGATTGGAGTAGGACTCCTCCACCTCCAATTTCGGCACGATCTTGAGGGTTTGAGGCTGCCTCTTACCCTCCCTACGTCCTATATATACTAGAGGATTTAGAGGGAAAAGTTAACCCTAATAGCCACGTGCTACCTCTCCTTTAGATCGCAGTTTCTCCTCTAGATCGGTTTTCAGTGGTGCTTAGGCGAAGCCCTGCTGGAATAGCTCCACCACCATCGCCGCAACACCGTCGTGCTGCCGGAGAACTCATCTACCTCTCCGCTCCCTCTTGCTGGATCAAGAAGGCGGAGATCGTCATCAAGCTGTACGTGTGCTGAACGCGGAGGTGCTGTCCGTTCGACGCTAGATCGGAAGGACCGTGATCAAGATCGCGAGACGGATCGTGATGAGTTCGTGGGACGGATCGTGATGTGATCGTGGGATGCTTGGCAATTTGGATCGCGAAGACGTTTGACTACACCAACCTCGTTTCTTAACGCTTCCCGCTTAGCGATCTACAAGGGTATGTAGATCCACTCTCCCTCTCGTATATGCTCATCACCATGGATAGATCTTGCGTGTGCATAGGAAATTTTTTGTTTACCATGCAATGTTCCCCAACAGTTTTTTGGACACAGAAAAATAGCCACGTGCTACCTCTCCTCTACATCGTCGTTTCTCCTCTAGATCGGTTTCAACGGTGCTTAGGCGAAGCCCTGCTGGAATAGCTCCAGCACCATCGCCGCAAGGCTGTCGCACTGTCGGAGAACTCGTCTACCTCTCTGCTCCCTCTTGCTGGATCAAGAAGGCAGAGATCATCATCAAGCTATATGTGTGTTGAATGCGGAGGTGTCGTCCGTTTGGTGCTAGACCAGGACGGATCGTAATTGGATCGCGAGACGCTCGGCGATTTGGATCTCGAAGACGTTTGACTACATCAATCGCGTTTCTTAACGCTTCCCACTTAGCGATATACAAGGGTATGTAGATCCACTCTCCATCTCGTAGATTCTGATCCCCATGGATAGATCTTGCATGTGCGTAGGAAATTTTTTGTTTCCCGTTCAACGTTCCCCAACAATGGCATCATGAGCTAGGTCTATGTGTACATGAGATCTCGAGTAGAGCACAAAGAAGTTTATGCTTATATTGCTTCCTCCCTTGGTCGTGTTTTGGTTAAGTGGTATTGTGGGATGAAGCGTCCTGGACCAACCTTACTCATACGCTTACGAGAGATCGGTTCCATCGATTGACGTGTACCTTCATTGCACAAAGATGGCCGGCGGGTATATGTTTCTCCTACTTTAGTTGGATCGGATTCAACAAAGGCGGTCCTTTAGAGGGTTGAAAAGCAACTTATGTATCACCGTTGTGGTTTTACGTGGGTGAGAATTGTTCTTGCTAGATACCCGTAGCAGCCACGTAAAACTTGCAACAACAATTAGAGGACCTCTAACTTGTTTTTGTAGGGTATGTTGTGATGCGATATGGCCAATTACATGATGAGATATATGTGATGTATGAGATTATCATGTATTGTATAGAATATCACGACTTGCATGTCGATGATTACGGCAACCGACACGAGCCATAGGGTTGTCTTTAATTATTTTCATCATTTTCCTTACTTTATCGCTATAGGTTAGCAATACTCGTGGAAGCAATAGTCGGCGTGACACCCCGATGGTGATAACCGACAAGTGTAGGTGATCAATTGTAGCCTTTCTCGATAAGTAAGAGTGTCGAACCCAATGAGGAGCTAAAGGTAGAACAAATATTCCCTCAAGTTCTATCAACCATCGATACAACTCTACGCATGCTTAACGTTCGCTTTACCTAGAACACGTCTGAAACTAGAAGTACTTTGTAGGTGTGATGGGATAGGTTTGCAAGATAATAAAGAGCACGGAAATAAAAACTAAGGGATGCTAAGATAAAGAAACAACTAAGATAGTTTAACGAGTGTGGAAAAGTGGTGGTAGGAGTTGCAGAATTGTCCCTAGGCAATTGATAACTAGACCGGTAATCATTATTGCAATTTTGTATGAGGGAGAGGCATAAGATAACATAGTTTCTCTACTTGGATCATATGCACTTATGATTGGAACTCTAGCAAGCATCCGCAACTACTAAAGATCATTAAGTTAAAACCCAATTATTTCATTATAAGGTATCAAGTCCTCTTTATTCCCATACACAAACAACCTACTTACTCAGGTCTTTGTTTCTATCACTCACGCCACCCACCATAAGCGAATCATAAGAATATTGCAAAGCCTACAGCAGGGATCCCTCATGCTTGCGCGACACGGAGAGCACCATAGGACAGCACCAATAATAAAACATGCAACCCAAACCAATCATGATCATTAATCAACAAATATGACAACAAAAATATACTCAGACATCATAGGATGGAAACACATCATTGGATAATAATATGAAGCATAAAGCACCATGTTCAAGTAGAGGGTACGGCAGATTGCGGGAGAGTGGACTACCATAGATAGATGGGGTAAGGTGATGGAGGTGTTGGTGAAGATGACGGTGTTGTTGGAGTAGATCGCTGTCACGATGATGGCCCCGACGATGTTTCGGTGCCACCGGGAGAGAGGGGGAGAGAGCCCCCCTCCTTCTTCTTCTTCCTTGAAATCCTCCCTATATGGGAGGAGGGTTTCCCCTCTAGTCCCTGGCCTCCATGGCGGCAGAGGGGCGAGAGCCCCTCCGAGATTTGATCTCTCCCTCTCTGTTTCTTTCTGTGTCTACGCACCCACATTGTGGCCTTTCACCGTTTCATAAATATCCGGAGATCCCTAATCCCGACCGGGCTGGAATTTTGACGGGATTTTCCTTATAAAAATATATTTCTTGCGGCCAACGAAAATCTCCAACTGACCTAAGGGGTGGCCACAAGACCTCAGGGCAAGGAAAGGGGGGTGGGCCGCGCCTAGAAGGCTTGTGACCTTCGCGGGCATCGTCCCGCGTTGATTTTTCTCCCCCAAATCACATATATTCCAAAAAAATCTCCGTAAGTTTTTATCGCATTTGGACTTTGTTTGATATGGATTTTCTATGAAACAAAAAAACATGCAACAAACAAGAACTTGAACTGGGCACTGGATCAATATGTTAGTCCCAAAATATAGTATAAAAAGTTGCCAAAAGTATATGAAAGTTGTATAATATTGGCATGAAACAATCAAAAATTATAGATACGACAGAGACATATCAACATCCCCAAGCTTAATTCCTGCTCGTCCTCCAGTAGGTAAATGATAAAAAAGATAATTTTTGATGTGGAATGCTACCTAGCATAATCATCTTTATATAATCTAATCATGGCATGAATATTAAGACACGAGTGATTCAAAGCAACAGTCCATATTGACATAAGAACAGTAATACTTCGAGCGCACCAACAAGGCAATCTAGTCCTTTCGAAATAACATGGCCTTAGAAAGTTATCCTTACAAAATCATATGGTCTGGCTATGCTCCATCTTCCCCACACAAAGTACCTAAATCATGCAAAACCCCGATGAACAAGTCAAGCAATTGTTTCACACTTTTATGTTCTCAAACCTTTTCAACTCTCATGCAATACATGAGCGTGAGCCATGGATATAGCACTATAGGTGAAATAGAATATGGTGGAGGTTATGAACAAAAAGGAGAAGATAGTATCACATCAACTAGGTGTATCAACGGACTATGGAGATGGCCATCAATAGATATCAATGTGAGTGAGTAGGGATTGCCATGCAACGAATGCACCTAGAGCTATAAGTGTATGAAATCTCAAAAATAAAACTAAGTGGTTGTGCAAAAAATTCCACTAGTTATATGAAATTGACAAAATAGGAGACTCTCTATCTTGAAGATCATGGTGCTACTTTGAAGCACAAGTGTGGAAAAAGATAGTAG
Organism: Hordeum marinum; assembly: GCA_022496015.1. NCBI lineage: Eukaryota > Viridiplantae > Streptophyta > Magnoliopsida > Poales > Poaceae > Hordeum > Hordeum marinum. The sequence continues at coordinate 491,427,890 of CM039675.1, forward strand.
CAATTGTCCCTTCTCTCTTTCTCTGAGTTTTTAAATATATTTATTTTATTTTATTTTGGTGGGCATCTTTGGCCTCTTTTTTTGTTTATTTGGGCTTCACTTGCCTCTTTTATTTTTTGTAAAGTCTAGAGACTCCTACCAACTTGTTAGGGAATCATAGCTTCCATCATCCTTTTCTCACACGGGACAATGCTCTAATAATGAAAATCATCACACTTTTATTTACTTACGACTAGATACCTAGAACAAATATATGACTCTATATGAATGCTTCCGGTAGGATACCGGGATTTGCAACGATCTAGCCTAGCAAATGACATCAAAAAACGGACAAGCCATGAAAACATCATGCAAGCTGTCTTACGATCATGTAAAGCAATATGAGAATGATGGTGCATGTCATACTAAATGGAACGGTGGAAGTTGCATGGCAATATATCTCTAAATGGCTATGGAAATGCCATAATAGGTAGGTATGGTGGCTGTTTTGAGGAAGGTGTGGGGTGGCTTTTTTGAGGAAGGTGGGTTTGATGCACCAACGAAAGTTGTGTGGTACTATAGAGGCTAGCAAAGGTGTAAGGATGAGAATGTGTATAATCCATGGACTCAAGAATAGTCATCAAGACCTCACATACTTATTGCAAAAGTCTATTAGTTATCAAACAAAGCATTAGACGCATGCTCCTAGGGGAGAGGTTGGTAGGAGTTAACCATCACGCGCTCCCGACCGTCACACAAAGGTTGACAGTCATTAAACAAATCATGCTCCGACTTCGTTACATAACGGTTCACCATACGTGCATGCTACGGGAATCACAAACCTTAACACAAGTATCTCTTCCAATTCACAACTAGTCACTAGCATGACTCTCATATTACCATCTCTATTATCTCAAAACTATATGCAAGGAATCAAATATATCATATTCAGTGATCTACAAGTTTTATGTAGGATTTTATGACTAACCATGTGAATGGACAACTCCTGTTAACTCTCTAAATAGATATAAGTGAAGCATGAGAGTTTAATTCTTTCTACAAAAGATATGCCCATGCTCTAACAAATATAAGTGAAGCAAAAGAGCATTCTACAAATGGTGGTTTTCTATGTGTAGAGAAACAGACAATCCAAACTTCAAATGATATAAGTGAAGCACATGAAGCATTCTATAAAGCCATACTCAAAAGATATAAGTGAAGTGCATGAAGCATTGTATAAATCTACCAAGGACTATCTCATACCAGCATGGTGCATTATTGAAAGAAAAATAAGAATGCACACGATGCTCCAAGATTTACGCATATCATGTGACGAATAAAAATATAGCTCCAAGTAAAATTACCGATGGTTGTTAGAAGAAAGAGGCACTAGTGAAGAATCGGCCTATAGTCGCGGGTCGTAAGGGCCTTTAGTGCTGCTTCTCAAACCGACACTAAAGGGTGGGGGACTAAAGCCTACCCCCCCTTTAGTTCCGGTTCAACATGGTGCTGCACCAAAGTCCCACCACGTGGCATCCGTCGGCACCGTGGGCTGGGGGACCTTTAGTCCCGGTTGGTAACACCAACCGGGACTAAAAGTATTTAGTTTTTTTATTTTGTTTTATTTTTCCTTTTAATTCTTTAGGAGTTTATGAAGTAATTATGGTTTAATTTTCCTTTTAATTTTGTGTTTTCCATTTAATTAATTTTCATTTCAAACATATATTACGCTACTACATACTGTACACACGTTGTGCATGCACATATATAAAAATATAAATAGAATTTCTCGTAGAACCGATCATGTATATATATATATATCTCATCGAATTGCTCGTACGACGACCATTCACACACACACATGTGTGTGTGTGTGTATATATATATATATATATATATATATATATATATATTTCTCTTACAATTTGTGGATCATTACATATATATGCACATGCATTACTTGTTCCTGATATTGTAATGGTATTCTCCATTGGGATCTATGACCTGGTCGACCAGAAAATCCAGCTAATTTCTCTTGAATTGCTCGTACCCGAGCCTCTGGTAGGAGCTGACCGCGCATCTCCATCAGCTACAAGATGGAGATCAAGATGAATATATTAGTTGTATGTATATATATTAGCTAGATCATGATAAAAAATTTATTGATAATGTTCTGGCAAACGTATCCAAAGATTTCTTTTGTTTCTGCTCCTTTCAGAGTGACCATGCGAATGTTGTCGCAAACGTAGTATGCGCATAAACTAGTCCCCTGCTCCTGTCTCATGCACTTTACGATCAGGTAATAATAAATCAAGCATGATAATGGTATTGAAACTAGAATTAAAGAGATGCACGGACGTAGCTAGCTAGCTAGTAGTACTTAATTAACTTGGGTCGCACCCATTTCAGTTGTTGTGCCCAGTCGCTTGGGACCTATTTGATGAACTTGGCCCAAGCCTTGCCCGCCGGCAAAGAAAATGAATAAATAAGTTATTAACTAGTTGATATTAGGAAATAAAGTAATTAAAGAGGCTGACATAGTGCGATAATGATTGAAATTACCTGTCAAGCAGCACCCTCACGATTGCGTATTCGGATGGACCTTAAATAGCAAGTCGAGTACTTAAACTTTTCCCTCAATGATTAACAAGATCAAGTGGTAACTGCATAACTCATCAACAACACTTATTAACATCTAGTAAGCAAAAAATAGAATTTGTAGTACAATATATATATAGTAACACTCACCCAAAGTTGTAAGGAAGTAGTATTTCTGGTTGTGTTTAGATTCTTGAAAAAATCTAGCATGGATTTCTCTGTGTCTTTTCTCGAATATGTAGTTTCCCATATCTTTTGATTAATTGTATTTGGGTCAATGAACACAATGCCATAGCGTCCAGCTTGTTTCATTTCATACATCTTCATTCTGCATAATACCACAGAAACGAATATAGTGAGGATAATTACAGGTAATGAACGAGAGCACAGCTAGCTAGAGACTTTAATTATAGAAATAAATCACTTACAGACAATAGCAACTGAGTAAAGACTTGTCGAGTGCGTCTTGATTGAATAACTCAAACAACTCTAAATAATGAATCCACAGATCTTTTTTATGGAAGTAATGCCTCCCTTTGACTCTCACCATGAGGGACTCTTGATTGGTATTTGCTGTTATTTGCATGTACCACCTATGCAAATTTTAAAATCGCGTTGGTAGAAGCTTGACATCTTCAGGCTTGAACAGAGGTTTGCTGCGGGTATATTGATATTTTACTTCTGACTCTTTTAGCTTGGGGATTTCCTCAAGTCTAGGAGGTGTTCAACACTGACACCGGCCTCTTTAGCCATCCTAATATGATCTTCGGTTACTCCTAGCCAATCGGGGTACTCACAGGTGTTTGTACAATGAGCGGGGGGATCGATTGCACTGCATGTTTTCCCAGCTAGGGGATAATTTTCCCGCTTTTTTGCCAACTCCTTGGCTCGTGCTCGAGCTCGACTCCTTTTGTACTGCAAGATATGACTTCTTGATAGACCACACATAGTCGTTGTCCTTCTGATTGATAGCCGGTCGAGCCATATCAATGAAGTGTTACATGCTCAGGTACTTTCTCCTTCGGCGGCTGGGGCGGTTTCGGTCCAAAATGGGCCTTCACTTTGGCGTCCATTGCACTCTTGAGTTCCTCCTCGGTCAGGTGGTAAGGCAACTTTGAAAGAGGCTTGAGGCTCGGACCATATTTGAATTTCTTCCCTGTTGTACCGCTAGTCGTCATAACTATGACATCTCTATTCTGTTGTTGCTTAGGCGATAGAGCACGCTGAGTCGACGGAGCATGCTGACGCCGTGCCGGACTTGGAGGACGAGTCGGCTGACGAGGCGCCGGACATGGAGGAGGAGGAATTGGCTGACGTCGTGCCAGACTTGGAGGAGGAGTTGGCTGACGCGGTGCCGGAATTGGAGGAGGAGGAGGAGTCGACTGATGCCGCAGCGGACTTGGAGGAGGAGGAGTCGGTGGCCTTGGAAAGACGATGCAATCCTTTTTCCATAGAATGATATGATGTATGACCTCTCCTATTGTAGCGACCTGACTCAAAACGAGTCAAGCCTCTGTGTGTTCTATGCCATCCCTGGATCAGTATGCTGGCACACACAGTACATCAATGTATATATCAAAGTCCAATCACATGTAATAACGTAAAACTGATATATACCTTAAAATAGCAGCGGATATAGTCAACGGGAGTGGAGTCCCAATAGCACCAACGGCAAGTTGAGTGCGAACCATAACCCTGAATCGTACTCTTACCCGTCATAGAAGAGTATCTGCAACATAAGACGTTGCAGCCGTGTAGGTCAGTACATTGAATGTACTGGCAAGATCACCATAGTAGAACAGAAGAATAAAGGCTATTCTATATGCAAAAGGAATATCAGGAATTTCAGGAATAACACTATAGAGTTACCTATCATGACATGGTTCCGCCAACTGATGTCTAAATGCCCACAAGTATCTTAAGTTGCCCACAATTAATTATCAGTCCGGTGTCGAGAGTTCAGAGATAGATCCAAGTCTAGAAGCTCAAATTGTCCGTAACCGGGGACACGGCTAATCGATTAGGTGTAACTCGGAGAGTGTTGTGTACTTTACCCACAAGATTCTTTCCCTCCTGGAAAGTCCTCGCACTACATGGTGTTTGAGAACAGGATGAACGAAACATGGTCTTTCAGAGTGCTTCCCTGACTGTCTGACAGTGCCCATCCAATCCTAACATCGACTACATCTCGTAGCACTGCCCAGCCAGAGTCACAACAAAGATCAACCAAGCCAGAGCCCATAATGACTTGTGGCTACACAGGTAAGCTTCCAGGCATGAAGTATTCATCCGTCTCTTTGAGTCTGGGTGAGGCTTTCCGCGTGAATACTGGCACTTCCCCAGCAACACCTAGGCAAATCCACTGGTTTCTCAAGGGTTCCGTTCCAACCATCCTTCACCCAGTAGTGTGTATTGAAAACTTGCTTCTCGAGTCTCAAAGTATTGAGGTCTTGAAGATGCAGTACTTGAAGATGTCTTCATGAAGTTGTCGTCTTGACGTAGAGTCCTCCTTCTCACACCACTCACGAACACTCATACCAAACCCCGTCAACTTTAGTATAGCATAAAGATAACTAACGTTCCCGGGGCTTTAGTAACCAGTGGTGATTTCCTACCTCATGCATTCTACTCAACTACAAGAATTTCAATAACACTATGGGAGGGATTTGTTGACTGATGTCACTACATGCAATAAAACATAGGTATGAAATAGATGGTCAAAGTGAACTTGCCTGTACTGTTGATGAAGAATAAAGATCACTCTCAGAAATATCTTGATAGAACTATTCGTCACTCTCTGATGAAATCTATATAATCAAACATAGCATTCATATAATCAATCATACTAGCAATCAATACAAACAATCAACAAGCAACACCAAAACTAGAAGCAACAAGGTTGATGAAGGAATTACTTAAGACAAAAATTTAAATCAACAAGGTTTTCATAAACACAACTAAGGTAGTTTTCCACTACAAACAACTATTTTCAACAGTAACAAAATAAATTAAAATACAACAAAAGTATTTTAGTAAATATTTTACTTACAAAAAGAATTACTTTTGAAGAACAACTAGAAAACATGAAAAACAACACTCTAAACAAACATAGGTTTTTGCATAATAAACTTAACAACAAGAAAACAAACAAAATAAATAAAAAAATACATAACAACTCAGTTAATAGAAAGTAAAACTTTGTTAAAAAATTATTTTAAATATTTTCAAATAAGACTCAACTAGCAATACTAGAGCATCTCAACAAAACAAAACATGACAAAGCTATGGGCTCTAAGTTTAGGTGGCTAAACCATTATTAATATAAAACAAAACTATTTTTTTGTAACCAAACTAATAATTAACAGAAAATAATTAATAAAAATATTTATTATAAAACAGGAATTAAATCATCTAAAACTTTTGTGAAAATAATCTCTACTAAAACTAAGTTGTTTTATAAAACATTACCTAATGAAGAGGGATATAGATTCCTATAGTAAACTAACTATTTTTATTAACAAAATATTTCTTAACAGAAAGGAATTACTAAAATCTTTATTTGAAAATAGAAGCTAATTACTTAAAACTTTTGTTAAATGAAATATTACTAACTAGTTTACTTTTAATAAACTACACCTAATTTGAAAAGGTAGAAGTTCCTAGAATAATAATTTAATAAACTAAACAAATTATTTTTTTTAACAGCAAGCATAATCCTAAAGTTTAGAACAACAGAACTAAATGAAATCTAAAACATAAGTTAAATCAAATTCAAATTTCAAATTAATGCAAAAGAAAATCAAACTAACTAAACTAATAGGAAACTAGACAGATTCTGTTTTTAGTTAAAACCTAAATCAAATATGTTTTAAAAAAATTCTCAAACTTTACCTACTGATAACTAAGATCACTAGTGACAAGTAGCAAAAAGATTCAACTAAAAATATATTTTTAAACTCAAGATATTCATAAAACAAAATTTAAATCAAATCTTTTTAAATTAAAATTTTGATATTCGAACATAGCCAAACTTTATATCTACAGAAACTAGAATAAATTTTTGACACAATGCAAAAAGAAACAAGTTAAAACACTTAAAAACATAAAATATATGCTAAAAACGAAAACAGAACTAAATCTGTTTTTAAAACAGAACAAAAAATAAAAAAAATTCTAACTAACGGACAGGGGGGTAACGTGGCACTCTGTGATTGGTTGAAGGGTGTGTGCGCGGGGTGTTAACGAGCGGACGACCGAAATGTAAAAGAAAACAGTTCGGGTATTTATGTGATTTAATCCTATATGTTGGATTTAGATCGGACGGACGGGGTAAGGAGGGAGAGCTCACAAGGGTGAGGTGGTCTCCGGCGAAGTGCCGGCGATGTCCGACGGCGGCGAGGTCGATGGAGGCGTCGCTCCGGTGGTCCTCCGGCGTCGGGGTTGGCTCGGTTCGACACAGGCAAGGACGGCATCGAGGATGGTGGTGTCGGTGAGGCTCGAGGGTGACGGGGTTGGGCGAGGCGAGCTCGGGAGCGGCGATGGTGCTCGGGCGTCAACGGGGAGTGGAGCTCCGGTGGGTTCGGGGCTCGAGGAAGACACTGGAAGGTGTGCGTGAGCGAGAGGGAGCGATAGGTGGGCTCGGGAGGTGGCGGGGTGGTCCGGGTTGTGCGATGCGATGACAATGGCGTGGCGGCGCCGCTCGGCTCCGGCGAGCGATTGCAAGGACGTGGGGCACGGGGGGATGGGGAAAGTGGGGGAACGGGTCCGGGAGGGGCAGGGCTTTATATAGGAGGGGTCAGGGTCGTAGAAATGACAGGGGAGAGGAGGTCACGGCGGGAGGGATCTCCGGCGACGGCGACGGGCGCGAGGAGGAAGGAGGTGACCGCGCTGATCTCGCGAGCGGTCAGTGGGGCCACGCGGTCAGTGGGAGGGGGAGGAGTTAGCGGCGTCGGTTGGCCGGCGTGGAGGGATTTCGGGAGGCTAATAAGGTAAGTGGGCCGGCCGGCTTTAAAATCCTTTAAAAGGATTTTCCTTTTTTACTTTATCAGAGAATCAAAAAGCAATAAAGGTCCATAAATACTTTCCCAAAAATAAAAAGTTTTATACCAAAATTACTAGGAGAATAAATGTCATTTAATGGACATTTTTTCCACGGCCAAAATAAATACTTTGTAAAAAAAATTATTTTCCAGAAAATGCCTAAGTGTCTTTATTTATTTTTTCAAATATTTTTTTCAAATAACCTCTTGGGTTTTATGATTCAAATACTTCACAAAATACCCCCTGGTTTTGGAGTGTCCTATTACTCCTCTCAAAAATCTTTTCAAGGGGCTTGAATGCTTACAAATTCAAATAGGGAATTCCAAATATGAAAGTGAAACTCTATATGAGAAACTTTCAAATAGTTTTCAAACTTCCAACTCCTATTTCATATAATTTGAAGAAGTCATATTATCCTCTCTCATGAAAATCATTGAGTTGCATAAAGTTTTTCTGAAATTATATTTCCAAATGGAACTCAAACCATTTTCAAATCCCTTTTCATTTTTCTCAAATGGAAGAATTCATATCATCTTCACTCTAGGGTTTTGTGATGGAATGGATTTGAATTTCCTAAGGATAAAGAATGCAGAGTAAAATTTTGGGGAAATCATTTTATTCCCTGTCTTTCAATTTTTTTCAAAAGTTTCAAATTTTCACTCAATTCAAACAAACAATCAATCATATATTTATTATAACATTCCAAAATTTGGGATGTTACACCTAGTGTTCTCTTCTTTTCACCTCCAAGAATGTCAAGTTGTAGCTCGTGATATGCTGACATCACTTCATCAACCCCGACACAAGAATGGCCAGCTGGAATGGGTTTGTAATGGAAGGTTGCTTCTGGGGGATTTGCTAAAGCATAGCTGTCTGCCACCTTCATGGATAAGTTCTTCACTTTCATGTGTATCTTACAGTTAGTCCTGTCTTTGATATCATCCACAGGGTAGCTAGCTAGCAGTGCATCGTCACCAATATCGGTCGGGGCGGAACCCATGCTGATTCTCGGCATAGATGGGATGGTGGTATCCAATGCTGGATCGATCTGCTCATGCTGCCGCTGAGACGCCATTTACTGGCTGAGTGAGTCGATCTGCTCCTACTGCTGCCTGACTCTGGATTCCAACTCCACGTGCTTTCCTTCTAGGCCTTCAAGGCGGAGTGCTTCCTCCTTCTTCTTTCGCTCCTCCTGCATCTTCTTTCTCGCACGGCTTCTGTAGTCGTCGTTCCAACCAGCAAACCCCTCAAACCACGGAACAATGCCTTTCCCTTGTGTTCTTCTCGGGCGTTCAGGATTGTTCAAGGCGCGTGTAAGCTTGTCATCCTCTCTGTTGGGCATGAACACCCCCATTCGAGCTTCTTCTATTTTCAACAGAATTTTGCCTGTCACTTTTTTAAGACTTGTCTTCACCATAATAGCCCCTATCTTTGGTTCCAACTTGCCCCCATGTGCATAAAACCATGTGCTGCACCTCGGGGGCCAAGTCACAATAACTGGAGTGACCCCTGCACTAATAATATCTTGTTCGGATTGATCCCACTTAGGCAGGCCCGTTTGGTACCCACCTGGCCCCAGAGTATGCTACCATTGCTTTTCCGTAGCATTAATCTTGTTCTTTCTCGATCGTTCCTTATCTAGTTCCAATTCCTTGAACTTCACGAAATCGTCCCAGTGATCTTTTGCCTTCACCAGTGGTCCCTCGAATTTTGGAGTCGTCTTGTTTGCTTTGACGTACGCAGCCCATGCATTTTTCTTGAAGGTGTTGAATGTGATCGTCATCTTTTTAAGAGCATAGTTTTGGCTTTCTTCAGATCTGCATCTTTCAAGTTACCTGGTAGTGTGAAATGTGACATCAGCTCGGTCCAAAGCACGTCTTTTGATCTTTCATCGACAAAAGTAACTCCTTCTTGATCTTCCTTTGCTGGCTTTTTCCATTCTTGTGTGGAGATCGGGATTGGGTCCCTAACAATAACTCCGCATTGGTTCTCGAACTTGGTCGCATTTCTCTGAGGTTCAAGCGGTTCGCCAATTGATGTATTGATGGAATCGATGTTAAACTTTACGCCAGGGTCTGACTTTTTGGTTGGGCCTCAAACTACCCTGTCGCTTGTAGAACATTTGCTCGATCCGGAGGCCTAAAAGAAGAAAGATCAATTCGTTAATACATATAAAACTCAATTAAGACATGTAATGATCACCGGATGGCTTATATAATAAATATACCTCACCTGTCTTTGTTATTTGAAGAACATTTTCTTGATCAACATCGTTGTCGAATTCATCTATTCTTTCGTCTTCATCAAATATACAACCCTCACCTGAATTGTTCAGATATTGTGAGCCGTCATCATCTTCATGTTCATGCTCTGGTCTCATGGACCGTACGATGTTGAAAAGAGCCTCTTCTCCTTCTCTTCCGGTATTGTCCATAGCTTTTATTTAACTAACCCAGAAGAAAGATAAAGCAATTTAGTATTCAAATTAGAATGCATGCAATCAATAAGGAAAATTGAATCATAGTACATAATATGCATCATCGAATATAATCTCGAATAAATCTTCTCGAATATTATTGAATATAATCTCGAATACATCTAGAATATTATTACTAATACATCTCGAATATTATTGATTATATAATATCACTACTACAGATCCAGTTGACATCTCACGCGGCAGGCGGTGGACACCCAAAGAGAAGGAACTATGACAGGATCTTAGCTTGGGTGAGATCCCTAAAGAACCTGCTAGGTATTGGAAAACCTGACCTCCAACACATCCATGTAGTGACGGACGTGTTCATCCTCCTCCCTGACATGGCGACGTACCACCTCCGACAGAGCCGGCTGCCTTCGCACCAAAAGTGGCCCATGCGAATGCTACCAAAGAAGCTCTGGGTCGACGATGGGGCCTGGGTTCCTCACCAAGCTGCGCTCCCCTAATGGTAGCACCTCCCAGTGCCAGGCCAGCGGAGCCCAGTCCCGCACATGGCGCCTCTAAAGCAGGATGTCGTCGTGAACGAGTCGACGACGAGGATGGGGGCCAGGCATCGTTGACTCCGAGAAGAAATTCTTATGAAACAAAATTCCTAGGTTATAACTACCCTAATAATATTCCTTTCTCAATAAAAAATTCTGAAAAATTTCTCAATTATAATTTCCTATGCAACATTTTAGTATGCAAATTTTGTATGTAATATGATATACAACATTATATACTTCTAAGCAACATTTAAATAGGTTAGGGACATTATATACTTCTAATTAACCAAAAAACTAATTAAGCATATATACTAATTAAACACTTATTATAGAAAAATAGCATTATATAAAAAAACTATCTACCATTTATATATCTAAAATTCATCTAACATATCTATACATCTAATTAACATCTAATTAACATTCAGAATTCATCTAATTAACATCTAATTAAATTTCATCTCACATTTCTATATATCTAAAATTCATCTAATTAAGCAAAAAAAATCCAGAGGCGAGGCAAGTCAAGGGCTCACAGCGGGGCGAAGGCCGGCGAGGCGACGCGAGTCGTCGGCGACGGCGACTGCGACGACGACGGCACCGGCGCATGAGATCGAGGAGGGGGTAGTGCGCGTGGGGGCGGCGGCGGTGTGGGCGGCGCGTTGGGGGCGGCGACGTCGTGGGTGGCGATAGTGTCGGGGCAAGCGGTGTGTCGGGGGCGCGCGGGTGGCGATCTCCTCTGTGGTGTAAGAGAAGAAGCAAGAAGAGGGAAAATAAAAAAAGTTCGAGTGCTACTTATATAGGGGGACCTTTAGTCGCCTTTGGTGGCTCCAACCGCGACTAAAGACCGCCCTTTAGTCAGGGTTGGAGCCACCAACCGCGACTAAAGGTGAATTTGACCAGCCGAAGCGGCGGAAAGCGAAACCCTTTAGTCGAGGTTGGAGCCGCCAACCGCGACTAAAGGGGGGGGGGTCTTTAGTAGCGGTTGGAGCCACCAACCACGACTAAAGGCCTCCTTGTGACAGGCGAGTGGCGGGGTGAATGTTTAGTCCCACCTTGCTAGTCGAGAGGAGCTCGCACCGGTTTATAAGCCCCGCCGCGGCTACTGTGTCGAGCTCCTCTCTTAAGCAGGCTTTCTGGGCCTACCGCACCTCTCCCGCCCTATGGGGCCTACTGGGTCGTACGGGCATGCGTCCAGGCCCAACAAGAGGTTGGGTTTCTAGTCGTATGCAGGCCGTGGCGGCCGAGTAGGCGGGCTTTTTTTAAATATATTTTTTTGTTTGTTTTGTTTTCTGCTTTATTTATTTTCTTTTGTTCCTGAGTTATTTTTTGCTTTATTTCGAGTTTCTTTGTGAACCTTTTTTCTTTAGGTAAGAAAAATTATAAACTTTATGTTAGTGCTAGTAGTTTTCAAATTTGAATAGTATAAATTTTAATTATTTGAAATTTGTGTGAATCCATAGTTTGTGAATAACTTTAAGTCGAAAATAGATTTTTCAGTGATTCTTTTTTGTGTTGTTTAATATTAGCGTATTTTATTATTATATTCAATTTGGTAATTCTTAGGTTATTTAAAAAAACAAATGCCTTAGTAACAGACGAATTTTTGTCTGAAACCCTGATACTTCGAGAGAGTTTGTCCATTTTGTACACGAAGTGTATCGAGTTTTTGTCGTAACCCTCTCAACTTTTTAACACAAGCTATGTGGGTGAGAAGATGATACCATGCCAACTTTCAACCATTTCAGAGTTCATTTGTAGTGATTATCAATTTCAGGGTCATTTAGCTCAAAATATTTGTAAATGCATGAAAAATAGCAAATGAAGTCAGAAAGGGTTGAAAATTGATGGCCTCCCTTCGAATGCTGCATACTGAACACACAAAAAGTCTGTAGTTGAAATAAGTTAAAAAAACGAAATGCCTTTGTAACACGCGAGTTTTCGTCTCAAACCCTGATACTTCAAAGGAGATTGTCCATTTTGTACACGAAGTGCATCCAGTTTTTGTCGTAACCCTCTCAACTTTTTAGCACATGCTATGTGGGTGAAATGATGATACCATGCCAACTTTCAATATTTTCAAAGTTGATTTGTAGTGCTTATCAATTCAGGGTCATTTAGCTCAAAAAATCATTAAATGCATGAAGAATAGCAAATGAAGTGAGAAAGGGTTGAAAATTGATGACGTGGCTTCGAATGGTGCATACTGAACGCACAAAAACTTTGGAGTTGAAATAATGTAAAAAATGAAATGCATTTCTAAAAAGCGAGTTTTCGTCTGAAACCCTGATACAACGAAAGAGATTGTCCATTTTGTACACGAAGTGCATCCAGTTTTTGCCGTAACCCTCCCAACTTTTTAATACATGCTACGTGGGTGAAATGATGATACCATGACAACTTTCAACTTTTTCAGAGTTCATGTGTAGTGCTTATCAATTTCAGGGTCATTTAGCTCAAAAGAAATCAGTAAATACATGAAAAATAGCAACTGAAGTCAGAAAGGGTTGAAAATTGATGGCCTGCCTTCGAATGGTGCATACTGAATGCACAAAACACATAAGTACACTAATATTACAAAGATTCCCTTCGGTTTGTCCAAAGTGGGACTTTCTAGATATATATAAGTCCGGAAACTAACTAGAGAAGCCGGTCACATCCCAGAGTGGGATATTTGGGTGTAAAACTTTTTCTTCGCATTTTTCCCTTTGCGTTGTAACCATGGACAATCTTCATCGTTTAACTTTATGCTCGGGTCAACATTCACTGTGAAGGGAGCAATTTCATGAAACTTTTCATAATCTTCTGACATGTCTGTGTTGTTCTCCACTCCCACAATGTTTCTTTTCCCCAAAAGAACTATGTAGCGCTTTGGCTCATCACGTGATGTATGTACTTCCTTATCTTTTCTTTTTCTCGGATTGGTAGACATGTCCTTCACATAGAAAACCTGCGCCACATCATTGGCTAGGACGAATGGTTCGTATGCATACCCAAGATTGTTGAGATCCACTGTTGTCATTTCGTACTGCGGGTCTTCCTTTACCCCTCCTCCTATCATATTGACCCATTTTCATCTAAACAAAGGGAACTTCGAACCAAGTCCATAGTCAAGTTCCCATATCTCCTCTAGGTAACAGTAATATGTGTCCTTTGGCCCATTGTTGTTTGCTGCATCAAAGCAAACTCCACTGTTTTGGTTGGCGCTCTTTTTACCTTGGGCGATCATGTAAAATGTATTCCCATTTATCTCGTACCCTTTGAAAGTCAATATAGTCAAAGATGGTAACTTGGAAAGCAAGTACAGGTCATCTTCAATAGTGTCTTCATGCATGAGACGTGTCTGCAACCAACCGGCAAAAGTCACCGTTTGTTCTTGTGTAATCCAGTCGTCAGGCTTCTCCGGGTGTTTGGAGCATATAATATTCTTGTGTTGCTCGATATAAGGAGCCACCAAGGCGGAACTTTGTAGAACTGTGTACTGTGCTTGCGCCAAAGAATGCCCGTCCCGGCATATAAGTGAATTCTTTCCTAGCGTGCCTGTTCCACCCAGTCTGCCCTCATGCCGCGATTTAGGAACACCAATCGGCTTAATGTCAGGAATAAAGTCAACACAAAACTCAGTGACCTCCTCTGTTTCATGGCCCTTGGAGATGCTTCCTTCTGGCCTAGCACGATTATGAACATATTTATTTAAGACTCCCATGAACCTCTCAAAGGGGAACATATTGTGTAGAAATACATGACCCAGAATGGCAATCTCCTCGACTAGGTGAACTAGGACATGCATCATGATATTGAACAAGGATGGTGGGAACACCAAATCGAAACTTACAAGACATTGCACCAAATTATTCTCTAACCTTGGTAGGATTTCTGGATTGATTACCTTTTGAGAGATTGCATTCAAGAATGGACATAGCTTCACAATGGCTAATCAAACATATTCCAGTAGAAGCCCCCTCAATGCAACTGGAAGCAGTTGCGTCATAATCACGTGGCAGTCATGACAGTTTACGTTCTGGAACTTTTTCTCTGCCTTATTTACTATTCCCTTTATATTCGACGGGAAGCTAGACGGGACCTTCACACTGAGCAGGCATTCGAAAAAGATTTCCTTCTCTCCTATGGTAAGAGCTTAGCTGGCATGACCATGAAACTGCTTTGGATCCATGGTGTCTTCTCCATGCATATGTTGCTGGTCCTCCCGTGCCTTCAGTGTATCTTTTGTCTTCCCATACATGCCCAATAACCCTAGCAGGTTCACGCAAATAATCTTGGTCACGTGCATCACATCGATTGCAGAGCGGACCTCGAGGTCTTTCCAATACGATAGGTCCCAAAATATAGATTTTTTTCTTCCACATGGGTGCGCGTTTGTCAGCGTCATTCAGAACAGAATGTGCACCAGGACCCTTGCCAAAGATTACTTTTAAATCCTTGACCATAGCAAGTATATCATCACCCGTACGGTGGCGACGCTTCTTCTAGTGATCTGCCTCACCTTTGAAATGCTTGCCATTCTCTCTTACGGGATGCCTGCTCTAAAGAAATCGACGATGCCCCAGTTGCACATTATTTTTACATTTATCCAAATATATATTGTTGGTATCATCTAAACAGTGCGTGCATGTGTGGTATTCCTTGTTTGTCTGTCCTGAATGGTTACTGAGAGCAGGCCAATCATTGATGATTACAAACAGCAACGCATGTAGGTCAAATTCATCCTGATCTTTCGCATCCCACGCATGTACACCTTTTCGATTCCACAGCTGTAAAATTTATTCAACCAATGGCCTTAGGTACACATCAATGTCGTTGCCGGGTTGCATGGGGACTTGTATGAGCACTGGCATCATAATGAACTTCCGCTTCATGCACAACCAAGGAGGAAGGTTATAAATACATAGAGTAACAGGCCATGTGCTATGATTGTTGTTCTGCTCCCCAAAAGGATTAATGCCATCTGCACTTAAACCAAACCATATGTTCCTTGCGTACTTTGCAAAGTCCTTCCTATTTCTCTCGATTTTTCTCCACTGCGACCCATCAGCGGGCACTCTCAACTTCCCATCTTTCTTACGGTCTTCGTTGTGCCATCACATCAACTTGGCATGCTCTTTGTTTTGGAACAAACGTTTCAATCGTGGTATTATAGGAGCATACCACATCACCTTGGCAGGAATCTTCTTCCTGGGGCGCTTGCCCTCAACATCACCAGGGTCATCGTAGCTGATCTTATAGCGCAATGCACAGCATACCGGGCATGCATTCATATCCTCGTACTCACCGTTGTAGAGGATGCAGTCATTAGGGCATGCATGTATCTTCTCGAGCTCTAATCCTAGAGGGAAGACAACCTTCTTTGCTTCGTACATACTCTCTGGCAATTCGTTGTCCTTTGGTAGCTTCTTCTTTAACGTTATCAACAACTTTTGAAATGCCTTGTCGGATACACCATTCTCTGCCTTCCATTGAAACAACTCCAGTGTGGTACCCAGAATTTTATTGTCATCTTTGAAATTTGGGGACAACCCTTTTTTGTGATCCTCTAACACATGCTGCAACCTCAGCTTCTCCTTTTCACTTGCGCAGTTTCTCGTTGTATCAGAAATGGCCCGACCAAGATCATCAGCGGGCTCCTCTGATGCCTCTTCTTCAGCTCCTTCTCGCATTGTCAGCTTAGCTTCTTCCCCCATTGTTGTACCATCGTATTCATGGAACCCATGGCCAGGATAGCTGTCGTCATCCTGTTCTTCTTCATTCTCTTCCATTAGGAACCCTCTTTCTCCATGCTTGGTCCAACAGATATAGCCGAACATGAAACCGGACTCAAACAGGTGGACGTGAATGGTTCTTGAGTTAGAGTAAGTTTGATCATTCTTATAGCCAGCACATGGACAATACATAAAACCATCCGACCACTTGTTTGCGTCAGCCGCAACTAGAAAAGTATGCACGCCATTAATGAACTGGGGAGAGCATCAGTCGTCGTACATCCATTGCCGGCTCATCTTCATTACACAACACCGAAAAGACCAAATTAATACAAGTTCGTACATAAAGTTCATACACACTTGTTCTCATAAAACAACATACAAACTCTCTAGCTAAAGCATTTAAATGCAACAACAAATGCGATCAACATCGCAACTAAGGTAACAATTGATCCAACAACATAGTAATACCAAGCCTCACTATCAATGGCATACATTTTAAATTTTCTAATCTTCAAGCACAATGCACCCATCTTGATCTTGTGATAATCAACGACATTGGCAACATACAATTCCAGTTTCATCTTCTCTTCTTCAACTCTTTTCAATTTTTCTTTCAAATACTCATTTTCTTTTTGAACTAAATTTAACTTCTTGACAAGAATATCTACGTCCGTTGGAATCTCCGGTTCACATACCTCCTAGATAAAAGTATCTATGTCAACTTGATTGGCATAATTGTCATAAACACGAAATACAACAAAGAGTTATAAAAGAGAGTATATACCATATCCCCATCATAAACCGGATGAGGGTCGATGAGGACGGATTTCAAAACCATGCCACGATGTATAACAAACAACCATATAGGTAAGAAAACTATACAAGTAACTAACTAAATCTTACAAACATGATTTTTTTTATAAAAAGGATAAGAACAAGAGCCTAACCAAGGTGGTGCCGGCAATGGGACGGTGCAGGCGATCGACGGTGGTTAGGACGGGGACGGGAAGGCACTAAGTAAAACACACCTACAAATGCAAAGTAAGAAGTTAATTTGAGCTCAAATTGCATAAATCAAATAAACTACCACATACAAACTAAAACCCACAAATTACTATACTTATAGAGCATTGCAAGAGCTAATCTAGCAATGAGAGATGAAAGGACAAAGTTGCTAACCTTTCTGAACACTTGGATGGATGGGATGCCTCCAAATCTTGACAAATTTTGGCAAAAATGGAGGATGAGCTCGAGAAAGAGAGGAAGAACATAGAGGAGAGGAAAGGGGAAGAACAGAGAGGAGTGTGCTCGGGCTGGCGCCGAAGGGTTTCATATAGGGGACCTTTAGTCCCGGTTGGAGCCACCAACAGGGACTAAAGGTTTCCGTAGGGCCCAAGGCTGACACCTGCCTGCCACCACACCTTTAGTGCCTATTCGTGACATGAACCGGGACTAAAAGTCCAGAGTGAACCGGCACTAATGATGCCCATCACGAACCGGAACTAATGAGCACATTAGTGCCGGTTCATAAGCCAACTGGGACTAATGAGGCGAATGAAATGTCTACTTTCTACTAGTGAGGGGATGCCTTCCGGAGCATCCCCAAGCTTAGTTTCTTGGGAGTCCTTGAATATTACCTTGGGGTGCCTCGGGCATCCCCACGCTTAGTCCCTTTCCACTCCTCATTCCTTCATCCATCGTGATCTCACCCAAAACATGAAAACTTTAATCACACGAAACTTACCAAAACCCTCGTGAGATCCGTTAGTATAATGAATCAAATCACAACTTTATATACTATTGCCAACCAATTCATATTTTATTTTTACATTGTAGCTACAAAATGAGCAAAACAATGCATCAAAAACAGAATCTGTCTTAAAGAGGACAGTCTGTAGCAATCTCAACATTCACCTAACTTCTGTAACTCTACAAATTCTACAAAATTAGGACATAATAAAAAAAATTCATAGCAGTACGATGTAATTTTTTTAGACACTTTTGACATTCCAATAAAAAACGTAAATTCACGCACTACAGCCAAAGTTTCTGTTTTTGCACTGCACACACCAAACAAGCAATCTAATAATCCTAAAGGCAAATCTTGGCACATTATTTTTATAATACAATGGATTTAAGGGGATAATTATTTTTGTTGAAACGTTTCTGTAATCAATATTTGCAAATTTCCATGGGCATGAACAAAGTTCAAGGCTAGCTCCTACTTTCACAATGCTCGTCTCTCTCACTTTCACTTTTCTTTTTGAAAAAGTTTTAGGTTCCCCTCTTTATTTATTTTTGTTTTTAAACTTTATAAAAGCACACAACAGAATAAAATGAATCTCTTAAACTCCCGGGTTTTAGACCCATTAAGCTATTAAGCTAGGCATAAAGTCATTAAGTGCTCAAGTAATTGATCCACCCAGATCCCAAGGTATATCAAAGCCAATTTTAATTAACAATGATTTATAATGTAGAATTGAGCACAATGTAAAATATATCATGCAACAACAAAGTCTAACTCTCTTCCTACGCGTCGGCATTTCATAAAAGAACAATTCATTCACACAAAGTAAGGGACAATACATAGCATAAGCAGTTTCTTGCAATTTTATCATACTAGAAACATAGAGAGGTGGATATGTAGTTCCTCTCTCATAATAATTTGAAGTAGGAGCAGCAAGCACATGCATATTATATCTATCAAAATCATCATGTGTAATAGTAAAAGGGAACCCATCTATATAATCCTTAATAAGTGCAAACTTCTCCAATATAGTGTAGTTGGGAGAATTCAAAAAGATAATAGGACTATCTTGTGTGGGTGCAATAGAAACAATTTCATTCTTAAGATAAGGAACTATAGCAAGTTCATCTCGATAAGAATCTTTCATATTAGCATCATGGCCACAATCATAGCAAGCATCAATTTCATCAAAAGGGGATATTTCAAATGAATCCAAGGGATCATAGCAATTACCATAGCATTCATCCTTCGGTAAGAACGAAGGGAAATTAAAAAATGTATGAGTTGAAGAGTTACTCTCATTAGAAGGTGGGCACGGGTAGCTAATCCTCTCTTCCTCCTTTTGTTCTTCGCTCTGCTCCTCATCTTTTTCATCTAATGAGCTCACAGTTTCAGCAATTTCTTCTTCCATAGATTCCCGCAAAATATTACTCTCTTCCAAAGTAGTGGTCTTTCTTTAAATAAACTCTTTGACATAAGCATTAGAAGCATAGTTTTCATAGCAATATTTAAGTATGGCAAAAATTTCAGATTCATAAATAGTAGCATCATACTTTTCAATGAAAGAAGCAATTTAATAGGCACCCTTAAAAGCAACAAATTCTTCAATTTGTTCAACATCATAGTAATCATAAATACCATTAGCATAATAAGCCAAGGTTTCATTATCATTAATTTCACATGAAAAAGGAAGGTGTGGAGCCTTCATCCTAGAGCAACAAGTATAATCATATCTCTGGCACAGATTCCAAGCATACCATTCCAACATACAAATTTGATCCCATAACAGTTTCCCTTTTTGAGTCAGGCGATAATCCCTAAAGTATTCACGTTGATCCAACGTGTCTCCCATTATCAAGTTGAATGGGGTTTTCTCAGGATTATCAAAGTAGTGCATAGTATCTTTCACATAACGAGCATCGAGTGTTTTAGGAGGTTCTCCATCTCCATGTGTAGCAAGTACACCTAATTTTTTTGGTATTTAGTGTTCCATATCCATAACTAAAGATAGAGAACAACTTTGAATAGCAAATAAAATCTACTTAGTGATAAAGCAAACAAGAAGACACAAGAATATTCACCCCACCCTATTGCTCCCCGGAAACGGTGCCAGAAAAACGTCTTGATAACCCACAAGTGTAGGGGATCAATTGTAGCCTTTCTCTATAAGTAAGAGTGTTGAACCCAACGAGGATCTAAAGGTACAACCAGTATTACCTCAAGTTCTATCGACCATCGATATAACTATATGCACGCTTAATGTTCGCTTTACCTAGAACATGTATGAAACTAGAAGTACTTTGTAGGTGTGATAGGATAGGTTTGCAAGATAATAAAGAGCACAGAAATAAAAACTAGGGGCTGCTAAGATAAAGAAACAACTAAGTTAGTTTAACGAGTGTGGAAAAGTGGTGGTTCGAGTTGCGGAATTTTCCCTAGGCAATTGATAACTAGACCGGTAATCATTATTGCTATTTTATATGAGGGAGAGGCATAAGCTAACATACTTTCTTTACTTGGATCATATGCACTTATGATTGGAAATCTAGCAAGCATCCGCAACTACTAAAGATCATTAAGGTAAAACCCAACCGTTGAATTATAAGGTAGGGATTTTTATTTCTATGCCCTTGGTTCATTAGTTGTACTCATTCATACCCACGATCTTAACTTTTGCTCATTTTTCCCCACTCCCTTGCCCGAGACCCTCAGAACAGGTTAGAACAGACACTGTCGTCGGGTCAATGCCTTTGACCATTAAATCTGACGAGTGGGGCCACGTAGGGCTGAGTCCACACTTTGACCGTTATGTGCTAATGAGCGGAGCCGCAAAACTGACATCCCTCACTATAACCTGAATCAGATTGAGGCTCTTCCTTGCCGCCCCCTCCGCTGTTGTCGTGCCGCCTCTGCCACCGTCATGCTGCCTCCACCGCTGTCGTGCCGCCTCCACCGCGTCTACCCTCTCTCCCCATCTAGTATTAGGAAGCAATGTCGGGGGAGCACCCCGTCCAGCCCATCGACGGTGGAGAGGATTGGGTCGAATCAGAGGCGGATAATTCATGGATTCCACCTGGGTAAGCTTCGTTTTCCTCTCAAATATATTCGGAGATCCGTAAATTAGGATGTATTTGACCATCGTTGGCGTGAATCAGTGCAATTTTTCTAAAACTTTACGGCCTAACTGCACCCTTTATTTCATTGAATAGGGTTGATCCGGCACTTGCTTTTCGGCTGGCGGTTAGAATGGAAACTAGCGAGCTGCATGGAACTAAACCGTATCTAAATTTTTGGATTTTTCTATCAAAAAGTGGTAGAAACCGCACTTCGTTCAAAGATTACCGCGAGGCAATCTGTTATGAGTATCTGTGGAGCCATGCCGATGCTGTTGAACTAAGATACTTCGATAGTACAGAGCAGATATTTGTCCCATTAACTTGTGATGAGCATATGGGATTGCTTTTTAGTTCGAATGCTCACATCCATTTCGGTAAAATCCATATCTCTGTGCTTCAGGCAAGCAAGGGGAAGGGTGTTCAGACATCATCTGTCTTTACTAATAGCAAGCGTCCTGGCACTCTTTGTAGGTCGAGACCAAGTAAACCCAGTGGTTCTGAAAGCCACAACATGTCGGCTGCTGCTAATTCTGCCACTTCTCCTCTCCCTTCTACACGTGATGTAGAAGTAGATGTAGAGCCTGACGAGGAAGTGCCTCGACATGATGATGAGGATGAGACTCTATTCCCTGAACTTGTAGATATAGTCAGTCAAGAGGCAATGGAAGAGGAATATCCAGAGAAGCCTAGCAGTCGTGCTAGACTTGATGACACTAACAATGAAGAGAGGGAGGAGAACATCGACTCCTTAGTTTTACAATAATATGATGGTGAGGACATGCCAACAATTGAGTGGAACAGGGAGAATCCTCAGCTTACTCCAGGAACCGTATTTGAATCGATGGTGGATAGTCGTAATGCAGTGACTACATATTGCATTCGCACTGAAAACTCCTATGAGGTTGATAGGACTAAGCCAGGAAGATTCACTATTCATTGCCCTTATGATAGGTGTAGGTGGAGGTTGCATGCATCCACTATGCTAAAGAGAAAATTGGTTCAGGTATTACAACTGAATCTTTTTTCAGATTATTTATCCATTCTTAATTATATTTGACATCATTTTTCATTTTGTTTCAAATAAAAAACCACATGGGCACACTTGCCCACTTGGAGGGTGGGAGGGGGAGGACAAATCAAAGCTTGTAAAGACTAGGTGGGTGGCAGATGCAATCTTGTATTGGGTGAGGGAAACACCAACAATTGGTCCAACAACACTCCATGGGAAGCTATTTGAGAAGTACAAGATTAATATACCTTACATGAAGATTTTCTATGCTAAGGAAAGGGCTCTTGATCGGATTAATGGTCCGTGGAATGAGAGTTTTCAGTTGCTTTACACCTTCAAAGCTGAAGTGGAGACGGCTAGTCCAGGGAGTATTGACAAGCATACAGTTCAATACAAATTAAAAGGGAAGACAGTTGAGAAGGAGTGCGTCAAGAGGGCATATGTTTGTTTCAAGGCTTGCTGGTAAGGGTTTCTGAATGGTTGTAGGCCCTATTTGGCCGTCGATGCAACTAATTTGAATGGAAGATGGAGAGGCCAGCTAGCAACAGCTTCTGCAGTTGATGGACACAACTGGCTATTCCCAGTTGTATTTGGTGTGTTGGAGGCAGAGTCCGAGGAGAGTTGGGTCTGGTTTTTGCTATAGTTGTGCAACATTATAGGTACACCCTCAGGTTTAGTTATACACATAGATGCTTGCAAGTGTCTAGAGAGTGCAGTAGAAATTGTATTCCCTGGAGTGGAACACAGGGAATCTATACGACACCTAGCGCAGAATTTTAAAAAGAAGTTCAAAGGCCAAGTTTATGATGAGATCCTATGGCTAGCATCATACACATGCAGCTTGAGGAAGCATGAGCACCATTTGAGAGTGTTGTATGCACACAATCCTTTGGTGAAGGAGTACATGGATGAACATCATGGAAAGTTGTGGTCAAGATCCAAATTCAATGAAATCTGCAAAGTAGACTATGTGACCAATAACCTTGATGATTGTTTCAATGCAAAGTTCAAGTCAGTGAAAGGGCTTTTGTTGTGGCAAGCATTTGATAAGTTTAGGCAGATGATCATGATAAAGATGGCTCTTCGTAAAAGAATTGCAGAAACACAATACGTTGGCCATCTTATTCCCCCATCTCTCATTAAGGCTTTAGATGCCAAGGCAAGAGGACTAAGGATGAAATGCATTTGGCCGTGTACATACGAGGCTGAGGTGACCTACACTGACAGTAAAAGTAGGGAATGAAGATATCCAGTGAACCTTGTAACTAAGGAATGCAGTTGTAGGCAATGGCAGATCCGTGGGAAGCCTTGCATACATGCCCTACATCTCATGGCTGTTATTGGAGGAGAAGATGGTGAAGTTTATCAGTATTGATCTGAATATTTCTCTCTTGCCAAATTTAGGGTTGCTTATGCTGAAAATCTGCCAGCACTCTTGGGAAAAGGACAGTTGAACATAGTAAACCCAGGGTTCAAACTCAATTCTCCTATACTAATGAGACCACCAGGAAGACGAAGGAAAAACAGGATAAGAGCAGGTGAAGAGGGTCGTGTAAAAAACAGCATAAATGCAAAAGATGTGGTATCCTAGGGCATATTGCTAGGTGTTGTACCAATCTAGTTGATGCATCATTTGGAGAAGAGGAACAATGGGCAGTAGCAAATGCAGAGGAGAATGCAGCAATAGAGGAGAATGCAGCTGGAGTAGTAGCTTGGTATGTGTGCAACCTTTCCTTTTTTGCATTTGTTCTCTTTTTTATCGATGGCTAAGCTTATTTCTGTTTGACACAACTCAAGGATAATTAGAGGTTAGGACAGAAAAGACCTAGAGAGGAAGAAACTTCGGTTGAACCATCATCTAATGCAGAATTTGAAACCATGGCTATTGAAGGTTTTGAAGCTATAAGAGAGGAGGATGTTATTTTGTCTGAAGTTCCTTTAAGGATTAGTGAACCCACAGATGACTGTCAACTGGTCATCACTTGCTCGGTCAGTCAAAGCTCAACAAAACCGCCACAACCAGAAGTGAAGATCAGAAACAACAAGACAAAGCTTTCAAAAGCACAAAATATCCCAGCTAGGGAAACCAGGAGCAAGATGGTCAACCCATCCCGAAACACAAGGAGCAAGGCAAAGATTTGAATTTGAACTTTAATGCAAGTCATAGACTTTGAACTTTAAGGATTTGTAATAAGGATTATGTCTTAAATTTGAACTACTGTGAAAACTTGCAAGGTGTAATAATTCTATTTTTAATTTGATGTGAAATTTGAGGTAGAATACAAAACTGAGGCAAAATTTGAATTTTAGGTAAACTTTAAATTTGAACCAACACATGAAGTGCATTGCCCTGTGGTGTGAGTTGCAAACTTTGCTAAACTATTATAAACATTAGGTGATCAATCCGATCTCTTTTGCCTCGCAAAACTTGTAGTCATGAGAAATGTGTTCCAAATGAGCTCCCAAGCAAGGGTAAACAACCCCATTTGTAATCAAGTTTTTTTGACCTACACTAAATGCGCCAAATTTTTTTATTAACACCTATTCAATCTATGTATTGTAGATTCTAAGTCTCGCTATTTTTTGAATTAATCTTCATATTTTTACATTTTCTTTTGAAAAAAATATGATTTAATATAAAAAAACTATTAAAAACACGTTTAAAATTTGAAAATGGAAAACTAAGTTCAGATCCTTCTTATTCACTTTGAAATAAAGCTTTGGTGACTTTTGGATTTTTAAAAAAAATTCAAAACAGAAGGTAACCTTACCTCCTCTCCTTGAACTCTATGAAATGTTGTACGTGATAGCTCATATGTGTGAAGGTTTTTTCATGAAAATGACAATAGACCAGTTTTATGATTTTTGGTTGCTAACATGTCACATAAGACAACATTGTGCGGAGGTTTTATATTTTTTGATTTTTTTTAAATTAATGGTGCTCATTTGACCTCGACCGTGCCAGCTAGGTTTTTTTTAAATGTCTGTATAGCAAGTTTATTATTTTATCTCGTTATTATGTCTTATAGAACGACGAATGGTGAAGGTTTCATATTTTTTTGTTTTTTTGAAATTAGTTATGCTCAGTCAAAGCCTTGGAAACCCCATTGAACAACTCAAAACCCCTCTAAACACCGTGGGGTTTCACCTACCCTAGCTTCGACCGTTAGCCATCTGATAATACCCTAGCGCCAAGAAACAGCCCTCAGATGTGGTCTTCTAGAAGGAATTCGGTGGGCAGGCTGCGTGCAGGCTCCGCACCGTTGGATCACATGGACGGCTCCGCATCGTTGGATCGTGGGGCGATCCGCGAGAGTTGTTGGTTGTTATCGCCCACCCTTGCCTCCCCTTTCTTCTGCTGCTTTTTTGCAGCCACGAGAGGAGCCACTCCTCTGCTTCTTCTTCTCCGACGACTTTGGGTGATATGTCGAGCTCCACTTCAGCCTCCCACCCCAGGCGGACCAGGTATGGTCCACTTCCCATGGAGCGATGTCCTGACTGCCCACGCAGCGCGTCACTGATACAACTGACTTCGAAGGGGGTCAAGAATGGCAACTATGGGAGCGAGTTCGTGAAATGCGAGAGCAAGCCAGAGGGGCAGGTTAGATCTCATGATTTTTCTCTGGTTTCATTTTCTATTTGCTTTTAATTCTTCTCCCTTGGATCTGGGATTTAGGGTTCATGTTATCGTTTTAGATCGTGAATAAATGCACACATTTTGAATGGCTGGATGACTATGTTAGCGGATTCAATTCAATGGGGGCCCAACCCGGGAGCTCAATATGCCGTCAGCACCAACGAATTTCGTCTCTCAAATTGCTGCTATGACAGTTGGGGACGCAGATCTGAAAAGGGAATTAAAGAAGATGAACAAGAACTTGAAGCAAATGATTCAATTGAAAAAGCAATAGCTATAGAATTTTATTTTTGTATAGTTGCTCTAGGATTTGGTTACTTGCTGGTCATCACTCGTTAGAGATGTTATTAGGGTGGTGTAATGTGCTCTAGGATTTGGTTAAATTTGTGGATCATGTGCTCTATGCTCTGTGTTGCTTAATTTATGGATCATGTCCGTTTCATCAGTTTTGTACACTTTTAGTTTCTTCAGTTTTGTCAGAGAACACCGACCGCAGAAGGAAACTAAGCTATGGTTGGGCCGTCGCATTGCGTTGAGTGTCGAAGGACCACAAAGATAAAAGAAGCCTACAAAATAGTGCACGCGCTAGCTCTGTTTTTTGACACCTGTTTTTTGCTTGATTATTGCTATGGTAAATCCATTTATTGCCATGTCGAACAAAAATAGTGCATGATGGTAAATCAATTTATTGTTAGTAGTACAACTTTTGTCCCATGGCATTTTTGTATAGATAATTGCCATGGCGAACTTAAGAATAACTTTTTCCATGTCATTCTTAGTGTAGATACCATGACAAATTCTTTATTGAACTTGCCCATGTCAAATTTATTTGTACATATCGTGGCAATTTCCTTCTGTATATAGCCTACAGCACAACACTTTGATTTTTTTGACATGCGGGTATTATAAACATGTTTTTGTTGCAAGAAAAATATTGTATACACGATTTTTTTTGTTTTATACACGATTTGTTTTGTAGAACATGGCAAATTTCTTATTAAGAGCATGTAAGATTTAATTATGTAGATCATTATATCCATCAGAAACCCTGCCTAAAACAAAGTCCGGTGGCACCATTAGCCACCATATCCATCTAGAGAGCATGTCTAGGGCTCGGCTACGACACCATATCCATCTAGAGAGCATGTCTAGGGCTCGGATATGACACCATATCCATCTAGAGAGCATGCCTAGGGCTCGTCTACGACACCATATCCATCTACCAATATCTCAAGTAGCAAGCATACATCCATAACATAGAAAGTAGCAAGCATATATAGCATAGTTCTTACATAAAACATAAACCCTAAAACATAGGGTGCATAAAATAGTTCTCGCTACAACCAACGACATATAACATAAAAATATATAAAAAACCCTAACGGGCAAGACAAGCTTCACGAGATCGGTCGGGCCTTCACCACCATCTTCACTGCGCCTTCTCTTTAGTGCTCCTCCTCCATGCTGTCCTCACCGAGGTAGTAGGGGAGGCTGTGCATACCGTCGCGGGTGGGGAAGATGCAGTCAAAGTTTGTGAAGATGTTGTTGGTTGTCAATGTGATGAATTCGCATCCACACAAAAACACCTTGCCGAGGAGGTAGTACGCATCAAATATGTTGATGAACTTGACGATGAGCCCTATCGGCCGAGTTCATGAGTTTGGACGCACTTCCTCTAGTCGGCACATCACCGGTGAGCCCGCCGGGAGGCGGGCGAAGCCCGCACTATGGAACCACTAGGCAAACTCCTTGCACCCCTCCTGCGTGAGAACGCCCACACGCGGAGTGTCATCTCCACGATGACGCCAGCCAGATACCGTCTTCCGGCACGGTTGGTGGGAGCTTGAAGGTTTGCCTCGCTTTGAGAGTGCTCTGCGTTTGGGTGAATAAGAGAAGGGGGTGGCACAAATGGATGTGTGGAGAATAGGTAGAGGGGTGGGTGGTTTAAATATGGAAAGGAGAAAGCAAGGGGAGCTCATCGGCCATTCTTTGGATTTGCTACGTTCAAATGAGCCGCGTCGATCAATATGACACTTTAATTACCAACAGGTTTTAGTTGCCACGTTGAATAGATGCGAGTGGATCGAAAAGTGTGAAACAATTCTCTACATCGAGGAGACATGCGTGGGAGATGAGACGAACCAGCGGTAGAGACTGTCCCTGCGTTCATGGCGGCTTGCGTGAAAAAGAGGCCGGTCAGCATCCGTGGCTGCTCGCGTGCAGAAAGAGGCCGATGAACGCATCATGGCGGCGGGCAGCGGCGCATGCAGGTAGGCTAGCTACGTGCATGCATTGCAGGCTAGCTGGACATGTTGTGCATGCATAATAGGCTTCTATCGTTGTGGCGCGCGCAGGGCCCAACAGTCTAACCACAACCCAACGGGCAAACAGCGGCACCGTCCGACGCGACCCCACTCGTCAGGTCCAATGGGCTTGTCTAAAAAAACAGGTCCAACGTACGACATAGTCCAGTGCGTCCCCACTCGTCAGAGTTAACTGTCAAGGCTTTGACCCGATGGCAACATCCGTTGTGACTAGTTCTTAGAGCTTCTGGCAAGGGAGTGGGGGAAATTGAGCAAAATTTAAGAGCGCTGAGATGAATGAGTAGAGCTAAGGAACCAGGGGCACAGATGTAAAAAACCCTATAATGTATCAAGTCCTCTTTATTCCCATACGTAGACAACCTACTTACTCGGGTCTGTGTTTCTATCACTCATGCCACTTACCATAAGAGAATCATAAGCATATTGCAAACCCTGCAGTGGGGATCCCTCACGCTTGCACGACACGGAGAGCACCATAGGGCAACACCAATAATAAAACATGCAGCTCAAACCAATCATGATCATCAATCAACCAATAGGACAACAAAAATCTACTCAAACATCATAGGATGGCAACACATCATTGGATAATAATATGAAGCATAAAGCACCATGTTCAAGTACAAGGTACAGCGGATTGCGGGAGAGTGGACTGCTGTAGATAGATGGGGGAATGTGATGGAGTTGTTGGTGAAGATGACGGTGGTGTTGGAGTAGATCGCCATCACAATGATGGCCCGGCGGCGTTCCGATGCCACCGGGAGAGAGGGGGAGAGAGCCCCCCTCATTCTTATTAATCCTTGACCTCATCCCTATATGGGAGGAGGGTTTCCCCTCTGGTCCTTGTCCTACATGGCGGCGGAGGGGCGAGAGCCCCTCCGAGATTGGATCTCTCTCTGTTTCCTTTTGTTTCTGCGCTCCCAAATTCTGGCCTTTCACCGTTTCTTAAATATCCGATGATCCGTAACTCCGATCGGGCTGAAATTTTTAAGTGATTTTACTTATAAAAATATCTTTCTTTCGGCCAAAGTACATATCCACCAGACCTAAGGGGTGTCCAGAAGCCCTCAGGGCGCGACCTGGGGGGTGGGTCGTGCCTAGCAGGCTTGTGACCTCCTTGGTCATTGTCTCGCATTGATTCTTTCTCCCAGAAGTCACATATATTCCAAAAAAATCTGCATATATTTTTTATCTCGTTTGGAATTTGTTTCATATGGATTTTATGCGAAGCAAAAAACATGCAACAAACAAGAACTGGCACTGGGCACTGGATCAATATGTTAGTCCCAAAAAATAGTATAAAAAGTTTCGAAAAGTATATGAAAGTTGTAGAATATTCGCATGCAACAATAAAAAACTATAGATACGACAGAGACGTAACAGATGACGACACGTTGGTAGAGATTAAGATGATGGAGATCATGGTGTCATGTCGGTGATGATGGAGATCATGGTGGTGCTTTCAAGATGGAGATCAAAAGAACAAGTTCATGGCCATATCATGTCACTTATGATTTGCATGTGATGTTAATAATTTTATGCACCTTGGTTTGCTTAGGACGACGGTAGCATTATAAGGTGATCCCTCACTTAAATTTCAAGATAAATTGTGTTCTCCCTGAGTGTGCACCGTTAAGAAAGTTCGTCGTGTCGAGAAACCACGTGATGATCGGGTGTGATAGACTCTAGGTTCGCATACAATGGGTGCAAGCCATTGTTGCACATGCGGAACACCCGGGTTAAACTTGACGAGCCAACCATGTACAAACATGATCTCAGAACACAAGAGACCGAAAAGTCAGACATGAGTCATATAGTAGATATGATCAACATGATGATGTTCACCATTGAAACCACCTCAACTCATGTGATGATCGAACTTGAGTTGGTGAATTTGGATCATGTATCACTCAGATGACCTGAGGGATATCAATTTGAGTGGGAGCTTTAGTAATTTGATTAACTAAACTCATTATATTGAACAATAGACTTAGTAACCTTTGCTTATTTATGTTGTAGATCAATGTCTCATGCAGTAGCATGCCTGAATTTTAATGCGTTCATAGAGAAAACTAAGTTGAAAGATGTTGGAAGTAACTTTGTGGACCGGGCCCGTAATCTGAGGATTATCCTCACGGCTTCCCAGAAGGCATATGTCCTTGATGCACCACTTGATAACCAACCCACTGAAATGTCATCCGAAGATATTAAGAAAGCTTGGGAGCCACGTTCTGGAGATTACTCAATAGTTCAGTGTGCAATATTGTATGGCTTAGAATCGGTACTTCAAAGATGTTTTGAACATCATGGAGCTGATGAGATGTTCCAGGAGTTGGTGTTTATATTTAAGAAGAAAGCCCGGATCGAGAGGTATGCGACCTCCGATAAGTTCTATGCTTACAAAATGGAGGAGAACGGGTCTATTAGTGTACATATACTCAAAATGTCTGGGTATTCGACCCGTCTGGTGGAGTTAGGGATGCCCCTTCTGCCAGAGGCGATCACTAACAGAGTTCTTCAATCATTGCCACTAATCTAGAAGAGCTTCGTGCTGAAATATAACATGCACGGGATGAGCAAGTCAGTCGCCGAGCTATTTGCGATGTTGAAAGTCGCTGAGTCTGAAATCTAGAAAGAACATCAAGTGTTGATGGTCAATAAAATCACTAGTTTCAAGAAGAATGGCAATGTCAAGAAGGGTAACTCCAAGAAGGGTGGCAAAGAAGTTGCTCCTCTAGTGAAGAAACCCAAGGTTGGACCTAAGCCAGAAACTGAGTGCTTTCATTGCATGGGAACTTGTCATCGGAAGTAGAACTGCCCCAAGTATCTGGCTGACAAGAAGGCGGCCAACAACAAACGAGGTATATATGATATACATCTTATTGGTGTGTAACTTACTAGCTCTCGTTTTAGTGCCTGGGTATTTGATACCGGTTCGGTTGCTCACATTTGCAACTCAAAGCAAAACCTACGGAATAGACGGAGGCTGGCTAAGGATGAAATGACGATTCGCATGGGAAATGGTTCCAAGGTTGATGTGATCACCGTCGGCATGCTCACTCTTCAACTACCATCGGGATTAGTGATGAACCTGAATAATTGTTATTTAGTGCCTGCGTTAAGCATGAACATTATATATGGATCTTCTTTATTGTGAGACTGTTACTCATTTAAATCAGAGAAGGATGGTTGTTCTATTTATATCAGTAATATCTTTCATGGGCATGCACCCAACATGAGGGGTTTATTCATGTTGAATCTTGATAGTGATGATACACATGTTCATAAAATTAATGCCAAAAGATGTAGAATTGATAATGATAGTACCACTTTCTTGTGGCACTGTCGTTTGGGTCATATTGGTGTAAAACACATGAAGAAGGTCCATGCTGATGGACTTTTGGAGTCACTTGATTTTGAATCACTTGACACATGTGAACCATGCCTCATGGGCAAGATGACTAAAACGCCGTTCTCTAGAACAATGGAACGGGCAAGTGATTTGTTGGAAATCATACATATTGAAGTTGAGAATCATCGTAAAAATAAGATTAAATTCCTACGATCTGATCGAGGAGGTGAATATCTGAGTTATAAGTTTGGTAGTCACTTAAGCCGGTAGGGAATTGTTTTACAATTGACATCGTCTGGAACACCACAGCATAATGGTGTGTACAAATGTCGTAATCAAACCTTATTAGGTATGGTGTGTTCTATGATGTCTCTTGATGATTTGCCACTATAGTTTTGGGGTTATGCATTTGAGATAGCTGCATTCACTTTAAATAGGGCACCATCGAAATCCATTGAGACTACGCCATATGAATTGTGGTTTGGCAAGAAGCCAAAGTTGTCATTTCTTAAAGTTTGGGGATGTGATGCTTATGTCAAAAAGCTTTAGCCTGAAAAGCTGGAACCCAAAGCGGAGAAATGTGTCTTCATAGGATACCCAAAATAGATAGTTGGGTATATCTTCTATCTCAGATCCGAAGGCAAAGTGTTTGTCGCTAAGAACAGAACATTTTTTGAGAAAGAGTTTCTCTCGAAAGAATTGAGTGGGAGGAAAATAGAACTTGATGAGGTTATTGTACCTTTACTTCAACCTGAGAGTAGCGCAGTGCACAAAGATGTTTCTGTGGAGCCAACGATGGTTGAAGAGGAAGCTAATGATGATGATCATGAAACTCCGGATGAAGTTACTATTGAACCTCGTAGGTCGACAAGGGCGTGCACTGCTCCTGTGTGGTATGGTAACCCTATCTTGGAGGTCATGTTGTTAGACAACGATGAACCTACGAGCTATGGATAAGCGATGATGGGCCCGGATTCCGAGAAGGTTTAGGGGACATGAAATCCGAGATGGGATCCATGTATGAAAACAAAGTATGGACTTTGGAAGTATTAGCTAAAGGGAAAAGGCCATTCAGAACAAATTGATCTTTAAGAAGAAGATGGACGCGGACGGTAATGTCACCGTCTCTAAACCTCGACTTGTGGCAAAGGGTTTTTCGCAAGTTCAAGGAGTTGACTACGATGAGACCTTCTCACGCATAGCAATGCTTAAGTCCATCGGAATCATGTTAGCAATAGCTGCATCTTTCGACTATGAAATTTGGCAGATGGATGTCAAAACAGCGTTCCTTAACGGTTTCCTTAAGGAAGCATTGTATATGATACAACGGGAAGGTTTTGTCGATACAGAGAATGCTGAAAAAGTTTGCAAACTCCAGTGATCCATTTATGGACTGGTGCAAGCAACTCGGAGTTGGAATCTGCATTTTGATGAGGTGATCAAAGCGTTCAGGTTTATACAAGTTTATGGATAAGCTTGTATTTACAAGAAAGTGAGTGGGATCCCTATAGATTTTCTACTATTATATGTGGATGACATATTGTTGATTGAAAACAATATAGAAATGCTGGAAAGCGTGAAGGAATATTTGAACAAGATTTCTTCAATGAAGGACCTGGGAGAAGCTTCTTTCATATCAGGCATTAAGATCTATAGAGATATATCGAGCTGCTTAAAAGGACTTTCACAAAGCACATACCTTGATAAAGTTTTGAAGAAGTTCAAAATGGATCAGTGCAAGAAGCGGTTCTTGCCTGTGTTACAAGGTTTGAAGTTGAGTAAGACTCAATAATGCCCTGTGACTGCAGAAGATAGAGAGAAGATGAGTGTCATCCCCTATGCTACAGCTATAGGCTCTATCATGTATGGAATGATTTGCACAAGACCTGACGTCAGCCTTGCCATAAGTATGGCCGAAAGGTTTCAAAGTGATCCTGAAATGGAGCACTAGACGATGGTCAAGAATATCCTTAAGTACCTGAAAAGGACTAAGGAAATGTTTCTCGTTTATGCAGGTGATCAAGAACTTCTCGTAAAGGGTTACGTTGATGCAAGATTTGACATTGATCTGGATGACTCTAAGTCACAAACCGGATACATATTTATTCTCAAAGGGGGAGTGGTAAGCTAGTGCTGTTCCAGGTAGAGCGTGGTAGACGATTCTGCATGCGAAGCGGAGTACTGATATGTCTAAAATGTATCTATAACTTATGCAGTATTCATGTTGTTATTTTATCATTCTTGGATGTTTTACAATCATTTTATAGCAATTTTATATCATTTTTGGGGACTAACCTAGTGACCCAGTGCCCAGTGCCAGTTGCTTTTTTTTGCTTGTTTTTTACATCGCAGGAAATCAATATCAAATGGAGTCGAAACAACACGAAACTGTTTGGAGATTGTTTTTGGACCAGAAGGAACCCAATGGGCCAAAGCTGCACCTGGGGGTGCCCTGAGGGGGGCACAACCCACCAGGGCGCGCAAGGGCCCCCTAGAGCACCCAGGTGGGTTGTGCCCACCTCGGTGGCCTCCTGCACCCCCTCTTTGTACTATAAATTCCCAAATATTCCGAAACCCTCCGGGATAGCCCTAGATCGGAAGTTTCGCCGCCGCAAGCCTCTATAGCCAACAAAACCCAATCGGGAGCCTATTCCGGCACCCTGCCGAAGGGGGAATCATCACTGGTGGACATTTTCATCATCGCGGAAGCCACAACGATGAGGAGGGACTAGTCCACCCTCGGGGCTAAGGGTTTGTACCGGTAGCTTTATGTTTAATCTCTCTCTCTCTCTCTCTTGTGATCTTGAGATGTCATGATATTTATATATCATGGGCTTTGTTAACATAGATGGATGATATGATGTTTCTCCCCTCTATACTCTTATTGTGATGAATTGAGCTTTCCCTTTGATATTTCGTTGTTATCATATTGAATACTTTAATGGATTTGACAACACTTGATATATGTATTGCAATTGAATACTCGTGGTGACAATGTGCTATCGTATTGATTCACTTGATATGTATTTTGGCATTCAACTTGCGGATTCCCGCGGTGACATTGAGGTAATCTATGCAGAGGGGTTGATGCACGTTCTCGTCTTTGTTTCTCCGGTAGAAATCTTGGGGCACTCCTTTAAGTTATTTGTGTTGGATTGAGTATTATGAATCTGAAATTATTTGGTGTTGTTTTAGTATGAACTCTTGATTAGATCGATCGGAAAGAATAGCTTTTGTTATTTTAGTGCGAACTCTAGGATAGATCGAACGGAAAGAATAGCTTTGAGGTGGTTTCGTACCCTACAAACAATTTCATCTTATGTTCTCCGCTAGATAGGAACTTTGGAGTGATTCTTTGTTGCACATTGAGGGACGGTTATATGATCTAATAGTGTTAGCGTTGTTGAGAGATTGCACTAGCGAAAGTACGAACCCTAGGCCTCATTTTCAATCATTGTAATATCGTTTGTGCTCCCTTTTGTTATTTGCTACCTTGCTGTTTTATTTATTCAGATTATAAAAATATATTTCTACCATTCATATTACACTTTGCCTAACTAGTGCACCAATAGAATTTGCCATTGTATTGGGTGTGTTGGGGACACAAGAGATTTCTTGTATTTTGTTGCAGGGTCGTTTGAGAGAGAGAATATTCATCCTACACCTCTCATGGATTGATAAACCTTAGGTCATCCACTTGAGTGAAAATTGCCACTGTTCTACAAAACTCTCCGCTTGGAGGCCCAACACGTGTCTACAAGAATAATGTTTCATAGTAGACATCAAGCTCTTTTCTGGCACCGTTGCCGGGGAGGTGAGTGCTTGAAGGTATATCTATAGATCTTGCAATCGAATCTTTTAGTTTCTTGTTTTATCACTAGTTTGGTTTATTAAAGAAAACTACAAAAAAATGGAATTGAGGTTGCATCATATTATTGATCATCTTTATAATATCTTTGTTGAAAATGATGGATTGGAAAATTATGCTCAATTGTTAAAAGAAGAAGTTAATAAAATGTTTGGAACAAAATATTTGAATGATGAGCATGATCGCAATGTTGTTTGTATGAATTCATTGATTATCCAAAATGTTAATGATGATTGCACAAGTCATGACAAAAATGTTTCTTATAAGCATGTCAATTGTTGCGGAGTGAATTGGGAGTGCAAAGGCACACCAAAAAGGGAAGATATATATTATAAGAAGCATAAATATTTAGTAACAAAAAAGTTGCAAGAGAGGCTAGATGATTGTGCTGAAAGATGTAATTTCTTTTGCCATCCTTGTGAGTTTTGCAATGAAAGTGGTCATTTAAATCTACAATGCAAATTATTTCATGACCAAATCGTGTCCAAAAGTTGTGACAACTTGATTACCCTTGAGCATCATAAAGAGCTTAGTCTTCTTTTGGGGTATGAAGAAATGAAACGTATAACTATGGGTTTTCCAAATCCCGAGAGATTTCTTAATTTTGATCTAGAGGAAATTTATATGTTTTGTTCGGTAAATTGCATTGCGAATTCTTATATTGCCAACTATCTAAAGACAAGAAAACAAATAGAATATGAACAGAGTACTAATCAAACGGAAATTATTTCCTAATACCCTCCTAGTGTTTATTATGATGAATTGGGTAATGAGGAGGAGCTTCCTATCCAATCAATCTCTTCAACAAGAAGCTTGAAATTTTTAATAAAACCCACACATGATGTGGTGAAGAAGAAAACAAGAAAGAATAGAGGTAAAAAGGTATCTCTCCCAAATAATGCTGCTCCTATCACCATTCTGCCTCATGAATTATTGGGAAGGCAATGATGTCCCTAATGATCTTGAGAATCTTTTTAGCACTTGTTTGGAAGAATATGATAATAATGTTTGCTATACTATTGGTGCCATTCATGCTATTGATAAGAATGATTGTGATGATATGCAAAACCACAATCTTGGGGATGCTATGTTTAATGAGTATGATATGTTTGAAGATTTATTTGCTGGCAATAATGCTTGTCCTAAACTTGGGGATGATTTTCTTAATGAATATGATCCTTTGATTCCTTCTACTTTCGATAAGAAAATAGATTATGATCATAGCATGCCTCCTATTTATGATGATTACATTGATGAAAGTGGGTTTGGAAGAGTCTCAAGTCTAGGTAGTAGTGATCCAACTATTTTGGAGGATGTTGAATTTTATTTCAATATTGATGAAAGTGGATTTGGAGAGCTCATGAATTTATTTAGTGATACATCCACTATTTTGGAAGAGGTTTCAATTGACTATGACAATAAAGTTGCTATCTATGATGATTATTATGATGACATGTATGCCATAAAGAGTAATAAATTTTCTACGCTTGTGCATCATGGAAAGAGTGTTGTATGTTATAGTTATATTGTTTAATCCATTCATGATGCCTGTGAAAATTATTATGAGGGAGGAACTTATGCTCTTACAAATCTCAATAATATCAAGTTTCTTCTCTATGTGTTGATTGTTTTGAAGTTGTACATGTTTTGCCGTCCTATGCTAGTTGGTTCTTGTTTTCATGGGTTGCTTGCGCACAAAATCCCTATGCATAGTAAGTGGGTTAAACTTAAATGTGCTTGACATGTGTTTTGTGATGCTCTCTTCATGTTTCAGTTCTTTTCTTTTATGGGAGCATCATTGAAATCATCATGCCTAGCTAAAAGGCATTAAAGAAAAGTAGTTGTTGGGAGACAACCCAACACTTTTACCTACTATTTTTGTGTGTTCACATAATTAGGCTACTGTGTTAATCATGTTTTATAGTTTTTGTTTCAATAAAGTGCCAAGTAAAGACTTTGGGATAGTGTGGATGATAGTAGACTTGATTCTGTCCAAAAACAGAAACTATTGCACCTAGTCTAGGAATTTCTATAATTCACTAGAACATGATTTTTTCTCCTGATAATTGTACAGATGATTGATACAAAAATTACCTATGATTTCCTCATTTTTCAGAATTTTTAGAGTTGCAGAAGTATGAGTACATTTCAGATCTTTACAGACTGTTTTGTTTTTGACAGATTCTGTTTTCAATGCATAGTTTGCTTGTTATCTAGTTTCTATGGATTATATTACTCAATATAAATTGTGGAAATGATATTATACAATATAAATTGTGTGCCAATAATTGTGGATCTTGTCTTGACAGTACCAAAGTGAATGGTTTGATCTTTATCATCCTAACTCATCTCACGAAGTTTCGTTAAGTTTTGTGTGATTGAAGTTTTCAAGTTTTGGGTGAGATATTGATATGAGTAGAATAAGGATGGACAAGGCCCTGAGCTTGGGGATTCCCAAGTCACACCCTAGGTAACTTTCAAGGAATATCCAAGCAACTAAGCTCGGGGATGCCCCGGAAGGCATCCCCTCTTTCGTCTCCAACATTATCGGTAACCTCACTTGGAGCTATATTTTCATTCGTCACATGATATGCGTCATGCTTGGAGAATCATTTTATTTTACTGGGATTTTCTTTCTGATATTTATAATAATGTTTTTCATCTTTATGTTCAATAAAAATGTAAAGGATAGCCATTACCATACTTATTTTGCAAGTCTACATGTTGCTATTTGAAAACAAAAAGTTTATCGCTGTTGCAAAAAATCCCTAGAAAAGTAAGAATGTGATAAACTTTTGAATTTTTTTGCAAAAGAAGATATGATAAATTTTATACTGTGTGTTAAGTTTTCATAATTTTTAATGATGAATAAGTGTGGATACTCGTGCATTCTTTACAGATTGTACTATTTTGGCAGATTGCTGTTATGTTTGCATTGTTTGCATATGTTTGCTTGTTTAATGATTCTACTTGAGGATAGGAGTATTAAATATGAAGAAGCATTTAGTATTCAATGTTCAATAATAATATTAGTGATTTTCTACAGAAGATAATGATAAGGTTTTTGCATTAGTTTATACTAACTTATCTCACGAGTTCTTGTTGAGTTTTGTGTGGATGATGTTTTCAGTATTAGGTAAACCGTGATATGAAAGGAATTAAGGAGACACAAAATCTCAAGATTGGGAATGCCCAAGGCATCCCAAGATAATATTTCAATAATTATCAAGCATCTAAGATTGGGGATGCCCTAGTAGGCATCCCACATTTCTTCTCTACAATTATCGGTTAGTATCGGTTGATCCTAAGTTTTTTCTTCTTCACATGATATGTGCTATTCTTGAAATGTTATTTTGTTTTGTTTTGATTGATGTTTTAATAAAATAATTAGATCTTAAAGTTTTTAAATAAAATGGAGTCCTCAAGTAATTGCCAGGGAGGCTAAGTAAGCGGCATTCACATCCCGTCAACGAAGCTCTTTTCTATGTCATTTACTCTTGTGCTTAACTTATATCCTATGAGTAAATTGTTGAATAAATTGAATGTCATGAAGTTGAAACCATATCATGCCTAGTGGTAGCTTCACATTGGGTTTAGAAAGTGAAACCTTTTGAGGCTTGACAACCACAATATTGGTCATACAAGCAATTCACGAATAATTAGGATAAGGAAGAGAACTTTCACATGCAAATACACTATCCTGGAAATCTTTTGTGATTGTGAGCCCCCATAAAAATATTATATGCCAAAATTGCTAACATTGGACAAGGAAGATAATGTAATGATTTATGCTTGTTCATATTCACATAGAAGTTATATTGTCATAGATCCTTTAACATGTGGTGCTTGCCCCCCATCTTTGCTAGCCAAAAATTCCCTAGCAAGTAGAGGTACTACTTTGCATCCAAAAACCCTTAATCCTTAATATTATTTTCAAGAGTCCACCATACCTACCTGAGTATTTAGCAAGATCCTTCAAGTAAGTTCTCATCGGTGCAATAAGGCAATACAAATTGCTTCTAAAAGTGTTAGATCATTTAGTGTAAGAGAACATTGAGCGTTGTACGAACTTGTGATGGCAAAGTAATAAAAGCGACGGACTGCATAATAAAGGTTGCTATAGTATGGCGCAATATAACGTGACGTTCTTTTGCACTAAGGGGTTGAGCATACAAACAAATAAGCGCATGGCAACCTCTGCTTCCCTCTGCGAAGGGCCTATCTTTTACTTGTCAGTATTTACTTTTATGCAAGGATTCAAAGTTTTCTCTCTATTCCTTTTTATTTTTCTCCTTTGGCAAGCATCATGTGGTGAGGAAAGATCTAGGCACTTATGTCCAGTTGAATATGGGTAGTATGAGTTATTATTGTTGACATCACCCTTGAG
This sequence comes from Hordeum marinum, assembly GCA_022496015.1. Lineage (NCBI taxonomy): Eukaryota > Viridiplantae > Streptophyta > Magnoliopsida > Poales > Poaceae > Hordeum > Hordeum marinum. The sequence continues at coordinate 491,467,652 of CM039675.1, forward strand.
GTGAATACGTTGGGAGGCAAAACAATAAGCCCCTATCTTTCTATGTGTCCGGTTGAAACATTTTGCTCATGTGTATGCGGTGAGTGTTAGCAATCATAAAAGACTATATGATGGTTGAGTATGTGGAGCTCTTACTTAAAATCTGCTGAATAACTTGAATTGCAATTGCTTGGTGACTGAGAACATAGGTTGTTGAGTTTCAAGAGAATTCATGGTTTGAACCTTAACATGTGAATTGGTTGCTACTTTAACATGAGTATTTTCGTAAGAAAGAATTGCTGTTGTGATGATAGGAAAAGTGATTGAAATTATCATTGATCAAACTTATGCACTTTGCTAGCATTAACACTTCATAACTTATTTCTTTTATCATTTACCTACTCGAGGACGAGTAGGAATTAAGCTTGGGGATGCTGATACATCTCCAATGTATCTATAATTTATGAAGTATTCATGCTATTAATTTTTCATTCTTGGATATTTAAAATAATTTTATAGCATCTTTTCATCATTTTTGGGACTAACTTATTGACCCAGTGCCCAATGCCAGTTGTTGTTTATTGCTTATTTTTTACATCGCAGGAAATCAATATCAAACGGAGTCCAAACACCATGAAACTTTTTGGAGATTTTTTTAGACTAGAAGGTGTTGGAAATATGCCCTAGGGGCAATAATAAATTAGTTATTATCATATTTCCTTATTCATGATAATCGTTTATTATCCATGCTATAATTGTATTGATCGAAGACTTAGATGCATGTGTGGATACATAGACAAAATCATGTCCCTAGTATGCCTCTAATAGACTAGCTCGTTGGCCAAAAGATGGTTAAGGTTTCCTAGCCATGGACATGAGATGTCATTTGATAACAGGATCACATCATTAGGAGAATGATGTGATGGACAACACCCAAACTACAAATGTAGCATATGATCGTGTAAGTTTATTGCTACTGTTTTCTGCATGTCAAGTATATGTTCCTATGACCATGAGATCATGCAAATCACAGATATCGGAGGAGTGCCTTGTGTGTATCAAACATCGCAACGTAACTGGGTGACTGTAAAGGTGCTCTACAGGTATCTCCGATGGTGTCTGTTGAGTTGGCATCGATCGAGACTGAGATTTGTTACTCCGTGTGACGGAGAGGTATCTCGGGGCCTACTCGGTAATACAACATCACAATGACCCTTGCAAGCAATGTGAATAATTGTTAGTTGCGGGATCTTGTATTACGGAATGAGTAAAGAGACTTGCCAGTAATGAGGTTGAACTAGGTATGGAGATATCGACGATCGAATCTCGGGCAAGTAACGTACCGAAGAACAAAGGGAACATCATACGGGATTAACTGAATCCTTGACATAGAGGTTCGACCGATAAAGATCTTCGTAGAATATGTAGGAACCAATGTGTACATCCAAGTCCCTCCATTGGTTATTGACCGTAGAGGTGTCTCGGTCATGTCTGCATAGTTCTCGAACCCGTAGGGTCTGCACCCTTAAGGTTCGGTGACGTTTCGGTAGTGTAGAGTTATGTATGGTGGTGACTCTAAGGTTGTTCAGAGTCCTGGATGAGATCCCGTACGTCACAAGGAGCTCTGGAATGGTCCGGAGGTAAAGATTCATATATAGGAAGTCCCAGTTTGGTCGCCGGATAAGTTTCGGGCTCATCGGTAGTGTACCGGGAGTGCCGGTAGTGTACCGGGAGACCTCCGGGAGGGGTATTTCGACCCTAGAGGGTCCATGGTCTGTGGGAGAATAATAACCATACCTTAGTGGGCTGGTGGAACAGCCACAAAAGGCCCATGGCGCCAGGAGGTAAAAGGACTAAAGAAAAAGGTGGAAAAAAGGCAAAAAGGAAGAGTCCTAGTCCTACTAGGAGTGGAGGAGGAGAGTCCACCTCCACCTCCTAGTTCGACTGACTCCTATAGGAGTCTTTCCTTGTGCCAGCCCTCCTCCTCCTCTTCTCCTATATATACTGGTGGAATAGAAGGTTTTTGCACAGATTTCATGGCCACGTGCTACCCGTTCCACCGGTGCTCCTCTAGATCGGTTTTCCGCTGTGCTTAGGCGAAGCCCTGCCAGAATCACTCCACCACCATCACCGGAGCGCCGTCATGCTGCCGGTGAACTCTTCCTCCTCTCTGCCTCCTCTTGCTGGATCAAGACGGTGGAGATCGTCATCAAGCTGCACGTGTGCTGAACGCGGAGGTGCCATTCGTTCGGCGCTAGATCGGAAGGACCGTGATCGAGATCGCGAGACGGTTCGTGATGAGATCGCGGAACAGATCGTGATGAGTTCGCGGGACAGATCGTGATCAAGATCGTGAGATGGATCGTGATGAGATCGCTGTACGGATCGTGATGAGTTCACGGGACGGATCGTGATTGGAACGCGGGACGGATCGTGATGAGATCGCGGGACGCTCGGCGATTTGGATCGCGAAGATGTTCGACTACACCAACCGTGTTTCTTAATGCTTCCCGCTTAGCGATCTACAAGGGTATGTAGATCCACTCTCCCTCTCGTAGATGCTCATCACATGGATAGATCTGCGTGTGCGTAGGAATTTTTTTGTTTCCCATGCGACGTTCCCCAACAGTGGCATCATGAGCTAGGTCTATGTGTCGATGAGATCTCGAGTAGAACACAAAAGGTTTGTGCGTGTTGATGCTTAGATTACTTCCTCCCTTGGTCGTATTTTGGTTCAGCGGGATTGTGAGATGAAGCGGCCCGGACCAACATAACTCGTACGCTTACGAGAGACCGGTTCCCTCGACGCAACTTGTTGCCTAGATGTCTTGCCGCTGACAGTTTCTCTCACTTTAGTTGGATCGGATCCGACAAAGGCGGTCCTTGAGAAGGTTGAAAAGCAACTAGTGTATCACTGTTGTGGTTTTTGCATAGGTGAGAATTGTTCTTGCTAGATACTCGTAGCAGCCACGTAAAACATTCAACAACAATTAGAGGACGTCTAACTTGTTTTTGCAGGGTATGTTGTGATATGATATGGCCAATTACATGATGTGATATATGTGATGTATGAGATGATCATGTGATGTATAGATTATCACGACTTGCATGTCGATGAATACGGCAACCGGCAGGAGCCATAGGGTTGTCTTCAATTATTGTATGACCTGCGTGTCAATCATTAAGCGCTATGTAATGCTTTACTTTATCGCTAAACGGTAGCAATAGTAGTAGAAGCATGCAGGGCGTGACAACCCCGATGGTGACACGATGATGGAGATCAAGATGATGGAGATCATGGTGTCATGCCGGTGCTTTCTAGATGGAGATCAAAAGCACAAGTTCATGGCCATACCATGTCACTTATGATTTGCATGTGATGTTAATCCTTTTTATGCACCTTGTTTTGCTTAGGACGACGGTAGCATTATACGGTGATCCCTCACTTAATTTCAACATAAATTGTGTTCTCCCCTAGTGTGCACCGTTGCGAAAGTTCGTCATGTTGAGACACCACGTGATGATCGGGTGTGATAGACTCTACGTTCACATACAACGGGTGCAAGCCAGTGTTGCACACGCAGAACACTCGGGTTAAACTAGACGAGCCTAGCATGTACATACATGGCCTCGGAACACAAGAGATCGAAAGTTCGAACATGAGTCATATAGTAGATATGATCAACATGATGATGTTCACCATTGCAGCCACCTCAACTCACGTGATGATCGGACTTGAGTTGGTGAATTTGGATCATGTATCACTCGAATGACCGGAGGGATGTCAATTTGAGTGGGAGTTCTTAGGTAATATGATTAATTGAACCCATTATCATGAACATAGTCAAAATGTCTTTACAAATTATGTTGTAGAATACTAGCTCACGCTGTAGCTCCCTTGTATTTTTATATGTTCCTAGAGAAATAGAGTTGAAAGATAATGGTAGCAATATTGCGGACTGGGTCCGTAATCTGAGGATTGTCCTCATTGCTGCAGAGAAGGCTTATGTCCTTAATGCACCGCTCGGTGCGCCACCCCCTCTATCGTCGTCTATAGATGTTGTGAACATCTAACAGACACGTTCCGATGACTACTTGATAGTTTACTGTGTCATGCATTACGGCTTAGAATTGAGCCTCCAAAATGTTTTGAACATCACGGAACATATGAGATGTTTCTAAGAGATGAAATTAGGATCTCAGGCTCGTGCCCGTGTTGTGAGATATAAGATCTCCAACAAGATTCTTTGCTTGCAAGATGATGGAGAATAGCTAATAGTTGAGCATGTGCTCAGATTGTCTGGGTGCTACAATCACTTGAATCGAGTGGGAGTTGAGCTTCCAGATAAGATTGTGATTGCTATAGTTCTCCAAGTCACTGTCACTAAGCTACCAAAACTTGGTGACGAACTATAAAACACCAGGAATAGAAATATTGATCCCTGAGCTGTTCCCGATGTTTGACACCGCGAAGGTAGAAAACAAAGAGGAGCATCAAGTGTTGATGGTTAATCAAACCACTGGTTTCGAGAAGGGCAAGAGCAAAGAGGGAAACTTCATGGATAGCAAGTCAGTTGCTGCTCCAGTGAAGTAACCCAAAGTTCAACTCAAACCCGAGACTAAGTGCTTCTATTATGAGGTGGGCGATTGCTGAAGCGGAACAACCCTAGATAGTTGGTAGATAAGAAGGCTGGCAACATCGACAGAAGTATATTTGATATATGAGTTATTGATGTGTACCTTGCTAGTACTCCTACTAGCACCTGGGTATTGGATACTGGTTCGGTTGCTAAATGTTAGTAACTCGGAATAAAAGCTACGGAATAAACGGAGAACTAGCTAAGGGTGAGGTGACGATGTGTGTTGGAAATACTTCCAAGGTTGATGTGATCAACATCGCGCGCTCTCTCTATTTTCAGGATTAGTGACGAACCTAAATAAATGTTATTTGGTGTTTTGCGTTGAGCATGAACATGATTAGATCATGTTTATTGCAATACGGTTATTCATTTAAGTTAGAGAATAGTGGTTATTCTGTTTACATGAATTATACCTTCAATGGTCATGCACCCAGTGAGAATGGTTTGTTGAAATCTTGATCGTAGTAATACACATGTTCATAACATTGATGTCAAAAGATACAAAGTTAATAATGATAGTACCACATACTTGTGACACTGCCGCTAAATGGCATATTGGTATATAGCGCATGAAGAAACTCCATGCGGATAGATCTTTGGACTCATTCGATTTCGAATCGGTTGAGACATGCGAACCATGCCTCTTGGGCAAGATGACTAAAGGACCCCGTTGGATGGAGCGGGCAAGTGATTCATTGGAAATTATACATGTTGATGTATGCAATCGAGTGAGTCTTGTAGCGTGAAGTGGATATAGTTATTTTCTTACCTTCACTGATGATTTAAGTAGATATAGTGTATATTTACTTAATGAAACACAAGTCTGAATCGTTTGAAAGGTTCAAGCAAATTCAGAGTGAAGTTTAAGATCATCGTGACAAGAAGATAAAAGTGACTGCGATATGATCGTGGAGGTGAATATCTGAGTTACGAGTTTGGCATACAACTTAAAACAATGTGAAAGTTGTTTCACAACTAACGCCACCTGGAACACCATAGTGTGATGGTGTGTCCGAACGTCATAGTCATGCTCTATTGGATATAGTGTGTGTTATGATGTCTCTTATCGTTTTAGTACTATAATTTTGGGGTTATGCATTAGAGACAACTACATTCACTTTAAATAGGGCACCATCTAAATCTGTTGAGATGACACCGTGTGAATTATGATTTGATAAAAACCTAAGCTGTCATTTCTTAATGTTTGGGGCTGCGACACATGTGTGGAAAATGTTTTCACCTAATGAGGTCGAACCCAAGGCGGACAAATGCATCTTCGTAGAATACCCTAAGATCAGTTGGGTGAACCTTCTGTCTCAGATCCAAGTGCAAAGTGTTTGTTGCTTAAACGGATCCTTTCTCGAGGAAATGTTTCTCTCGGAAGAATTGAGTGGGAGCAAGACAGAACTTGATGAGGTTGTTAAACCTTTGTTCAACCAGAGAGTAGCGCAGCGCAGAATGTTGTTTCTGTGAAGCCTACGTTAGTTGAACAGGAAGTTAATGATGATGATCATGAAGCTTCAGGATCAAGTTACTAACAAACTTCGTAGGTCAATAGGGATGTGTACTGCTCCTAAGAGGTATGACAACCCTGTCTTGGAGGTCATGTTGTTGGACAACGATGAACCTATGGGCTATGGAGAAGCGATGATGGGCCCGGATTCCAACAAATGGTTAGAGGCCATGAAATCCGAGAAAGGATCCATGTATGAAAACCAAGTATAGACTTTGGTAGACTTGCTCGTTGGACGGTAGGTCATTGAGTACAAAAGGATCTTTGAAATGAAGACAGACACTGATGGTAAATGTCACCATTTGTAAAGCTCGACTTGTTGCAAAGATGTTTGTGACAAGTTCAAGGAGTTGACTATGATGAGACTTTCTCACTCATAGCGATGCTAAAAGTATGTTCGAATTATGTTAGCAGTTGCTGCGTTTTCAATTATGAAATCTGGCAGATGGATGTCAAAACATCATTTCCTTAACGGTTTACTTGAGGAAAGATTGTATGTGATACAACCAGAAGGTTTTGTCAGTCCTAAGGATGCTAAAAGGTGAGCAAGCTTCAGTGATCCTTCTACGGACTGAAGCAAGCATCTGGGAGTTGGAATATATGCTTTGATGAGCTGATCAAAGTTTTTGAGTTTATACAAAGTTTACGAGAAACTTGTATTTACAATAAAGTGAGTGGGAGCACTATAGAATTTCTGATAAGTATATGTGGATGACATATTGTTGATCGGAAATAATGTAGAATTTCTGGAAAGCATAAACAGTTATTTGGAAAGTGATTTTCATAGTAAAACCTCGATAAAACTACCTAATTATTGAGCATCAAGATCTATAGAGATAGATCAAAGATGACTTGATGAGACTTTCAATGAGTACATACCTTGACAAAGATTTTGAAAGAGTTCAAAATGGATCAGTCAGAGAAAGAGTTCTTGCCTGATTTGTAAGGTGTGAAGTTGAGTGAGGCTCAAAGCTCGACCACGGCAGAAGAAAGAGAAAGGACGAATGTCGTCCCCTATGCCTTAGCCATAGACTCTGTATAGTATGCCATGCTGTTTACCGCACTTGTGTGACCTTGCCATGAGTCCGTCAAGGGGTACAAGAGTGATCCAGGAGTTGATCACTAGACAACGGTCAACATTATCCTTAGTGACTAAAATACTAAAGGAATTGTTTCTCGATTATGGATGTGATAAAGGGTTCGTCGTAAGGAGTTACGTCGACGCAAGCTTTAACACTAATCCGGATGACTTGTAGTAGCAATGTGGATACGTATAGTGGAGCAGCCATTTGGAATAGTACCAAGTGGAGTGTGGTAGAAGTATTTACAGTTTGACATAGGGATTTGCAAAGTACACACGGATCTGAATGTTACAGACCCATTGACTATAAGACCTCTCTCACATGCAAAGCATGATCGGACCCCAGAACTCATTGGGTGTTAGAGTCATAACAATGCGAATCACATGGTGATGTGAACTAGATTATTGACTCTAGTGCAAGTGGGAGACTATTGGAAATATGCCCTAGAGGCAATAATAAATTTGTTATTATCATATTTCCTTGTTCATGATAATCGTTTATTACCCATGCTATTATTGTATTGATCGGAGACTTAGATGCATGTGTGGATACATAGACAAAATCATGTCCCTAGTATGCCTCTAATAGACTAGCTCATTGATCAAAAGATGGTTAAGGTTTCCTAGCCATGGACATGAGATGTCATTTGATAACGGGATCACATCATTAGGATAATGATGTGATGGACAAGACCCAAACTACAAACGTAGCATATGATCATGTCAGTTTAATGCTATTGTTTTATGCATGTCAAGTATATGTTCATATGACCTTGAGATCATGCAAATCACAGATATCGGAGGAGTGCCTTGTGTGTATCAAACGTCGCAACGTAACTGGGTGACTATAAAGGTGCTCTACAGGTATCTCCGATGGTGTCTGTTGAGTTGGCATGGATCGAGACTGGGATTTGTTACTCCGTGTGACGGAGAGGTATCTCGGGGCCTACTCGGTAATACAACATCACAATGAGCCTTGCAAGCAATGTGACTAATTGTTAGTTGCGGGATCTTGTATTACGGAATGAGTAAAGAGACTTGCCAGTAATGAGGTTGAACTAGGTATGGAGATATCGACGATCGAATCTCGGGCAAGTAACGTACCGAAGAACAAAGGGAACATCATACGGGATTAACTGAATCCTTGACATAGAGGTTCGACCGATAAAGATCTTCGTAGAATATGTAGGAACCAATGTGGACATCCAGGTCCCGCCATTGGTTATTGACCGTAAAGGTGTCTCGGTCATGCCTACATAGTTCTCGAACCCGCAGGGTCTGCACACTTAAGGTTCGGTGACGTTTCGGTAGTGTAGAGTTATGTATGGTGGTGGCCGAAGGTTGTTCGGAGTCCCGGATGAGATCCCGGACGTCACGAGGAGCTCCAGAATGGTCCAGACGTAAAGTTTCATATATAGGAAGTCCTAATTTGGTCGCCGGAAAAGTTTCGGGCTCATCAGTAGTGTACCGGGAGTGCCGGTAGTGTACCGGGAGACCTCCGGGAGGGGTATTTCGACCCTAGAGGGTCCATGGGCTGTGGGAGAATAATAACCCGCCCCTAGTGGGCTGGTGGACCAGCCACAAAAGGCGCATGGCGCCAGGAGGTAAAAGGCCTAAAGAAAAAGGTGGAAAAGAGGCAAAAAGGAAGAGTCCTAGTCCTACTAGGAGTGGAGGAGGAGAGTCCACCTCCACCTCCTAGTTCGGCCGACTCCTATAGGAGTTTTTCCTTGCGCCAGCCCTCCTCCTCCTCTTCTCCTATATATACTGTTGGAATAGAAGGGTTTTTCATAGATTTTACGGCCACGTGCTACCTGTTCCCACCGGTGCTCCTCTAGATCGGTTTTCCGCTGGGCTTATGCGAAGCCCTGTCGGAATCACTCCACCACCATCACCGGAGCGCCGTCACGCTGCAGGTGAACTCTTCCTCCTCTCCGCTCCTCTTTCTGGATCAAGACGGTGGAGATCGTCATCAAGCTGCACGTGTGCTGAACGCGGAGGTGCCGTCCGTTCGGCGCTAGATTGGAAGGACCATGATCGAGATCGCGAGACGGTTCGTGATGAGATCGCGAAACAGATCGTGATGAGTTCGCGAGACAGATCGTGATCAAGATCGTGAGACGGATCATGATGAGATCGCAGGACGGATCGTGATGAGTTCACGGGACGGATCGTGATTGGATCGCGGGAGGGATCGTGATGAGATCGTGGGACGCTCGGCGATTTGGATCGCGAAGATGTTCCACTACACCAACCGCGTTTCTTAATGCTTCCCGCTTAGCGATCTACAAGGGTATGTAGATCCACTCTCTATCTCGTAGATGCTCATCACCATGGATAGATCTTTGTGTGCGTAGGAAAATTTTTGTTTCCCATGCGACGTTCCCCAACAGAAGGAACCCAATGGGCTAGAGCTGCACCTGGGGGGTACCTCGAGGGGGCCACAACCCACCAGGGCACGCCAGGGCCCATGGCACGCCCAGGTGGGTTGTGCCCACCTCGGTGGCCTCCCACACCCCCTCTTTGCACTATAAATTCCCAAATATTCTAAAACCCTTCAGGGTAGCCCTCGATAGGAAGTTCCGCCACCGCAAGCCTCTGTAGCCACCGAAAACCAATCGGGAGCCCGTTCCGGCACCCTGCCGGAGGGGAAGATCATCACTAGTGGCCATCTTCATCATCCCGGCGGACACCATGATGAGGAGGGAGTACTCCACCCTCAGGGATGAGGGTTTGTACCAGTTGCTATGTGTTTAATCTCTCTATCTCGTGATCTTGAGATGTCACGATCTTGATATATAATAGGCTTTGTTAACATAGATGGATCATATGATGTTTCTCCCCTCTATACTCTTCTTGTGATGAATTGAGTTTTCCCTTTGAGATTCCGTTGTTGTCGGATTGAATACTTTAATGGGTTTCAGAACACTTAATATATGTCTTGCAATTGAATACTCGTGGTGACAATGGGGTATCGTATTGATTCACTTGATATGTATTTTGGCATTCAAATTGTGGATTCCCGCGGTGACATTGGGGTAATCTATGCGTAGGGGTTGATGCATGTTCTTGTCTTTGTTTCTCCGGTAGAAATCTTGGGGCACTCCTTGAAGTTCTTTGTGTTGTATTGAGTATTATAAATCTGAAATTATTTGGTCTTGTTTTAGTATGAACTCTTGATGAGATCGATCGGAAAGAATAGCTTCTTTTATTTTCGTACAAACTCTAGGATAGATCGAACGGAAAGAATAGCTTTGAGGTGGTTTTGTACCCTACAAACAATTTCTTCATATGTTCTCCGCTAGATAGGAACTTTGAAGTGATTCTTTGTTGCACGTTGAGGGATGATTATATGATCCAACTATGTTAGCATTGTTGAGAGATTGCACTAGCGAAAGTACGGACCCTAGGCCTCATTTTCAATCATTGCAATATCATTTGTACTCACTTTTGTTATTTGCTACCTTGCTGTTTTTATTTATTCAGATTATAAATAAATATTTCTACAATCCATATTACACTTTGCTGAACTAGTGCACCTATACAATTTGCCATTGTATTGGGTGTGTTTGGGACACAAGAGATTTCTTGAATTAGGTTGCAGGGTCGTTTGAGAGAGACCATCTTCATCCTACACCTCTAACGGATTAATAAACCTTAGCTCATCCACTTGAGGGAAAATTGTTGGGGAACATTGCATGGGAAACAAAAAAATTCCTACGCAGACACAGATCTATCCATGGTGACGAGCATCTACGAGAGGGAGAGTGGATCTACATACCCTTGTAGATCGCTAAGCGGGAAGTGTTAAGTAACGCGGTTGGTGTAGTCGAACGTCTTCGCGATCCAAATCACCGTGCGTCCCGCGATCCAATCATGATCTGTGTCGTGATCCAATCACGATCCGTCTCGCGAACTTGATCATGATGCGTTCCACGAACTTGATCACGATCCTTCCGATCTAGCGCCGAACGGACGACACCTCCGCGTTTAGCACACGTACAGCTTGATGACGATCTCCGCCGTCTTGATCCAGCAAGAAAGAGTGGAGAGGAATTAGAGATCTCCGGGAGCGTGAAAGCGCTCCGGCGATGGTGGTGGATTTATTCCGGCAGGGCTTCGCCTAAGCGCTGCAGAAATCCGATCTAGAGGAGGTTGGTGAAACGGGTAGCACGTGGCTGAAAAACTAGTACAAAAACCCTCAATACCACCAATATATATAGGAGGAAGAGAGCAGAGGAGGCAGCCTTGGCTTTCCAAGCCAAAGGCTTCGGCCGAACAAAGGGTGGAGGTGGAGTCCACCTCCAATCCGAGTAGGACTAGGATTCACCATCTTTTTTGCCTTTTTCCACTTTTTCTCTTAGGATTTTGCCTTCCAGCCACATGGGCCTATTGTGGTTGTTCCACCAGCCCACTAAGGGCTGGTTTCCACTCTTACACAGCCCATGTAGCCTCTCGGGTCGAAATACCCCTCCCGGAGGTCTCCTGGTACACTACCAGCACTCCCGGTACACTACCGATGAGCCCGAAACTTTTCGGTGACCAAAAGAGGACTTCCTATATATAAATCTTCACCTCCAGACCATTCCAGAGCTCCTCCTAACCTCAGGGATCTCATCCGGGACTCCGAACAACCTTCGGTCACAACCATACATAACTCTAAACTATAGAAACGTCACCAAACCTTAAGTGTGAAGACCCTACGGGTTCGAGAACTATGTAGACATGACCGAGACACCTCTACGGTCAATAACCAATAGAGGGACCTGGATGACCATGTTGGTTCCTACATATTGTAAGAAGATCTTTATCGGTTGAATCTCTATGTCAACGATTCGGTTAATCCCGTATGTTGTTCCCTTTGTTCTTCGGTATGTTACTTGCCCAAGATTCGATCGTCGGTATCTCCATACCTAGTTCAATGTCGTTACCGACAAGTCTCTTTACTCGTTCCGTAATACAAGATCCCGTGACCAACACTTAGTCACATTGCTTGCAAGGCTCATTGTGATGTTGTATTACCGAGTGGGCCCTAAGATACCTCTCCGTCACACGCCGTAACAAATCCCAGTCTTGATCCATGCCAACTCAACAGACACCATCGGAGATACATTTAGAGCACCTTTATGGTCACCCAGTTACGTTGCGACGTTTGATAGACACAAGGCACTCCTCCGATGTTCGTGAGTTGCATGATCTCATGGTCATAGGAACACATTCTTGACATGCACAAAACAGTAGCAATAAACTGACACGATCATATGCTATGTTTGTACTTTGGGTCTTGTCCATTACGTCATTCTCCCAATGATGTGATCCCGTTATCAAATGACATCTCATGTCAATGGCTGGGAAACCTTGACCATCTTTGATCAAGGAGCTAGTTCACTAGAGACATACTAGGGACAGTGTGTTGTCTATTTACCCACACATGTAATGTGTTTCCAATCAATACAATTATAGCATGTATAATAAACGATTATCATGAACAAGGAAATATAATAATAAACACTTTATTTATTGCCTCAAGGGCATATTTCCAACAGTCTCCCACTTGCACTACAGGCAATAATCTAGTTCACATCACTATGTGATTTACATGGTAATGAATCGAACACCCATGCAGTTCTAGTGTTGATCATGTTTAGCCCTTGGAAGAGATTTAGTAAACGGGTCTGCAACATTCAGATCCGTGTGCACTTTGCAAATATTTATGTCCTTCTCCTTGATGTAGTACCAGATGGATTCGATGTGTCGCTTTATGTGTCTGGTCCTCTTGTGAAACCTTGGTTCCTTGTCTAGAGCAATGGCACCAGTGTTGTCACAGAACAGGTTCATTGGATTCAGTGCACAAGGCACTACTCCAAGATCTGTCATGGACTGCGTCATCCAGACACCTTCCTTCTCCGCCTCCGAGGCTGCGATGTACTCTGCTTCGCACGTAGAATCAGCTACCATGCTTTGCTTGGAACTACACCAGCTTACCGCTCCCCCATTAAGAATAAATATGTATCTGGTTTGCGACTTAGACTCGTCCGGATCAGGGTCAAAGCTTGCATTGACGTAACCCTTTACGACGAGCTCTTCATCACCTCCATAAACGAGAAACATTTCCTTAGTCCTTTTTAGGTATTTAAGGATATTCTTGACCGCTTGCCAGTGCTCCATTCCAGGATCACTTTGAAACCTTCCGGCCATACTTATGGCAAGGCTGACATCGGGTCTTGTGCACGGCATTGCATACATGATAGAGCCTATGGCTGAAGCATAGGGGATGACACTCATCTTTTCTCTATCTTCTGCAGTCACTGGGCATCGAGTCTTACTCAACTTCACACCTTGTCATACAGGCAAGAACCCCTTCTTGGACTGATCCATTTTGATCTTCTTCAAAACTTTATCAAGGTATGTGCTCTGTGAAAGTGCTATTAATCGTCTTGTTCTATCTCTATAGATCTTAATGCCTAATATCTAAGCAGCTTCTCCTAGGTCCTTCATTGAAAAACACGTGTTCAAATATTCCTTCACGCTTTCCAGCATTTCTATATTGTTTCCAATCAGCAATATGTCATCCACATATAATATTAGAAACGCTATAGAGATCCCACTCACTTTCTTGTAAATACAAGCTTCTCCATCAACTTGTATAAACCCAAACGCTTTGATCACCTCATCAAAGCGCTTATTCCAACTCCAAGATGCTTGCACCAGTCCATAAATGGATTGCCGGAGTTTGCAAACTTTGTCAGCATTCTCTGGATCGACAAAACCTTCGGGTTGCATCATATACAACTCTTCCTCAAGGAAACCGTTGAGGAGCGCCGTTTTGACATCCATCTGCCAAATTTCATAGTCGAAATAAGAAGCTATTGCCAACATGATTCTGACAGACTTAAGCATTGCTACGGGTGAGAAAGTCTCATCGTAGTCAACTCCTTGACCTTGTGAAAAGCTCTTTGCCACAAGTCGAGCTTTATAGACGGTGATATTACCATCCGCGTCCATCTTCTTCTTAAAGATCCATTTGTTCTGAATGGCCTTTCGCCCTTCAGGTAATACTTCCAAAGTCCAAACTTTGTTTTCATACATGGATCCCATCTCGGATTTCATGGCCTCTAACCATTTCTCGGAATCCGGGCCCATCACTGCTCCTCCATAGCTCGTAGGTTCATTGTTGTCCAACAACATGACCTCTAAGACAGGGTTGCCATACCACTCAGGAGCAGTACGCGCCCTTGTCGACCTACGAGGTTCAATAGTAGCTTGATCCGAAGCTTCATGATCATCATCATTAACTTCCTAATCTACGGTCGTAGGTTCCACAGAAACAACTTTCTATGCTACGCTACTTTCTGGTAGAAGTAAAGGTTCAATAACCTCATCAAGTTCTATCTTCCTCCCACTCAATTCTTTCGAGAGAAACTCTTTCTCAAAAATGTTCCGTTCTTACCGACAAACACTTTGCCTTCGGATCTGAGATAGAAGGTATACCCGACTGTCTCTTTCGTGTATCCTATGAAGACGCATTTCTACGCTTTGGGTTCCATCTTTTCAGGCTGAAGCTTTTTGACATAAGCATCACATCCCCAAACTTTAAGTAATGACAACTTTTGCCTCTTGTCAAACCATAGTTCATATGGCGTTGTCTCAACGGATTTCGATGGTGCCCTATTTAAAGTGAATGCAGCTGTCTCTAATGCATAACCCCAAAATGATAGTGGCAAATCAGCAAGAGACATCATAGAACGCAGCATATCTAATAAGGTTTGATTACGACGTTTGGAAACACCATTATGTTGTGGTCTTCCGGGCGGTGTCAACTGTGGAACAATTCCACATTGTCTTAAGTGACTGACAAACTCATAACTCAGATATTCACCTCCTCGATCAGATCGCAGGAACTTAATCTTCTTGTGACGATGATTCTCAACTTCACTCTGAAATTGCTTGAACTTTTCAAACGTTTCAGACTTGTGTTTCAATATGTAAATATACCCATATCTACTAAAGTCATCAGTGAAGGTCAGAAAATAACGATATCCACCGTGCGCTGTAACATCCATTGGACCGCACACATCAGTATGTATGATTTCCAATAAGTCACTTGCCCGTTACGTTGTTCCAGAGAACGGCATTTTGGTCATCTTGCCCATGAGGCATGGTTCACATGTGTCAAGTGATTCAAGATAAAGTGACTCCAAAAGTCCATCATCCTCATGCGTTTTACACCAATATGACCTAAACGGCGCTGCCACAAGAAAGTGGTACTATCATTATCAACTCTACATCTTTTGGCATCAATGTTATGAACATGTGTGTCATCACTATCAAGATTCAATATGAATTAACCCCTAACATTGGGCGCATGACCATAAAAGATATTACTCATATAAATAGAACAACATTTCCTCTATGATTTAAATGAGTAACCGTCTCGCAATAAACAAGATCCAGATATAATTTTCATGCTTAACGCAGACACTAAATAACAATTATTCAGGTTCATCACTAATCCCAATGGTAATCGAAGAGAGAGCGTGCCGACGGTGATCACATCAACCTTGGAACCATTTCCCACGCGCATCGTCACTTCTTCCTTCGCCAGCCTTCGTTTATTCCGTAGTTTCTGCTTTGAGTTGCAAATGTGAGCAACCGAACTGGTATCAAATACCCAGACACTACTACGAGAGCTAGTAAGGTAAACATCAATAACATGTATATCATATATACCTTGTTTATCGTTGGCCGCCTTCTTGTCAGCCAGGTACTTGGGCCAGTTCCGCTTCCAGTGACCAGTTCCTTTGCAATGAAAGCACTCAGTTTCTGGCTTAGGTCCATGCTTAGGCTTCTTTGCAGGAGTAGCAACTGCTTTGCCATCCTTCTTGGTTTTACCCTTCTTGCCTTTGTCATTGCCATTTTTCTTGAAACTAGTGGTTTTATTGACCATCAACACTTTATGTTCTTTCTGGATTTCAGACTCAGCTACTTTCAGCATCGCAAACAGCTCGGCGATTGACTTGTTTATCCCGTGCATGTTATAGTTCATTACAAAGCTCTTGTAACTAGGTGGCAGTGATTGAAGAACTCTGTCAGTGATTGCCTCTGGCGGAAGGGTAATTACCAGCTTTGCTAGATGATTTGAATACCCAGACATTCTGAGTATATACTCACTGATAGACCCGTTCTCCTCCATCTTGCAAGCATAGAATTTATCGGAGGCCTCATACCTCTCGATCCAGGCATTCTTCTGAAAGATAAACTTCAACTCCTGGAACATCTCATATGCTCCATGATGTTCAAAACGTCTTTAAAGTCCCGGTTCTAAGCCATACAATATTGCACACTAAGCTATTAAGTAGTGTCCAGCACGAGCCTCCCAAGCGTTCTTAACGTCTTCGGAGGTCATGTCTTCTGGTTGGTTACCAAGCGGTGCATCAAGGACATATTGTTTCTAGGAAGCCGTGAGGATAATCCTCAGATTACGGGCCCAGTCAACAAAGTTACTTCCATCATCTTTCAACTTAGCTTTCTCTACGAACGCATTAAAATTTAGGGGTGCTACTGTGAGGGCCATTGATCTACAACATAAATATGCAAACGTTACTTAGACTATTGTTCAATATAATGAGTTTAGTTAATCAAATTACTAAAGCTCCCACTCAAGATATCCCTCAGGTCATCTGAGTGGCCCATGATCCAAATTCACCAACTCAAGTCCGATCATCACGTGAGTTAAGGTGGCTTCGATGGTGAACATCATTATGTTGATGATATCTACTATATGACTCATGTTCGACCTTTCGGTCTCTTGCGTTCCGAGGTCATGTCTGTACATGGAAGGCTCGTCAAGTTTAACCCAAGTGTTCTGCACGTGCAAAACTGGCTTGCACATGTTGTATGTGAACGTAGAGTCTATCACACCCGATCATCACGTGGTGTCTCGACACGACAAACTTTCGCAACGCTGCACACTCGGGGAGAACACAATTTATCTTGAAATTAAGTGAGGGATCACCTTACAATGCTACCGTCATCCTAAGCAAAACAAGGTGCATAAAAGGATTAACATCACATGCAAATCATAAGTGACATGATATGGCCATGATCTTGTGCTTTTGATCTCCATCATGAAAGCACCGGCATGACCTCCAACGTCACCGGCACGACACCATGATCTCCATCATCTTGATCTCCATCAACGTGTCACCATTGGGGTTGTCGCGCCCAACATGCTTCTACTACTATTGCTACTGTAGAGATAAATTAAAGCATTACATAGCGCTTAATGATTGACACGCAGGTCATACAATAATTAAAGACAACCCTATGGCTCCTGCCGGTTGCCGTACTCATCGACATGCAAGTCGTGATAATCTATACATCACATGATCATCTCATACATCACATATATCACATCATGTAATTGGCCATATCATATCACAACATACCCTGCAAAAATAAGTTAGACGTCCTCTAATTGTTGTTGCATGTTTTACGTGGCTGCTACGGGTATCTAGCAAGAACAATTCTCATCTACGCAAAAACCACAATGGTGATACACTAGTTGCTTTTCGACCTTCTCAAGGACCGCCTTTGTCGAATCCGATCCAACTAAAGTGAGAGAAACTGTCACCCGCAGGCCATCTATGCAACAAGTTGCGGTTCAGGGAACCGGTCCCTCGTAAGCATATGAGTAATGTTGGTCCGGGCCGCTTCATCTCACAATACCGGTGAACCAAAATCCGACCAAGGGAGGAATCAATCTAAGCATCAACGCCCACAAACCTTTTGTGTTCTACTCGGGATCTCATCTACACATAGGCCTAGCTCTTGATGCTACTATTGGGGAACGTTGCATGGGAAACAAAAAAATTCCTACGCACACGCAGATCTATCCATGGTGATGAGCATCTACGAGAGGGAGAGTGGATCTACATACCCTTGTAGATCGCTAAGAGGGAAGCGTTAAGAAACGCGGTTGTTGTAGTCGAATGTCTTCGCGATCCAAATCGCCGTGTGTCCCGCGATCCAATCATGATCTGTCCTGCGATCCAATCACAATCCATCCCACGAACTTGATCACGATGCGTCCCACGAACTTGATCGCGATCCTTCCGATCTAGTGCCGAACGGACGGCACCTCCGCGTTCAGCACACATACAGCTTGATGACGATCTCCGCCGTCTTGATCCAGCAAGAAGGAGTAGAGAGGAAGTAGAGATATCCAGCAGCATGACGATGCTCCAGCGATGGTGGTGGAGCTATTCCGGCAGGGCTTCGCTTAAGCGCTGCAGAAATCCGATCAAGAGGAGACTGGTGAAACGGGTAGCACGTGGCGGGAAAACTAGTGCAAAAACCCTCAATACCACCAATATATATAGGAGTAAGAGAGGAGAGGAGGAAGCCTTGGATTTCCAAGCCAAAGGCTTTAGCCAAACCAAGGGCGGAGGTGGAGTCCTCCTCCAATCCTAGTAGGACTAGGATTCACCCTCTTTTTTGCCTTTTTCCACTTTTTCTCTTAGGATTTTTTCTTCCAGCCGCATGGGCCTTTTGTGGTTGTTCCACCAGCCCACTAAGGGCTGGTTTCCAGTCTCCCACAGCCCATGTAGCCTCTTGGGTCGAAATACCCCTCCCGGAGGTCTCCCGGTACACTACCGGCCCTCCCGGTACACTACCGATGAGCCCGAAACTTTTCCGGTGACCAAAACAGGACTTCCTATATATGAATATTTACCTCCGGACCATTCCAGAGCTCCTAGTGACGTCCGGGATCTCATCCGGGACTCCGAAAAACCTTCGGTCACAACCATACATAACTCTATACTACCGAAACGTCACCAAACCTTAAGTGTGCAGACCCTGCGGGTTCGAGAACTATGTAGACATGACCGAGACACCTCCACGGTCAATAACCAATAGCGGGACCTGGATGACCATATTGGTTCCTACATATTCTACGAAGATCTTGCTCGGTTGAACCTCTATGTCAAGGATTCAGTTAATCCCGTATGATGTTCCGTTTGTTCTTCAGTATGTTACTTGCCCGAGATTTGATCGTCGGTATCTCCATACCTAGTTCAATCTCGTTACCGGTAAGTCTCTTTAATCGTTCCATAATACAAGATCCCATGAGGAACACTAAGTCACATTGCTTGCAGGGCTCATTGTGATGTTGTATTACCGAGTGGGCCCTGAGATACCTCTCCGTCACACGGAGTAACAAATCCCAGTGCTGAGCCATGCCAACTCAACAGACACCATCCGAGATACCTTTAGAGCACCTTTATAGTCACCCAGTTACGTTGTGACATTTTATACACACAAGTCACTCCTCCGATGTTCGTGAGTTGCATGATCTCATGGTCATACGAACACATACTTGACATGTAGAAAACATTAGCAATAAACTGACACGATCATATGCTACGTTTGTAGTTTGGGTATTGTCCATCACATCATTCTCCTAATGATGTGATCCCGTTATCAAATGACATCTCATGTCAATGGCTGGGAAACCTCGACCATCTTTGATCAACGAGCTAGTTCACTAGAGGCATACTAGGGACAGTGTGTTGTCTATTTACCACACATGTAATGTGTTTTTAATCAATACAATTGTAGCATGGTTAATAAAAAATTATCATGAACAAGGAAATATAATAATAAACACTTTATTTATTGCCTCTAGGGCATATTTCCAACAAAAATTGCTACTGTCCTACAAAACTCTTTGCTTGGAGGCCTAACACGTGTCTACAAGAATAAAGTTGCCTAGTAGGCATCAAGTACATCGCAGCCTCGGAGGAAGCGAAGGAAGGTGTCTGGATGAAGGAGTTCATGACAGATCTTGGAGTACTGCCTAGTGCACTGAATCCAGTGGATCTGTTCTATGATAACACTGGTGCCAATGCCTTGGCCAAGGAACCAAGGTTTCAGAAGAGGACCAAACACATAACGCAATGCTTCAATTCCATCCGCGAGTACATCAAGGAGAAGGACATACATATTTTCAATGTGCACACGGATCTGAATGTTGCGGACCCACTGACTAAACCTTTTCCAAGGGCTAAACATGATCAACACCAGAACTGTATGGGTGTTCGTTTCATTACAATGTAAATCACATAGTGATGTGAGCTAGATTATTGACTCTAGTGCAAGTGGGAGACTATTGGAAATATGCCCTGGAGGCAATAATAAAATGGTTATTATTATATTTCCTTGTTGATGATAATTGTTTATTATCCATTCTATTATTTTATTGATTGGAAACACATTGCATGTATGGATATATAGACAACACTTTGTCCCTAGTGTGCCTCTAGTAGACTAGCTCGTTGATCAAAGATGGCCAAGGTTTCCTCATCATTGACATGCGATGTCATTTGATAACGGGATCACATCATTAGGAGAATGATGTGATGGACAAGACCCAAACTATAAATGTAGCATTTGATCGTGTCAGTTTATTGCTACAGTTTTCTGCATGTCAAGTATCTGTTCCTATGACCATGACATCATGAAACTCACTAACACTGGAGGAGTGCCTAGTGTGTATCAAATGTAGCAACGTAACTAGGTGACTATAAAGGTGCTCTACAGGTACCTCCGAGAGTGTCTATTGAGTGGGTATGGATCAAGACTGGGATTTATTACTCCATTTGACGGAGAGGTATCTCAAGGCCCACTCGGTAATACAACATCACAACAAGCCTTGCAATTAATGTGATTAAGTGTTAGCCACAGGATCATGTATTATAGAACGAGTAAAGAGACATGCCAGAAACGAGATTTAACTAGGTATACAGATATCGACGATCGAATCTCGGGCAAGTAACATACCGAAGAACAAAGGGAACGACATACGGGATTAACTGAATCCTTGACATAGAGGTTCGACCGATAAAGATCTTCATAGAATATGTAGGAACCAATATGGGTATCCAGGTGCCGCTATTGGTTATTGACTGGAGAGGTGTCTCAGTCATGTCTACATAGTTCTCGAACCCATAGGGTCTGCACACTTAAGGTTCGGTGATATTTCGGTAGTATAGAGTTATGTATGGTGGTGACTAAAGGTTTTTTGGAGTCCCGGATGATATCTTGGATGTCACGAAGAGCTCCGGAATGGTCCAGAGGTAAAGATTGATATATAGGAAGTCCTGTTTTGCTCGTCGGAAAAGTTTCGGGCTCATCAGTAGTGTACCGGGAGTGCTGGGAGGGTACTGGGGGACCATCGGGAGGGGTATTTTGACCCAAGAGGCTACATGGGCGGTGGGAGAAGGTATACCAGCCCTTAGTTGGCTGTCCGAAGCCCCACAGGAAGCCCATGCGGATGGGATTGAAATCCTAAGGTGGGAAGAGAGACCCAAGTGGGAAAACGAGGAGTCCTAATCCTTCTAGGAGTGGAGAAGGTGGACTCCTTGCCCCACTTCGGCCAAACAAGGGCTGGCTCCCTTGGAAGCCAAGCCTCCTCCCTCCCCTCCTCCTATATATAGTAGAGGTTTGAGGGTTTTTTGGACACAGAAAAACAGCCACGTGCTACCTATCCTCTAGATCGTAGTTTCTCCTCTAGATCGGTTTTAGCGGTGCATAGGCGAAGCCTGCTGGAATAGCTCCACCACCATCACCACAACGCTGTTGCCCTGCTAGAGAACTCGTCTACCTCTTCGCTGCCTCTTGATGGATCAAGAAGTTGGAGATTGTCATCAAGATATACGTGTGCTGAACGCGGAGGTGTAGTCCGTTTGGTCCTAGATCGAGACGGATCGTGATTGGATTACGGGATGCTCGGCGATTTGGATCACGAAGACCTTCGACTACATCAATGTGTTTCTTAACGCTTCCCACTTAGCGATCTACAAGGGTATGTAGATCCACTCTCCCTCTTGTAGATGCTCATCACCATGGATAGATCTTGCGCGTGTGTAGAATTTTTTTTGTTTCCCATGCAACGTCCCCCAACAGTATAGGTGGTAATATTTATCGAAATTTAGCAAACACCGCATTGGTTAACAATTTATGAAAGAATATTGAAGGAATAGAGATTTTCCATATAAACTGACTATGTTGGACATCTTCTATGATTTTGGGCCCCATTAATTATTTTCAAAGTTGAGCAAATTAGTTGAAGTTGGACAAGGAAGAAAACTGAATGAGTTGTTTTTGTATATTTGTATAGAAGTTATATTGTTATGGATCCTCCAACATGTGGTGCTTGCGTAGGATCTTTTGCTTGCCAAAAACTTGTACTAAGTAGAGATACTACTTATGCATCCAAAACCCTTAAACCCAGTTTCTTGCCATGAGTGTCCACCATATCTACCTATGGGTTGAATAACCTCCTTCAACTAAGTTGTCATCGGTGCAAAAAGCAATAAAAGTTTCTCCTAAATATGTATAATTTTTTATCGTAAGGGAAAATAAGCATTGTACTAACTTGTGATCGTAAAGAAATAAAAGCGACGGACTGCATAATAAAGGTTGCTATCCCAAAGGGCAATACAACATGACATTACTTTGGATTAAGGGTTTTCACATCAAAAAATAAAAAGTGCATGACAACCTCTGCTTCCCTCTGTGAAGGGCCTATCTTTTACTTTCATGTATTTACTTTTATGGAAGAGTTAATAGTATTCCTTCTTAGTTCAACCTCAATTATTCTTTAGTTGGCAGCATCATGTGGTGGGGAAAGATCAAAGCATATACTGCCATTCAAATATATTTGATCACGAATTATTATTGTTGTGAATTTTCTACATGATAAGTAAGTTGGGAGGAGAAACATTAAGCCCCTATCTTTCTCTTTTTTCAAAAAATTCTTTTTTTATGCTTTGAGTGTTAGCAATCATGGAAGACTATATGATAGTTGATTATGAGGAATTTGCTAAATAAAAGCTCTTACATAGACCCTTCCTAAAAATAAGATGAATTTCAATTGTTTGGTGACTGAAAGCATAATTTGTTAGTTTTCAAGAAACTTTATGGTCTATACTTTAACATGTGAATATCTTGTTACTTCATCATGATAAGTTTTATGAGATGAGCTAATGTTTATGATATATAATGATGCTAGAAAAAGTGTTTCGAACTATCATTGATCAAATTTATGCACTATGGTAGCATTCACACTTCATAAATATTTATTTTATCATTTATCTACTCGAGGATGAGCAGGAATTAAGCTTGGGGATGCTGATACGTCTCCAACTAATCTAAGACTTATGAAGTATTCATGCCATGTTTACAATAATTTTATATGGTTTTTGTATGATTTGATTAGATCTAACCCAGACTAAAGCTGTTCCCAGCAGAAATATCGCGGTGTCGGTTTTTTTGTGCGGAAATAAAAACTCTCGGAATGAGTTAACAATTTACGGTGATTTTTTTAGGGACCAAAAGAGACTCCCGAAGCACAAGTGATGGGCCAGGAAGTGGATTTCGAGTCCACAAGCCCTCTAGGCGCTCCCTACCCCTAGGGAGGGTGCTTCGGGCTTGTGGGCCCCTCGAGCACCCCCTTGACGTGAGACCGACGCCAAAATTCTTATAAATACCCAAACCTCCGAAAAGAACACCAGATCGGAAGTTTCGCCGCCGCAAGCCTCTATAACCACGAAGAATCAATCTAGGTCCGCTCCGGCAACCTGCCGGAGGGGGCCAACATTACCGGAGGCCATGGAGGAGGAAGATGGAGGGGGGCATCATCACCATGGATGCCAAGGACTAGAGGGAGAATCTCTCCCCATCTAGGAGGGATGCCATGGAGGAGGAAGCACATCCCTCTCTCTCTCTGTGGTGCGAGAGTGTCGCCGGGGGAACCATCGTCGTGGTGATCGTCTTCACCAACATCACCATCTTCATCACCTTCCTCATCTCTTTTAAGCGGACCACTCTCTCGCACCACGCTGTAATACCCTACTTGAACATGGTATTTATGCTACATATTATGATCCAATGATGTGTTGCCATCCTATGATGTTTTGAGTAGATTTATTTTGTCTTTTGGGTTGATTGATGATCTAGATTAGCTCGAGTTGTATGTTTTATTTTGGTAATATCCTATGTGCCTTCCGCACACGTGAAGGATTCCCGCTGTAGGGTGTTGCAATACGTTCATGATTTGCTTATAGTGGGTTGCTAGAGTGATAGAAGCCTAAACCCGAGTATGGGGGTTGTTGCGTATGGGATAAAGGGGACTTGATACTTTAATGCTATGGTTGGGTTTACCACAATGATCTTTAGTAGTTAAGGATGCTTTCTAGAGTTCTAATCATAGTGCATATGATCCAAGTAGAGAACTTATGTTAGCTTATGCCTCTCCCTCATATAAAATTGCAATAATGATTACCGATCTTGTTAACAATTGCCTAGGATAATTCCACACACCTATACATTATTATTCCACACTCGCCAATTGTAATATATAGTAATACATTCTAACTTTATGTTGACAACACCTATTTTAATATTTTAGTTCTTCGGTATCATCCAAAGCTATCATGTTCATACCCACAACATAGGTTTATTTTTCGTTTCTAGATGGAAGCAAACGTTTGGTGTACGTAGAGTCGTATCAGTGGAACATAGGACTTGAGAGAATACTGATCTTAAGTTTATCTTATTGTGGGTTAGACACTCCATACTTATCACTTCCACCTTTGGAAATTGCTACAATGATTCCTTGCACTAGGGGATTATCAAGCCATTTTCTGGCGCCGTTGCCGGGGAGCAATAGCGTGGGGTTGACATTTTCGTGTGTTCTTGTTTGATTTCTTTACTAAGTAGGAATTTTCTCTATTTTGACAAAAAAAATGCAAAATACAAAATAATGCCTCTTATGCCGAAAAAGTTTTTCAAAAAGAGAAATGATTGGAAGGTTACGCATTGGAGAAGTGAGGGTCGACCTTGAACACTTGTGTTCATGCTCATGGAAACAATGTAGAATTTTTCATGGAAGTTTCTCAAAAATAATTATCCCCTTGTATATATCCATTGTATTATACAAATAATATTCCAAGATTTGTCTTTAGGATGATTTGATTTCTAGTTTGCTATGTGCGGTGCAAAAACAGAAACTTTGGCGTGTGTGAATTTACATTTTTTACTAGAACGTCAAATCTTTCCGAAATTCTTGCTCAGTACTTTTATGCAAATTTTTTATTGTTTCCTATTTTTTCCAAAATAAAATTGGTGTTATAGAAGTAAGGTAAATGTTCATATTGCTACACACTGTCATGTTTTTAACAGATTCTGTTTTCTATGTGTTGTTCACTTATTTTGATTAATCGATGGATTGTATATGGGGGTATGAACCAAGGTGAAGTTGGAATTCAGTAGATATAAGTCTAATATGAAATTGTAATTAGTTTACAACAGTAACTAACTGTGGTGATTTGCATCATTATCCTAACGGATCTCATGAATGTTTTACAAAGTTTTGTGTGGATGAAGTGTTTGAAGATCGAGGAGTTATCAATATAAGAGTAATAGGGAGAGGCAAGACTTAAATCTTGGGGATGCCCAAGGCACCCCCTAGTAAATATTTCAGGTATACTCAAGCATCTATGCTTGGGGAAGCCCCGGTTGGCATCCCATCTTTCTTCTTCAATAATTAACGGTATATCTCAGTATTTGTTTTGTTCACATGATATGCATCTTTAGTGTTTGTTTGTTTTCTTTTCCTTTATGCACCACGGTAGTATGAGATAGTCATTCATTGATTTATAGAATGCTTCATGTGCTTCACTTAAATCTTTTGAGTATGGCTTTATAGAATGCTCTTTGTGCTTCACTTAAATGTTTTGAGTATGGCTTTATAGAATGCTCTTTGTGCTTTACATAAATCTTTTGAGTATGGTTTTATAGAATGTTCTTTGTGCTTCACTTAATGTTTTGAGTATGGCTTTATAGAATGCTTTGTGTGCTTCACTTATATATTTTGAGCTTGGATATTGGTCAATATATATTAATTGTAGAATTCTCTATGAACTTCACTTATATATTTAGAGTATGAATAAAATTATCATCGAAATTGGGCTTGGAAGAGTATCATTTAAATATCAGGCCTAGCTAAAAAGGCATTGAAGAAAAGCGCTTGTTGGGAGACAACCCAATATTTACCCCTACCGTTTTTGTCCTTTCGCATGATTATGCTACTGTACTAATCATGTTTTATAGCTTTGTTCAATAAAATGCCAAGTAAGACCTTTGGGATGATCTATGGTGATAGTTGACTTGATTCTGTGCAAAAACGGAAACTTTTGTGCTCATTGCTAGAATTTTAAAAACTCACAGAAGCGTGATTTTGATACGAATTATTGACACAATCTTTACATACAAATTTCCTAGGTTGTACTAATGTTTAAAAAAAATTGAGCAACAAAAGTTTGGCCAATATTCAGATCATTACAAACTGTTGTGTTTTTGACAGATTCTACCCTTAATGCATAGTTTGCTTGTTTCATAGTTTCTATGGCTTATATTGCTTAATACATATTGTGGAAGTTATAGAGTATGGTATGAAATATGTGGAAACAATTATGAATCTTGTCTTTGATAGTACACAAGTGAATGATTGTTTTATCATACCAACCCATCTCACAAAGTTTCGTTAAGTTTTCTGTGATGGAACTTTTCAAGTCTTGGGTGAGATATAGATATGAGGAGAATAAGGAGTGACAAGACGATAAGCTTAGGGATGCCCAAGGCACCCCAATACAAAATTCAATGAACATACAAGCAACTAATCTTGGGGATGCCCCAAAAGGCATCCCCTCTTTCGTCTTCAGAACTATCGGTATACCTTACTCGGAGCTATATTTTTATTCGTCACATGATATGTGTTTTGCGTGGAGTGTATTTTCATTGTACTAGCTATATGAATAAAATCATTGGATCTGAAATTTTGGATAAGACAGAGTCCTTAGATGGCTATTTAACTACTTGACTACGCATAGATCTTCACTTATATCTTTTTGGAGTAGTTTTGTCATTTACTCTCGTGCTTCACTTATATCCTATGAGTAAATGATTGAATGAATTGAATATCATAAATATGAAATTATATATGTTTTCTATGCTTATCCCATGGGGATTAATGACTTCACATATAAGAAGTATAGGTGGTAAAATTTATTGAAAGTTAGCAAACACCGCATTGGTCACTTGAATAATTCATGAAGGAATATTGAAGGAAGAGAGATTTCACATATAAATATACTATCTTGGACATCTTGTATGATTGTGAGCCCCATTAGTTATTTTCAAACTTGAGAAAATTAGTTGAAGTTGGACAAGGAAGACAAATTAATGAGTTATGTTTGGGTATATTTATATAGAAGTTATGTGGTATGGATCCTCCAACATGTGGTGCTTGCTTAGGGTTTTTTATCTCCAAAAATTCGTACTAAGTAGAGATGCTACTTGTGCATCCAAAACCCTTAAAGCCAGTTTCTTGCCATCAGCATCCACCATATCTACCAATGGATTGAATAAGATCCTTCAAGTGAGTTGTCATCAGTGAAAAAACCAATAAAAATTGCTCATAAATATGTATGATCTTTTATTGTAAGGGAAAATAAGCATTGTACGAATTTGTGATGGTAAAGAAATTAAAGATATAGACTACATAATAAAGGTTGCTATCCCAAAAGATAATAGAACGTGACGTTCCTTTACGTTAAGGGATTGCACATCTAAAATTAAAAAGCGCATGACAACCTCTGCTTCCCTCTATGAAGGGCCTATCTTTTACTTTCATGTATTTACTTTTATGCAACAGTCAATAGTATTCCTTCTTAGTTTAACCTCAATTATTATTTAGTTAGAAAGCATCATGTGGTGGGGAAATATCCAAGCATATATGGTCATTCAAATATATTTGATCGTGAATTATTATTGTTGACAATTATCTACATGACAAATAAGTTGGGAGGCGAAACATTAAGGCCCTATCTTTCTCTGTTTTTTATGGATGCTATTTGTTCTATAAATATGCTTTGAGTGTTAGGAATCATATAAGACTATATGGTAGTTTAGTATGTGGAATTTGCTAAATCAAAGATCTTACATAAACCCTTCCAGAAAATAAGATGAATTGCAATTGTTTGGTGACTTAAAGCATAGTTTGTTAGTTTTCAAGAAACTTGGTCTATACTTTAACATGTGAATAGCTCGTTAATTCATCATGAGAATTTTTATGAGATTAGCTTTATGATATATAATGATGCTAGAAAAAGTGTTTGGAACTATCATTGATCAAATTTATGCACTATGGTAGCATTCATACTTCATAAATTATTTCTTTTATCATTTACCTACTAGAGGACAAGCGTTAATTAAGCTTGGGGATGATGATACATCTCCAATTAATCTATAATTTATGAAGTATTCATGCCATGTTTACAAAAATTTTATATGGTTTCTGTATGATTTGATTAGAACTAACCCGGGTTGAAGATGTTTTCAGCAGAACTACTGTGGTGTCGTTTTGCTTTGTGCGGAAATAAAAGTTCTCGGAATGAGATGAAAATTTAGGGTGAATTATTATATACCAAAAGAGGCCCGCGAAGCACAAGAGCTGGGCCTGGAAGTGGATGAGGAGTCCACAAGCGCTCCAGGCGTGCCCTACCACCAGGGAGGGTGCTTCGGGTTGGAGGGCCCCTTGGGCACCCCCTTGACGTGAGACCAACGCCAAAAATTCTTATAAATACCCAAACCTCGGAAAAGAACACTAGATAGGAAGTTCCGCCGCCGCAAGCCTCTGTAGTCACGAAGAATCAATCTAGGACCGCTTTGGTACCCTGCTAGAGGGGGCCAACATCACAGGAGGCCATGGAAGAGGAAGCCGGAGGGGCCATCGTCACCATGGAGGCCAAGGACCAAAGGGAGAACCTCTCCCCATCTAGTGGGAGGCCATGGAGGAGGAAGCACATCCCTCTCTCTCTCTCTAAGTGGCACCAGAGTGCCGCCGGGGGAACCATCGCCGTGGTGACTAGTAGAAAATAGGGCATTGGTTCGGGCCTCCTAATCCCATTAATCCCGCTTCACTCAAGAACATGGACAAAAGGTGGCAACCGTCCCAGTTCATTAGCATAGGGGGTTGGCCGGGCCACGTGGACCATTGGTCCCGGTTCGTCTGGCCCCTTTGGTCCCGGTTCCTGTCACGAACCGGGACCAATGCGCCTCGCTCCTGGCCCATGACCATTGGTCCCAGTTCGTGGATGGAACCGGGACTAAAGGGAGACCTATTGTCCCGGTTCAAGCCACGAACCGGGACCAATGGTCTGCCTATATAAACCCTCGCCCGCCGCTAGCAGAGCTGTGGAGTGCTCTGTTTTTTCAGGATAGCAGTGTTAGAGCTTTGTGGTGCTCTAGCTCACCTCCTATGAACATGAGGTGTTCGATGAAATGCCCGAGCCACACTTAAGCATTCTCCTCTCAAAGCTCCTTGTCCAAAGTCCATTTTTGTCAAGATTTGTCTAGGTTTGGCGGTCCGTCCTATCCCATCCCCATCCTGAAACCGCCATTGATCGCCCGCGCATAGTGCCCTACATGTGGGAATTTGAAGTCTTACTCTGACCAGAAAATCATTCACAGCCACTTGTTTGTGAAGGGTTTCATGCCACACTATAATTTTTGGACCAAGCATGAAGAAATAGGGGTTATGATGGAAGATGGCCAAGAAGAAGAGGCTGATGACAACTATGTGCCCCCTGAATACGATGATGCTCCAACCGGGGAAGCTGAAGATCAAGCGGAACCAGACGATGTGCCCGATGATGATCTTCGCTGGGTCATTGTTGATGCAAAGAGACAGTGCGAAAGTGAAAAGGAGAAGCTGAAGTTTGATCACATGTTAGAGGATCACAAAAAAGGGTTGTACCCCAATTGCGAAGATGGCAACACAAAGCTCGGTACCACACTGGAATTGCTGCAGTGGAAGGTAGAGAATGGTGTACCTGATAAAGGATTTGAGAAGCTACTGGAAATATTGAAGAAGAACCTTCCAAAGGATAATGAATTGCCCGATAGTACATACGCAGCAAATATGTATGTATGCCCTCTAGGATTGGAGGTGCATAAGATGCATGCATGCCCTAATGACTGCATCCTATACCGCAGTGAGTACGAGGAATGGAACGCATGCCCAGTATGCAGTGCATTGCACTATAAGAACAGACGCGATGACCCTGGTGATGTTGAGGGCGAGTGCCCCAGGAAGAGGGTTCTTGCCAAGGTGACGTGGTATGCTCCTATAATACCACGGTTGAAACGTCTGTTTAGAAACAAAGAGCATGGCAAGAATATGCGATGGCACGGAGAGGACCATAAGTGATACTGGAAGTTGAGAGCACCCGCTAACGGGTCGCAGTGTAGAAAAATCGAGAGAAAGTACTGGAAGGAGTTTGCAAGTGACGCAAGGAACGTATGGTTTGGTTTAAGAGTGTATGGCATTAATCCTTTTGGGGAGCAGAGCAGCAATCACAGCACCTGGCCCCTGACTCTATGTATCTATAACCTTCCTCCTCGGTTGTGCATGAAGTGGAAGTTCAGTATGATGCCAGTTCTCATCGAAGGCTCTAAGCAACCTGCCAACGACATTGATGTGTACCTAAGACCATTAGTTGAAGAACTTTTACATCTGTGGAATGGAAACGGTGTACGCGTGTGGGATGAGCACAAGCAGGAGGATTTTGACCTGCATGCGTTGTTGTTTGTAACCATCATGCACGCACTATTTAGATGACACCAAAAGTATATACCTGGACAATTGCAGGAAGAATGTGTACCTGGGGCATCGTCGATTTCTTCCGACCAACCATCAATGTCGAAAGAAAGGCAAGCATTTCAAAGGCGAGGCAGATCACCGGAAGAAGCCCGCCATCCATATCGGTGATCACATACTTGCTATGGTCAATTATTTAGAAGTAATCTTTGGAAAGGGTCCCGACGGACTATCTGTTTCGAATGACATTGAGGGACGCGCATCCATGTGGAAGAAGAAATATATATTTTGGGACCTACCCTACTGGAAAGACCTAGAGGTCCGCTCTGCAATCAACATAATCCATGTGACGAAGAATCTTTGTGTGAACCTGCAAGGCTTCTTGGGTGTCTATGGGAAGATCAAAGATACACCAGAGGCACGGGAGGACCAGCAACGTGTTCACGAAAAAAGACGGCATGCCTCCAAAGCAGTATGAAGGTCCTGCCAGCTATGCTCTTACCAAAGAAGAGAAGGAAATCTTCTTTGAATGTCTGCTCAGTATGAAGGTCCCGTTTGTCTTCTCGTCGAATATAAAGGGAATAATAAATATGGGAGAGAAAATGTTCCAGAACCTAAAGTCTCATGACTGCCATGTGATTATGATGCAACTGCTTTCGGTTGCATTGAGGGGGCTTCTACCAGAAAACATTCGATTAGCCATTGTGAAGCTATGTGCATTCCTTAATGAAATCTCTCAGAAGCTGATCGATCTTGAAATCCTACCAAGGTTAAGGAGTGATGTGGCGCAATGTCTTGTTAGTTTCGATCTGGTGTTCCCACCATCCTTCTTCAATATCATGACGCACATCCTAGTTCATCTAGTCGACGAGATTGTCGTTCTGGGCCCTGTATTTCTACAGAATATGTTCCCCTTTGAGATGTTCATGGGAGTCCTAAAGAAATATCTCCATAACCGCGCTAGGCCAGAAGGAAGCATCTCCATGGGCCATCAAACAGAGGATGTGATTGGGTTTTGTGTTGACTTCACTCCTAAGCTTAAGAAGATTGGTCTCCCTCAATCGCGGTATGAGGGGAAACTGAGTGGAAAAGGCACCCTAGGAGAAAAGTCAATAATATGTGGGGACAGGCATTCTTGGTCTCAAGAACACTACATAGTTCTACAGAATTCTACGTCGGTGACCCCGTATGTCGATCAACACAAGAACATTCTGCGCTCCAAACACCCAGAGCTATGTGACGATTGAATTACATGTGAACAAATCAAGACTTTCGGCCGTTGATTGCAAACACGTCTCAGGTGTGACAACACTGTTTCTGATGAGCTATACTCGTTGGCCAGGAGACCATCTTTGATTGTATTAACTTACAAAGGGTACGAGATAAATGGGAATCGATTTTACATGATCGCCCAAGATCAAAGGAGCACCAACCAAAACAGCGGTGTCCGCTTTGATGCAGCAACAACCAATGGGAAGGTCAACACATATTATGGTTACATAGAGGAGATGTGGGAACTTGACTATGGACATGATTTGAAGGTCGCTTTGTTTCGATGCAAATGGGTCAATCTTACAAGAGGCGGGGTATAGGTAGACCCGCATTACAGAATGACAACAGTGGATCTCAAAAATCTTGGGTACACAAACGAACCATACGTCCTAGCCAATGATGTGGCGCAGGTTTTCTATGTTAAGGACATGTCTACCAAACCGAGTAAAATAAAAGATAAGGAAGCGAATACATCATACGATGAGACAAAGTGTCACATAGTTCTTTCAGGCAAAATAGACATCGTGGGATTGGAGGGCAAGACAGACATGTCTGAAGATTATGAAAAGTTTCAGGAAATTCCTCCCTTCAAAGTCAAGGCTGACCCAAGCACCCTGTTAAATAATGAAAATTATCCATGGTGACGGCACAATAAGCAAAGGACACAAGCGAAGAAAAAGTGAAGACTTTTTATCCACAACTATTATGATGATGCCTTTGATCTAGAATATCACTGCAGTTACATGTGAAGAAATGAAATGCCTTTTGTACCAGATGAGTTTCCGTCCGAAACCCTGATACTTTGAAAGAGACTGACCATTTTCTACATGAAGTGCATCCAGCTTTTGTCGTAACCCTCTCAACTCTTTAGCACATGCTATGTGGGTGAAATGATGATAACATGCCAACTTTCAACCTTTTCAGAGTTTATTTGTAGTGCTTTTCAATTTCAGTGTCACTTAGCTCAAAAAAATCAATACTGCATGAAAACTAACAAATGAAGTCAGAAAGGGTTAAAAATTGATTATGTGGAATTGAATGGTGCATTTTGAACACACAAAAAAACCGGAGTTCAAATAAGTTCACGAAAATGAAATGCCTTTTGTAACACATGAGTTTTCGTCCGAAACCCTGATACTTCGAAAGAGACTGTCTGTTTTGTACACGAAGTGCATCCAGCTTTTGTCGTAACCCTCTCATTATTTTAGCACATGTTATGTGGGTGAAATGATGATACCATGCCAACTTTCAACCTTTTCAGAGTTCATTTGTAGTGCTTTTCAATTTCAGGGTCATTTAGCTCAAAAAATCAATAACTGCATGAAAAATAACAAATGAAGTAAGAAAGGGTTGAAAATTGATGATCTGGCTTTGAACGGTGCATTTTGAACACACAAAATGTCTAGAGTTCAATAAGTTCAAGAAAATGAAATCCGTTTTGTAAGAGATGAGTTTTCGTCCGAAACCATGATACTTCGAAAGAGATTGTCCGTTTTGTACACGAAGTGCATCCAGCTTTTGGCGTAACCCTCTCAACTTTTTAGAACATGCTATGTGGGTGAAATTATGAAACCATGCCAACTTTCAACCTTTTCAGAGTTCATTTGTAGTGCTTTTCAATTTCAGGGTCATTTAGCTCAAAGAATGAACTAATAGCAAAAAGAATCAACTAAAAAACTTTTATGAAACCCTAATAGCAAAAACAATGAACCAAAAATAATAAATTTAAATATTATCTTATGAACTATAATATTCTTCAATAGAGAAAAGAAATTTTATAAAGAAATTCTTTTAGAAACTTTAATAACAAACTAAAATAACAAAATATGTTTTTGATGTAAACAATCATTTAAAATAACCTAGAAATTACCAAATCGAATATAATATTAAAAGAAAGTAATATTAAATAGCAGGAAAAAATAATAACTCAAAAATCTATTTTTATAGTAAAGTTATTCACAAACTAGTGATTCACACAAATTTCAAAGAATTCAAATTTGAACTATTCAAATTTGAAAACTAATGAAACTAACAGAAAGTTTATAATTTTTGTGACCTAAAAGAAAAAATAATCACTAAAAAACTATAAGTAGAAACAAAAGAAAATAAATAAAGCAAAAAACAAAACAAAGAAAGGAAAAAATGCCGCCTACTGGGCCACCACGGCCTGAATACGACTAGAAACCCAAAAGCTAGTTGGGCCAGGATTCATGCCCGCAGAAGGACAAGTAGGCCCACGGGCTGAGGAGTGTGCAATTAAGACTGTATGCCTGCATTTGAGAGGAGCTCGACGGGGTTGGCGCAGCAGCGCTTATAAACCACTCTCGAGCCCTCTCACCTAGCGAGGTGGGACTCAACATTTGTCCCCGGGCAGCACCAACCTTTCGTCTCGGTTGGTGGAACCAACCGGCACTAATACCAACCTTTGGTCCTTGTTGGTGGCACCAACCGGGACCAAAGGTCCTTGTTTCTCGACGGCTGATGAAAAGGGACCATTAGTCCCGGTTGGTGGCACCAACCGGGACCAATGCCAACCTTTGGTCCCGGTTGGTGCCACCAACCGGGACCAAACATCCTTATTTCCCGCCCTTTGGGCTGCTAAAAACAGGGCTTTGGTCTTGGTTGGTGGCACCAATCGGGACCAAAGGTGGGCATTGGTCCCGGTTTGTGTTATGAACCGAGACCAATTCCCCTATATATAAGCAAACACTTAGCAGTTTTCGACCGATTCTCTCCCCCGAAGGACAGATCCCCACCCACGTCGTCAGGCTGCCCGAATCTCGCATGCTCTCCGTCACTGTTTCCACCACCGGCCGCCGTTCCCCATCGCCCTCGTCGCCGCACCCGCCGCCCCTCCCCTGTCGCCTCCCCCACCGCCCCCGTCGTTGCCCCGTCGTCGTCGCCTCTCCGTTGCCGCCACGTCGCCGCCCCGTCGCCTTCGCATCGCCCCCGCCGCCCCCGCTGTGATCCGCCGCCGCCCCTTCTCTATGGATTTATGTTTTATTTAATGAATTTTTATGTTTATGCTGATGTTTATGTTTATGTTTTATGTTTATGTTTATGTTTATGTTTATGTTTATGTTTATGTTTATGTTTATGTTTATGTTTATGTTTATGTTTATGTTTATATGATGAATGTTTATGTTTTAGTTGTTTTATGTTTTATTTAATTATT
The DNA here is from genome assembly GCA_022496015.1 of Hordeum marinum. NCBI lineage: Eukaryota > Viridiplantae > Streptophyta > Magnoliopsida > Poales > Poaceae > Hordeum > Hordeum marinum. Next base: position 491,503,034 of record CM039675.1, read on the forward strand.
AGGAGTCTTAGGAAAAATTAGTATGTGTATGTTAGATTACAGAAATTTTTTGGGTTTTATGAAAAATTAGTGATTAAACGATAAGAAACGTTCTCATAGGAATTTGTCGACGATGCCCGGCCCGCATCCTCGTCGTTGAGTAGTACGCGAGAGCCTGCTTGATAGGCGCCATGTCTGGGACTGGGCTCCATCGGGCTGGCACTGGGATGTGCTACCTTCCCTGGCTCGAAGGTTGGTGACGAATCCAGGTCTCGTCGTCGACCCGGACCTTCTATGGGGGCGGTCACGCGGGCCACTTTCGGTGCAGAGGGAGCGGGCCCTCACGGAGGTGGTACGTCGCCATGTCAGGGAGGAGGACGAGAACGTCCATCACTACATGGCGGCATTGGACGCCCGGTTCGACAATACCTGCCAGATCCTTCAGGGATCTCACCCGAGTTATGATCCCGTGATGGTTCCTTATCTTTGGGTGTCCACCGCCGACGACTCAGAGACAGCTAGTGAACCGAGTTAACCGTCCTCCACTTTGGATTCTAGGATATTGGATATGTATTAGTGATCTTATATGATAATATTCGAGATGTATTAGTTAATATTTGATGATGCATTAACTGGATTATTCAGGATGATCTATTAGTGATATTATATCCGAGTTCATCATAAATGTATTTGTGATTTTCAAGTCATTCCGGTAAAACATAGAGAATTTTTTCCATGTCATTGCTTGATATATGAAACGGGTTGACTTTTTAGGTCTATTTGGGCTCCTTGTGTGTCTTTAAGTGAGGGAGAGTGTCCACCATATATGTACATATGAGAGAGGAAGAATCCCGACTGTTGTCGTGGGGGTCGCTTCTCCTTCTTTTCCTTGTGCTAGATATTTGTAATGCACTAGGGAAAGGAGGAGTACGGACCATCACCGACGGTCGAAATATGAGAGAGGAAGAATGCCGACTGTTGTCGTGGGGGTCGCTTCTCCTTCGTTCCAGCGTGCTAGACATTTTGGTGTAATGCACTCTGGGACGAATGGAGGAGCCACCTCCACCGACGGTCGCAATATCAGATCGAGTGCCCACCATATATGTGAGATAAGATTTTAGGAAGGAAAGACCCGACAGACCTAAAGTCAACCCGTTGCATATTGAGTAATAGTGATCTGTGTGTTGATAAGTTTTCTCGTAGTTTCCTTCGGTCGACTTTAAATGTTTCAACTATGAACATAGGAAATGTCTGACGACGAAAGGGAATTGTCTATGTGCGAATACTGCGAATACGAGTGCGGCCTTTGTGACAAGACTTTCCTAGTTGATGGTAGGCGCTTCAGCATCATGCTGGATGAGACATTCGAAGTGGATATAGTAAGTCACAACGACAAGTCTTTTTTCGTAATTAAGCATGACTTCTGCTTCTTTTGCTTCAACTTATAATTTTAATTGTTTACTATTCTACTAGCGTATCCACTGCCATGCAAGAATTGCTGTCTTGGATAAGATTGGTTTCAATACTAAAAAAAGTATGGAGTTAAAGATAGTTCACTTGAGGACCGAGCATGGTTATACTTTTGCCATAAAATTGTACAATGCAGACACCTACTACTATTTTGAATGCAAAAAGTAGGAGATCACTATGCAAGGCTGATACGTCTACGACATATCTATATTTTTTTATTGTTCCATGCTATTATATTATCAACTTTGGATGTCTTATATGCATGAATATTCTATTTTATATGATTTTTGGGACTAACTTACTAATCCAGTGCCCAGTGCCAGTTCCTGTTTTTTCCGTGTTTTTGACATTTTTCAGATAGGAATATCAAACGGACTCCAAATGGAATAAAACTTTCGCCGTGATTTTTTTTGGAAAAGTGCCCAGTGCCAGTTCCTGTTTTTTCCATGTTTTTGACATTTTTCAAATAGGAATATCAAACGGAGTCCAAATGGAATAAAACTTTCGCCGTGATTTTTTTTGGAAAATACGAAAAATACCTGAAGAAAAAGATACCGGAGAGGCGGCCCAAGGGAGTCACGAGCCTGGGAGGCGCGGGGCCCCCCTGGCCGCGGCTAGGGGGCTCGTGACCTCCTCGTGCCACCTCTTGACTTGTTCCCGTCTCCAGACGGCCTTATAAATACGGAAACCCTCAAAAATAAACCTAGATCGCAAGTTCCACCGCCGCAAGCCTCCAGAACCACAAAAAACCAATCGGGAGACCGTTTCGGCATCCTGCCGGAGGGGAATCCATCTCCGGTGGCCATCTTCATCAACATCCTTGCCTCTCCGATGATGCGTGAGTAGTTCACATCAGACCTACGGGTCCATAGCTAGTAGCTAGATGGCTTATTCTCTCTCTTCGATCTTCAATACAAAGTTCTCCATGATCTTCATGGTGATCTATCCGATGTAATCTTCTTTTGCGGTGTGTTTGTTGAGATCCGATGAATTGTGGATTTATGATCAGATTATCTATGAATAATATTTGAGTCAATTCTGACTTCTTATATGCATGATTTCATATCCTTGTAAGTCTCTTCGAGTTATGGGTTTTGATTGGCCAACTTGATCTATAGTTCTTGCAATGGGAGAAGTGCTTTGTTTTGGGTTCATACCGTGCGGTGTCCTCACCTAGTGACAGAAGGGGTAGTGAGGCACGCATCGTGTTGTTTCCATCAAGGGTAAAAAGATGGGTTTTATATCATATTGCATGAATTTGTCCTTCTACATCATGTCATCTTGCTTAAAGTGTTACTCCATTTCTTATGAACTTAATACACTAGATGCATGCTGGATAGCGGTCGATGTCTGGAGTAATAGTAGTAGATGCAGACAGTATCGGTCTACTTGTCTCGGACGTGATGCCTATATGTATGATCATTGCCTTAGATATCGTCATGACTTTGCGCTATTCTATCACTTGCTCAACAGTAATTTGTTCACCCACCGTAATACTTGCTATCATGAGAGAAGCCTCTAGTGAACACTATGGCCCCCGGGTCTATTTTACATATTATATATTCAGATCTAAACATAAAAACACCAAAAATACCTTGCTGCAATTTTATTTACTTATTTATATTTACTCATTATCACTATTAGATATCACCTTGCAAGTAATCGTGAAGGGATTGGCAACCCCTTTATCGCGTTGGGTGCAAGTTTGTTTGTGTTTGTGCAGGTTTCTTGGTGCCTCTTCCTGATACTCCTACTAGATTGATACCTTGGTTCTCAAACTGAGGAAATACTTATCTCTACTTTTCTGCAACACCCTTTCCTCTTCAAGGGAAAAACTAACACAAGACAAGATCAACTTGCCAATTTCTGGCGACGTTGCAGAGAAGTAGCAGGAAGGATTTCTGGCGTCGTTGCCGGGGAGTATTCAAGTGAAGAATATCTATCAAGTACCTATCACAAAATCATCTCTATCATTTACATTATTTGTCATTTGCCTCTCGTTTTCCTCTCCCCCACTTCTAAAACAAGAATTTACAAAAATATTTGCCTTTTTCGTTCGCCCTTTTCTTTCGTTGCTTTCTGTTTGCTTGTGTGCTTGTGTGCTTGCTAAATCACCATGTCTGAAAACACTAAATTGTGTGATTTATCTAATACTAATAACAATGATTTTATTAGTATTCCAATTGCTCCAGCCACTAGTGCGGAATCATATGAAATTAATGATGCCTTGTTGAATCCTGTTATGAAAGAGCAATTTTCCGGCCTTCCAACTGAAGATGCCGCATCCCATCTTAATACCTTTATTGAGTTATGTGATATGCAAAAGAAGAGAGATGTGGATAATGATATAATTAAATTGAAGCTATTTCCGTTCTAACTACGATATAGAGCAAAAACTTGGTTTTCATCTTTACCCAAAAACAGTACTGATTCATGGAACAAGTGTAAAGATGCTTTTATTTCCAAGTATTTTCCACCTACTAAGATTATCTCTCTCCATAATGATATTATGGATTTTAAGAAACTACATCATGAACATGTTGCACAATCTTTGGAGAGAATGAAATTGATGATTAGAAATTGTCCCGCTCATGGCCTAAGTCTTTGGATGATTATACAAATTTTCTATGCTGGTTTGAATTTTGCTTCTAGAAATATCCTGGATTCCGCTTCTGGTGGAACTTTTATGGAAATCACACTAGGAGAAGCTACAAAACTCTTAGATAATATCATGACAAATTATTCTCAATGGCACACCGAAAGGCCACCTAATAGTAAAAAAGTGCATGCTATAGAAGAAATCAATTCTCTGAGTGCTAAGATGGATGAGTTAATAAAGATGGTTGCTAGTAAAAGTGTTCCTCTAGATCAAAATTATATGGCTTTATCTTCCTTGATTGAGAATAGCCATGAAAATCTTGATGTTAATTTCGTTGGTAGAAATAATTTTGGTAACAACAATGCTTATAGAGGTAACTTTAATCCTAGGCCTTTTCCTAGTAATCCCTCTAGTAATTTTGGCAATTCCTACAACAATGCTCATGGAAATTATAATAAAATACCCTCTGATCTGGAGAGTACTATTAAGGAGTTTATTAATTCGCAAAAGATTTTCAATGCTTCCATAGAAGAAAAACTGCTTAAAATTGATGACTTGGCTAGGACTGTTGACAGAATGTCTCTTGATATTGATGCTTCAAAATTAAGCTGTGTTCCTCCCAAGATTAATATGGATAAAACTTTGAAAGCTATGTGTATTTCTATGAATGAGAGTAAAGAAAGAACCGCCCAAATTCGTGCTAGACATGAATGGCTCAAAAAGGTGTGTTCTCGTGATGAGACTCACAAAGATCTTAAAGTGCTTGATGTGACTCCTATTTAATCCTTGTTTTCTAATGTCAATCCTAATGATTATGGGGCTGGATGTGAATCCACTTTGGTTGAGAAACGCCCCAATGATTCGGAGTCCATCTATCTTGATGCTAAAAATACTAAAAGTGGAGTAGAAGATATCAAAACTTTGAATAGTAATGAAACTACTAATTTTGATTTCAAGGAATTTAATTATGATAGATGCTCTTTGATTGAATGTATATCCTTGATGCAATCCATGTTAAACTCTCCATATGCTTATAGCCAAAATAAGGCTTTTACTAAACATATCGTTGATGCTATGATCAAATCTCTTGAAGAGAAACTTGAGTTGGAAATATCTATTCCTAGAAAACTTCATGATGAATGGGAACCTACTATAAAAATCAAGATTAAAAATTATGAATGCCATGCTTTGTGTGATTTGGGTGCTAGTGTTTCCACGATTCCAAAATCTTTATGTGATGTTCTAGGTTTCAATGAGATTGATGAGTGCTCTCTTAATTTGCATCTTGCGGATTCTACTATCAAGAAACCTATGGGAAGGATTATTTATTTTCTTATTATTGCAAATAGGAACTATGTGCCCATATATTTCATTGTGCTTGATATTGATTGCAATCCTACATGCCCCATTATTCTTGGTAGACCTTTCCTTAGGACTATTGGTGTTGTTATTGATATGAAGGAAGGGAATATTAAATTTCAATTTCAATTAAAGAATGGCATGGATAATTTTCCTATAAAGAGAATAAAATTTCATTATGAATATATTATGAGATCTACTTATGGTTTGAGCACTAAAGATGATAATACTTGATTCCATTGCCTTATGCCTAGCTAAGGGCGTTAAACGATAGCGCTTGTTCGGAGGCAACCCAATGAATAGATTTATTATTGCTTTTTACCTTCTGTTTTGTTGATTCAGCACCATCATGATTCTTTTATGATTGTGTTTTTTATGTTTTAATTAGTGTTTGTGCCAAGTAGAACCTTTATGATTAGTTTTGGTGATAGTTGTTTAATCATGCTGGAAAAAGACAAAAACTTTCTGCTCACGAAATTATTTTTCGTTCCCAGCAAGAAAGATATTTTGAGTTTATTCTTTTTGATTATAATTTATATGAAAATTTTCCTAATTTTCATAATTGTTTCAAAAAAATTGAGTTATCAGAGGTTTTCGAAATATACAGATTGCTACAGACTGTTCTGTTTTTTACAGATTCTATTTTTGTTGTGTTGGTTGCTTATTTTGATGAAACTATGGTTAGTATCGGGGGGTATGATCCATGGTAAAGTGAGAATACAGTAATATAATATCAATCTAAATGGAAACCAAGTTTACTACAGTACACAAAAAGTTGGTGGTTTGTTTTCTTATGCTAATGCTATCACGAGTTTCTGTTTAAGTTTTGTGTTGTGAAGTTTTCATGTTTTGGGTGATGTTCTTATGTACAATGGAATAAAGAGTGGAAAGAGCCTAAGCTTGGGGATGCCCAAGGCATCCCAAGCCAAATTCAAGTACACCAAAAAGCCTAAGCTTGGGGATGCCCCGGGAAGGCATCCCCTCTTTCGTCTTCAATCCATCGGTAACGTTACTCTGAGCTATATTTTTATTCACCACATAATATCTGTTTTGCTTGGAGCGTCATGTGTTATAGTAATCTTTGCTTTCTATTTTATCATAATCATCCTTGCTGCACAACTTTTGAGAGGGACATGCACTCATCATGAAGTTGTTAGAATACTCAATGAGCTTCACTTATATCTTTTGAGTTAGGCAATATTAGCTCACATGTGCTTCACTTATATCTTTTGAGCTTGATGATTTTGTTCACATGTGCTTCACTTATATATTTTTAGATTGGTAATATTAGCTCACATGTGCTTCACTTATATCTTTTGAGCTAGATAATTTTGCTCTATTGCTTCACTTAAATCTTTGTAGAGCACGGCGGTGTCATATTTTGTAGAAACAAAAACTCTCTAATCTTCACTTATATAATTTTGAGTGTGATTTCTCTCTGAGAAACTTGGTAATTGGCGTGTGTTATGAAATTAGTCCTAAATATGATAGGCATCCAAAGAGGATATAATAAAAACTTTCATATTCAAGTGCATTGATTAGTAAGAGAAGTTTGATTCCTCATGATTAGTTTTGAGATATGGATATGGTAATATGAGAGTTATGTTAGTAGGGTGTTGTGAATCTAGAAATACTTGTGTTGTGGTTAGTGATTCCCGTAGCATGCACGTATGGTGAACCGCTATGTTAGGAAGTCAGAGCATAATGCATTTATTGATTGTCATCTTTTGTGTAGAGGTCGGGATCGCGCGATGGTTAACTCCAACCAAACCTTCCCCTAGGAGTATGCATTTAGAACTTTGTTTTGATTACTAATAAAACTTTTGCAATAAGTATGTGAGTTCTTCATGACTAATGTGAGTCCATGGTAGAGATGCACTTTCACCTTCCACGATTGCTAGCCTCTCTAGTGTAGCGCAACTTTCTCCGGTACACAAACCCACCATATGCCTTCCTCAAAACAGCCACCATACCTACCTATTATGGCATTTTCATAGCCATTCCGAGATATATTGCCATGCAACTTCCATCGTTCCGTTTATTATGACACGCACCATCATTGTCATATTGATTTCATGATCGTAAGATAGCTAGCATTATGTTTTCATGGCTTGTCTGTTTTTTGATGTCATTGCTATGCTAGATCATTGCACATCCTGGTACACCGCCGAAGGCATTCATATAGAGTCATAAATTGTTCTAAGTATCGTGTTGTAAGTAAATAAAAGTGTGATGATCATCATTATTAGAGTATTGTACCATGTGAGGAAATAAAAGAGGCCAAAGATGCCAACCATATAAAAAAGAGGTCAAAGAGCCCAAACAAAAAAAATGAGAGAAAAAGAGAGAAGGGACAATGCTACTATCTTTTTCCACACTTGTGCTTCAAAATAGCACCATGTTCTTAAAGATGGAGAGTCTCTTGTTTTGTCACTTTCATATGCTAGTGGAAATTTTCATTATGTAACTTTACTTGTATATTCCAATGATGGGCTTCCTCAAAATTGCCCTAGGTCTTCATGAGCAAGTAAGTTGGATGCACAGCCACTAGGTTTCATTTTTGAGCTTTCATACACTTATAGCTCTAGTGCATCTGTTCCATGGCAATCCCTACTCATTCACATTGATATATATTGATGGGAATCTTCATAGCCTATTGATACGCCGAGTCGATGTGACCATCTCCTTCTTTTTGCCTCACAACCTTCACTACACTCTACTCCACCTATAGTGCTATATCCATGGCTCACGCTCATATATTGCGTGAGAGTTGAAAAAGGTTTGAGAAAGTAAGTTTGTGAAAACAATTACTTGGCCAATACCAAGGTTGTGCATGATTTAAATTCTTTGTGTGGGGGATGATGGACCATAGCCCGACGATATGATTCTATAGAGATAACTTTGTTTGGCCTTGTTATTTCAAAGGTTTATGATCACTTTGCTATTATGCTTGAAGTATTATTGTTTTCATGTCAATATTGAACTATTGTTTTGAATCTTATGGATATGAACATTCATGCCATAATAAAGAGATTACATAAAACAAATATGTTGGGGAGCATTCCACATCAAAAATTCGTTCTTTATCACTTCCCTACTCGAGGACGAGCAGAAGTTAAGCTTGCGGATGCTTGATACGTCTCCGACATATCTATAATTTTTTATTGTTCCATGATATTATATTATCAACTTGGGATGTTTTATATGGATGAATATGCTATTTTATATGATTTTTGGGACTAACTTACTAATCCAGTGCCCAGTGCCAGTTCCTGTTTTTTCCGTGTTTTTGACCTTTTTCAGATAGGAATATCAAATGGAGTCCAAATGGAATAAAACTTCCGCCGTGATTTTTTTTGGAAAATATGAAAAATACCTGAAGAAAAAGATACCGGAGAGGCGGCCCGCGGGAGTCAAGAGCCTGGGAGGCGCGGGCCCCCCTGGTCACGGCAAGGGGGCACGTGACCTCCTCGTGCCACCTCTTGACTTGTTCCCGACTCCAGACGGACTTATAAATACGGAAACCCTCAAAAATAAACCTAGGTCGCTAGTTCCGCCGCCGCAAGCCTCCAGAACCACCAAAAACCAATCGGGAGACCGTTTCGGCATCCCGCCGGAGGGGAATCCATCTCCAGTGGCCATCTTCGTCAACATCCTTGCCTCTCCGATGATGCGTGAGTAGTTCACATCAGACCTACGGGTCCATAGCTAGTATCTAGATGGCTTCTTCTCTCTCTCCGATCTTCAATACAAAGTTCTCCATGATCTTCATGGTGATCTATCCGATGTAATCTTCTTTTGCGGTGTGTTTGTTGAGATCCGATGAATTGTGGATTTATGATCAGTTTATCTATGAATATTATTTGAGTCAACTCTGAATTCTTATATGCATGATTTCATATCCTTGTAAGTCTCTTCGAGTTATGGGTTTTGTTTGGCCAACTTGATCTATAGTTCTTGCAATGGGAGAAGTGCTTGGTTTTGGGTTCATACCGTGCGGTGTCCTCACCTAGTGACAAAAGGGGTAGCAAGGCACGCATCATGTTGTTGCCATCAAGGGTAAACAGATGGGGTTTATATCATATTGCATGAATTTATCCTTCTACATCATGTCATTTAGCTTAAAACGTTACTCCATTTCTTATGAACTTGATACACTAGATGCATGCTGGATAGCAGTCGATGTGTGGAATAATAGTAGTAGATGCAGACAGTATCGGTCTAGTTGTCTCAGACGTGATGCCTATATGTATGATCATTGCCTTAGATATCGTCATGACTTTGCGCTATTCTATCAATTGCTCAACAGTAATTTGTTCACCCACCGTAATACTTGCTATCATGAGAGAAGCCTCTAGTGAACACTATGGACCCCGGGTCTATTTTACATATTATATATTCACATCTAAACATAAAAACACCAAAAATACCTTGCTGAAATTTTATTTACTTATTTATATTTACTCATTATCACTATTAGATCTCACCTTGCAAGTAATCGTGAAGGGATTGACAACTCCTTTATCTCGTTGGGTGCAAGTTTGTTTGTGTTTGTGCAGGTTTCTTGGTGCCTCATCTTGATACTCCTACTGGATAGATACCTAGGTTCTCAAACTGAGGGAAATACTTATCTCTACTTTGCAGTATCACCCTTTACTCTTCAAGGGATAAACCAATGCAAGACAAGATCAACTTGCCAATTTCTGGCGACGTTGCAGAGAAGTAGCAAAGGCTTATGCATTTGAGCCTAATATGCTTATCACCTTTGATATTCGTCCGGAAGATGAAATTGAAGGTAATATTGACATCTGGGTCGATGTGCAGACGCCTCCAGTTCTACCATTATGTGAGTTTCTCAACCATATTTATTAAGTAATTTATATTGTTTATTCAAAAATAGTTGACAACTTTTTTGCATTGACAGCTTATTTTCATTCTTTATAAAATGTACGGAAGATGGTAGACAGAACCTACTACTACAATGATGAAGCAGAATTAACTTATAAGGAGCAAAATAATCTTACCGCATTTCTTAATCAACTTGAGAATTACAATAGGTATTATCAAACTCCTCCACATTATGGTCAATACGTGCCACTAGTGCACGTGGTGATCTACGGTAACATCCATGGAGATTGCATGGTAAGAATTTTCTACTATTACGACCTCCGTGCATCTTTTTCATCAATTCTTCTAAGACTAAACTACATTGCTAACTACAAAGTTATTACTATGTTTTTCAACAGAAAATCATGAAGGATTGTGTGCCTCATCTGATGTTTCCGAGAGGTCGCGTTGTTGTTATGAGCTTAGGGCCACAGCGGTCAGGTCAGCCTATGCATCACTCCTGTCCATACCGTATTTCTAAAACCGATGAAGACATGACAATCAAAGATTGGAAAAAATGTATGGTCAATCGTAGAGAGCTACTTGGAAGCAACATTATGCGTAGGCCAAGAATTGGAGACAGGATGATCTCCATTCTCCATAATAGAGAGTCAGGGCCTATCTTGTTTTATGATATTGTACCTAAGAGAGGGTAGAGTAGGTCCTATGAGAGAGGACTAGGTCCTAGGTACAATGTGTTATTATGTGCGACAATGTGTTAGAGTTGATGAGGAGGAGGAGGATGAGTTGTGATTATGACTAGTGACCAACTTGTTATATGATGTCTCATTGACGAAAAATGATGATTAAATAGTGTTATATGTTCTCTCTATACGTATAGTACGTAGCGTCGCTTCTCTCCATTAGCTAGCTAACAAAATATATGAAACGACCCCTAAATTAACCCTCCAAAACCCTCAAACCCCCCACCCTCTTTCAAAAAGACCTCCTTAGCTGCAGACGCGTGGACACTCTTTGGTCCCGGTTGGTGTTACCAACCGGGACCAAGGCCCTCCCGCCTGGGCTCAGCGGAGCGTCCACGTGTAGCCCCATCTGTCCCGGTTCGTAAGAGAACCAGGACTAAAGGTCATGGGCTTTACTCCCGACCCTTTGGTCCCAGGTCCAGAACTGGGATTGATGGGCCTCTGGAACCGGGACAAATGGGTCTTTTTCCACTAGTGTGGATTAGCAGGGACGTGGGTCCTTTTCTCTCGGTAGTTTCCATGGTATCCGCTTCGTGGGATTAGTTGCACCCAAGAATCACGGTGGGTTAATTCTCATTAGGAACGTTGGTGGTCCACATTTGTTTCCGTGTAATTTGCTTCGTCAAAGTAACAACACCGGAAGATCAAGCATGGACAACACTGTTGATCTATTTATTTACTTCTTTCTAATCATTTTCACATATTTGCTACTTCATGTAAAAATGTTTCCACTGATCCTAGATTTGCTTCCTGTACATCTTGATTTTTCTTAGATTTAAGTACAACCTATATTTCTTGAAAATCATGAACTTTTCATTAATTTGCCATCATTTTTTAAAAAAGAACATGAACTTTTTTCAATTCACACATGTATGAAAACATGTTATTTTTTCAATTGCATGAACTAGTTCTCAAATCAGTGAAATTGTTTTGTCAAAACCGATGAACATTCTTTCAAATCATTGAAATTTTTTCAAATTTGTGAACTTTTCTTAAAGTCGATGAACTTCTTTCCAATTCTGTGTTTTTAATCAAAATCATTGACTCTTTTTTGCTTAAACCGAAATAACTGCAACTAGCTTTGTTGTGTGGAAAATAACTGTAAATATGAGTCGAACCGTTCCTCAACCTCCTTTTATTGCCTTCATCCACCTCACTGCAGCTCGCCAAACGATGTCGTACTAATCTACGTGGTTGGCACACGTGGTTGGCAACTAGGCCTCGACCGCATGGCACACGCAGATCGATCTGGGCTTCTGTAAGGTACGTCACCATCTTCATCACCTTCCTCGTATCTTTTAAGCGGTCCACTCTCCCGCACACCGTTGTAATCCCCTATTTGAACATGATACTTTATGCCACATATTACGATCCAATGATGTGTTGCCATCCTATGATGTTTTGAGTAGATTTCTTTTGTCTTTTGGGTTGATTGATGATCTAGATTGGTTTGAGTTGTATGTTTTATTTTGGTGATGTCCTATGGTGCCTTCCGCACACGTGAAGGATTCCCACTGTAGGGTGTTGCAATACGTTCATGATTCGCTTATAGTGGGTTGCTAGAGTGACAGAAGCTTAAACCCGAGTAAGGGGGTTGTTGCGTATAGGATAACGGGGACTTGATACTTTAATGATATGGTTGGGTTTTACCTTAATGATGTTTACTAGTTGTCGATGCTGGCCAGAGTTCCAATAATAAGTGCATATGATCCAAGTAGATAAAGTATGTTAGCTTATGCCTCTCCCTCATATAAAATTGCAATAATGATTACCAATCTTGTTACCAATTGCCTAGAATAATTCCGCACATCGATCCATCATTATTCCACACTTGCTATTTATATTATATGTTAAGATATTATAAATGTATGTTAACAGCACCTATTTTAATATTTTAGTTCTCTGATATCATGCAAAGCTATCCTCTTCATACCCCCAACGTAGTTTTATTTCTCGTTTCTAGATGGAAGCAAACGTTCAGTGTACATATAGTCGTATCAGTGGTAGATAGGACTTGAGAGTATATTGATCTTTCCTTTAGATTCTTTTGGGTTTGACACTCCATACTTATCACTTCCACCTTTGCAAATTGCTATGATGATTCCTTGCACTTGGGGATTATCAAGCTCTTTTCTGGCGCCGTTGCCGGGGAGAAATAGCGTGGGGTTGATATTCTCGTGTGTGCTTGTTTGCTTTCTTAACTAAGTAGATTTGGTTTTCTATTTTGTTTTTGTTTTATTTACTAGTGGGTGAAACAAACAAAAATGCAAAATACAAAAAAAATGCCTCTTATGCCTAAAAACTTTTTCAAAAAGAGAAGTGATTGGAAGGTTATGCATTGGAGAAGTGAGGGTCGACCTTGAACAATTGTGTTCATGCTCATGGAAACAATGTAGAATTTTTCATGGAATTTTCTCAAAAATAATTATACCCTTGTATATATCCATTGTATTATACAAATAATGTGCCAAGATTTGTCTTTAGGATGACTAGATTACATGTTTGCTATCTGCGGTGCAAAAACAGAAACATTGTATGTAGTGTGTGAATTTACATTTTTTACTGGAACGTCAAAAGTTTCTAAAAAATTTACACAGTAATTATATGCAAATTGGTTATTGTTTCCTAACGTTTCAGAATTTTTAGACTTGCATAAGTATGGTAAATGTTCAGATTGCTACAAACTGTCTTGTTTTTGACAGATTCTATTTTCTATGTGTTGTTCACTTATTTTGATGAATATATGGGGTGTATATGGGGCTATGTACCATGGTAAAGTTGGAATTCAGTATATATAATTCTAACATGAAATTGTAATGAATTTACAATAGTACCTAGCTGTAGTGATTTGCATTATTATACTAATGGATCTCACAAAGGTTTTACTAAGTTTTGTGTGGATGAAGTGTTCGAAGATCGAGGAGTTATGAATATAAGAGGAATAAGGAGAGGCAAGAGTTAAATCTTGGGGATGCCCAAGGCACCCCAAGTAAATATTTTAGGGATTATCGAGCATATATGCTTGGGGATACCCCAGTTGGCATCCCATCTTTCTTCTTAAACAATTATCGGTATATCTCGGTTTTTGTTTTGTTCACATGATATGCGTCTTTTGTGTTTGTTTGTTTTCTTTTCCTTATGCACCATGGTAGTATTAGATAGTCCTTCATTTATTTATAGAATTCTTCATGCACTTCACTTAAATCTTTTGAGTATGGCTTTATAGAATGCTCTTTGTGCTTCACTTAAATCTTTTGAGTATGGCGTTATAGATTTCTCTTTGTGCTTCACTTAAATCTTTTGAGTATGGCTCCATAGAATGATTTGTGTTCTTCACATATATATTTTGATCTTGGATATTGGTCAATATATATTAATTGTAGAATTCTACATGAACTTCACTTTTGTATTGTAGAGTATGAATAAAAATGCCATCAAAATAGGGCTTGGAAGACTATCATTAAAATATCATGCCTAGCTAAAAAGGCATTAAAGAAAAGCGCTTGTTGGGAGACAACCCAATATTTACCCCTACTATTATTCTGTGTTCACATGATTATGCTACCGTACTAATCATGTTTTATAGCTTTTTTCAATAAAGTGCCAAGTAAGACCTTTGGGATAATCTATGGTGATAGTTGACTCGATTCTATGCAAAAACAGAAATTTTTGTGCTCATTGCCAAAATTTTAAAAACTCACAGAAGCGTGATTTTTATCTGAATTGTTTACAAAATATTGTTGGAAATATGCCCTAGAGGGAATAATAAATTAGTTATTATCATATTTCCTCGTTCATGATAATTGTTTATTATCCATGCTGTAATTGTGTTGATCGGAAACTCAGATACATGTGTGGATACATAGACAACACCATGTCCCTAGTATGCCTCTAGTAGACTAGCTCATTGATCAAAAGATGGTTAAGGTTTCCCAGCCATGGACATGAGATGTCATTTGATAACGGGATCACATCATTAGGAGACTGATGTGATGGACAAGACCCAAACTACGAACGTAGCATATGATCGTGTAAGTTTATTGCTATTGTTTTCTGCATGTCAAGTATGTGTTCCTATGACCATGAGATCATGAAACTCACAGACATCGGAGGAGTGCCTTGTGTGTATCAAACGTCGTAACATAACTGGGTGACTATAAAGGTGCTCTACAGTTATATCCGATGGTGTTTGTTGAGTTGGCATGGATCAAGACTGGGATTTGTTACTCCGTGTGACGGAGAGGTATCTCAGGCCCCACTCGGTAATACAACATCACAATGAGCTTTGCAAGCAATGTGACTAAGTGTTGGTCACAGGATCTTATATTACGGAATGAGTAAAGTGACTTGCCGGTAACAAGATTGAACTAGGTATGGAGATACCGACGATCGAATCTCGGGCAAGTAACATACCGAAGAACAAAGGGAACATCATACGGGATTAACTGAATCCTTGACATAGAGGTTCGACCGATAAAGAACTTCGTAGAATATGTAGGAAACAATATGGTCATCCAGGTCCTGCTATTGGTTATTGGCCGTAGAGGTGTCTTGGTCATGTCTACATAGTTCTCGAACCCGCAGGGTCTGCACGCTTAAGTTTTGGTGACGTTTCGGTAGTATAGAGTTATGTATGGTGGTGACCGAAGGTTGTTCGGACTCCCGGATGAGATCCCGGACGTCACGAGGAGCTCCGAAATGGTCCGGAGGTAAAGATTCATATATAGGAAGTCCTATTTTGGTCGCCAGAAAAGTTTCGGGCTCATCGGTAGTGTGCCGGGAGTGCTGATAGCTGCATGGGCTGTGGGAGAGTAAATACCAGCCCTTAGTGGGCTGGTGGAAATCCCACACAAGGCCGATGAGGCTGGGAAGAAAATCCCAAAATGAAAAAGCTGGAAAAAGGCAAAAAGTCTAAATAAGGACGGAGTCCTAATCCTAATAGGATTTGAGTAGGACTCCTTCACCTCCAGTTTCGGCCAGATCTTGAGGGTTTGAGGCTAACTCCTCCCCTCCCTCCCTCCTATATATACTAGAGGATTTAGAGGGAAAAGCTAACCCTAATAGCCACGTGCTACCTGTTCCTCTAGTGCATAGTTTCTCCTCTAGATCGGTTTTCTACAGTGCTTAGGAGAAGCCCTGTCGGAATAGCTCCACCACCATCGCCGGAGCGCCGTCACGCTGCCGGAGAACTCTTCTACCTCTCCGCTCTCTCTTGATGGATCAAGAACGCGGAGATCATTATCGAGCTGTACATGTGCTGAACGCGGAGGTGTCGTCCGTTCGGCGCTAGATCGGAAGAACCGTGATCAAGATTGCGGGACGGATCGCGATGAGATCGCGGGACGGATCGTGATGAGTTCGCGGGACGGATCGTGATTGGATTGCGGGACGGATCGTGATGAGATCGCGGGAGGCTCGGAGATTTGGATCGCAAAGACGTTCGACTACACCAACCGCATTTCTTAACGCTTCCCGCTTAGCGATCTACAAGGGTATGTAGATCCACTCTCCCTCTCGTAGATGCTCATCAGCATGGAAAGATCTTGCGTGTGCATAGGAAAATTTTTGTTTCCCATGCAACGTTCCCCAAAAGTGGTATCAAAGCAAGGTCTATGTGTAGATGAGATCTCGAGTAGAACACAAAGAGTTTGTGGGTGTTGATGCTTAGATTGCTTCCTGCCTTGGTTGTGTTTTGGTTCAGCGGTATTGTGGGATGAAGCGGCCTGGACCAACCTTACTCATACGCTTACGAGAGACCGGTTCCATTGACTAACATGTAACTTTGTTGCACCAAGATGGCTGGCGGGTGTCTGTTTCTCCTACTTTAGTTGGATCGGATTCGACAAAGGCGGTCCTTGAGAAGGTTGAAAAGCAACTTATGTACCACCGTTGTGGTTTTGCGTAGGTGAGAATTGTTCTTGCTAGATACCCATAGCAGCCACATAAAAATGCACCAACAATTAGAGGACGTCTAACTTGTTTTTGCAGGGTATGTTGTGATATGATATGGCCAATTACATGATGTGATATATGTGATGTATGAGATGATCATGTGATGTACAGGTTATCATGACTTGCATGTCATTGAGTACGGCAACCGGCTAGAGCCATAGGGTTCTCTTTAATTATTGTATGACCTACGTGTCAATCATTAAGCGCTATGTATTGCTTTACTTTACCGCTACGGTAGCAATAGTAGTAGAAGCATGTTGGGCGCGACAAACCCCGATGGCGACACGTTGATGGAGATCATGGTGTCGTGTCGGTGACGATGGAGATCATTTCATGATGGAGATCAAAAGCACAAGTTCATGGCCATATCATGTCACTTATGATTTGCATGTGATTTTAATCCTTTTATGCACCTTGTTTTGCTTAGCACGACGGTAGCATTAGAAGGTGATCCCTCACTTAATTTCAAGATAAATTGTGTTGTCCCCAAGTGTGCACCGTTGCGAAAGTTCATCGTGTTGACACACCACGTGATGATCGGGTGTGATAGACTCTACGTTCACATACAACGGGTGCAAGCCAATGTTGCACATGCAGAACACTCGGGTTAAACTTGACGAGCCTAGCATGTACAGACATGGCCTCGGAACACAAGAGACCGAAAGGTTGAACATGAGTCATATAGTAGATATGATCAACATAATTATATTCACCATTGAAGCCACCTCAACTCACGTGATGATCGGACTTGAGTTGGTGAATTTGGATTATGTGTCACTCAGATAACCTGAGGGATGTCAATTTGAGTGTGAGTTCTTAGGTAATATGGTTAATTGAACTCACTATCATGAACATAGTCAAAGTGCCTTTGCAATTTATGTTGTACATTACTAGATCACGTTGTAGCTCCCTTGTATTTTTATATGTTCCTAGAGAAATAGAGTTGAAAGATAATGGTAGCAATATTGCGGACTGGGTCCGTGATCTGAGGATTGTCCTCATTGCTGCATAGAAGGTTTATGTCCTTAATGCACCGCTCGGTGCACCAACCCCTCTAGCATCGTCTGTAGATGTTGTGAACATCTGACAGGCACGTTCTGATGACTACTTGATAGTTTAGTGCGTCATGCCTTACGGCTTAGAATTGAGGCTCCAAAACATTTTGAACGTGACGGAACATATGAGATGTTTCTAAGAGCTGAAATTAGGATCTCAGGCTCGTGCCCGTGTTGCGAGATATGAGATCTCCAACAAGATTCTTTGCCTGTAAGATGAAAGAGAATAGATCAATCGTTGAGCATGTGCTCAGATTGTCTGGATGCTACAATCGCTTGAATCAAGTGGGAGTTGATCTTCCATATAAGACAGTGATTGATATAGTTCTCCAAGTCACTGACACTAAGCTACTAGAACTTGGTGATGAACTATAAAATGCTAGGGACAGAAATAATGATCCTTGAGCTGTTCGCGATGTTTGACACCGCGAAGGTAGAAATCGGGAAGGAGCATCAAGTGTTGATGGTTACTAAAACCACTAGTTTTGAGAAGGGCAAGGGAAAGGAGGAAACCTTCATGGATGGCAAGTCAGTTGCTGCTCCAGTGAAGCAACCCAGGGTTGAACCCAAACCTGAGACTAAGTGCTTCCATTATGAGGAGAGTTGTCGCTGAAGCGAAACAACCCTAGATACTTGGTAGATAAGAAGGCTAGCAACATCGACAGAAGTATATTTGATATACTTGTGATTGATGTGTACCTTGCTAGTACTCCTAGTAGCACTTGGGTATTGAATACCGGTTCAGTTGCTCAATGTTAGTAGCTCGAAGTAAAATCTATGGAATAAACGGAGAACTAACTAAGGGTGACGCGATGATGTGTGTTGGAAATGTTTCCAAGGTTGATGTGATCAACATCGCATGCTCTCTCTACCTTCGGGATTAGTGACGAACCTAAATAAATATTATTTGGTGTTTTGCGTTGAGCATGAACGTGATTAGATCGTGTTTATTGCAACATGATTATTCCTTTAAGTTAGAGAATAATGGTTATTCTGTTTACATGAACAATACCTTCAATGGTCATGCACCCAGTAAAAATGGTTTGTTGAATCTTGATCGTAGTAATACACATGTTTTTGATGCCAAAAGATATAATGTTAATAATGATAGTACCACATACTTTTGGCACTGCCGCTAAATGTCATATTGGTATAAAGCGCATTAAGAAACTCCATGCTGATGGATCTTTGGACTCATTCGATTTCGAATCGGTTGAGACATGCGGACCATGCCTTTTGGGCAAGATGACTAAGGACCCCGTTTTTCGGATTGATGGAGCGGGCAAGTGGTTTATTGGAAATGATACATGTTGATGTATGCAATCCAATGAGTCTTGTAACGTGCGGTGGATGTCGTTATTTTCTTACCTTCACTCATGATTTGAGTAGATATAGTGGATATTTACTTAATGAAACACAAGTCTAAATCGTTTGAAAGGTTCAAGCAGATTCAGAGTGAAGTTTAAGATCATCGTGACAAGAATATAAAGATGTCTACGATATGATCGTGGAGGTGAATATCTGAGTTACGAGCTTGGCATACAACTTTGGACAATGTGAAAGTCGTTTCACAACTCACGCCACTTGGAACACCATAGTGTGATGGTGTGTCCGAACGTCATAGCCATGCTCTATTGGATATGCTGCTTGCTATGATGTCTCTTATCGATTTGCTACTATAGTTTTGGGGTTATGCATTAGAGACAACTACATCCACTTTAAATAGGGCACCATATAAATCCGTTGAGATGACACCGTGTGAATTATGGTTTGATAGAAACCTAAGCTGTCATTTCTTGATGTTTGGGGCTGCGATGCTTGTGTGGAAAAAAAATTTCACCTAATAAGCTCGAACCCAAAGCGGACAAATGTATCTTCATAGAATACCCTAAGAACAGTTGGGTATACTTTCTATCTCAGATCCAAGTGCAAAGTGTTTGTTGCTAAAAATGGGTCCTTTCTTGAGAAAGAGTTTCTCTCGAAACAATAGAGTGGGAGAAAGACAGAACTTGATGAGGTTGTTAAACCTTTATTCAACCAGAGAGTAGCGCAGCACAAGAAGATGTTCCTGTGAAGCCTACGTTAGTTGAAGAGGAAGTTAATGATGATGATCATGAAGCTTCAGGATCAAGTCACTATCGAACTTCGTAGGTTGACAAGGATGTGTACTGCTCCTGAGTGGTACGGCAACCCTGTCTTGGAGGTCATATTGTTGGACAACGATGAACCTACGATCTATGGAGAAGTGATGATGGGACCGGATTCCGAGAAATGGTTAGAGGCCATGAAATCCAAGAAAAGGATCCATGTATGAAACCGAAGTATAGACTTTGATAGACTTGGTCGTTGGACGGCAGGTCGTTGAGTACAAATGGATCTTTAAAATGAAGGCAGACGCTGATGGTAAATGTCACCACTTGTAAAGCTCGACTTGTTGCAAAGAAGTTTGTGACAAGTTCAAGGAGTTGACTGTGATGAGACTTTCTCACTCGTAGCAATGCTAAAGTCTGTTGGAATTATGTTAGCAGTTGTTGCACTTTTCAGTTCTGAAATCTGGCAGGTGGATGTCAAAACATTGTTTCCTTAACGGTTTAATTGAGGAAAGGTTGTATGTGATACAACCAGAAAGTTTTGTCAGTCCTAAGAATGCTAAAAGGTGAGCAAGCTTCAGTGATCTTTCTATGGACTGAAGCAAGCATCTCGGAATTGGAATATACACTTTGACGAGGTGATCAAAGTTTTTGAAATTTATACAAAGTTTACGAGAAACTTGTATTTACAATAAACTGAGTGGGAGCACTATAGAATTTCTGATAAGTATATGTGGATGACATATTGTTGATCAAAAATAATGTAGAATTTCTAGAAAGCATAAACGGTTGTTTGAAAAGTGTTTTACAAAGGAAGACCTAGATAAAGCTACCTAATTGTTAAGAATCAAGATCAATAGAGATAGATCAAGATGCTTGATGAGACTTTCAATGAGTACATACCTTGACAAGATTTTGAAAGAGTTCAAAATGGATCAGTGAGAGAAAGAGTTCTCACTTGATTTGTAAGGTGTGAAGTTGAGTGAGTCTCAAAGCTCGACCACGGCAGAAGAAAGAGAAAGGACAAACATCGTCCCCTATGCCTTAGCCATAGGCTCCGTACAGTATGCCATGTTGTGTACCACACCTGTGTGTGCCCTACCATGAGTCCGTCAAGGGGTACAAGAGTGACCCAGGAGTGGATCACCGGAGAGCGGTCAAGATTATCCTTAGTAACTCAAAGACTAAGGAGATGTTTCTCGACTATGGAGGTGATAAAGAGTTTGTCGTAAAGAGTGACGTCGATGCAAGCTTTAACACCAATCCGGATGACTCGTAGTAGCAATCTGGATATGTGTAGTGGAGCAGCCATTTGGAGTACCAAGTGGAGTGTGGTAGAAGTGTTTACGATTTGAGATAGAGATTTGTAAAGTACACACAGATCTGAATGTCGCAGACCCGTTGACTATAAGACCTCTCTCACATGCAAAGCATGATCGAGCCCCAAAACTCATTGGGTGTTAGATTGATAACAATGCGAATCACATAGTGATGTGAACTAGATTAGTGACTCTAGTGCAAGTGGGAGACTGTTGGAAATATGCCCTAGAGGCAATAATAAATTAGTTATTATCATATTTCCTTGTTCATGATAATCGTTTATTATCCATGCTAAAATTGTGTTGATCGGAAACAAGATACATGTGTGGATACATAGACAACACCATGTCCCTAGTATGCCTCTAGTAGAATAGCTCATTCATCAAAAAATGGTTAAGGTTTCCTAGACATGGACATGACTGTTGGAAATATGCCCTAAAGGCAATAATAAATTAGTTATTATCATATTTCCTTGTTCATGATAATCGTTTATTATCCATGCTATAATTGTATTGATCGAAGACTTAAATGCATGTGTGGATACATAGACAAAACCATGTCCCTAGTATGCCTCTAATGGACTGTTAAGGTTTCCTAGCCATGGACATGAGATGTCATTTGATAACGGGATCACATCATTAGGAGAATGATGTGATGGATAAGACCCAAACTACAAACATAGCATATGATCGTGTCAGTTTATTGCTACTGTTTTCTGCATGTCAAGTATATGTTCCCATGTCCATGAGATCATGCAACTCACAGATATCGGAGGAGTGCCTTGTGTGTATCAAACGTCGCAACGTAACTGGGTGACTATAAAGGTGCTCTACAGGTATCTCCGATGGTATCTGTTGAGTTGGCATGGATCGAGACTGGGATTTGTTACTCCGTGTGACGGAGAGGTATCTCGGGGCCCACTCGGTAATGCAACATCACAATAAGCCTTGCAAGCAATGTGACTAATTTTTAGTTGCGGGATCTTGTATTACGGAACGAGTAAAGAGACTTGCCGGTAATGAGGTTGAACTAGGTATGGAGATACCGACGATCGAATCTCGGGCAAGTAACATACCGAAGAACAAAGGGAACGTTATACGGGATTAACTGAATCCTTGACATAGAGGTTCGACCGATAAAGATCTTCGTAGAATATGTAGGAACCAATGTGGACGTCCAGGTCCCGCCATTGGTTATTGACCGTAGAGGTGTCTCGGTCATGTCTACATAGTTCTCGAACCCGCAGGGTCTGCACACTTAAGGTTCGGTGACGTTTCGGTAGTGTAGAGTTAAGTATGGTGGTGACCGAAGTTTATTCAGAGTCCCGGATGAGATCCCGGACGTCACGAGGAGCTCCGGAATGGTCCGGAGGTAAAGATTCATATATAGGAAGTCCCAGTTTGGTTTCCGGAAAAGTTTCGGGCTCATCGGTAGTGTACCGGGAGTGCCGGTAGTGTACCTGGAGTGCCGGTAGTGTACCGGGAGACCTCCGGGAGGGGTACTTCGACCCCAATAGGTCCATGGGCTGTGGGATAGTATTAACCAGCCCTTAGTGGTCTGGGAAAACAGCCACAAAGGCCCATGGCGCAGGAGAGAAAGTCCTAAAGCAAAAGTTGGAAAATCAGCCAATAGGAGGCAATCCTACTCCAACTAGGATTGGAGGTGAAGTAGGATTGCTTCCCACCTCCTATTTCGGCCGACCCAAAGGCCTTGGCTGCCTCTCCTCTCCTCTCCTCTTATATATACTAGTGGATTGGGTGGTTTTGAACAGAATTTCTGGCCACGTGCTACCCGTTCCACCGGTGCATAGTTTCACCTCTAGATCATAGTTCTGCGGTGCTTAGGCGAAGCCCTGCCGGAATTGCTCCACCACCATCACCGGAGCGCCGTCATGCTGCCAGTGAACTCTCTCTCCTCTCCACCTCCTCTTGCTGGATCAAGACGGTGGAGATCGTCATCAAGCTGCACGTGTGCTGAACGCGGAGGTGCCGTCCGTTCGGCGCTAGATCGGAAGGCCGTGATCGAGATCGCGAGACAGTTCGTGATGAGATCGCGGAACAGATCATGATGAGTTCGCGGGAAGATTTTGATCAAGATTGTGAGATGGATCGTGATGAGTTCACGGGATGGATCGTGATTGGATCACGGGACGGATCGTGATGAGATCGCGGGACGCTCGGCGATTTGGATCGTGAAGATATTCGACTACACCGCAGGGTCTACATAGTTCTCGAACCCGCAGGGTCTGCACACTTAAGGTTCGGTGACGTTTCGGTAGTGTAGAGTTAAGTATGGTGGTGACCGAAGTTTGTTCGGAGTCCCGGATGAGATCCTGGACATCATGAGGAGCTCCGGAATGGTCCGGAGGTAAAGATTCATATATAGGAAGTCCCAGTTTGGTTTCCGAAAAAGTTTCGGGCTCATCGGCAGTGTACCGGGAGTGCCGGTAGTGTACCGGGAGACCTCCGGGAGGGGTACTTCGACCCCAAGATGTCCATGGGCTGTGGGAGAGTATTAACCAGCCCTTAGTGGTCTGGGAAAACAGGCACAAAGGCCCATGGCACAGGAGATAAAGTCCTAAAGCAAAAAGTGGAAAATCAGCCAATAGGAGGCAATCCTACTCCAACTAGGATTGGAGGTGAAGTAGGATTGCTTCCCACCTCCTATTTCGGCCGACCCAAAGGCCTTGGCTGCCTCTCCTCTCCTCTACTCCTATATATACTAGTGGATTGGGTGGTTTTGGACAGAATTTCCAGCCACGTGCTACCCGTTCCATCGGTGCATAGTTTTTCCTCTAGATCGTAGTTCCGTAGTGCTTAGGCGAAGCCCTACCGGAATTGCTCCACCACCATCACCGGAGCGCCGTCATGCTTCCGGTGAACTCTCTCTCCTCTCCACCTCCTCTTGCTGGATCAAGACGGTGGAGATCGTCATCAAGCTGCACGTGTGCTGAACGCGGAGGTGCCGTCCGTTCGGCGCTAGATCGGAAGGACCGTGATCGAGATCGCCAGACAGTTCATGATGAGATCGTGGAACATATCATGATGAGTTCGCGGGACAGATCGTGATCAATATCGTGAGACGGTTCGTGATGAGTTCACGGGACCGATCATGATTGGATCGTGGGACGGATCGTGATGAGATCGCGGGACGCTTGGCGATTTGGATCGCGAAGATGTTCGACTACACCAACCGCGTTTCTTAACGCTTCCCGCTTAGCGATCTACAAGGGTACGTAGATCCACTCTCCCTCTCGTAGATTCTCATCACCATGGATAGGTTTGCGTGTGCGTAGGAAAAATTTTGTTTCCCATGCGACGTTCCTCATCAGTGGCATCATGAGCTAGGTTGATGGTTCGATGAGATCTTTAGTAGAACACAAAAGGTTTGTGCGCGTTGATGCATAGATTGCTTCCTCCCTTGGTCGTATTTTGGTTCAGCGGGATTGTGAGATGAAGCGGCCCGGACCAACATTACTCGTACGCTTACGAGAGATCGGTTCCCTCGATGCAACTTGTTGCCTAGATGGCTTGCGGGTGACAGTTTCTCTCACTTTAGTTGGATCGGATTCGACAAAGGCGATCCTTGAGAAGGTTGAAAAGCAAACTAGTGTATCACTGTTGTGGTTTATGCGTAGGTGGGAATTGTTATTGCTAGATACCCGTAGCAGCCACGTAAAACATGCAACAACAATTAGAGGACGTCTAACTTGTTTTTGCAGGGTATGTTGTGATATGATATGGCCAATTACATGATGTGATATATGTGATGTATGAGATGATCATGTGATGTATAGATTATCACGACTTGCATGTCGATGAATACGGCAACCGGCAGGAGCCATAGGGTTGTCTTTAATTATTCTATGACCTGTGTGTCAATCATTAAGCGCTATGTAATGCTTTACTTTATCGATAAACGGTAGCAATAGTAGTAGAAGCATGCAGGGCGTGACAACCCCGATGGTGACATGTTGATGGAGATCAAGAGAGATCATGGTGTCATGCCGGTGACGATGGAGATCATGCCGGTGCTTTCTAGATGGAGATCAAAAGCACAAGTTCATGGCCATATCATGTCACTTATGGTTTGCATGTGATGTTAATCCTATTTATGCACCTTGTTTTGCTTAGGACGACGGTAGCATTATAAGGTGATCCCTCACTTAATTTCAAGATAAAATGTGTTCTCCCCGAGTGTGCACCGTTGCCAAAGTTCGCCGTGTCGAGACACCACGTGATGATCGGGTGTGATAGACTCTACGTTCACATACAACGGGTGCAAGCCAGATTTGCACACGCGGAACACTCGGGTTAAACTTGACGAGCCTAGCATGTACAGACATGGCCTCGGAACACAAGAGACCAAAAGGTCGAACATGAGTCATATAGTAGATATGATCAACATGATGATGTTCACCATTGCAGCCACCTCAACTCACGTGATGATCGGACTTGAGTTGGTGAATTTGGATCATGTATCACTCAAATGATCGGAGGGATGTCAATTTGAGTGGGAGTTCTTAAGTAATATGATTAATTGAACTCATTATCATGAACATAGTCAAAGTGTCTTTGCAAATAATGTTGTAGATTACTAGCTCACGATGTAGCTCCCTTGTATTTTTATATGTACCTAGAGAAATAGAATTGAAAGATGTTGGTAGCAAAATTGCGGACTGGGTCCGTGATCTGAGGATTCTCCTCATTGCTGCACAGAAGGCTTATGTCCTTAATGCACCGCTCGGTGCGCCACCCCATCTAGCGTCGTCTGTAGATGTTGTGAACATCTGACAGGCACGTTTCGATGACTACTTGATAGTTTAGTGTGTCATGCATTACGGCTTAGAATTGAGGCTCCGAAACGTTTTGAACGTCACGGAACTTATGAGATGTTCTAAGAGATGAGATTGTGATCTCAGGCTCGTGCCCGAGTTGCGAGATATAGGATCTCCAACGAGATTCCTTGCCTGGAAGATGAAAGAGAATAGCTCAATCTTTGAGCATGTGCTCAGACTGTCTGGGTACTACAATCGCTTGAATCGAGTGGGAGTTGATCTTCCAGATAAGATAGTGATTGATGTAGTTCTCCAAGTCATTGTCACTAAAGCTACTAGAACTTAGTGATGAACTATAAAAAGCCAGGGATAGAAATATTGATCCCTGAGCTTTTCGCGATGTTTGACACCACGAAGGTATAAATCAAGAAGGAGCGTCAAGTGTTGATGGTTAATCAAACCACTAGTTTCGAGAAGGGCAAGAGCAAGGAGGGAAACTTCATGGATAGCAAGTCAGTTGCTGCTCTAGTGAAGCAACCCAAAGTTGAACTCAAACCCGAGACTAAGTGCTTCTGTTGTGAGGTGAGTGGTCGCTGAAGCGGAACAACCCTAGATACTTGGTAGATAAGAAGGTTGGCAAACGTCAACAGATATATATTTGATATACGTGTTATTGATATGTACCTTGCTATTACTCCTAGTAGCACCTTGGTATTGGATACCGGTTCGGTTGCTAAATGTTAGTAACTCAAAATAAAAGCTACGGAATAAATGGAGAACTAGCTAAGGGTGAGGTGATTATATGTGTTGGAAGTGCTTCCAAGGTTGATGTGATCAACATCGCACGCTCTCTCTACCTTCAGGATTAGTGACGAACCTAAATAAATGTTATTTGGTGTTTTGCGTTGAGCATGAACATGATTAGATCATGTTTATTGCAATACGGTTATTCATTTAAGTTAGAGAATAATGGTTATTCTGTTTACATGAATAATACCTTCAATGGTCATGCACCCAGTGAGAATGGTTTGTTGAAATCTTGATCGTAGTACTACACATGTTCATTGATGTCAAAAGATACAAAGTTAATAATGATAGTACCACATACTTGTGGCACTGCCGCTAAATGTCATATTGGTATAAAGCGCATGTAGAAACTCCATGCTGATGGATATTTGGACTCATTCGATTTCGAATCGGTTGAGATATGTGAACCATGCCTCTTGGGCAAGATGACTAAAGGACCCCGTTGGATGGAGCGGGCAAGTCATTCATTGGAAATGATACATGTTGATGTATGCAATCTAGTGAGTCATGTAGCGTGCAGTGAATATCGTTATTTTCTTACCTTCACTGATGATTTGAGTAGATATAGTGTATCTTTACTTAATGAAACACAAGTCTGAATCGTTTGAAAGGTTCAAGCAAATTCAGAGTGAAGTTTAAAGATCATCGTGACAAGAAGATAAAAATGACCGCGATATGATCGTGGAGGTGAATATCTGAGTTACGAGTTTGGCATGCAACTTAAGACAATGTGAAATTTGTTTCACAACTAACGCCACCTGGAACACCATGGTGTGATGGTGTGTCCGAACATCATAGTCATGCTCTATTGATATAGTGCATACTGTGATGTCTCTTATCGTTTTACTATAATTTTTGGGGTTATGCATTAGAGACAACTACATTCACTTTAAATAGGGCATCATCTAAATCTGTTGAGATGACACCGTGTGAATTATGGTTTGATAGAAACCTAAGTTGTCATTTCTTAATATTTGGGGCTGTGACACTTGTGTGGAAAATGTTTTCACCTAATGAGGTCGAACCCAAGGCGGACAAATGCATCTTCATAGAATACCCTAAGATCAGTTGGGTGAACCTTCAATCTTAGATCCTAGTGCAAATTGTTTGTTGCTTAAACGGATCCTTTCTCGAGGAAATGTTTCTCTCGAAAGAATAGAGTGGGAGGAAGATAGAACTTGATGAGGTTGTTAAACCTTTGTTCAACCAGAGAGTAGCGCAGCGCGGAAAGATGTTTCTGTGAAGGTTACGTTAGTTGAAGAGGAAGTTAATGATGATGATCATGAAGCTTCAGGATCAAGTTACTATCAAACTTCGTAGGTCGACAAGGATGTGTACTGCTCCTAAGTGGTACGACAACTCTGTCTTGGAGATCATGTATTTGGACAACGATGAACCTACGAGCTATGGAGAAGCAACGATGGGCCCAGATTCCGACAAATGGTTGGAGGCCATGAAATCCGAGATAGGATCCATGTATGAAAACCAAGTATAGACTTTGGTAGACTTGCTCGTTAGACGGCAGGTCGTTGAGTACAAATGGACCTTTAGAATGAAGACAGACACTGATGGTGAATGTCACCATTTGTAAAGCTCGACTTGTTGCAAAGTTGTTTGTGACAAGTTCAAGGAGTTGACTGCGATGAGGCTTTCTCACTCGTAGCGATGCTAAAAGTCTTTTGTAATTATGTTAGCAGTTGCTGCATTTTCAATTATGAAATCTGGCAGATGGATGTCAAAACATCGTTTCCTTAACGGTTTACTTAAGGAAAGGTTGTATGTGATACAACTAGAAGGTTTTGTCAGTCCTAAGGATGCTAAAAGATGAGCAAGCTTCAGTGATCCTTCTATAGACTGAAGCAAGCATCTCGGAGTTGGAATATACACTTTGATGAGGTGATCAAAGTTTTTGTAGTTTATACAAAGTTTACGAGAAACTTGTATTTGCAATAAAGTGAGTGGGGGCACTATAGAGTTTCTGATAAGTATATGTGGTTGACATATTGTTGATCGGAAGTAATGTAGAATTTCTGGAAGGCATAAAAGGTTGTTTGAAAAGTGTTTTTCAAAGGAAGACCTGGATAAAGCTACCTAATTGTTGAGCATCAAAATCTATAGAGATAGATCAAGATGCTTGATGAGACTTTCAATGAGTGCATACATTGACAAGATTTTCAAAGAGTTCAAAATAGATCAGCCAGAGAAATAGTTCTCGTGTGATTTGTAAGATGTGAAGTTGAGTGAGACTCAAAGTTCGACAATGGCAGAAGAAAGAGAAAGGACGAACGTCGTCCCCTATGCCTTAGCCATAGGCTCTATATTATGCCATGGTGTGTACCGCACCTGTGTGTGCCTTGACATGAGTCTGTCAAGGGGTACAAGAGTGGTCCAGGAGTGGATCACTGGACAGCGGTCGGAATTATCCTTAGTAACCAGAGTACTAAGGAAATGTTTCTTGATTATGGAGGTGATAAAGAGTTCGTCATAAAGAGTTACGTTGATGCAAGCTTTAACACCTATCCGCATGACTAGTAGTAGCAATCTGGATACGTATAGTGGAGCAGCCATTTGGAAATAGTACCAAGTGGAGTGTGGTAGTAGTGTTTACGGTTTGACATAGAGATTTGCAAAGTACACATGGATCTGAATATCGCAGACCCATTGACTATAAGACCTCTCTCACATGCAAAGCATGATCGAGCCCCAGAACTCATTGGGTGTTAGATTCATAACAATGTGAATCACATGGTGATGTGAACTAGATTATTGACTCTAGTGCAAGTGGGAGACTGTTGGAAATATGCCCTAGAGGCAATAATAAATTAGTTATTATCATATTTCCTTGTTCATGATAATCGTTTATTATCCATGCTATAATTGTATTGATCGGAGACTTAAATGCATGTGTGGATACATAGACAAAACCATGTCCCTAGTATGCCTCTAATGGACTAGCTCATTGATCAAAGGATGGTTAAGGTTTCCTAGCCATGGACATGAGATGTCATTTGATAACGGGATCACATCATTAGGAGAATGATGTGATGGATAAGACCCAAACTACAAACATTGCATATGATCGTGTCAGTTTATTGCTACTGTTTTCTGCATGTCAAGTATATGTTCCTATGACCATGAGATCATGCAACTCACAGATATCGGAGGAGTGCCTTGTGTGTATCAAACGTCGCAACGTAACTGGGTGACTATAAAGGTGCTCTACAGGTATCTCCGATGGTATCTGTTGAGTTGGCATGGATCGAGACTGGGATTTGTTACTCCGTGTGACGGAGAGGTATCTCGGGGCCCACTCGGTAATGCAACATCACAATAAGCCTTGCAAGCAATGTGACTAATTTTTAGTTGCAGGATCTTGTATTACGGAACGAGTAAAGAGACTTTCCGGTAACAAGGTTGAACTAGGTATGGAGATACCGACGATCGAATCTCGGGCAAGTAACATACCAAAGAACAAAACGAACGTTATACGGGATTAACTGAATCCTTGACATAGAGGTTCGACCGATAAAGATCTTTGTAGAATATGTAGGAACCAATGTGGATGTCTAGGTCCCGCCATTGGTTATTGACCGTAGAGGTGTCTCGGTCATGTCTACATAGTTCTCGAACCCGCAGGGTCTGCACACTTAAGATTCGGTGACGTTTCGGTAGTGTAGAGTTAAGTATGGTGGTGACCGAAGTTTGTTCGGAGTCCCGGATGAGATCCCGGACGTCACAAGGAGCTCCGAAATGGTCCGGAGGTAAAGATTCATATATAGGAAGTCCCAGTTTGGTTTCCGGAAAAGTTTCGGGCTCATCGGTAGTGTACCGGGAGTGCCGGTAGTGTACCTGGAGTGCCGGTAGTGTACCGGGAGACCTCCGGGAGGGGTACTTCGACCCCAATAGGTCCATGGGCTGTGGGATAGTATTAACCAGCCCTTAGTGGTCTGGGAAAACAGCCACAAAGGCCCATGGCGCAGGAGAGAAAGTCCTAAAGCAAAAGTTGGAAAATCAGCCAATAGGAGGCAATCCTACTCCAACTAGGATTGGAGGTGAAGTAGGATTGCTTCCCACCTCCTATTTCGGCCGACCCAAAGGCCTTGGCTGCCTCTCCTCTCCTCTCCTCTTATATATACTAGTGGATTGGGTGGTTTTGAACAGAATTTCCGGCCACGTGCTACCCGTTCCACCGGTGCATAGTTTCTCCTCTAGATCATAGTTCCGCAGTGCTTAGGCGAAGCCCTGCCGGAATTGCTCCACCACCATCACCGGAGCGCCGTCATGCTGCCAGTGAACTCTCTCTCCTCTCCACCTCCTCTTGCTGGATCAAGACGGTGGAGATCGTCATCAAGCTGCACGTGTGCTGAACGCGGAGGTGTCGTCCGTTCGGCGCTAGATCGGAAGGCCGTGATCGAGATCGCGAGACAGTTCGTGATGAGATCGCGGAACAGATCATGATGAGTTCGCGGGAAGATTTTGATCAAGATTGTGAGATGGATCGTGATGAGTTCACGGGATGGATCGTGATTGGATCACGGGACGGATCGTGATGAGATCGCGGGACGCTCGGCGATTTGGATCGTGAAGATATTCGACTACACCAACCGCATTTCTTAACGCTTCCCGCTTAGCGATCTACAAGGGTACGTAGATCCACTCTCCCTCTCGTAGATTCTCATCACCATGGATAGGTTTGCATGTGCATAGGAAAAATTTTGTTTCCCATGCGACGTTCCTCAACAGAGATGTCATTTGATAACGGGATCACATCATTAGGAGAATGATGTGATGGACAAGACCCAAACTACAAACGTAGCATATGATCGTGTAAGTTTATGGCTACTGTTTTCTGCATGTCAAGTATGTGTTCCTATGACCATGAGAACATGCAACTCATGGACATCGGAGGAGTGCCTTGTGTGTATCAAACGTCACAACGTAACTGTGTGACTATAAAGGTGCTCTACAGGTATCTCCGATGGTGTTTGTTGAGTTGGCATGGATCAAGACTGGGATTTGTTACTCCGTGTGACGGAGAGGTATCTCAGGGCCCACTCGGTAATACAACATCACAATGAGCCTTGCAAGAAATGTGACTAAGTGTTGGTCACGGGATCTTGTATTATGAAACGATTAAAGAGACTTTCCGGTAACGAGATTGAACTAGGTATGGAGATACCGACGATCGAATCTCGGGCAAGTAACATACCGAAGAACAAAGGGAACATCATACGGGATTAACAGAATCCTTGACATAGAGGTTCGACCGATAAAGATCTTCGTAGAATATGTAGGAACCAATATGGTCATCCAGGTCCCGCTATTGGTTATTGGCCGTAGAGGTTTCTCGGTCATGTCTACATAGTTCTCGAACCCACAGGGTCTGCACGCTTAAGGTTTGGTGACGTTTCGGTAGTATAGAGTTATGTATGGTGGTGACCGAAGGTTGTTCGGAGTCCCAGATGAGATCCCGAACATTTTGAGGAGCTCCGGAATGGTCCGGAGGTAAAGATTCATATATAGGAAGTCCTATTTTGGTCGCCGGAAAAGTTTCGGGCTCATCGGTAGTGTACCGGGAGTGTCGGTAGTGTACCGGGAGACCATCGGGAGGGGTATTTCGACCCAAGAGGCTGCATGGGCTGTGGGAGAGTAAATACCAGCCCTTAGTGGGCTGGTGGAAATCCCACACAAGGCCCATGAGGCTGGGAAGAAAAGCCCAAAAGGAAAAAGGTGGAAAAAGGCAAAAAGTCTAAATAAGGAAGGAGTCCTAATCCTTGTAGGATTGGAGTAGGACTCCTTCACCTCCAATTTCGGCCAGATCTTGAGGGTTTGAGGCTTCCTCCTCCCCTCCCTCCCTCCTATATATACTAGAGTATTTAGAGGGAAATCTAGCCCTAATAGCCACGTGCTATCCGCTCCTCTAGTGCATAGTTTCTCCTCTAAATCGGTTTTCTGCAGTGCTTAGGCGAAGCCCTATCAGAATAGCTCCACCACCATCACCAGAGCGCCATCACGCTGCCAGAGAACTCTTCTACCTCTCCACTCCCTCTTGTTGGATCAAGAAGGCGGAGATCATTATCGAGTTGTACGTGTGCTGAACACGGAGGTTTCGTCCGTTCGGCGCTAGATCGGAAGGACCGTGATCAAGATCGCGGGACAGATCGTGATGGAATCATGGGACGGACCGTGATGAGTTCGCGGGACGGATCGTGATTGGATCGCAGGACGGATCGTGATGAGATCGTGGGACGCTCGGCGATTTGGATCACGAAGACATTCGACTACACCAACCGTGTTTCTTAACGCTTCCCGCTTAGCGATCTACAAGGGTATGTAGATCCACTCTCCCTCTCGTTGATACTCATCACCATGGATAGATCTTGCGTGTGCGTAGGAATTTTTTTTTCCCATGCAACGTTCCCCAACAAATATTTACATAGAAAAATTGCCTAGTTTATACTAATGTTTAAGAATTTTGGAGCAGCAGAAGTTTGGCCAATAATCAGATCATTACATATTGTTCTGTTTTTGACAGATTCTGCCATTAATGCATAGTTTGCTTGTTTTATAATTTCTATGGATTATATTGCTTAATATAAATTGTCAAAGTTATAGACTACAGTAAGAATTATGTGGAAACAATTATGAATCTTGTCTTTGAAAGTACCCAAGTGAATGATTTGTTTTATCATACTAACCCATCTCAAAAAGTTTTGTTATGTTTTGTGTGATTGAAGTTTTCAAGTTTTGGGTGAGATATCGATATCAGGAGAATAAGGAGTGACATGAACCTAAGATTGGGGATAACCAAGGCAAGACAATATAAAATTCAAGGAAGATACTAGCAACTGATCTTGGGGATGCCCCGGAAGGCATCCCCTCTTTCGTCTTCAAAACTATCGGTATACCTTACTCGGAGCTATATTTTTATTCGTCACATGATATATGTTTTTCTTGGAGCGTATTTTAATTTTACTAGAAGTTTGAATAAAATCATTGGATCTGAAATCTTGAATGAGGGAGAGACCTCACATGGCTATTTAACTACCTGACTACGCATAGATCTTCACTTATATCTTTTGCGGTAGTTTTGTGATTTACTCTCGTGCTTCACTTATATCCTATGAGTAAATTATTGAATGAATTTAATATCTTAAATATGAAATTATAGATTTTTTATATTATTGTCCCGTGGTGGGTAATGACTTCACATATAAGAATTATAGGTGGTAAAATTTATTAAAAGTTAGCAAACACCGCATTGGTCACTTGAACAATTCATGAAAGAATATTGAAGGAAGAGAGATTTCACATATTAATATACTATCTTGGACATATTCTATGATTGTGAGCCCCATTAATGATTTTCAAGCTTGAGAAAATTAGTTGAAGTTGGACAAGGAAGACAAAGTAATGAGTTATGTTTGGGTATATTTCCATAGAAGTTATATTATTATGGATCCTCCAACATGTGGTGCTTTCTTAGGATCTTTTGCTGGCCAAAAATCTATACTAAGTAGAGATACTTATTGTGCATCCAAAACCCTTAACCCAGTTTCTTGCCATTGGTGTCCACCATATCTACCTATGGATCGAATAAGATCCTTCAGGTTAGTTTTAATCGGTGCAAAAAGCAATAAAAATTGCTCCTAAATATGTATGATCTTTTATTGTACGGGAAAATAAGTGTTGTACGAACTTGTGATGGTAAAGAAATAAAAGCGAGGGACTGCATAATAAAGGTTGCTATCACAAAGTTCGATACAATGTGACGTTACTTTACATTAAGGGTTTCCACATCCAAAATTAAAAAGTACATGACAACCACTGCTTCCCTCTGTGAAGGGCCTATCCTTTAATTTCATGTATTTACTTTTATGCAAGAGTCGATAGTATTCCTTCGTAGTTCAACCTCAATTATTCTTTAGTTGGCAAGCATCATGTGGTGGGAAAAGATCCAAACATATATGGCCATTCAAATATATTTGATCATGAATTATTATTGTTGACAATTATCTACATGATAAATAAGTTGGGAGGTAAAACATTAAGCCCATGTCTTTCTCTGTGTTCGACGGATGCTATTTGTTCTAAAAATATGCTTTAAGTGTTAGCAATCATAGAAGACTATATGACAGTTGAGTATGTTGAATTTTCTAAATCAAAGCTCTTACATAGAACCTTCCTAAAAATAAGATGAATTGCAATTGTTTGGTGACTGAAAGCATAGTTTGTTAGTTTTCAAGAAACTTTATGGTTTATACTTTAACATGTGAATAGCTTGTTACTTTATCATGAGAAGTTTTATGAGGTAATCTACTATTTATGATATATAATGATGCTAGAAAAACTGTTTGGAACTATCATGGATCAAATTTATGCACTATGGTAGCATTCATACTTCATAAATTATTTCTTTTATCATTTACCTACTCGAGGAAGAGCAGGAATTTAACTTGGGGATGCTTATATGTTTCCAACATATCTATAATTTATGAAGTATTCATGCCATGTTTATAGCAATTTTATATGGTTTTTGTATGATTTGATAATAACTAACCCGGACTGACGTTGTTTTCAGCACAACTACCGTGGTGTCATTTTGCTTTGTGCAGAAATAAAAGTTCTCAGAATGAGCTAAAAATTTATGGTAAATTTTTATGGGCCAAAAGAGACACCCGAAGCACAAGAGCTGGGCCAGGAAGTGGACGAGGAGGCCACAAGCCCTCCCTGTGCGCCCGACCGCTCAAGGAGGGTGTTTCGGGCTTGTGGGTCCCTCGGGCACCCCCTTGACGTGAGACCAACGCAAAAAAAATCTTATAAATACCCAAACCTCCGAAAAGAACACCAGATCAGAAGTTCCGCCACTGCAAGCCTTTGTAGCCACGAAGAATCAATCTAGGCCCGCTCTGACACCCTGCCTGAGGGGGCCATCATCACAGGAGGCCATGGAGGAGGAATACGGAGGGGGGCATCATCACCATGGAGGTCAAGGACCAGAGGGAGAACCTATCCCCATTCAGGGGGGAGGCCATGGAGGAGGAACCACATCCCTCTCTCTCTCTCGGTGGTGCTAGAGTTCCGCTGGCCGGGGAACCATCACCGCGGTGATCGTCTTCACCAACATAACCATCTTCATCACCTTCATTGTCTCTTCTAAGCGGTCCACTCTCCCGCACCCCGCTTTAATCCCCTACTTGAACATGGAACTTTATGCCACATATTATGATCCAATGATGTTTTGCCATCCTATGATGTTTTGAGTAGATTTATTTTGTCGTTTAGGTTGATTGATGATCTATATTGGTTTGAGTTGTATGTTTTATTTTGCTGCTATCCTATGGTGCCTTCTGTGCCGCGTGCACGTGAAGGATTCTGACTGTAGGGTGTTGAAGTACGTTCATGATTCGCTTATAATGATGCTAGAGTGATAGAAGCTTAAACCAGAGTAAGGGGGTTGTTGTGTATGGGATAAAGGGGACTTGATACTCAAATGCTATGGTTGGGTCTTACCTTAATGATCTTTAGTAGTTGCGGATGCTTGCTATAGTTCCAATCATAAGAGCATATGGTCCAAGTAGAGAAAGTATGTTAGCTTATGCCTCTCCCTCATATAAAATCGCAATAATGATTACCAATCTTCTTAACAATTGCCTAGGATAATTCTGCACACCGATCCATCATTATTACACACTCGCTATTTATAATATATAGTAATATATTCTAAATTTATGTTAACAGCACCTATTTTAATATTTTAGTTCTCCGGTATCATGCAAAGCTATCCTCTTCATACCCATGACGTAGTTTTATTTCTCGTTTCTAGATGGAAGCAAACATTCGGTGTATGTAGAGTCGTACTAGTGGCACATACGACTTGAGAGAATATTGATCTTACCTTTAGTTTCTTGTGGGTTTGAAACTTCATACTTATCACTTCCACCTTTTGGAAATTGCTACGATGATTCCTTGCACTTGTGGATTATCACACCCACCCACCCACCCCCCCACCCACCCACCCCCCACCCCTGCTGCCCTCTACACTCTCTTCCTCGTGAGCGGAGGAGGCATGGGTCTCCCCGGACTAATTATCTGAAGGACTTCTTGGACGAAGGCCCTCACAGTCCTCTTTCTTCTCGCCTTTCTTCTTCACCTTCTTCTCAGGCGTCGAGTATGGAGCCATGACCAGCATCGACAACAACAGGGTCAACCTGGGGGCGTCGGGCAGGGGGGCTGGATCACTAATCTTCATGGCCTTGTCCAGCCAACTCTGTGAAGTGAAGGAAGAAGGGGTTAAGTTCCTTACTAAGAGGCAGAGCCGGGGAATAAAAATAGAAGCTTTGTCATACATTTGTTGTAGGGGTTTCAACGTAGGCCGATGTCTTCCTCCTCAGTCGGCCACTCCTTCTGGGGCTTAAACAAGACCTTCCACAATTTCTCATGGGTTGGGTGATAAAATTGGTGCACGGTGGCCGGGTCATCAAGCTTGTAGGACCACATTGGATTGTCCCAATGCTGACAAGGGAGGGGGCAGCGCGGGAACATGATCTGGACCACGTTGATCAGCTCAATTTTTGCCTCTACCATCTGTGAGATGCACTTCACCTCCATGGCCGATCCCCAGTAGAGACCTTTCTTCACGCACGAGGTTAGCCTTGTGGGGGTTACGGATCAGAACTCGAAGGGCGTCGTCCGGTCTGCACCTCGTGGTTCGGTGATGTGTAACCATTCTTTCTGCCAGACCTTGAAAGTGTCGATGTAGGTACCTTCCGGCCACTCGGCCCGCGGAAGTTTTCTGGTCATCGCCCCTCCGCAATCAGCGTGTTGGCAGTTGACTGTCTTTGGCTTGACATTGAAAATCTTGAACCATAGCCCGAAGTGCGGCTGGACCCGCAGGAAGGCCTCACAAACTATGATGATGGCCAAGATATGCATGAAGCAGTTCAGGGGAAGATCATGAAAGTCTAACCCGTAGAAGAACATTAAGCCCATGACGAAGGGGTGAAGCGAAAGCCCGGTCCCCGGATGAAGTGGGGAATGAATACCACCATCTCGCCCAGCTTTGGTGTGGGCACCACTTGGAGTGCATCTGGAGCACGATGGACAATTTTGGGCGAAAGGTAACCGGCGAGCTTCAACTCCCGAATGTCATCGTTGGTGACACAGTAGGCCTCCCACCTGGCCTCGAAACCCGAGCTGACCATGGCTGAGCTTGGGAAGAGTGGATTGGATAGGATGGGAGAAGAAATGGATCTGGGCGCTTGGAGCTTGGGGGAGGAGAGATTGAATCTGGGATGCGTGTGGAGGCTCTGGGGATTTATTTCCCTTTTATGGGATGTCGTAATTCCAAGGGCCCCTTTACTACACCGCAAGCCTTGTCACTTTCCGAAATGATGTTATGCGTGCACGGAATAACCCAGATCGTTATTCGTATCCCATAAAAAAGGAGCACGATCTTCATGAGACCTGCCAATGGAAAAGCGACCTCGAACCATGAATCGAGTTTTCATAACTAGCTGAGTGGTCGTGGCCTGTCGTGCCCTTTCGTTAGAAACATTGTCAGTTGAGGTATTGTTCACACTCAAGCATTTGGCCTTCGAGGCTAACCAATGTATGTTGTTCCAAAAGCATGGTGTCATCAGCAACCAAGCCAGAACCAGCTGAACATAAGGGGGAAGAAAGGAACTCTCCCCACAAGTCGGAGACTTAGGATGCGCGAATCTACTGTATGTCATGAACCCCAACGTTGGAGTTTAGTTCAGGAGCTACTGAGGTAGTCCAGGACTAAGGGGTCCTCGGGCCGTTGGCTCATCTCTCATGGGCCAGCTTGGTGGGCCGCTTTGTGTCTACTATGGGAAGGCCGGACTATGTGGGTAACCCATGTTCAAGAAGGAAAGCAACGAAGATTTGGCGTGTCTTCCAAGTCTTGAAGATAAGATCGGCTTATCTATCCACGGTTTGAAGCTGGTCATTTGTAAACCTAGGTACTCTTGGTGTCTATATAAACCAGAGGGTTTAGTTTGTAGAGGCAGGTTGACTCATCTAGGGTTTTAGCTCATTCGATCTCGAGGTAGGTCAACTCTGTAATCCTCATTTACATCAACACAATCAAGTAGGATGTAGGGTTTTACCTCCTCAAGAGGGTGCGAACCTGGGTAAACACCGTCTCCTTCGTCCCCTGTTACCTATCGATCCAAGGTCCACATCTCAGAACCCCCTACCCGAGATCTGTCGGTTTTGACACCGATAGTGATTACCATAGGAAGGGATAAAGAGGAAGGCCGGGTAGGAGGACTAGTAAAACATCTAGTAGGTGGTGGTGTGCCTATGCTACAATATGTATATGATGCTATTTTGTTTATGGAGCACGATGTACCAAAGTCTATGAATATGAAACTTATCATTTTCTTATTCGAATAGTTGTCAGGCCTAAAAACTAAATTTCACAATAGTGAATTGTTCAACTTTGGGAGAGCCAAAGATGAGAAATACGCTTTTACACAACTATTCGGATGCGAAATAGGCAGCCTACCGTTCAGTTAATGCATACAAATTCACAAACCCAAATTGTCCAACAAAGAGTCGAAGTGTATTGAGGATCATTTTGAGAGAAAACTAAGCTGCTAGAAGGGAAAGCTTTTGTCTTATGGAGGATGGATAATAGTGATTAACTCAGTTCCCACGAGTATGACTATGTTTCTTTTGTCCTTCTTTGAGATACCGATAGGGGTATGCAAAAGATTGGACTTTTATCGACCCCACTTTTTTCGGCAGAGTGATGAAGTTCAGAGGAAATATAGACTTCCTAGATGGGATATTATTTGTAGGCCTAAGGACCATGGAGGTTTGATATTTGAGAATTTAGAGGTAAAGCATCGATGTGTGCTCACTAAATGGTTGTTCAGACTGTCTGTGGAGACATAACACATGTGGTTAAAAAAATTGCGTAATAAGTACTTATAGTTTAAGACCTTAGCCCAGGTCACAGTCAGACCCAATTATTCACCCTTTGGAAAGGTTGATGAGAATGAAATCAGCCTTTTTCATATAACTAAATTTATCATTGGAAATGGTGAGTCGTCGAGATTCTGGGAGCATACGTGGTTGGGGGAGACGCCTCTGGAGGGACAATATCCATCTCTCTATAATGTTGTGCAGCGTAAGGAAGCATATGTTGCCACAATACTATGGTCTAATCTTCTAAATATTCAATTCCGACGAGCTTTGGTGGGTTATCACTGGGAAGCTTGGCTACACCTAGTCAGAAGGCTCATGGAGTTTCCACTATCGGATGAGTCCGATAGGCTTCATTGGAAGCTAACCTCAAATGGCATATTTTCACTGAAATCGATGTATTTGAACCTTATTGATGCGGGGCCAATTCCCAAATAGATTCATAGTTGGAAGGTCAAAGTATCCTTACAAATCAAAGTCTTCATGTGGTTTGTTCACAAAGAGGTGATAGTCACTAAAGATAATTTGGCAAAGCGTAATTGGGAGGTCGGTAAACGATGTAGCTTTTGTGGTCATTATGAAACTATCAAACACACATTTCTCCAACGTTCGCTAGCAAAAATTCTCTAGCAAACAATTTGTATGCATTTAATATCATACCTCTAGATAGAATTGACACGTTCTTTGGGATGTTCCTAATTGGAGTTGAGATTAATACAGGGAGGCATCTTTGTGGAGGAGTATGTGCTTTAATTTGGATGTATGAAATTACAGGAATGACATGGTTTTTAACACACAAACACGTATAATTTTTTTGCAGGTAATTTACAGGGCATCAGCGTTGATCCGTACATGGTTGTTACCCACTCCTGCAGAAACCAGGGAGCCTTTGGTTATAGGATCTACCCGATGGGACATGGTAGCTCGGGATATCTACAACCAGTTTGGATGGCGGTCCCGTAGTAGGATAGGGGGTTAGGTTTCTAGTCCTATTTTAGCCTATTGTGGCATCTTTTTTCTGAGTTTGGATTATTTTACAACACTCTAAGAGCTTGTTTCGAACCGTAGACTATTATATTGCCTTCTTTAATAAAGGGACCGCATGCATCTTTTTTAGGCAAAATCCAGAGGCAATCCTATTTTTCTAAATAAATCATTGAAACTTTTGACTTTTTTATTAAAAACTTAAGATTTTCTCACTCGCTTTTATCAAGTTTCATGGATAAAATTTTAAGATATAATTTTTCGGCCATAAGCAAAGAAAATCATGATTTTATTGTTTGTGTTCAATAGTTGAAACTTAATATTTATTTTTAAAACTCATCAAAACGTATTCAAAATAAATCATGTATAAAGCCCTAGTCATGAGAAACACGAATATGAAAACAAACCTAAGTTGGACTTTATGTTCAAAAGATCTTAACGTTTCAAAATCGAAAGGAAAAAATAAAGGACCCCGATAAATTTAGTTGTTAAACATGGCGATTTTGCCTTGGTTCATTTTTTCCAGAAAATTGCCATGTTTGCCAACCAAATTTACCACCTCAGAGCATCTACAACCGAACCCCTCATACCCGTCTCAAATGCCCGGACAGGCTGCCCAGTCACTAACCGGTCACGCAATTGCGATCCAACATGGTGCCTCAAATGGGCCTCAAACTTCCGGGATGACTGACACCCCCCATATCAAGCCCAAATATGAGGCAGATAAGGGGGCGTGCAGACTCGCCCGCCATATCGGACCTGGCAGCTTGACCCCGCCACAAATTGCACAAAATCCACCCGACAAAACTACCGTGTCCATTTGTGCTTTCTCTCTTCTTCCTTATTTGTGTCATCCGTCTTGCAGCTCCACAGCTAGGCGCACTCTACCGCAGTTCCTAGCCTCTGATCTACTAGCTCTGACAGAGCAGTCTTTTGTCCCATCCTCGTCGCGGGGGACGTTGTTGTCGTCCTGGAAGACATCACAGTACGTCCGGCAACTCTCTGGCTCTGCCTTGCGCTGGATGTGTTCGACACATCGTCTGTGACCGGATTTTTGGTCAAAATTTTAGGGGGAAAGAATGGATTCTAATGCTTTACCCATCGAGGAGTATGGACCGATGAAGCTTGATCAAATTATTGAAGATAGCTTCTATGATCCGTCAGATTTGGACGAAGGAGTGAACATGATCATGCTTGTGAGCATGCAAGAGGAAATGGGTCGAGAAGTGCAGCATAAACTCAATTTAAAGGGCTCAATCAAAGGGAGAAGAGCAATAATTCTGTTGGGAATATTGCATGGGAAACAAAAAATTTGCTACGCACATGCAAGATCTATCCATGGTGATGTGCATCTACGAGAGGGAGAGTGAATCTACATACCCTTGTAGATCGCTAAGCGGAAAGCGTTAAGAAACGTGGTTGGTGTAGTCGAACGTCTTCGTGATCCAAATCGTCGAGTATCCCGCGATCTCATCGCGATTCCTCACACGATCCAATAACGATTCGTCCAGCGAACTCATGACGATCCGTCCCGCGATCTCATCACGATCCATCTCGCTATTTTGATCACGGTCCTTCCGATCTAGCGCCAAACGGACGGCACCTCCGCGTTCAGCACACGTACAGCTTGATGACGATCTCCGCCTTCTTGATCCAAAAAGATAGAGTGGATAGGTAGAAGAGTTCTCCGGGAGCATGGCGGTGCTCCGGCGATGGTGGTGGAGCTATTCCGGCACTGCAGAAATCCGATCTAGAGGAGAAACTATGCACTAGAGGAACGGGTAGAACGTGGCTGGAAATCTGGTGCCAAAAACCCTAAAACCACCAGTATATATAGGAAGAAGTGAGGAGGAGGCTTGGCCCTCAAGGGGCCAGCCCTTGGTTCAGCCGAATCAAGGAGGAGAGGAGGACTCCTCCTCCAATCCTTGTAGGACTAGGATTCCTCCCTATTTTTGCCTTTTTCCACCTTTTCTCTTTGGGTTTTCTCTCCTAGCCGCATGGGCCTTGTGTGGAACTTACACCAGCCCACTAAGGGCTGGTATTCACTCTCCCACAGCCCATGTAGCCTCTTGGGTCGAAATACCCCTCCCGATGGTCTCCTGGTACACTACCCGCACTCCCGGTACACTACCGATGAGCCCAAAACTTTTCCGGTGACCAAAATAGGACTTCCTATATATCAATCTTTACTTACATACCATTACAGAGCTCCTCGTGACATCCAGGATCTCATCTAGGACTCCGAACAACCTTCGGTCACCACCAGACATAACTCTATACTACTGAAACGTCGCCGAACCTTAACTGTGCAGACCCTACGGGTTCAAGAACTATGTAGACATGACCGAAACACCTCTAGAGTCAACAACCAATAGCGGGACTTGGATGCCCATATCGTTTCCTACATATTCTACGAAGATCTTTATCGGTCAAATCTCTATGTCAAGGATTCCGTTAATCCCGTGTGATGTTCCCTTTGTTCTTCGGTATGTTACTTGCCCGAGATTTGATCGTCGGTATCTCCATACCTAGATCAATCTCGTTACCGACAGGTCTCTTTACTCGTTCCGTAATACAAGATCCCGTGACTAACACTTAGTCACATTCCTTTCAAGGCTCATTGTGATGTTGTATTACCGAGTGGGCCCTGAGATACCTCTCCATCACACGGAGTAACAAATCCCAGTCTTGATCCATGCCAACCCAACAGACACCCTTTGAGATACCTGTAGAGCACCTTTATAGTCACCTAGTTACGTTGCAACGTTTGATACACACAAGGTACTCCTCCAGTGTCAGTGAGTTGCATGATCTCATGGTCATAGGAACAAATACTTGACATGCAGAAAACAGTAGCAATAAATTGACACGATCATATGCTACGTTTGTAGTTTGGGTCTTGTCCATCACATAATTCTCCTAATGACGTGATCCCGTTATCAAATGACACCTCATGTCCATGACTAGGAAACCAGAGCCATCTTTGATCAACGAGCTAGTCTATTAGAGGCATACTAGGGACATGGTGTTGTTTATGTATCCACACATGTATCTGAGTTTCCGATCAATACAATTATAGCATGGGTAATAAACAATTATCATGAACAAGGAAATATGATAATAACGAATATATTATTGCCTCTAGGGCATATTTCCAACAGTCTCCCGCTTGCA